>JAYESD010000003.1:15175964-16375964 GCA_036927565.1 Tuctoria greenei
GCAGAATCGGCCGGCACGGAGTAGCCGATAGACGCGGAGTCATTGGCAGGCGCGGCGGCGGTCGTCGGCGCGCGCGGCTGGGCTCCGGCAGCCGCTGTGGGGGTCTCGGGCACGGTGGCCCGAGGTACCCCGGGCGGCAGCAGCTGGTGCATCGGAGGGGGCCCGAGGCAGCAGACGATCCCCGCGAGCCGGCTGGAGCGGCAGACCCTCCGGCAGAAGTGCCCGCGGGTGGTGGAGTAGCTATGGTGAGTGCTGAAATCAAGCAAACTCAGACCATAAGAGATTGACAGGGTAGGCGCACAACAAAGAACACCCAAGGTAAAATCTGAGCAGGCTTACTGGGGGACGCTGAAGTTCCACCGCTTCCCAAAGGGTTGGGGGGTTCGGACCCCCTGAACCCGCAGCGGGGGCCCCTAAGTGTGGCTGGGGGCCCCTGTGGTGGTGGTGTCGGCGGCACCCTCGAGGTCTGGCGCCCCCTCCGAACGGAGAGGGAACGCTGGGGTCCCGTCGGTGTTGAGAGCCTCCCCCTCTTGCGCGTGGAGGACTCGGGCGGCAAAGTGGCGCCATCGGCGCCCCCTGCCGACGAGCGCGGTAGGGCTCCGGAGTCCTGACAAGGGGCATAAGGGGCCGGCGGCGGCGACCGGGCGCGCTTCTTGGGGGATGGGTCCAGCACCGGAACTGGCACCTTCCCCTTCCCCTTGTCGGCGGGGGCGACGACGCCACCCTATGGATGGTGCTGGGGGCCACTCGAGGAGTCATCGCTTGAAGAACCAACGTCGCTTAAGGGAGCCTCGCCTCCCTCAGCGTCGTCGGCAATGTTGACCCCCCGGAACAGGTCCCCGATCTGGCATCGCGCTAGCCCGGACTCGTCAAGGGTCGACATCGTCTTCAGAAGCTGCCTCCTCAACTCGGAGTCCGAGCACAAGGGGCGGCAGGCCGACGGAAGAGCCAACGCCTCAGCGGAGATGTCATCGGGGCAGACCCGGGTCAGCATGTCGAGCAGCTGCTGCTCGCCCAGGTTGGATCCGGGGCCGGTCTCGAGCCGGGTGCAGTCCGACAGGCCAGTGAACATCGACGCCGGACGGCACGATGCTGAAGCGGAGCTATGCGGTGGGACATGAAGTCCCTCAGCACCATGGCAGACAACAACCCGTGGTCCACCAACATCTGGATCATCTCCAGCACCGGGTTGAACGCCTCCTCCAGCTCTGGGCGCTCCTCCCAGAATGATCGCTCGGAGTAGGGGATCCCGGTGGGGAGGCACATCCGGTCGTGGGGCCTCGACCTTGGCGATCATCCAATCTTCACGCCACAGCTCCCACCTCGCGGAGTTGAAGGAAGCAATGTACCTCGTGGGGACCTTTGTCCGGCGCTGGAAATAGTAGGCGCGAGGTGCTCCTTCGAACTCCTGCCGGTGGCCCTCAGTACAAAAAAGTACCGGAAGAGCTTCACCGACGGCATCACCCCCACGAACATCTCACAGAGGTGAGCGAAGACTGCCAGCATGGTGATCGAGTTCAGCGCGAGGTGGTGGAGTTGGAGGCCGAAGGTCTCCAGGAGCATGACCAGGAAGGCGGATGCTGGCGGGACGAAGCCAGCCAGCACGTACGACGAGAAGAGGACCATCTCCTCGGCGGAGAGGCTCAGTGGGAGCCTCCCGGGACGGAGCCACAACTCCACTTAGGAGTATGCCAGCCGAGAAGCCGGCGCATGGGGGCCAGGTGAGCGGACCTGGACAGCCTGGACTTGGGCAAGATGCCTCGCCATGAGGGTTGCGGGAGGAAGCTCTAGACGGGGAGACTGGGAACTAGAGCGCAAGAACCGGGCTTGAGGCAAAAGCATGAGCGCAGGGATGTAGAGGCGGGATAAAGGACCCTCAGGGGGAAAGTTCTCTTTTTATGCACCCCTGCAGGCCAACAGGCGCAAAAGTGTGGATCGCCGCAGCCTCAGTAGAAGAGTAATGAACCCGTATGGGCAATGACATGAGGGCCCGGGTCACCCGACAAAGAAGGAGAGCCAGGCAGCTAGCTATGCGGGAGGTAACCCGGCGGTTTCCGAAAGGGCAAAAGCAGCGGAAGTGCAGGAGCCACCTTGGGAACCACCGCAGTTAAAGCACGATTGAAGGCAGGAGTCACGTCGCGCGGCGCCTGTTCAACACCTTCACTTACCGGAAGGGGACACGTCGCCTCAACGGCAGGGGCGTGTTGCCTGGGGAACTGCCTCGAAGTGGAATCGGAAGAGTTGCGCGGGAAGAAAAGGGATAAGACCCCACCTGCGGTATCGACGACTCTCCCAAGGTGAGCTCGGGGGCCACTGTCGGTACCCTGCAGACCGGGGTACCCCCGCGCACAGGAGAAAACCGCTAAGGACTCCGCCTCTGCCTAAGAGGCCAAATCCAAGGATGCCACATTGAGGAGGGAAGGACCAGATCCTACCTCCCTGTCGGGGGAGGCTCCCAAGTTGCCATGTGGCCGGCAGGACAGGACCCACGCCTCCCCGCTGAGGCGGGCTCCGGAGCCGCCACGTGGCCAATCGGGACCTCAGGGCCAAGCCCGCACCCTCGTAGGGAAAGGCACCGGAGCTACCACGTGGCCTGCAGGGCTGAGCCTCCACCCCTCCATAGGGGTGGGCTCCGAATGCACCACGTGGCCTATTCCGTCAAGTGCTTTACTTCCCGCAGAGGCAGGCTCCGGCGCAACCACGTGGCGGGACGACCAACTCAGTGCGGTAGGAAGCCGCAGTAAAGGAACGTGTGCACTGCTTAGACAGGCATTAAGTACGTGCGCCTTCCCCAGGCAAGCTGAGCCGCGCTTGCGAAAGTCAAGGCTCAAGTGTCCTGTCTTGTCCGAGTAGCCGACCCGCTCCGCAAGACGGACGAATGGGCCGCAAGGACAAGACGGATGAGACGTGCACGACCATCATCACCAACTATGTGTAGCCCTAGCGCACAACACGGTGGGACGGCGCATTGACATTGTTGAAGGTCGTAAACGACACTTCCCCCGAACCTGCTTAGAGAGCAGCCCGCGGAGGTTCTTTGGATTCACGAGGGCTTAGTCCCAGGAGATCAAACACGGCAGAATGATGGACACCGGGGGATTTACGTGGTTCGGGCCGCCAGAGTGTAATACCCTACGTCCACGGGAGTGTTGTGTATTGCCTTGCTTTCGCGTGTATGAGCCTTGGTCTAACCTTTTGTCCCGTCCCCTATGAAGGTCGTCTGCAGATCCCTTTTATAGTTCAAGGACTCTGTAATCACAAGCTGGGTCCCAGTACCCGACAGGTGGTCCTGGGGAGAGCCAAAATCCTATACACGATCTAGGATTAATTGCTATCTACTTCCCTTTGTCAGGGGAGTCAATGCGCCGTCCCGCCGCGTCGTGCGCCAGCCGTCCCGCCGCGTCGTGCGCCAGGGCTACACATAGTTGGTGATGATGGCGGGGCACGTCTCGTCCATCTTGTCCTCGCGGCCCATTCGTCTGTCTTGCGGCGTGGGTCTGTACCGGCTACTCCGACAAGACAGGACACTGGAGCCTTGACTTTCGTAAGCGCGGCTCAGCCTGCCTGGGGAAGGCGCGTGTACTTAATGCCTATCTAAGCAGCGCACTCATTACTTTACTGCGGCTTCCTACCACACTGAGTTGGGCGTCCGCCACGTGGTTACGCCAGAGCTTGACTTTGCAGGAAGTAAAGCACTCGACGAAACAGGCCGCGTGGCGCATTCGGAACCCACCCCTATGGAGGGGTGGAGGCTCAGCCCTACAGGCCACATGGTAGCTCCAGTGCCTTTCCCTGCGCGGGCGCGGACCTGGCCCTGAGGTCCCGAATGGCCACGTGGCGGCTCCGGAGCCCTCCTCAGCGGGGAGGCGTGGGCTTGGCCCTGCTGGCCACGTTCCCTCCCCTACGTGGCAGCCTCAGATTCGGCTTCTTTGGCAGAGGCGGAGTACTTAGCGGTTTTCTCCTGTGTGCGGGGGTACCCGGTCTGCAGGGTACCGACAGTGGCCCCCGAGCCTACCTCGAGAGAGTCGTCGAAACCGCAGGTGGGGTCTTCTCCCTTTTCTTCCCGTGCAACTCTTCCGATTCCGCTTCACGGCAGTTTCCCATGCGACACGTCCCTGCCGTTGAGGCGACGTGTCTCCTTCCGGTAAGCGAAGGTGCTGAACAGGCGCCGTGCGACGTGACTCCTACCTTCAATCGTGCTTTAATTGCGGTGGTTCCAAGGTGGCTCCTGCACTTCCGCTACTTTTGCCCTTTCGGAAACCGCCGAGTTACCTCCCGCACAGCTAGCTGCCCGGCTCGCCTTCTTTGTCGAGCGACCCGGGCCCTCATGTCATTGCCCATACGGGTTCATTACTCTTCTACTGGGGCTGCGTCGATCCATATTTTTGCGCCTGTTGGCCTGCAGGGGTGCATAAAAAGAGAACTTTCCCCCTGAGGGTTCTTTCTCCCGCCTCTGCATCCCTGCGCTCGTGTTTCTGCCTCAAGCCCAGTTCTTGCGCTCTAGTTCCCAGTCTCCCCATCCAGAGCTTCCAACCTCAGCCCTCATGGCGAGTATCTTGCCCAAGTCCAGGCTGTCCAGGCCCGCCGACCTGGCCCCTATGCGCCGACTTCTTGGCTGGCACACTCTTGAGCGGGAGTCGTGGCTCCGTCCTGGGAGGCTCCCGCTGAGCCTCACCGCCGGGGAGATGGTTCTCTTCTCGTCGTACATGCTGGCCAGCTTCGTCCCGCCGGCATCCGCCTTCTTGGTCATGCTCCTGGAGACCTTCGGCCTCCAACTCCACCACCTCGCGCCGAACTCGATCGCCATGCTGGCGGTCTTCGCTCACCTCTACGAGATGTTCGTGGGGGTGATGCTGTCGGTAAAGCTCTTCTGGTACTTTTTTGTACTGAGGGCCACCGGCAGGAGTTCGAAGGAGCACCTTGGCGCCTACTACTTCCAGCGCCGGACTAAGGTCCCCACGAGGTACATTGCTTCCTTCAACTCGGCAAGGTGGGAGATGTGGCGCGAAGATTGGATGATCACCAAGGTCGAGGCCCATGACCGGATGTGCCTCCCCACCGGGATCCCCTACTCCGAGCGATCATTCTGGGAGGAGCGCCCGGAGCTGGAGGAGGCGTTCAACCCAGTGCTGGAGAGGATCCAGATGCTGGCGGACCACGTGCTATCGTCTGCCATGGTGCTGAGGGACTTCATGTCCCGCCGCATAGCCCCGCTTCAGCACTGTGCCCGCCCAGCGTCGATGTTCACCGGCTTGCACTCGGCTCGAGACCGGCCCCGGCTCCAACCTGGGCGAGCAGCAGCTGCTCGACATGCTGGCCCGGGTCTGCCCTGACGACATCTCCATCGAGGCACTTTCTCTTCCGTCGGCCTGCCGCCCCTTGTGCTCGGACTCCGAGTTGAGGAGGCAGCTGCTGAAGACGATGCTGACCCTTGACGAGTCCGGGCTGGCGCGGCGCCAGATCGGGGACCTGTTCCAGGGGGTTAGCATTGCTGACGACGCTGAGGGAGGCGAGGCTCTCTTAAGCGACGCTGGTTCTTCAAGCGGCGACTCCTCGAGCGGCCCCCAGCACCATCCATGGGGTGGCGTCGTCGCTCCCGGCGACAAGGGGAAGGGGAAGGTGCCGGTTCCGGTGCTGGACCCGTCCCCCAAGAAGCGCGCCCGGTCGTCGCCGCCGGCCCCTTCTGCCCTTCGTCAGGGCTCCGGAGCCCTGCCGCGCTCGTCGCCAGGGGGCGCCGATGGTGCCACCTTGCCGCCCGAGTCTTCCACACGCAAGAGGGGGAGGCTCCTCAACGCCGACGGGACCCCAGCGTTCCCCTCTCCGTTCGGAGGGGCGCCAGACCTTGGGGGTGCCGCCGACACCACCACTACAGGGGCCCCCAGCACACTCAGGGGCCCCCACTACGGGTTCGGGGGGTCCGAACCCCCCCAACCCTTTCGGGAAGCGGTGGAACTTCGGCGTCCCCCAGTAAGCCTGCTCAGATTTTACCTTGGGTGTTCTTTGCTGTGCGCGTACCCTGTCAATCTCTTATGGTCTGAGCTTGCTTGGTTTCAGCGCTTCCACAGCTACTCCACCACCCGCGGGCACTTCTGCTGGAGGGTCTGCCGCTCCAGCCGGCTCACGGGGATCGTCTGCTGCCTCAGGCCCTGCTCCGGCGCCCCAGGCTGCTGCCGCTGGGGTACCTCGGGCTCCCGTGTCTGAGACCCCCGCAGCGGCTGCCGAAGCCCAACCGCGCGCGCCGATGACCGCCGCCGTGCCTACCAACGACACCGCGTCCACCGGCCACTCCGTGCCGGCCGACGCCGCCGTGCCCTCCGACACTGCTGCGTCGGCTGGTGCCACCGCCCCGGGTGCTGCCATCCGGGAGGGGGCCCTGGTCCTCGCCTCCCCAGTGTTCCTCTAAATGGAGGACGATATTGAGGAAGTGGGGAGGCAGGGTCCTGCTGCTACGGTGGAGCCCCTCCCCCTGTCCGAGGCTATGGCCGTGGCCTACTCCGGCTTTCGGCAGGCCCAGGCGGCCCTTGCTCGGGAGAAAGGGCGGCTCGAGGACGAGGACGACCGACTCCGGGAGTGGGCGAGGGCCCTGGATGCCCGGACTCGGCTGGCAAAGAGCCGAGCGGCCCAGCGGGAGGCGGTCGTTCGGGAGGAGATGAAGATCCTCGAGCAGGAGCACGACCTCATCGCCCAGCTGGATGCCGTCACCCAGAAGCTGAAGGCAGACACCGAGGCCATCCACGTTGAGGCCAGCTCGCGCCTCCAGGCCTGCGAGGACCTTCAGCACCTGCTGTCCCTCCGGGAGGCCGCTCTAGCCGAATGGGAGTAGGAGCTAGCGGCAAAGCGGGCTGAGGTGGAGGCGACCTGCCGCGGGCTCATCCTCCAGCAGGAAGGGGCGAGAGTCCGCGCCGCCGAGCTGGATCGCCGGGAAGCCGCCGTAGCTGAGGCACAGCAGGCCCAGTCCGCTGAGCGCCAGGCCCTTCTGGACTGCGAGTTCAACATCGCCCTCAAGGAGGGTGACTTGAACCGCCGTGAGGCGGGGGTCGGCGAGCGCGAGAGGGCCCTTGCGGCCAGGGAGAAGCGGTTCCTGGACGGCGGCCCCCGGGCACTTGTGGCGGCCCAGCAGGAGGTGGCGGAGCTGCGGGCGGCGCGCTCCGCCGAGGCCCAGAAGGTCTGGGAGTTCCTCGGCGGTGCCGACTCGTCTCTCGTGCCACTCGGCTTCAGCCCGACGTGCGTGGGGGAGCCGGCGCAGGAGGTGAGTCAGGTGTTCCCGGCACTCGACTCTACCAGCTCGAGGATGCGCTCGCTGGGGGCCATCCTTGACAACCAGCTGGAGGCCGAGGGATGGATGCTGGTGAAGGAGGTGGCGACACACATCCTGTCCTGCTATCGGAGCTGGTACCCGGACGTCTCCCTGCAGCCGGTCCTTAAGGGGCCCATCGCCAAGAGGGAAGAGGCCGCCAGATCTGAAGTTTCAAATGCGGTGGCACTCATCGCCTCAAGGTTCCAGCAGAGCGGCTGAGGGCTCCCTGGGTGCCTGTTTAAGTTTTTGTCTTTTTGTCTTTTGTCTTGTGGTTGGCTGTGATGACAAACTCTTTATTTGTGTGATAAAAAATCTGTCTATGGTGCCCTTTTATACTCAGCTTGCTTTTATTTCCAGCAATGTCTTCCGGCTGCTTGTTGTTCCTTAACTTCCAGGACCTGCCGTCCCCCAAAGTATGGCCCCCTGACAGGCGTGGCCAGTTGTTATGGGCACACCTGTCATATACTTAGGGCTTAGGGCGGACCGGTGCAGGAGGAGCCTAGGATTCGTAGGTAGCATTACCGTAGCTGAGTATGCAGGTATGTCGACAGCGGCCCCCCTGGGGGTGCCGCCGGAGCTTTAGTTCTACGGTGGCCACCATCTTTATTGAGAGATCGGCAGCGGGCCCCCTGGGGGTGCCGCTGGAGCTTCAGGCCGGCGGTGCCCGCCATTCTTCAGTGAGAGGTCGACAGCGGGCCCCCTGGGGGTGCCGCCGGAGCTCCAGTCCGGTGGTGCCCGCCATCTTCAGCGAGAGGTCGACAGCGGGCCCCCTGGGGGTGCTGCCGGAGCTCCAGTCCGACAGTGCCCACTGTCTTCGTGGGTACTCTGACGATGGTTGCTGGAATACCTTCCTCAAAGACCTGTACATAGATAAAAAAAGAGAAGTAATTCTGTCCGTTGGTCACTTCACCCCTGCTTGTTTTGTAGTGTCGCTTGACTTACGATCCTGGGCTGACTCGTGGGGCTTGGGTAATTCAGTGCTTCCGCACCCAGGGCTCGTTGTCCAGAATACCCAAGGGTGGTCCATCTGGCCCCCAGCACTTGGCTGTAGCGCTGGGGAGGCAGAACGCACAGGCTTAGGGTACAGGACCAGGCTAAGCAGGCTGTGGCCCTGGACCTCCCGCTCGGCGTAAGCTATTTCCGGGGGGGGGGGGGGGGGGAACCATCTGGAGACATAGGCCCCCGAGTATTGGAACAACCGAGGCCCCAAGCGCATCGCAGGTACCTCAAGCAACCCCACCTGCAGTCCAGATAGCAAGGCTCCCACTACTGTTAAAGCAGGGGAAAAACGACAGCGCTCATGATAGATCACGAGCTATGGCGGGCTTACAACAACATCATAAAAATTACAGATAATTTTTGAATTAACAAACCCTATACCAGGCAGGACAACATTCTTTCATTGTAGTTTCTCATAAGATGAAGCAGACTTTACAAGGGGAATAACCCCGCCTGGGTGTTAGGTGGAGCCGAGTGCACCTACTTAGAGTTCTGGGCCAGGCTAAGCGGAATGTGCACTCGGGGCCCCATCCCCTATACTAAGTGCTATCCTGAGATAATGTGTAACCTTTACAATGAAATAGCATTGCCCCGACCCTGGTCTAGGGGTAGAACTTACGGAGGTGTTCGATGCTCCATGGGTTGGGCAACCGCTGTCCATTCTCCGTAGCTAGGCGGACGCATCCTGGGCGGCAAACCTCTGTTTCCCGGAAGGGGCCCTCCCAGCTAGGGGAGAGTTTGTTAGACCCTTCCGGGAGAGTATGCGGCGCAACACCAGGTCGTCTACCTTTAGCTCCCAACTCCGCACGGTCCTCTGATGGTAGCGCCGGAGCGCCTTCCTGTACCGTGCATTTCGGAGAGATGCTCGCACTCATCCCTCGTCGACGAGGTCCAGGTCTTCACGCCAGAGCTGGTCCTGCGCGACTTCGTTGTACCCCCGGGCACGGGGAGAGCCCATGGTAATTTCTGGGGGGAGGACGGCCTCCGCCCCGTACACCAAGAAGAAAGGCGTTTCCCCCGTGGCCCGACTGGTTGATGTCTAGCTAGCCCACAGCGCACACGGAAGCTCATCCACCCAATTTGCACCATGCTTCTCAAGGTGCGAGAACGTGCGAGTCTTGAGGCCCCTGAGGATCTCTGCATTGGCTCTCTCGACCTGCCCATTGCTCTTTGGATGAGCAACAGATGCATAGCAGACTTGGATCCCCAGGTCCTCGCAGTATTCTTGGAACGCTGCACTATGAACTGGGTCCCGTTATCAGTGATGATTCTGTTCGGGACCCCGAACCGGCAGACGATCGACTTAATGAACTTTACTGCTGACTGCTTGTTGATGGTGACAACTGGGGCGGCCTCCGGCCACTTGGTGAACTTATCTACGGCGACGTAGAGATGCTGGAATCCTCCGACGGCTCTGGGAAAGGGTCCCAGGATGTCCAACCCCCATACAGCGAATGGCCATGAGGGAGGGATCATCTGTAGCGCCTGAGCTGGTGTATGGATCTGCTTGGCATGGAACTGGCACGCCTTGCATCTCCTTACCATCTCGGCGGCATCCTGGAGTGCTGTCGGCCAGTAGAATCAATGCCGAAAGGCTTTACCGACCAGCGTGCGGGACGACGCGTGGTTCCTGCACTCGCCTCCATGGATCTCTGCGAGCAGGTTGCAGCCCTCCTCCCGGGTAATGCATCACAGTAGGATGTCGTTGGCGCCACGCCGGTAGAGATCCCCTTCCACCAGCATGTACCTTTTAGCCATGCGAACAATCCTTTCTGCGAGGGCATGTTCTTCGGGAAGGATATTGTCCTTCAAGTAGTCCCGGACCTCCGAGATCCATGCATCGGGAATTGCTTGAGCTTCTGGATCTTGGGCGCCCGGTAGCTCGGAGCCCTCGGTGGCGCATACGATCCTTGGCGGACTCCATGGTAGCAGGGTCGCCAGGACTGCCAGCTTCGAGGTGCTGGGCTCGCCCCCTTCGCCTGGCTTGGCTGCTCGGGCGATTGATCGCGGTAACGTCCTTGCAAAGACTCCTTGGGGCACTGGGGACCCTGTGGAGGCCTTCATTGACAGGTCGTCTGCGACTGAGTTGTCGGCTCGGGGTACATGGCACAAGTCCAAGACTTCAAAGTCCTTTTCCAGCTTGCGGACGTGCAGCAGGTATGCAGCTAATTGAGGGTCGTTGCAGCCGCACTCTCCTCTGGCTTGCTTGATGATCAGTTGAGAATCACCTTTAGCCAGGAGCTGTCGGACATTGAGGGTCAGGGCAGTCTTCAGCCCAAAGATTAGGGCTTCATACTCCGTCATGTTGTTTGTCACCTTGAAGTCGAGGCGCACCATGTACTTGAACTGCTCCCCAGTCGGGGTGAGAAGCAGGACCCCCCGCGCCGTCCCCCCTGCTTCCGCGAGGAACCGTCGAAGTAGAGCGTCCAGGGGGTCTCGGTGAAAACCGGAGCCTTCAGCACCGTTTTGCCGTTGTCCGCCCCCCCCCCCCCCCCCCCCCCCCCGGGTTGCTTGGTGATGGGGTCCATTCGGCCAAGAAGTCCGCCAGTGCTTGGCTTTTGACTGCATGTCGAGGTAAGAACTCCAACTCGAACTCAGCCAGCTCCGCCGCCCACTTGGTAATGTTGCCAGTCGAATTGGGGCTGTGGAGTATGGTTTTCAGTGGGAAGGAGGTGACCACTGAAACCCGGTGAGCCTGGAAGTAATGCTGGAGCTTCCTTGATGCTATGAGCACTGCATACAGTAGTTTGTGTACCTCCAAGTATCTTGTCTTTGCTTCATGGAGGACCTCACTGATGTAGTAGACTAGACTGGCAGTTGGCAGGTCCGAACCCTCCCTGGGGGGTCCGGGGCTCCTTGCAATGCGTCTGTCTCCTGGGGAATGTGGCTCCCAGGGTCTAGCTGGGCCTCCGGGGGCTGGGACCCGTAAGGCACTTGGTCACTGGAACTCACAGCAGCGGGGGGGGGGGGGGGGGGGGGGGGGCTCTTCTGGGTTCGGGCCTTGAGGCTCGGCCTCCCCCTCTGGGGCTCCTTCTGGTACTTGTTGCGGTAGTAGCTCCAGTCGTTCTGCAACCAAGACCATGCTGACCACTTCCGTTGTTGTGGTGATGTACAACAGGAGCGGCTCGCCGGGTTCTGGCGCCACCATAATGGGTAGCGTCGTTAGGTGTTTCTTGAGCTCCTGGAAGGACGCTTCAGCTTCCTCAGTCCACTCAAAGGGGCCTGACTTCCGCAAAATCTTGAAGAAGGGCAGGGCTCGCTCAGCCAGTCTTGAGATGAACTGACTGAGGGCTGCCAAACATCCTGCAAGCTTCTGCACGTCCTTGATGCGGGCCGGCGGCCGCATCAGCTCTATCGCCTTGATCTTCTCTGGGTTAGCTTTGATCCCTCGGTGCGATACCAAGAAACCAAGGAGCTTCCCTGCGGAGACCCCAAAGACACACTTGTCGGGGTTCAGCATCATGCGTGTCGTGCGCAGCTTGCTGAAGACTCTTGTTAGGTTGTCTAATAGGGATGTGCTGTCCCTGATTTTTACCATGATGTCGTCGACATACACCTCTACCAGGTCTCTAATGAGGTCCCCGAATGTCTTATGCATTGCACGTACAAAGGTGGGAGGGCATTTTTGATACAATAAGGCATGGAGACATAACAATACAGACCGTCTACTGTTACGAAAGCACTGTGCTCCTCATCTTCCCTAGACATAGGTATTTGGTGAAAACCGGAATACGCATCTAGGAAACACAGAAGGTCACAACCTGATGTTGAGTCTACTATTTGATCTATCCTAGGAAGAGGGAATGGATCCTTGGGACATTCCTTATTGAGATTGGTGTAGTCGATGCACATCCGGAGCTTCCCGCCAGCCTTAGGAACGACAACAAGGTTGGCCAACCACCGTGGGTGGTGAACCTCCCGGATGAAACCAGCATCGAGCAGCTTCTTGATATCTTCACGGATGAAGATCTGCTGCTCGATGGACAGTTTCCTGGGCCTCTGCTGTACCGGCCGGGCGTCGGGGTAGATCTTCAGATGGTGCTCAATCACCTCCCTGGGGATCCCGGGCATCTATGATGGTTGCCATGCAAACACATCGACGTTGTCCCGGAGGAAGGTGATGAGCACGCATTCCTATTTGCTGTCCAGGTTCCCCGCGATTCGGGTCGTCTGGGCAGCCTCAGGGCCAATCTTGACGACCTTCACAGGGACGTTGTCGTTGTTGGCGGGTTGCAGATGAGGTGCAGCAGTGGAGGCTCGCTGCACCGGGCCTTGCTCTGGCTGACTCTCCGTCGAGCCTCCTGGGACCGGAGCCCTCCCTGCTGCAAGTGCTTGGAGCTGCTCCAAGGCTGACACTGCGACTGAGCGGTCCCCTCTGATCCTGAGGACACCGGAAGGCGTCGGCATCTTCAGGACGAGGTAGCCGTAGTGGGCTACAGCCATGAACCTGTAGAGGGCTGGCCTCCCGATGATTGCGTTGAAGGGGAGGTCGACGTCTGCCACGTCGAATGAAACACTCTCTGTACGGTAGTTCTCCGGGGTCTGGGAGGTGTATGTTACCATACGGGAGGATTTGCCCAGGTCCGACACCTGAGAACGGGCTCGAGGGTGTTAGCTGGGACATCGGAAGCTGCAGCTTCCGGAAAGCCGCAGTGGAGATGAGGTTGAGGCCCGCCCCTCCATCTATCAATACGTGAAATACCTTCATGTTGGCGATGGTCGGGGACACCAGCAGCGGGAGCACTCCTGCCCCTGCCATGTTCTTCGGGCAGTCCGAAGCGTCGAAGCTGATCGCCGTGCTCATCCACTTGTGGTGGGGAGCCGGACTTGGGGCGGGGGCCACTGCGGCCACTGCCCGACGCAGGGTTTTTACTGCATTTCGGGACGTGGGGTCGGTGGCTCCCCCGTAGATGACATGGAGGGTCTTGCAGCGCTCCTTATCACTGCTGGAGTCAGAGTTGCCACCCTCGAAGACGGCTTTGACCGCCCGCTGGGGTTCCTGGAACCCCATCTCGCTGTCATCCTCTTTCTCAGGATCAGCCTTCTGCTTGCCCTCCCTCTGGCGGGGGGGTGCACCCTCCTGGCGCTGCTGCCTCTGTTTCTGTTCGCGGAATCGTTCTGCGAATCTCTTCACTTCCCGACACTCGCTAGCACTGTGGCTATTTGTACGGTACCGGACACTTGAAGTCAGGCTCCTCGGGATCAGGCGACTGCCTAGGGCGCTTGTCTCAGCGCGATGCTCAGGCTCCGCCGGGCGCCGCAGCCGCCACTGCCTGGGCTCCGGGCTTTGGCCTGTTCTTGCCACTGCCTTTCTTCTTCTTGCCGCTGCTCCTCGCAGAGGCCCCTTCCTCAGTCGGGGTGGTTTCCCTTGCTTCTGAGGATGGCTGGGAGTGCCAGTTGCGCCCCTCAGCTGCCCTAGCACATCTGTCTGCCAGGGAGAACAGCTCGGAGACATCACGCACCTCGTGCGTGGCTAACTTCTCGAGCATCTTCTTGTCCCTCACACCCTGTCTGAACGCAACGATAACCGATGCGCTAGCAACATGAGGGATGGTGTTCCGTACCTGGGAGAACCGCTGGATGAACGATCGCAGCGACTCTCCAGCGCGCTGCCTAACGGCGTGGAGGTCAAGCTTGGTGCCAGGGCGCTTGTAGGAACTGCCGAAGTTAGCCACGAACTGTCGGCACAACTCATCCCAGGAGGTTATGGACCCCTGGGGCAGGTTCATGAGCCATGACCGAGCTGGGCCGATCAGGACAACGGGGAAGTAGTTAGCCATAATGGCCTCGTCGCCTCCTGCAGCTAGTATTGCAGTGGTGTAGATCTGCAGGAACTCGCTCAGGTTGACACTCCCGTCATACTTCTCTGGCATGTGTGGCCGGAACTTTCGTGGCCAGACCACGAAACGGAGGTGAGGCGCTAGTGCCGCACACCCTTGGCTAGGGCTGACTGGTGCTGGCAGCAGCAGCGCATACCCTGGGTGAGCAGGCGGGCCTACGCACACCTAGGGCTGGAGTGGTGTTGCGTACGCCTGTACAGGAGGCGCGACGTACGCCTGGTGCGGTGGAGGCACGACGTACGTCTGGTGTGGTGGAGGCGCAACATGAGCCTGGGGCACGTGGCCCGGCGCGCTGTAATCGGCCTCAAGGTTGCGCCAACGTTCCCTCTGGCGCTCGATGGTGACTCGGCAATCCTCTCCAGCCCTGCAGCGCTGCAGCCCAGTTTTCAGATCCGTTGTTGAGATCCTGGTTGAGCGCGAGTCTGCCGTCTACTGGTCAACTGTCGGCGTTCGCGACAATGACACATGCACCAGCTGGGCATGTGTTTCCCTCGGCGGAGGCGCATTGAGTGCGGCGGTGACGAGGTGGTCGACGTCATTGATCCACTGCTGAGCTGCTCCCTGAGGGGCATCCCCAGCCGGAGGGTTGTGGAGTAGTGCGCGCGCTGCCGTGAGCGCGCTCTCCGGGCTTGCAGCCGGTGGCGCCGTGACTGCTGTCACGGCAGGAGTACGCCGTGGAGTGGCGTGTCGGCCTGCAGCCGGCGAAGTGACTGCGGGGCGGCGCAAAGGTCCTGACCTTCCTGCCCTAGAGCGGTAGCCTACTCTAGAGCGGGATGACGCCTGGTCCTCTACCACAGTCTGTCGCCGTGACTGCGCCCTGGATGATCCAGTGTTGGATTGGTCGTTCACCATTGCTGCTGGTGGAGATCTTGACGGGGAAAAAGCCCCCTACCTGGCGCGCCAAATGTCGAAGGTCGTAAATGACACTTCCCCCGGACCTGCTTAGAGAGCAGCCCGCGGAGGTTCTTTGGATTCACGAGGGCTAGTCCCAGGAGATCAAACACGGCAAAATGATGGACAACGGGGATTTACGTGGTTCGGGCCACTGGAGCGTAATACCCTACGTCCACGGGAGTGTTGTGTATTGCCTTGATTTCGCGTGTATGAGCCTTGGTCTAACCTTTTGGCCGTCCCCTATGAAGGTCGTCTGCAGAGCCCTTTTATAGTTCAAGGACTCTGTAGTCACAAGCTGGGTCCTAGTACCCGACAGGTGGTCCTGGGGAGAGCCAAATCCTATACAAGATCTAGGATTATTTGCTATCTACTTCCCTTTGTCAGGGGAGTCAATGCGCTGTCCCGCCGCGTCGTGCGCCAGGGCTACACATAGTTGGTGATGATGGCGGGGCACGTCTCATCCGTCTTGTCCTAGCGGCCCATTCGTCCGTCTTGCGGCGGGGGTCTGTACCGGCTACTCGGACAAGACAGGACACTGGAGCCTTGACTTTCGTAAGCACGGCTCAGCCTGCCTGGGGAAGGCGCATGTACTTAATGCCTGTCTAAGCAGCGCACACATTCCTTTACTGCGGCTTCCTACCACACTGAGTTGGGCGTCCGCCACGTGGTTACATCGGAGCCTGCCTTTGCAGAAAGTAAAGCACTCGACGGAACAGGCCGCGTGGCGCATTCGGAACCCACCCCTATGGAGGGGTGGAGGCTCAGCCCTGCAGGCCATGTCGTAGCTCCGGTGCCTTTCCCTGCGCGGGCGCGGACTTGGCCCTGAGGTCCCGAATGGCCACGTGGCGGCTTCGGAGCCCTCCTCAGCAGGGAGGCAGACTTGGCCCTGAGGTCCCTAATGGCCACGTGGCGGCTCTAGAGCCCTCCTCAGCGGGGAGGCGTGGGCTTGGCCCTACCGGCCATGTGGCAGCTTGGGAGCCTCCACCGAGGGGGAGGGAAGATCGGGTCCTTCCCTCCCCTACGTGGCAGCCTCGGATTCAGCTTCCTTGGCAGAGGCGGAGTACTTAGCGGTTTTCTCCTGTGCGCGGGGGTACCTGGTCTGCAGGGTACCGACAGACATCCCTGGCAAAGGGAAGTAGATAGCAATTAATCCTAGATCTTGTATAGGATTTGGCTCTCCCCAGGACCACCTGTCAGGTACTGGGACCCACCTTGTGACTGCAGAGTCCTTGAACTATAAAAGGTCTCTGCAGACGACCTTCACAGAGGACGAAAAATTAGACCAAGGCTCATACACGCTTAAGCAAGGCAATACACGAACACTCCCGTGGACGTAGGGTATTATGCTCCGGCGGCCCAAACCACGTAAATCCCCTGTGTTCACCACCCTACTGTGTTTGATCTCCTGGGACTAGCCCTCATGAATCCAAAGAACCTTTGCGGGCTGCTCTCTAAGCAGGTCCGGGGGAAGTGTCGTTTACGACCTTCGACAGACCCCTTCTCCATCAAACCCTGGGGGCCCTAGTGAGCAGAAGTCAGAACTTAAGGCTCCGGTCTTCACCGAACCTCATTGGACCCTCTACTTCGACGGCTCCATGCAAAAGCAGGGGGCCGGAGCTGGAGTCCTTCTCCTCGCTCCAATCGGGGAAAAGGTAAAATACATGGTCCACCTTGACTTTAAGGCGACCAACAACATGGCAGAGTATGAAGCATCATTTATGGATTAAAGGTGGCACTATCATACGGTGTCAAGCAGCTGTTGGCCAAGGGAGATTCGCAGCTCATCATTAAACAGGTGAAGGGTGAATGCTCCTGTAACAATCCTCAATTAGCTGCTTATCTCCTTGAAGTCCAGAGGCTTCAGAAGGACTTCAAAGTCCTGGATCTCCACTGTGACGCCCGGTTCCAAAAAAGAACCAAGCTAACTCATATGTGTGCCCAGGATGTTCATCACACATACACGAGTGCAATCACAAACGATACACAGATAATTACCACAGAACAAGATTAATTAACCAAATTTTATTACACAAACCAGATTATCCTTGAATACAAGCTCTAATGAATATTTACGACAAGTTCAACTAATGCAGCGGAAATAGACTAATTAAGCAACTAAGCATAAGGGATAACGCAGCTCCAATCAACACCACAAGCAAAGCTAACGGTAGACACGGCCTAGAACTCCGCATTATCTCTATTAAACTCCCAATCCTGACCTGCAACTGTTGGGGGGGATTGCAAGAGTGAGTACATGTCGTACTCAGCAAGTGTGGAAAGTATGACATGTGGCTGATTCAAATGTCGACAATAATAATGGCAAAGTGCTGAAAAGTACATTAAAAACATTTGAAAAGCAATATATTATATGTATGTGAAGTAAACCCATCATAAGCATAAGTAATACCATAATACCAGTCCACAATTCACCATCCTCATCAATAATTCCAGATTTCACCATTTGCCAATAACCATATTCAATACCAGAAATAAATCCATAGCCATCCATAACCATTACCAAACCATAACCATCCCAATACCAATTCCCTCTAATCATGGAAGTTGTCCAGGTGCTCATAACCGGGAGCACGACTATCATGATAGTTTTATTTAACTCTGTAGGGATTGTACCTCTTTACCCACGTGTTTGTGATTTCATCACCCGTCGACGACTAAGAACCTCCCTTATACCAATTACACTTCCTTTGGTGTATAGCCAAGAGATCACAAAATAGCCTTTACAAAGGGATTACTAGCCTATTTAGACCCCACTGAGGTTTTACCGGTGGCGATGTCTCCCGCAGAGCACATCTTCAACCAAGGGCCCCCTCTTGAGCCATTCGGATCCCAGGGTAGTCCCACCAATCCTCAACAAACCCAATCCGACTACCCCTTCCCCGAGCATCCACAATGGTCCAAACAGAACTGGCAAAGCCCTAATTAATCAGCTACGCCGCACCCATACTTGGCCTCGTGGTGGCACTGTAGTCCTGGCTTATTCTCGCATGAACCGGTCCTTAGATCTAAAGCAAGCAAACCACCACAACATCCAACCCATCCACATACCAGGCTTGCTTAGATCACCCATTACCATACCGTATTGACCAGTTCAGGTTAACCATAATATCATTAATGCATAATTAGATGTATAGTGTTGTTTTCCCATCCCAATTAATTTAGCGAAGCAAAAAGGTAAAAAGCCCTTCCCGACTCTCTATCATATATTCCAGGTGACAAGGGTGGTCAACAAAGCTAGTAAACTTCCTATCATAGGATTCCCATCAAATTGACACAGTATCGAGTTTTGCAAACAAGACATTTATTTTAAAAAACAGGATCAATATGCTTCAAGGACACTTGCCTTGCTCTTGCTGATGATTAGGATCAAAGCCTTCAAACTCTTAGCGCTGAAGATCCTCCGCGGCACTCTCTAGCGCAAATCCGTCTAATCCACACAATAAACATACAAGACAAGAAACACAATCAAAGAGTGCACAAATATTACTCAATATGTCATGACATGTATGATTAATGCAAATGCAAGGTAGAACTTGTTAATAGATTGCTTTTAATGATAACTAACTAGTTCTAATAGCTTTTAACAAGTTTATACAGGTTTGGATTCGATTAGATCAAATTTTAGAATTAATTCAACATAATTTAACTAGGAAGATCGGACTAGTCCGCTAGGGACCGAACAAGTCCGCCCTCTGCGAGATCAGCAGATTACGGTTTTCTAGATCGACGTAAATTTGGAGATTAGGGGTTGAATTCATGTAAGGAAAAGAGAATAGAAGATATACCAGGTGTTTAGGACTCCAATGAATCAAGAAACTTGGAGGTAACACTTGGATCTTGGCGATCTAGGGTTGGGGATGAACTTTGAGATGAATTGGTGGTGAAGGACGAAAGCTTGGTGGAGATCTTGATCCTCTTTCGTTTCCTCCTCTTCTTCTTCTTGCTTGGGATCTTCTCCTCCCTCCTTGATGGTGGCTCCCCACGAACTAGGGTTTGGGTGGGTGGAAAAGTGGCAAATAGATGTCCAACCAAGAGGTGGGGTTGTTTATATAGAGGTGGAGGCTAGGGTTAGATGGATTTCGAGTTTTGGGATGAGTAGAGGCCGGTTTAGAGTCCCACACGAGCTCTAAAAGAGTTGGGCACGATGTCCCTAGGCCCACTTAACGTGAAACCCAAGAAACAAGTCGTAAAACGAAAGATCAATTCGGAGTCACGAAATATCGGACAAGTCCGGAAAGGACCGGACTAGTCCGAAGTCGTCCAGTAAGAAAATCGGACAAGTCTGGCCAAACATCGGACAAGTCCGACTTTGAACAGAGAGGAAAACGGACAAGTCCGCTGGAACACCGGACTAGTCCAGAAAAGTCCAGGGACTTAGCAAATTTTCAAGGATTCTTGGAATACTGGACTAGTTCGCACAAAATCGGACAAGTCCAAAAGTTTCCAGTGCCAAAAATCAGACTAATCCACAGCAAAAATGGACAAGTCCGTTTTTAGTCAGAGATAAATCGGACTAGTCCTTAGCAAAATCGGACTAGTCCGCACTTTCCTGCATTTTAAGTGCGGTTTTGTTCCAAATCAAATTTTAAACTTGTTCCTCTTGTTGTGGGTTAATGTTAATCGTGTATATGAGTGTATGCAAGGCATGATGCATGAAAATGAGGGTGTTACAAACCTACCCCCCTTAAAATGAATCTCGCCCTCGAGATTCGACGCGGAAGAGAAGAGATAGGGAAATTCCTTCTTGAGATCATCCTCCAATTCCCACGTTGCTTCTTTTTCTGTGTGGTGTTTCCATTGAACTTTACACCATCTAATGACCTTGTTCCTTGTGACCCTCTCCTTATTTTCCAAGATCTTGACTGGTTGCTCGGCATAAGTCAAATCTTCCTCTAGTTCCAATTCTTCCATTGACACTTGTTCTTCTGGTACTCTCAAGCACTTCTTGAGTTGGGAAACATGAAAGACATCATGTACGTCTGAAAGATGAGCTGGCATCTCCAACTTATACACTACTTCTCCTCTTTTGTACAAAATCTTGAATGGTCCAATATAACGAGGTGCGAGCTTCCCTCTTATGTTAAACCTCTTGTGACCTCTCATTGGTGACACCTTGAGGTAAACAAAATCTCCCACTTCAAAGGCTAGTTTCCTTCTCCTATTGTCCGCATAGCCTTTTTGTCTTGATTGGGCAGCACTCAAGTTATCACGAATTATTTGGACTTGCTTTTCGGCTTCTTGCAACACGTCCGGACCAGATACTTGAGTTTCTCCTGCCTCATTCCAGAATAAAGGTGTCCTACACTTCCTCCCATAAAGCGCTTCATATGGTGACATCTTCAAACTTGCTTGGTAACTATTGTTGTATGAAAATTCTGCGTATGGCAAGCTTTTGTCCCAACTTTTCCCATGCTTTAAAGCGCAAGCTCTTAACATGTCCTCCAAAATCTGATTGGTCCTCTCGGTTTGTCCATCCGTTTGAGGATGATATGCTGAACTAAAATTCAGTCTCGTTCCCAAAGCTTCATGCAATTTTTGCCAAAACCTGGAAGTGAATTGAGAACCTCTATCCGAGACTATCTTCTTAGGGACTCCATGTCGACACACAATATGCTCCATGTATATTTCGGCCAATTGTGCAGCTGTATATTTGGTCTTCACAGGGACAAAATGAGCTGACTTGATTAAGCGATCCACAATTACCCAAATTGAGTCATACCCGGACTGAGTACGTGGTAACCCAACTATGAAGTCCATTCCAATTTCTTCCCACTTCCATTCTGGAATCTTCAACGATTGCAATAATCTGTCTGGCCTTTGATGTTCCGCCTTGACTCGTTGACACACATCACACAATGCAACATATTCTGCTATGTCCTTTTTCATGCTATCCCACCAATAGCAAGTCATCAAGTCCTTGTACATCTTCGTACAACCGGGGTGAATTGAGTAAGGCGAGTCATGTGCCTCCTTTAATATTGTCTCCCGAATATGCTTTACATTAGGCACAACGATTCTCTTTCCAAGCCATAAGGTACCATGTTCATCCTCGTCAAATCTGAATTCTCTCCCTTCTTGGGTCCTTTCCTTGATTTCCTTGATCTCCTCATTTGCGGTTCGTGCTTCTCGAATTTCTTGCTCCAAGGTTGGGTTTAACTCCATCATCTCCATCTCATTTACAAATCCGAGGTTCAACCTTTCAAACTCCTTACATAACTCGGATGGTAACTTTCAAACCGCGAGTTGATGACTTACTCCTTTTCTACTCAAAGCATCGGCCACTACATTGGCCTTTCCCGGATGATAGTTGATCCCCAAATCATAATCTTTGATGAGCTCCTACCATCTATGTTGCCTCAAGTTTAGATCTGTTTGTGTGAAAATATACTTCAAACTCTTATGATCCGTATAAATTTCACACCTATGTCCAAGGATATAGTGTCTCCAAATTTTCAGTGCATGTACCATGGCCGCGAGTTCCAAATCATGCGTGGGGTAATTCTGCTCATGTTTCTTCAATTGTCTTGATGCATAGGCGACCACTTGACCCTCTTGCATCAATACACATCCAAGCCCTTGTCTCGATGCATCGCAATATATATCAAAGCTCTTGCTCACATCCGGCAGTACCAAAACTGGGGCTGTTGTCAACCTCTTCTTCAACTCCTCAAAACTATTCTGACAAGCTTGAGTCCATTGGAATGCCTTTCCCTTCATCAGCAAATCCGTCATAGGCTTGGCTATCTTGGAAAAGTCCTTGATAAACCGATGGTAATATCCAGCCATCCCAAGAAAACTCCTTATCTCCTTGACATTTTGCGGCAGTTCCCACTTCAACACGTCTCTCACTTTTCCGGGGTCAACCGATACTCCTCCTCCTGAAATTATATGGCCCAAAAATGACACCTCTCTCAACCAAAACTGACACTTGTTGAACTTGGCATACAATTGACGCTCCCTCAATTTCTGCAACGTAAGCCTCAAGTGTTCCTCATGTTCCTTCTCATCCTTCGAGTAGATCATAATATCATCAATAAACACCACAACGAACTTATCCAAGTACTCCATGAAGACCTTATTCATGAGGTACATAAAGTAGGCACGCGCATTTGTCAATCCAAAAGACATCACGGTGTACTCATAAGATCCATACCGTGTCCTAAAATCTGTCTTGGGTATGTCCGATGGTCTAATCTTCATTTGAAAGTATCCCGACCTCAAGTCAATCTTATAGAAGACACAAGCACCGTTCATCTGATCAAACAAGTCTTCTATGCGTGGCAAGGTGTACTTGTTCTTGATTGTTACCTCGTTGAGAGCTCGGTAATCCACACACATCCTTTGAGTCCCATCCTTCTTGTCCACAAATAGAACAGGCGCTCCCCAAGGCGAAGATCTAGGGTGAATAAAACCCTTCTCTAGTTGCTCTTGAATTTGCTTCTTGAGCTCCGCTAATTCCAAAGGAGGCATCCTATACGGCCTCTTAGCTATAGATGCAGTTCCAGGTATTAAATCAATAACAAACTCAATGTCTCGATCGGATGGCATACCTGGCAACTCGTCCGGAAAAACATCCAAAAATTCACACACCACCAGAATCTCCTCAATTGCAGCACCGTCCGTATGATTCAACTCCAATTGCTTCAGTGCGGTTTGAGATGCTTCAAATTCTACGGTGATCCCTTCTTCATTGGTCAACTTCACCGTCTTCGTGGCACACTCAATAACTCCATTGTGCTTCCTCAACCAGTCCATACCAAGTATAATGTCCAACCCTTGAGAATCCAAAACTATGAGGTTGGCGGAGAAGTCTACCCCCCTTATTCTAAGGCTTACTTTTGGACATACTATATTTGTCCTCATTTCTCCTCCAGGAGACTTAACCAACAGAGTAAACTTCATATGAGAGATAGGCAAACTATACTTGGCAACATACTTTGATGCAATGAATGAATGCGATGCTCCAGAATCAAATAACATAGTCGCGGGGTTGGAGTTTGCGAGAAACATACCAATGACCACGTCATCCGCTTGTTGAGCATCCTCCGTAGAGACATGGTTCACGTTGCGACAAGCGAAATTCTGCTGTCCACGGTTCCCTTGTGGCTGTCCTCCATTAGGTCTTGGGTTTTGCCTCGGCGCATTGCTTCCTTGACCAAGGCCTGACTTAGGACATTGATGCGCAAAGTGTCCAGCTTCTCCACAAGTATAACACTTCTTAACTCCACCAGAATTATTAGGACGAGCTTGGTTTTGAGCATTTGCATCAGGAAAATTAGCACGAGGTGCATAAGGCATTGGAGGCCTAGGTGCTTGCATAACAGGGCGCTGCTGCACAAACTGAGTTGGGCGCGGTGCAAATCCAGGGCGTTGAGCAGGCTCAGAAGAACTGAAGTAAGGTGCATTGGGCGGCGCAAAGCGAGGGCGCACATTACTTCCTTGTTGCTATCCTTGATATGGTGCCTTCCTCTTGTTTTCTTGCTCCATCTCACGGATCTTGTTCTCAACCACAATTGCTTTGTCCACGAGCTTCTAAAAAAATTTGCATAGTCACAATTGAGCAATTGCACTTGGATCTCATTGTTCAAGCCCCTCATGAACAAGTACTGCTTCCGACTGTCCCGACTAACATCCTCAGGCGCATACCTTGAGAGTTGAGTGAACTTGTTGAGATATTCACTTACACTTGATCTTCCTTGCCTTAAATTCTCAAATTCTTGCCTCTTCAAGAGCATAACACCTTCCGACACATAATGAGAATGGAAACTCTCCTTGAATTCGGCCCAAGTGATCCTCTCTTGATTCTCATGAGCATTGCAATAGGAATCCCACCAATCTGCAGCTGCTCCAACGAGTTGATGAGAAGCAAATAGGACCTTCTCTCGGTCACTACATTGGACAATAGCAAGTTCCTTCTCCACGGACTTCAGCCAATCATCAGCATCCATAGGGTCGACAGCTTGAGCAAAGGTTGGCGGCCTAGTCCTCATAAACTCTCCCAACTGGTTATGAGGAGGCGGGGGTGGCGGTGGAGGCGTGTGGGGCTGATTGTTGATGTTGCCAGCCTGCAGCTGTCCCATAGTCTGTATCATGGTCTGCATGAGCTGGTTTTGCATAGACAATAGCTGCTCAATGTTGATAGCTCCATGAGCAGGTCCTTGCCCACTGTTGTTCTGAGGCACTCCATTGTTCTCCTCCTCATCATTGCCATCCCTCTGGTTGCGAGTCCTCACCATCTGAAGAAAAGTAATAGGTAAGAATTAGAGAACGCCCCCAACTATATGCATCAAGGGATATGAAACTAAACAGCTAGCTACACTAGCCTAGGTGGACATGGCAATGCTAAAGCATCCCAAAATCCTCTATTAAGCACACAAGCAAGCAATATATATAGCAAACAACACTCCAATGCAAAAACACATCGATTCCTGAGTGCTCCTATGTGCTCTAAAGTGTCCATTCTATCTAGGCTGCATCCTACAGTCAACCTGTGGCTCTGATACCAATATGTGACGCCCGGTTCTGAGAAAAGAATCAAGCTAACACATATGTGTGCCCAGGATGTTCATCACACATACACGAGTGCAATCACAAACGATACACAGATAATTACCACAAAACAAGATTAATTAACCAAATTATATTACACAAACCAGATTATCCTTGAATACAAGCTCTAATGTATATATACGACAAGTTCAACTAATGCAGCAGAAATAGACTAATTAAGCAACTAAGCGTAAGGGATAACGCAGCTCCAATCAACACCACAGGCAAAGCTGACGGTAGACACGACCTAGAACTCCGCATTATCGCCATTAAACTCCCAATCCTGACCTGCAACTGTTGGGGGGGGGATTGCAAGAGTGAGTACATGTCGTACTCAGCAAGTGTGGAAAGTATGACATGTGGCTGATTCAAATGTTGACAATAATAATGGCAAAGTGCTGAAAAGTACATTAAAAACATTTGAAATGCAATATATTATATGTATGTGAAGTAAACCCATCATAAGCATAAGTAATACCACAATACCAGTCCACAATTCACCATCCTCATCAATAATTCCAGATTTCACCATTTGCCAATAACCATATTCAATACCAGAAATAAATCCATGACCATCCATAACCATTACCAAATCATAACCATCCCAAATACCATCCCAATACCAATTCCCTCTAATCATGGAAGTTGTCCAGGTGCTCATAACCAGGAGCACGGCTATCATGATAGTTTTATTTAACTCTGCAGAGATTGTACCTCTTTACCCACGTGTTTGTGATTTCATCATCCCTTATGCCAATTACACTTCCTTTGGTGTATAGTCAAGAGATCACAAAATAGCCTTTACAAAGGGATTACTAGCCTATTTAGACCCCACTGAGGTTCCACCGGTGGCGATGTCTCCCGCAGAGCACATCTTCAACCAAGGGCCCCCTCTTGAGCCATTCGGATCCCAGGGTAGTCCCACCAATCCTCAACAAACCCAATCCGACTACCCCTTCCCCGAGCATCCACAATGGTCCAAACAGAACTGGCAAAGCCCTAATTAATCAGCTACGCCGCACCCATACTTGGCCTCGTGGTGGCACTGTAGTCCTGGCTTATTCTCGCATGAACCAGTCCTTAGATCTAAAGCAAGCAAACCACCACAACATCCAACCCATCCACATACCAGGCTTGCTTAGATCACCCATTACCATACCGTATTGACCAGTTCAGGTTAACCATAATATCATTAATGCATAATTCGATGTATAGTGTTGTTTTCCCGTCCCAATTAATTTAGCGAAGCAAAAAGGTAAAAACCCCTTCCCGACTCTCTACCATATATTCCAGGTGACAAGGGTGGTCAACAAAGCTAGTAAACTTCCTATCATAGGATTCCCATCAAATTGACACAGTATGCAGTTTTGCAAACAAGACATTTATTTTAAAAAACAGGATCAATATGCTTCAAGGACACTTTCCTTGCTCTTGCTGATGATTAGGATCAAAGCCTTCAAACTCTTGGTGCTGAAGATCCTCCGCGGCACTCTCTAGCGCAAATCCGTCTAATCCACACAATAAGCATACAAGACAAGAAACACAATCAAAGAGTGCACAAATATTACTCAATATGTCATGACATGTATGATTAATGCAAATGCAAGGTAGAACTTGTTAATAGATTGCTTTTAATGATAACTAACTAGTTCTAATAGCTTTTAACAAGTTTATACAGGTTTGGATTCGATTATATCAAATTTTAGAATTAATTCAACATAATTTAACCAGGAAGATCAGACTAGTCCGCTAGGGACCGGACAAGTCCGCCCTCTGCAAGATCAGCAGATTAGGGTTTTCTAGATCGACGTAAATTCGGAGATTATGGGTTGAATTCACGTAAGCAAAAGAGAATAGAAGATATACCAGGTGTTTAGGACTCCAATGAATCAAGAAACTTGGAGGTAACACTTGGATCTTGGTGATCTAGGGTTGGGGATGAACTTTGAGATGAATTGGTGGTGAAGGACAAAAGCTTGGTGGAGATCTTGATCCTCTTTAGTTTCCTCCTCTTCTTCTTCTTGCTTGGGATCTTCTCCTCCCTCCTTGATGGTGGCTCCCCACGAACTAGGGTTTGGGTGGGTGGAAAAGTGGCAAATAGATGTCTAACCAATAGGTGGGGTTGTTTATATAGAGGTGGAGGCTAGGGTTAGATGGATTTCGAGTTTTGGGATGAGTAGAGGCCGGTTTAGAGTCCCACACGGGCTCTAAAAGAGTTGGGCACGACGTCCCTAGGCCCACTTAACGTGAAACCCAAGAAACAAGTCGTAAAACAAAAGATCAATTCGGAGTCACGAAATATCGGACAAGTGCGGAAAGGACCGGACTAGTCCGAAGTCGTCCAGTAAGAAAATTGGACAAGTCTGGCCAAACATCGGACAAGTCCGACTTTGAACAGAGAGGAAAACGGACAAGTCCGCTGGAACATCGGACTAGTCCGGAAAAGTCCAGGGACTTAGCAAAATTTTAAGGATTCTTGGAATACCGGACTAGTCCGCACAAAATCGGACAAGTCTGAAAGTTTCCAGTGCCAAAAATTGGACTAATCCGCAGCAAAAACGGACAAGTCCGTTTTTAGTCAGAGAGAAATCGGACTAGTCCTTAGCAAAATCGGACTAGTCCGCACTTTCCTGCATTTTAAGTGCGGTTTTGTTCCAAATCAAATTTTAAACTTGTTCCTCTTGTTGTGGGTTAATGTTAATCGTGTATATGAGTGTATGCAAGGCATGATGCATGAAAATGAGGGTGTTACATCCACCATGTCCAGCGTGTCCATAATGCTAAAGCTGACGAACTCTCGACGAAAGCGTCAACCGGAGCTCTAGCTCCTGACGAAACCTTCATCGGGAGGTTGTCAAAACCCACAGCCCAGCCTGCCGAACTGAGCGAAGGGGGCGAGACCAGCATCCCGAAGCTGGCGGTCCCGATGGCCCTGTTACCACGGCAGCCATCAAGGGTCGTAGGTGCTGCAGGAAGCTCCGAGCAACCCAACATGCAAGACTCAAATGCTCAAGCAAGCTCCAATGCATGGATCTTGGAGATCCGGAGCTACTTGAAAGACAATATCCTTCCTGACAATGATGTATCCGCTGACCGAATAGTCAGATTGGCTAAAAGATACACGTTGGTAGAAGGGGATCTCTACCGACGCGGTGCCAACGGCATCCTAATGCGGTGCATCACAAGGGAAGAAGGCTGCGAGCTCCTCGCAGAAATCCATGGAGGCGAGTGTGGGAACCACGCGTCTTCCCGCACGCTGGTCGGTAAAGCCCTCCGGCATGGCTTCTACTGGCCTACAGCGCTCCAGGATGCAACTGAGCTGGTGAAGAAATGCAAAGCATGTCAATTCCGTGCAAAGCAAATTCATACACCGGCTCAGCCTCTACAAATGATACCTCCTACATGGTCCTTCGCCGTGTGGGGGATGGACATCTTGGGACCTTTCCCAAGAGCCGTCAGAGGTTACAAGTTCCTGTATGTCGCCATCGACAAGTTTACCAAATGGCCGGAAGCAACTTCAGTTGTGACAATAAACAAGGAACCAGCTATCAATTTTTTGCAGTCCATAGTATGCAGATTTGGAGTCCCGACCAAAATCATAACAGACAATGGGACCCAATTCACAAGCTCTGCTTTCCAAGGATACTGCGAAGACCTCGGCATCCAAGTCAGCTACACCTCTGAAGCTCATCCGGCAAGTAATGGCCAAGCTGAGAGGGCAAATGCAGAAATCCTGAAAGGACTCAAGACGCGCACATATGAGCGCCTGAAAAAGCATGGAGCCAACTGGATTGAAGAGCTTCCGCCCACTTGATGGGCCAATAGGACTACTCCAAATTGGTCAACTGGAGGATCACCCTTCTTCCTAGTGTACGGAGCTGAAGCAGTCCTTCCTCCGAAAATCACCTTGGGGTCGCTCCGGGTCCGGACCTCCGATGAAGCCACGCAGGACCAGCTCCGGCATGAATACCTTGACCTCCTTGAAGAGGGAAGGTGCTGAGCAGCTGTTCGGAATGCCCGATACCGCCAAGCTCTTCGGCGCTATCACCAACGGCATGTTCACAACCGACAGCTCGAGGAAGGCGATCTGGTGCTACGGAGAATACAATCCAGAGAAGGGTTAAACAAACTCTCCCCCAACTGGGAGGGACCCTTCCAAGTGATCAAAGTATCCCGTCCCGGATGCGTTCGCTTGGCGACCGAGGATGGGACACCTCTCCCAAATCCTTGGAACATTGAGCACCTCCGTAAGTTCTACGCTTAGTATCACGGATGTGAGTCTATAATTACATGTGGTGTATGTTATAGAGTCATTGTACAGAGTCGGGTAGCTCCTCCGGGAGGGCAGCCGAACCTACCCTGCTAGGTCCGCAACGCCCATGCAACACTTGTCACAGTCTCAGAACTAAAAGTGTAGCTAGCTACCTTGGGTCAAACGAGAAATGAAACACACGTAGCCTGGTTTCGTACCCTAAGAGTGTACTTGTTTCCCCTGTACCCTGGACCTATAATGAAATACATCATTGTGTGAAAACAGACTCCACGTGCATTTACTTTGTGCAGGCTCAATATTTTTTATTTTTCTCTTTCTTGTCTATAACAAAGTTGTGCAATTCTTAAGAAACTTTAGCTCGACCAGTTCATGTACAATTCGAGTTGCATTGTCTGTCCTTCCGGGTTCAAACATTGTTAATGGCCTACTTGTCTGAATGCCGCCAATCCAATCTAGGGCTGGAGTGTGCTATCGACTTAGCGTGGTCCTGCACCCTAAGTACGCGACTCTACCTACACCCCGGCAGGCCGAAGTAAGGCAAGTCCAGAAACAGTCGGACCCGAAGGGAGCAGGACGGAGCTCTTGATTGTACTTAGGATTGTGTTCGACCTAAAACTTTCTCGAGAACAATAAACCACAATGAAGTTGTAGATAAGAAATGAATTTTACTGTTTTTCTTGACTTCAGTGTGCAGGAAAAATAAATAAGCTACAACATCCTCTAGGCGGCTTGTGCTCAATGTTCAAACATTAACATTGAACATATCCGGAGCTACTCAGTTCCGGTAAAGCTAGGAGGCAAGTCGTCAACGTGAAGATGGTGGAAAGGCTCTAAAGTGGAGTCTAACGTTGACACAACACGTGTTGACGGAGGTCACTGCCGGAGCTACCAAAGCTCCGACACCCCAGAGGACTAACTATCAATGCTCCAGAGCTACTAAGCTCCGACGATGGTCAATGCCGGAGGCACTAAGCTCCGACAGCCTCAGGGGGCCTACACTATCGAAGACTTCGGACCTACATTCTACAAGTTCGAAGCATGCAAGTCTTCAACAACTGTTACATCCTTTAGGTACATGTTCACAATCAAATTGTGTACATCTACCTGAGGGCCAAGTGAGACAAAGGTGTTGAAGACAAAAAATGAAATTCGAATTCACAAAAATTTGGATTTCATTCATCTGGAGACAAGAGATTACAAAATTGGAGAGGAAGAAGAGAAAGTACAAGTGGGAGCTACAGGGAGACGAGCTTAGACCCTATGGAAGAATTGGGCAACCTTTTGGGCCACCTCTGACACGTTGGCTCGGGCGGCTTCACCCTCTCCTTCGATGGGACCTTCAAGCACTGGGTCCAAAGGGAATTGAGGGTCCCGGCTGGTGTAGCACGTCAGCACATACTCTGCGATGTTCTTTGCCAGGTCCTGACCCTCCATTTCCAATTGGTCCATGATGACATCGCCCACCTTGGAGAGCTTGTTGCCCGCTGACCCCAGCGCCTCCAAAGCCTGGTCCAGCTCCGGCTCCAGATCACCCGACTGCACGGGACTGAAGCCCATTGGCGTCAGCGCATCATTGGCCTTGCCCAGGAAGTCCCAAACTTGTTGGGACTCCACAGCCCTTGCACCACACATCTCTGCCAAGGATCTTTTGGCTGCCGCCAGCTCCGAGCTCTCCCTAGCAAGATGCTCCACCTCTTTGGCATTCTGCTGAATCGTTTCAGCAACTTGCCTTTCGAGCTTGCTGAGCTCTTCCTCCCGGAGGTGGATCTCGTTCCGGCGTTTGACCAAATCTCTCTCCCGACCCCACACTTTCTTCTCCCGGGCGGCGATGGCATTCTCTTGCTTCTAGAGTTCCTGCCCTCGCTCCAAGGCCTTCTTCTCCTCCTCCTTGCAACGCTCATCCAATTTCTTGGTGCGTTCTTCAAGGCTCTTGTCAGCCAGAGCTGTCTTTTGGACAAGCTCCTCCTCCCTCTTCACGAGGTCGTCTCGCAGCTCCAAGAGTTTCTGCTCTTCATCTTCGAGCCGTCTTTCCCGAGCTTCAAGAGCCTCCCGACGCTTGACGAGACTATCGTCGATGGCAGAGAGCCTTTCCTGGCGTTCATCAGTTGCACTATGGGCAGCCTTAGCCTGATCATATATGGCCCGAGATTGGTTTTCGAGGGTCCGCATCATGCTTTCCCTATCATCTAACAACTTTTTCCAGTACTCCAGGCGGACCTTCTCCCTTCGCACCCACTCCTTATCGTTAGCTAGCCTCGACTGCGCCAGCTTGGTCTCGAAATAGAGTCGGTTGCGCCACCTCCTAAGGGTTTGGCGCTCCTCCTCGAGGGCCTTACTGTCGTGGTAGAAGGCCAGTTGAACTTGGCGAAGGCTGGAGCAGGCATTGTCAATAGACAACGATGGGGGGATCGGGTCCGGACCTGCTGGAGTCATCTCCGCTAGCTCCAGCAGATCTTCAACAACAAAAATTGGGTCCCACTCTACAAGAGTGGTACCCTGAGCTTCCACAGCACTGGGGCCGTCCTCCGAGATAGCCTCAGCCGCCGCTGAGGAAGTGCTTGTAGCAGAAGTACCGACCTCCAGAATTGGTTCTGAAGGCCCAGCCGCCAGGTCATCAACCATGGTCCCTCCGGCAGGGGGCCATCAGCTTCATCCCGGCACTCTGGTTCGGCAACGGGCACCTCCGGGATCACTGCTTCCGGAATGGGCGTTGAAGGTTCAGCCGGAGCAGAAGCTACTTCTGGCTCTGGCACAGGCGCTTCCTCCGTCTCTAGTTCGGGTGCTGGTGCTTCATCCATCATAGGCTCTGGCGCTGGCGCTTCGACCGCCATAGACTCAGGCGCCGTTGCCTTCGTAGCAACTGGCTCGGACGCCAGAACCTCTTCAACAGCCGGCTCCACAGCCGGAACTTCTGCAGCAGCTGGCTTTGCCGCCGGAGCTTCCTTGACAACCGGCTCAAGTGTCGGAGCTTCATCAACACCCGACTCTGCTGCCGGGACCTCCTCAACTACTAGCTCGACTGCCGGGGCTTCAACAACATCCGGCTCTAGGGCCGGAATCGCAGCTTCCTTTGGCTCTGCGGCCGGAGCGTCCAACATCACAGCATCCAAGCTTGGAGCTTCAACCTCTGAGGCGTGCGCTACTGGTACATCTTCAGTCCTGTGGTCCAGCGCTACCACGGGGGCTTCTGGAGATGAGTAGTCCAATACCATGATAGCCGGCGCCAGGGCTGCCGCAGCCTCTGCCACCTCTAGGGGCGGTGCTGGGATCGGAGCCGGAGCTTCAGCTTGCACAGCCTCAACTGCTGCTGCAGGGGCCGGAGCTTCAGCCCTTTTCTTGGGCACGCTGTGAATGAAGGACGAAGATACTCAAAATTGAGGTAAAAAATCAGAAATTACCTCGGAAGGCTTCCACACCAGTTCCCGCGGAACCTCTTCCCTGAACGCTCCGGACTGGCCCCAGCCGACACCGTCGTGGTAGTCCCGGAGGGCCCCCCGGAGCTTGCTACTGCTGTCGGCGTTGCTCTGTTCGAGGCCCTCCTAGATTGGGAAGGACCTCTGGACCTGGAGCCCTCAGATGGCCCTGGGACCGGAGTCACTTGGCCGGAGCTAGCACCCCGGGAAGGTGCCGCAATTGGAGTAGACGCCGCCGTTGAAGACCTTCCCCTCCGGGGAGAAGGGGACGCTGCGGAAGAAGAATGCCTGGCCCTCCTGTCGGCATGCTTCCTCTTACGGCTCGAGGGCTCGGCCAATTCCTTGCCCTTGCCGACGACTTCGGGTCCTGGCTTAGGGGCGGGGATGGAGCCACCCTCTGAAGCTTCGGAGATTGCCAATCTGGTGATCGAGCGCCTCTCAATGATACCAAGGTCGTCAAGCATCGGCATCATCCGCTGGAGCTCCCTACTGAATGCATCCTCCATGTTTAGTGGGAGGAAAGATGGCGGAGGATCCAAATCGTCGCCCTCGATGTCGATGCCGTGCTGGAATTTCTTCAGGTGGAATTCCAAAGTTGCACCCTTCATGTTGGACTCCAAACCAGTCACAATCCGGTCGTCATCCAGCATACTGTTGAGGGCCCAAGCAACCTTCTCCCTCCTCTTCAACGGAGCCCACCTGTTGGTCAGGAAGTTGCAAAACACCGCCTGGGGAGTCACTCCTCCTTCCACACACAGGCCGATCCTAGTCAGAGCAGGATCGAAGGCATCCAACAGCACTGGAGCTTCACTCCAAACCGTAGTGTCGATGTTGGGGAGGCCTTCCGGCAGCTCCAGCTTCTCGTGCTCCTCCACCCTGATTACAATCCAGTCCTTCTTCCAGTCGTCCCACTTCCCAGAAGGGAACGACCGCAAGTACTTGTACGGGCACTTCTTGCGCTTCATGAAATAGTAGAAGCCAAGGTACTCGTTGCTCCGACCTGTGGTCTGGACAGTGAAGAAGGTGCGAAAGAGATCAATGCAGGGGGAATCCCCACCCACATCTCGCAGAAGTGGACAAATATGGACACCAGCAGAATGGAGTGGGGGCCAAGGTGGTAAAGCTGCAGACCATAGAAGTCTAGCAGCATCAAGAAGAAGGAGGAGAAAGGTGGGATCAGTCCTACCATGGCGTACGTGGGGAAGTACACCATGTCGCCGGCGTGCTCCTTATCGAACGGAAGCTTGCCGGCGTGGACCAGGTGGTTGAAGAAGTCAGGGGACCATCCCATGAAGGCCCGAACCTTCTTCAAATTGTCGTCGGTCTTCAGTCAGCTTTGGCGGAGACCCAACTCCATCGCGGCACAGCGAGGCAAGAGAGGAAAGGCAAGCAAAAGTTTGGAAGGTTTGAGTGCAAGATCGATTGAAAGGCGTGAAGAACCCCAAACGGTGCGTGCTTTCCTTATTAAGTAAGCCCCCGCAAGCCTGGATGGAAACCGCAGAGGAGCCGATGATACCAGTCAAAGATTTCACCCCGCCAATGACAAGGGGGCCCGGGGCTACCCCGACGATCAAGTCGAGGTTCTTACCCCAGGCGAATGGTTGTCATCATGAAAGGCGGGAAACCCGAAGTCGGCGGCCTGACAGGGCGCGCGGAACCGATACGATTTTTGTATCGGGAACAGGCGACCTTCAATTGCGTGAGATCCGCACGCTAAGATCTCACCTGCCACCTTCAAGATATGCCATGCGGCGGAAGTTTAACTGTGAACAACTACCAACGGCATAAACAAAGACCCTTGAAGACACGGTTCAGAAACCGAAGAATGGACCCACCTCCGGCGGAATGACTTCATACAAAAGGTCTCTCCCGGAGGTGAGTCCAGAGGGCCACTGTCGGTACCCTCCGTACCGGATATCCCTTGGGATTGTAAAGATCACAAGGAAACTCCATATACCAGATTTGAAGACCTCCAAAGGCCCCACATGTCAGGCGTAGCCGGACCTGCTCCCCCGACATGGTTAGTCCCGGGGCCGCCACGTGTATCACAAGACCGGAGCTATCACCCACACCTAGGAAGCTCCGGTCAGAATACCAATATGGCACCCCCGGACCTAACCCCAGACAGAGGGAAGCTCCAGTACTGACACGTGTCCAACAACACCGGACCTACCCGTCCACGACGGTGAGCTCCAGAGCTGCCATGTGTCAACCGCCGGACCTTCAACTTCAACTGTCAGGCCGGTGGACCCCCCAACGGCTCCGGACCTTCAAGGATCAATCAAAGACTTCAAGACCCGATTAAGTGTCATTAATGCCATATTAATGACACACGATCGGATGATCCTTAATACTGGTAACGACACTATTAAGGCCTATTACCAGGCTATTAAGGGTAATTAACCCCATTTATTGTGTATCAAGAGTGTGTAACCGCCGGGGACACCTGTCGGGCCAGGATGACGTTGTAACGACCAGTCCTTGTACTATAAAAGGACTGGTTGACGATACAGAAAGGACGGTTCCAAACCACTGCTGAACACTCTGAGCTAGACGAGCTTCTTCTTCTGAAGCTTCTTCTAGACTCTCGAGCTTAATACATCACCACGACACCCCGTGGAGTAGGGTATTACGCTCAGGCGGCCCGAACCATGTAAATCCCTATGTACACATGTCTTTCACCTTCTTGAATCTCTGCACACCCATTACCGAACTACAACTCCTCGATCTACCAAAAGTAGTGTCGGGAGATCTGCCGGTTCCAAGCACCAACACAACCCCTTTCTTCTTTGCCGAGGTGAGGTCGGCAATTTCCTTGACATGCTTTGCTTGTTTTTCCATCATCTCAAAATTGATGATCTTTCCAAGTAATTCATCCGGAGTCATTTTCTTGTATCCTGGGCTTTCTCTAATCATTGAGCATAGGGTGACGTTGCAAGGCATGGAAGCTCTAAGGATGAGCTTCACCACCTCATGGTCATTCCACTTCTTGCTTCCATATGATCGAACCTTGTTGACGAGTGTCTTTAACCGGTTGTACATATCTTGAGGTGACTCATCTTCTTCGATTGCAAATCTTCCTAATTCTACTTCGATCATTTCGATCTTTGCTTCACGCACATGACGATCACCTTCATGTGCAGTTTCCAATGTGTCCCATATCTCCTTCGCAATATCGAGTCCATCCACCTTGGTGAACTCGTCCCGACTGAGCGAAGAGGTAATGACTGCCGCGGCTTAAGCATTTCGATGAATTGCCTGCTCTTGGCTTGGTGTAAGTCCGGGATATCTATCCCTGTGCACACAATATGCCATAAACTTGGATTGAGGGAAATTAGATGCATTTTCATATTTTGCCTCCACATTGAGTAATCACTTCCATCGAAGTGTGGGACTTTTCCTAGAGGGATAGATAAATAATGATTATTGCTATGATTAAGACGATCATAGTTCAAAGGATATCGGGAGTAGTCGGTGTGACTACTCCCCTTCTTCTTCTTCTCTTCAATCTTTACTTTCCCTTTGGAAAGTGTCTTCTTTCTTAGGAGCGCCTTTAGTTCCAGCGCCTCCTCATCGTCGTCCTCGAAGTCTTGAATGGCTTCAAGGAGCTTCTCCACCTTTTGGTTCTTGTCATCATCAACCTTTTCTTGGTTTTTGCTCTTCTGGACGTCCTTCATGTCCGACATGATCGCTTCAAGTGGTTAGTCTCTTTCTTGAAGAACCTGCTCTGATATCAATTGAATGTGGCCTAGAGGGAGGGGGTGAATAGGCCTTTTTGAATTTTGTCGGAACCTGCAACACTTAACAACCAGATCAAAACCAGTGATATCGGACTAGTCCGGTAAAGTGCGGACTAGTCCGGTGTGTACCGACTAGGTTGATTAAGTTTGATCGATTAATTTGATTCTACGATGTATGCAGCAGAAATATACTTATAATTTAAGTGTTTCACTATTGTGAACTAGGGTATATCACAATTCAATCTTATATTCAATGATTCAACATAAACTAAGCAATAATGATTGAAACCCTAGATTGTTGTGATGAATAAGAACGATGAACACAAAGCAAGACACAAGTAATTTATCCCGTGGTTCGTCTCCCACAGAGGCAACCTACATCCACGTTGAGGAGTCCACAAAAGGACCAGGTCTTCTCCAACCTTACCCTCGTCGGATCGCCACGAAGGCCAATCCTCTTCTCTTATCACAAAGTGTAAATAACCGAATTAGAGGGGCCTTCTCACACGTTGAGGGCTCCCCTAGATTACAATGACAAATCCACCAAGAACACACTCAAAAGATTACAATGAAAATCACAGGAGTGTGTTAGGGAATCAAACCAAGAGCTCAAGAGTGATGAAGTGTGTCTCTCCAATGTTCCAATGTGTATCCTCAAGGGATTGATCTTTTTGGCTTTAGGTTTCGTGGAGAGATGTGTTTTTGAGGCTCTTGGGAGGTGTGACAGCGCTAGGGTTCGAGAGTGTTAAAGTTGGGTCGTGCACCTCTATTTATATGGGGTTTCTAAAAATGACCGTTAGGGTTTAGAAAGATTGGACTAGCTCGTGGTGAACACCGGACTAGTCCGGTGTGCTGTGTGTAGCAAACCCTAAGTGTCCCAAAATATCGGACTCGTCCGGCTAGGAGCGGACTTGTCCGATTTAGCTTCTGGAAATCTTCGGACTAGTCCGATAGCCATCGGACTTGTCCGGATAGTGAAACCCTAAGTGGTTATGAGGACAAGTTCGCACTTGGAGGACTTGTCTGATTTAGGTCAGAGTGTTTTTCGGACTAGTCCGTGCTAATATCGGACTTGTCCGATTGACATCAGAAAGATATCGGACTAGTCCGTAGTGTGATTGGACTTGTCCGATTTTGTGTGCCTTGTGAAGTGTTTTGAGGACTAGTCCGCACTGGGGAGGACTATTCTGATTCTAGTTAGAGAGATATCGGACTAGTCCGATGGACATCGGACTTGTCCGATCTTGTGCAGAAAGGATATCGAACTAGTTCGATGTTAGTCAGACTACTCCGATCCTGTATAAATTTGTGCAATGTGTGTGTTTATTTGTGATTGAGCTCTTGGGGTGTGTTTCCTTAACACACTCCACACACAATGATCTACTACTCTTATTCCTTGAGCTCTTCTCCACATTGCTCCTCATTCTCCCTTCTTTTTGGCATTTTGCTTATTTTCACATTAAAACCTGTGCTCATCTCAACAAAGTGGTTAGGATCTCATTTGCTTGTCATAAATCATCCAAAACCCACAAGGGATTCCTAGATGCACTTTCAGTTGCCTTTGTGGGAACCGAACCATGAGATAAAAATCTTGTGTCTTCACTTTGTGCATTTTGTTCTTACTTTTCATTGATATCTAGGGTTTTACTTGATCTTGTTCATATTATGTTAAAATATTGAATATAAGGTTAACTTGTGAAACATCCAGTTTCATAGAAGTATTACACTCTAATTACAAGTATATTTCCGCTGCATAGAGTCTAGGATCGAGATAATTGATCAAACTTGATCTATCTAGCCTGCACGCACTGGACTAGTCCGCACTCTACTGGACTAGTCCGATTTCCTCGTATTTGATCAAGTTGCTAAGTGTTGCAGGTTCCGACTAAAAATCAAAAGGACCTTTTCACCCTCTCTGAGCCACATTCAATTAGTATCAGAGAAGGTTTCTTCGCAAGAGACTAATCGCTCAAAGAGAACATGTCGGACATGAAGGATGTGCACAAGAGTCTAAACCAAGAGAAGGTTGAATATGAAAAAGCTCAAAAATTGGAGAAGCTCCTCGACGCCATTTAGGACTTCGAGGATGACGATGAGGATACGCTTGAACTCAAGGCGATACTAAGGAAGAAAGCCCTCTCCAAAGGGAAAGTGAAGATCGATGACAAGAAGAAGGGGAGTAGTCACACCGACTACTCCCAATATCCTTTCAACTACGATCGTTTAAATACTAACAGCCATTATTTATCTATTCCTTTAGGAAAAGCCCCACACTTTGATGGCAATGATTACTCAATATGGAGGCAAAACATGAAAATGCACTTAATCTCACTCAATCCCAGCTTGTGGCATATTGTGTGTACAGGAATAGATATCCCAGACGACGATGAAGAGATTACACCAAGCCAAGAGCAAGCAATTCATCGGAATGCTCAAGCTGCAGCAGTCATCACATCATCACTAAGTCGGGACGAGTTCACCAAGGTGGATGGACTCGAGATTGCAAAGGAAATTTGGGACACATTGCAAACTACACATGAAGGCGATCGTCATGTGCGAGAGGCGAAGATCGAAATGATTGAAGGCAAATTGGGAAGATTCACCATAGAAGAAGATGAGTCACCACAGGACATGTACAGTCAGTTAAAGACTCTCATCAACAAGGTTCGAGCATACGAAAGTAAGAAGTGGAATGATCACGAGGTAGTGAAGCTCATCCTTAGAGCTTTCATGCCTCGAAATGTTACCCTATGCTCAATGATTAGAGAAAGCCCCGGGTACAAGAAAATGACCCCGAACGAAATGCTTGGAAAAATCATCAACTTCGAGATGATGGAAAAGCAAGCTAAACATGTAAAGGAAATTGCCGACCTCACCTCGGCAAAGAAGAAAGGGGTCGCTTTGAAGTCCACCTGCAAGCTCTTGTCAAAGGAAGCTCGAGAAGCTCAACAGGAAGAGGACAACGATGACGAGAGCAGCAATATTGACGAAGAGGACATCCTCTTTATGAAGAGGTTCAAGAAAATGATGAAGAAAAGACAAGGGGGAAAATCAAGTGAAGGAAAATACAAAGAGAAGTCAAGACCAAAGTTGAGGCGGGCATGCTATAACTGTGGTGAATATGACCACTTTATAGTTGATTGCCTGTATGAAGAAAACAAGAAGAAGACCAAGGAAACAAAGCCTCAACCCAAGAAATTTTTCAAGAAGAAGAAGCAAGCTGGACAAGCGCACCTAGGAAAGGTGTGAGACTCAAATGATGAGTCCACATCCGAAGAGGAAGAGGAGATGGCTAGCATAGCCATCGAGAAGACAACTAAGAAGTCCACCCTCTTTCCAACTCTCGGCGCATGGAAGGGCAACGAAACTTGCCTCATGGCAAAGGAAGGTAAACTAAAGGTAACAACAAAATCTACCTCTCCACGTTCTTTTGATAATGATAGTGACAACTATAGTGATGATGAGGACATGCTAGCTGGCTTAGACAAGAAAACTGCTGCCAAAATGAAATTCTTGATGGATAAGCTTGTTGATAGGGAGGGGCTGATTGATCGTCAAGAAGATATGATCATCCTCCAAAAGAAGGAGTATCTCAAGATCAATGAGCTCCTTGAACTTTAAAAGGAACGAAGCAAATCACTTGAACTTGAGTTAGCTTCAAGCAAGGAAGCTTGTTTGAAGTTAAGCGACTCAAATGCAATCATCAAGGAAGAACTTGTTAACTTAACCAAAGTTAACAAGATCCTTGAAGTGCAAGTTAGTCACTCAAACAAAGTGATCCTTCATCCTCTTCAAGCTCGCCCTCTCAACCCCTTAAAACTGACACTAGCTTGAAAGACAAGTCAACCTCTACCAAGGACAAGCATCCTTCCCAAAGTGGCATATTTGACAAGGAGAAGGTCAAATATGCACGTAGTGCATACTTGGACACAAGACCTCTTAATGTTAAATATGGCATTGGGTATTCCTATGGTGAAAAGCAAAATGCTAGAAACCATAAGAATAACAAGGAGCGCATTTCCTTTGTGAGGGGAAACTCCTCTCAGGCTAGAAAGACTAATGATACTAATAAATCCAAGATAGTTAACATATATGAAAACCGAACTAGTCTGATCCCTACACGGACAAGTCTGGTCCTCCAGACAAGTACGGTTTCCCACACTAGTTCTGTTCATGAACAACAACAACTATTGTTTAGAAGTTTCTATGCATCATATGTTCTTATGAAAAGTTTTGGTAAAGTTTATGCTCATTATGTTGGGCCACGCCATGAGAACACCAAGTCTCATGTGTGGGTGCCCAAATCTCTTGTAACTAACCTCAAAGGACCCAAGCAAGCTAGGGTACCTAAAACCAAGGCATGATTTGATTTTGCAGGCCTATTCCTCTGGTGGATCGAAATGGGTGCTAGACAGTGGATGCACCAACCATATGACCGGAGAAAGAATGATGTTCGTTGAGTACACAGAAAATGAGCGGGCATCTATTTTGGAGACAATAGTGAAGGAAGGGTGCTCGGTACCGGTAAAATTGCCATATCATCTCACCATACTCTTTATCACGTTTTACATGTCGATTCCTTAGATTATAACCTGCTGTCCATATCTCAACTATGTGACAAAGGTTATAATTGCTTGTTTACTAATGAGGGTGTGACTGTCTCTAGAAGGAGTGATGACTCGGTTGCATTCAAGGGTGTGTTGAAGGGAAAGCTTTATCTTGTTGACTTCAACAAAGATAAAGCCGAACATGACACATGCTTGATTGCAAAGACCAACATGGGTTGGCTGTGGCATAGACGGCTAGCACATGTTGGTATGAGGAATCTTCAAAAACTCCTTAAGGGCGATCACATACAAGGCTTAAAGGATGTTGTTTTCGAGAAAGACAAGCCTTGTAGCGCGTGCCAAGCCGGGAAGCAAGTAGGAGCACCCCATCCCGTGAACAACGTCCTGACAATGACAAGACCGCTTGAGCTACTTCACATGGACCTATTCGGTCCAATTGCTTACATAAGCATCGACGGTAACAAATATGGCTTATTAATTGTTGATGACTTTTCGCGCTTCACTTGGGTTTTATTTTTGCATGATAAGACAGAAACTCAAGGAACCCTCAAGAAGTTTCTCAAGCGTGTCCAAAATGAGTTCTCATTGAGGATCAAGAACATACGAAGTGACAACAGCACGGAGTTCAAGAACACTCAAGTTGAGGAGTACCTAGACGAAGAAGGGATAAAGCATGAGTTTTCAACACCTTATTCCCCTCAACAAAACAAAGTTGCCGAAACGAAGAACCAAACCCTCATGGAGATGGCGGGAACAATGCTCGATAAATACAATACCTCTGATCGGTTTTGGGCGGAAGCGGTTAACACCGCTTGCCACGCCATAAACCGACTCTACCTTCATCGACTACTCAAGAAGACATCATATGAGCTACTCACGGGTAACAAACCAAATATTTCCCATTTTTGAGTTTTTTGTTCTAAGTGCTATATTTTGAACAAGAAACCTAGGACCTCAAAATTCGCTTCAAAGTCCGATGAAGGTTTCTTGCTTGGTTATGATTTGAACTCTTACGCCTATCGTGTCTTCAACAAGACCTTCAGAATTCTTGAAGTAGCACGTGATGTAGTGTTCGATGAAACTAACGGCTCTCAAGAAGAGCAAGTTGATCCATGTGTGCTAGATAGAGAAGAAGCTCCATGTCAAGCATTGGGAAGAATGGCATTGGGCGATGTTCGACCACAAGCGCCACCTCCAAATGAAAATGAAGAAGATGAACCACAAGAGGAGGTAAACGATCAAGGGGGAGCTTCCACACAAGATCAACATCAAGAAGACGAAGATGATCAACAAGTCAATGAGGGACACCATCTAGGGGGAGAAGAAGATGGTCATGAAGACCCAAGACCACAAGTGCCACACCCAAGAGTACACCAATGGGTCCAAAGAGATCACCCCGTCGACAACATAATCGGGGACATTCAAAAGGGAGTAACGACTAGATCTCGCATAGCTAATTTTTCTGAACATTACTCCTTTGTATCCTTTATGGAACCGCACAGAATTGAGGATGCATTGAAGGATCCGGATTGGGTGGTGGCGATGCAAGAAGAACTCAACAACTTCAAACGAAACGAATTTTGGGAACTCGTCGAAAGACCCAAGTTCAACGTCGCCGGCACCAAATGGGTCTTCTACAACAAACAAGATGAACACGGGGTGGTTACAAGGATCAAAGCGTGACTTGTGGCCAAAGGGTATTCACAAGTCGAAGGTTTGGATTTCGATGAAACCTTTGCTCCCGTAGCTAGGCTTGAATCTATTAGAATATTACTTGCATATTCTACTCACCATGATTTCAAGCTCTAACAAATGGATGTGAAAAGTGCCTTCCTCAACGGACCAATCAAGGAGGAGGTGTATGTGGAGCAACCCCCTGGATTTGAAGATGAAGAGTTCCCCGACCACGTCTTTAAATTGTGTAAGGCTCTCTACAACCTCAAACAAGCTCCTAGAGCTTGGTACGAGTGTCTTAGAGATTTCTTAATTGAAAATGGTTTTAAAATTGGCAAAGCTGATTATACATTATTCACGAAATATTTTTGACAATGATCTCTTTGTTTGTCAAATATATGTTGATGATATCATTTTTGGTTGTAACACCCTCATTTTCATGCATCATGCCTTGCATACACTCATATACATGTTTAACATTAACCCACAACAAGAGGAACGAGTTTAAAATTGATTCGGAGCATTTAAAATTAATTTGGAACAAAACTGCACTTAAAACGCAGGAAAGTGCGGACTAGTCCGTTTTTGCTGAGGACTAGTCCGATTTCTCTCTGACTAAGAACGGACTTGTCCGTTTTTGCTGCGGACTAGTTCAATTTTTGTCACTGGAACCTTTTGGACTTGTCCGATTTTGTGCGGACTAGTCCGATATTCCAAGAATCCTTGAAAATTTTCTAAGTCCCTGGACTTTTCCGGACTAGTCCGGTGTTCCAACGGACTTGTCCGATTTCCTCTCTGTTCAAAGTCGGACTTGTCCGATGTTTGGCCAGACTTGTCCGATTTTCTCTCTGAACGACTTCGGACTAGTCCGGTCCTTTCTGGACTTGTCCGATATTTTGTGACTCCAAATTGATCTTTTGTTTTATGACTTGTTTCTTGGGTTTCACGTTAAGTGGGCCTAGGGTCGTCGTGCCTAACTCTTTTAGAGCCCATGTGGGACTCTAAACCGGCCTCGACTCATCCCAATACTCGAAATCCATCTAACCCTAGCCTCCACCTCTATATAAACAACCCCACCCCTTGGTTTGACATCTATTTGTCACTTTTCCACCCACCCAAACCCTAGTTCATGGAGAGCCACCATCAGGGAGGGAGGAGAAGATCCCAAGCAAGAAGAAGAAGAGGAGGAAACAAAAGAGGATCAAGATCTCCACCAAGTTTTCGTTCTCCATCACCAATTCATCTCCAAGTTCATCACCAACCCTAGATCATCAAGATCCAAGTGTTACCTCCAAGTTTCTTGATTCATTGGAGTCCTAAACACCTGGTATACCTTCTATTCTCTTTTACTTACGTGAATTTAACCCCTAATCTCTGAATTTACGTCGATCTAGAAAAACCCTAATCTGCTGATCTCGCAGAGTGCGGACTTGTCCGATCCCTAGCGGACTAGTCCTATCTTCCTGGTTAAATTGTGTTGAATTAATTCTAAAATTTGATCTAATCACATCCAAACCTGTATAAACTTGTTAAAAGCTATTAGAACTAGTTAGTGATCATTAAAAGCAATCTAGTAACAAGTTCTACCTTGCATTTGCATCAATCATGCATGTCATGTCATATTGAGTAATATTTGTGCACTCTTTGATTGTGTTTCTTGTCTTGTATGTTTATTGTGTGGATTAGACGGATTTGCGCTAGAGAGTGCCGTGGAGGATCTACATCACCAAGAGTTTGAAGGCTTTGACCCTAATCAACAACAAGAGCAAGACAAGTGTCCTTGAAGCATATTGATCCTATTTTAAAATAAATGTTTTGTTTGTAAAACTGCATGCTGTGTCAATTTGATGGGAATCCTATGATAGGAAGTTTACTAGATATGTTTAACCACCCTTGTCACATGGAATATATGGTAGAGAGTCGGGAAGGGTTTTTACCTTTTTGCTTCGCTTAATCAACTAGGATGGGAAAACAACTATATCACTCAATTTAATTATGTATTAATGAGATTGTGGTTAACATGAACTGGTTAAATATTATATGGTAATGGGTGATCTAAGCAAGCCTGGTATGTGGATGGGTTGGACGTATGGTGGTTTGCTTGCTTTAGATCTAAGGACCGGTTCATGCGAAAATAAGTCAGGACTACAGTGCCACCACGAGGCCAAGTATGGGTGCGGCGTAGCTGATTAATTAGGGCTTTGCTGGTGTTGTTTGGACCATTGTGTATGCTCGGGGAAGGGGTAGTCGGATTGGGTTTGTTGATGATTGGTGGGACTACCCTGGGATCCGAATGGCTCAAGAGGGGCCCTTGGTTGAAGATGTGCTCTGCAGGAGACATCGCCATCGGTGAAACCTCAGTGGGGTCTAAATAGGCTAGTAATCCCTTTGTAAAGGCTGTTTTGTGATCTCTTGGCCATACACCAATGGAAGTGTAATTGGCATAAGGGAGGTTCTTTAGTCGCCGACGGGTGATGAAATCACAAACACGTGGGTAAAGTGGTACAAACTCTGCAGAGTTAAATAAAACTATCATGACAGCCGTGCTCCCGGTTTTGAGCACCTGGACAACTTCCATGATTAGAGGGAACTTGGTATTGAGATGGTATTTGGGATGGTATTTGTGATGGTTATGGTCAGTATTATGGTTATGGATTAATTTTTGGTATTGAATATGGTTATTAGCAAATGGTGAAATCTGGAATTATTGATGAGGATGGTGAATTGTGGACTGGTATTATGGTATTACTTATGATTATGATGGGTTTACTTCACATAAATATGATATATTGCTTTTCAAATGTTTTGATGTACTTTTCAACACTTTGCCATTATTATTGTCGTCATTTGAATCAGCCACATGCCATACTTTCCACACTTGCTGAGTACGACATGTACTCACTCTTGCAATCCCCCCAACAGTTGCAGGTCAGGATTGGGAGTTTAATGGTGATAATGCGGAGTTCTAGGCCGTGTCTACTGTCAGCTTTGCCTGTGTTGTTGATTGGAGCTGCGCTATCCCTTATGCTTAGTTTGCTTAGTTGCTTAATTAGTTTATTTCTGCTGCATTAGTTGAACTTGTCATTAATATTCATTAGAGGTTGTATTCGAGGATAATATGGTTTGTGTAATAAAATTTGGTTAATTAATCTTGTTCTATGGTAATTTTCTGTATACTCTTTTGTGATTGCACTCATGTATGTGTGATGAACATCCTGGGCACACATATACGTTAGCTTGGTTCATTTTTCGGAACCGGGCGTCACATTGGTTCACCTAACAAATCTTTCTGTGAAGAATTTTGTAAGATTATGATATATAGGTTCGAGATGTCTATGATGGGAGAGCTGAAATACTTCTTGGGATTCCAAGTGAGGCAACAAAAGAAAGGGACATTCATAAGCCAAACCAAGTACACTCAAGACATACTCAAGAAGTTTGGAATGGACAGGCGAAGCCTATAAAGACTCCCATGGCAACAAATGGACACTTGGATCTCAATGAAGACGGACCAAGCGTGAATCAAAAGGTATATCACTCCATAATTGGATCTCTACTTTACTTATGTGCATCTAGGCCAAAAATTATGTTGAGTGTATGTTTGTGTGCAAGGTTTCAAGCAAACCCAAAAGAGTGTCATTCGACAGCCGTAAAGAGAATCTTGCGGTACTTAGTTCATACACCCAACCTAGGCCTTTGGTATCTTAAAGGTTCAAAGTTCAGTCTCATTGGATACTCCGATGCAGATTATGCTGGATGCAAAGTAGATAGAAAAAGCACCTCCGGTACATGCCAATTTCTAGGTAGATCCCTAGTTTCTTGGTCCTCCAAGAAACAAAACTCCATTGCCTTATCCACGGCCGAAGCAGAGTATGTTGCAGCCGGGAGTTGTTGTGCACAACTCCTTTGGATGCGACAAACTCTAAGAGATTATGGTTACAATATGAGCCGTATTCCACTCCTTTGTGATAATTAGAGTGCCATTAAGATTACCCATAACCCCGTTGAGCACTCCAGGACCAAACATATAGACATCTGACATCATTTTTTGAGAGACAACTCAATGAAAGGAGACATAGCTATTTCCCATGTCAACACCGAAAAACAACTAGCCGACATATTTACCAAGCCACTTGATGAAAAACGTTTTTGCGAGCTTCGAAATGAACTAAACATCATCGATGCTCGGAATGTGGCTTGAAAACTTGCATACCTATATGAATTCTTCAAAGTATGTTGATTGTATTGTGAAAATCATCTCTCTCAATTTTCTCCGAAAAACTATTTCAATTACTTGATCTTGATGATTTATGATCATTGCTTGATTGTTGTATGCTTACCGATCATATTCATCAAGATTACTTGATTGTTTTGGCCCCTATTTCCTCTATAAGAACCTTCAAATATATACGAATGGGCTATTCAATTCTGTTCTGGTGACCACAGGCTAGTCTGTGGTTATCCGGACTAGTCCGCACACTGCAGACTAGTCCGCAGAGTGTCCGGTAGTCCGGACTTGTCCGACCAACCACAGACTAGTCTGATTTTTCGACTCCATAACCCTAGCCGCTGCCAAAACCTAATCCTCTTCATCCTCACAACTCGCCCCACGCTCTCTCTCCTCGATCGAGTGCTCCCAAGGTGATTTCCTCCATTCTCCATCAAATCCCTCCAAGTTTGGGTGGAAATCGATCTCCATTGCATAGGGATTGAAGACCATGGACTTGTCCGCACCTTCAACCCCTCCATCTCCATGAATCAAGGATTTTCAGTAAAATTTCCTCCCAAACCCTAGAAATCGTGATTTTCTTTATTTTTGACTAAATAGCCTAGTTCCTCTCGGTTAATACATGCCTCCTTGCTATATTGCATTTACCTTGAACTAGTTTTGGATTGGGAATCACCATTTGTCGTCTAGTTAGGGTTTGAGGTGATGAACACCGGACTAATCCGGTCCATGTACGGACAAGTCCGGTCCCCCGGACTAATCCGTACCTATACACCGGACAAGTCCGACTTTTAACTAAACTCAACCCTAATTTCTCATTTCTCAATGCACTTCCTTGTCATCAATTCTTATCCATACATTGTGCAATGCTCTCTCGGGACAATGTCAAACGAAAACATCTCCGACTTTGAAGATGAGATGGAACAAGACTTGTTGCCGCGTGCTTTGGAGTCTCGTGCTCAAAAGAGGCAAGAGCGTCCCTTCGAGCCTACTCCTTCCCCACCTCAGGTGCGATGGAAGGTGCTCGCCAAGAAGCCTGCGTCCAAGGCCAAGGACCCAACAGGCTCCAGCTCGGCGACTCTTCACCAAGTGAAGGGCAAAGTAAAGGGAATTGCTTTGGGCCCAGTCAGCCCTCTCAATATGCATGCTCCAAGGCAGGGAAACAGGGATCCCTCCGAGGAGAAGTTCAACAACAAGGGAAGCGATCTAACTTCCAAGCTCAGATTTGCTGATTGCTATAGCAGACCCAAGAAGGCTGCAGATGCCAGATTTTGGAGCAATTTTCATGTAGATTTTTACAGCTTGGTGTACCTTGCCATGAAGACTCCGGTGGTCTGCAGCAAGTGGATTGACTGGAATCACTTTGAGACTAAGAGCTGTGGAGCATTTGATCAGGTGGTAGAGGCTGCTGCCAGGCATGGACTGAAGGATCTGTTTGCCTTCAGATATCACTAGAATGATTAGATTATAGCTCAGTTCTTTGCTAGTGATGAGGAGGAAAGGGTGACTTGGATGACTCATGGATCCAAGTACACCATTACTTATGATGATTTTGCAAGACTCCTTCACCTAGAAGACACCGGCAACAATGAGTTGACTATTCACAACATCGGTATCTTGGGCAAGGATAAGATGGACTTCCTCTATGACACTAGCCTGAAGTTCAATCCTCCCTCAACCAAGAACATGAAGCCCTTCTTCATGGTTCTCAACAGGGTGCTGAGGAAAACCATAGCACCAAAAGATGGGGATGCAGGAAGTGTCCAAGGTTACTTGAGTACCTTGATGAAAGTGATAAGCAAGAACAGGAAGTTTGACATCTTTGACTATATCTGGAGTGATATGGTCAACATCTCCTGCACGCCGATTAGACCCCTACTTGATGTTCATGATTGAGAAGGTCACAGGGATTGAGTTCGTGAAGGATGTGGAGCACACTCCTTTGAGGCCCCAGAAGCCTCCCCAAGCTACTGTCCAAGCTGCTCCATCCCCTGGATCCAGTGAAGAGGCTCCAAGGAGAGCTCGAGAAGATGAGAGGACTGCTCCCACCACTAGGGCCCCTCCCCAAAAACGGTCTCCTAGTGGAATATTGAAGTACTTGGCAGCAATCTTTGCCTCATGCAAGAAGGCCGAAGTGAATACTCACAAGCTGAACAAGGCGAGGAAGGCAGATATGAGGTATGTCAAAGAAAATGTCAAGCATATTTGCCAAAAGCTGGAGATCGAGCCTATTGGATCCCCAGTCATCTCTGAAGATTTAGCCTCTGATTTCACTGAGCTCATACCTTTGACTCCCTCTGAGCTTGCCTACTTTGGCATTGAGGGCACTTCGAGTGGATCTGCTCCTCCTCCTCCACGGTCGGAAGATGAAGATGAAGATGAAGAGAGAACCGACAGCAAGGAATGAGCCACTAGATCCCTCTCCTCCTTCTTTTTGGTATCTTGATGCCAAAGGGGGAGAGATTGAGGGGGAGTCACTAGATTCTAGCTGTAGGTTGAGAGATGAGTGCTTCATTTGTGTATGTTTTTGTGTCTCTCTTGGGTTGTAAAACTTTAATACTGTTATCTCTATCTTTGGTATTGTGGTGTGATGGAATGACTTTGCTTATGTTATGAAATTTGTGTTTTGCCTTGAAATTGACATATATGCTTGATATTGGTATTTTAATGTCAATCACTTCATTCTCATCACGATTATTGCTCACACTCACGTAGTTTTACACCCCACCATAAAGAGTGCACACATGACCTATGTTTTCATTGCTTAACTTGTACCTAACTCTTATGTGCACACTTTATGAAAATTCTGTATTTTTATCATATTTTGTGAAATCTCAATTGGTTGTCATCAATCACCAAAAAGGGGGAGATTGAAAGTGCATATAGGCATCCCTTGTGGGTTTTGGTTGATTTATGACAAACCAATGAGATCCTAACCAAATCATTGAGATGAGCGTAGGTCTTAAAAGAAATTATGAAGAAAGTGCAAAAAGAAAGGAGAATGAGGATCTATATGGAAAAGAGCTCAAGAGCTGAATAGATTAGATCATTGTGTATGGAGTGTGTTGTAGAAACACACCCCAAGAGCTCAATCACAATAAAACTCACTCACTGCACTAATTTATACAGGTCCGGACTAGTCCGATAATATCCGGACTAGTCCGATAACCCCTCTGTTCAAAATCGGACAAGTCCTCCCAGTGCGGACTTGTCTGCACAGTCCAAGTCTACACAGACCGGACTAGTCCAATATCACCACGGACTAGTCCGGTATCTTTCTGACTAAGATAGGACTAGTCCTTCCCAGTGTGGACTAGTCCTCAACACTTCACAACTTTGCACAAATATCGGACAAGTCCGATAATATCCGGACTAGTCCGATAACCTCTCTGACTAAAATCGGACAAGTCCTCCAAATGCGGACTTATCTCTAATTCACTGAGTTCACCACAACCGGACTTGTCCGAAATTAACCGGACTAGACCGAACTTTTCCAGAGCCTAAATCGGACTAGTCCGCCCTAAGTCGGACAAGTCCGATCTTCCTGAGAACTTAGGGTTTCCTACACGGCGCACAGCGGACTAGTACGGACTCCACCACAGACTAGTCCGACCCTCGAAACCCTAATGGTAACTTTCGGAAACACCATATAAATAGATGTGCACGACCCTACTTTCAACACTCTCGACTTCCCGCACCGTAACACCCTCCAAGAGCTTAGAAAACACATCTCTCCATGCAATCCAACGCAAGAAAGATCAAATTCTTGAGGATTCATCTTGGATCAAAGGAGAGACACGATTCCACATGTTTGAGCTCTTGGGTTTGATTCTCTAACACACTCCTGCTATTTCATTGTTGACCTCAAGAGTGTGTTCTTGGTGGTGTTTGATTTGTAATCTTGGGGAGCCCTCAACTTGTGAGAAGGCCCCTTGAACTTGGTGATTTACCCTTGTGATAGTGAAAGAGAATTGACCTTCATGGTGATTCAACGAGGTTAGGGTCAGTGAAGACCCGGTCCTTTCATGGGCTCCTCAACGTGGATGTAGGTTGCCTTTGTGAGAACCGAACCACGGGATAAAAATCTTATGTCTTCACTTTGTGCATTTTGTTCTTACTTTCCATTAACATCTAGGGTTATACTTGATCTTGTTCATATTACGTTAAAACATTGAATATAAGGTTAACTTGTGCAACATCCAGTTTAATAGAAGTATTACACTCTAATTACAAGTATATTTCCGCTACATAGGGTCTAGGATCGAGATAATCGATCAAACTTGATCTATCTAGTCTGCACGCACCGGACTAGTCCACATTCTATCGAACTAGTCCGATTTTCTGGTATTTTATCAAGTTGCTAAGTGTTACAGGTTTCGATTAAAAATCAAAAAGGCCTATCCACCCCCCTCTAGGCCACATTCAGATAGCCTGTAAACTAGGGGCCTACCGTTGATGCTTCAACAAAGATGGTGGACGACGCCGGAGCATCTAGCTCTGGCACTTCCCAAGGGTCTGTCGTCGACGTATCTACGAAGATGGTGAACAACGCCAGAGCATCCAGCTCCGACACTTCCCAAGGGGCCTGCCGTCGATGTCTCTGCGACGATGGTGGGAAACGCCAGAGCATCTAGCTCCAGCACCTCCCATGGGGCCTGTCGTCGACGTTTCAACGGAGATGGTGGGCGATGCCGGAGCATCCAACTCCAGCACCTCCCTAGGGGTCTGTCGTCGATGTTTCCACAATGATGGTGGGCGACGCCGGAGCATCCAGCTCTGGCACCTCCCAAGGGGCCTACCGTCAATGCTTCTGCGAAGATGGTGGGCGACGCTGGAGCAGCCAGCTCTGGTACCTCCCAAGGGGCCTGTCGTCGACGTTTCCGCGATGATGGTGGGCGACGCCGGAGCAGCTAGCTCCGACACCTCCCAAGGGGCCCCTGTCGACGTCTCAACACGTCAACAACAGCAACAAGCGCGAATAAGTGAGTAAACTCTCCTGCCTCGCTCTTGTTGCTAACAGGGTTCTCTTGTCATAACTTGTACACCAGGGGCATGCAATCAACGTATCATCGAAGATGGTGGACAACGCTGGAGCATCTAGCTCTGGCACTTCCCAAGGGGCCTGCCATTGACGTATCTACGAAGATGGTGGACAACGTCGGAGCATCTGGCTCCGGCACTTCCCAAGGGGCCTGCCATCGACGTCTCTACAATGATGGTGGGTGACGCTAGAGAATCCAGCTCCGGCACCTCCCAAGGGGCCTGCCGTCGACGTTTCGACGGTGATGGTGGGCGACACCAGAGCTGTGACACCCGGTTCCGAAAATGAACCAAGTGAACGCATATGTGTGCCCAAGACGTTCAACACACATACACGAGTGCATTCACAAAAGGATATACAGAAAATTACCATAGAATAATATTAATTAAGCACTTTTATTACAAAATTCATAATACCCTCGAATACAAGCTCTAATGAATATTAATGACAAGTTTGAACTAATGCAACGAAAATAAACTAATTAAGCAACTAAGCAAACTAAGCAAATAAGCATAAGGGTATAGCGCAACCCCAATCAATCCACAAGCAAAGCTGATGGCAGACACGACCTAGAACTCCGCATTATCATCGATATACTCCCAATCCCGACCTACAACTATTGGTGGGGGAATTGCAAGAGTAAGTACATGTCGTACTCAGCAAGTGTGGATAGTATGACATGTAGCTGATTCAAATGACGAATATAATAATGGCTAAGTGTTGAAAAGTACATTAAAACATTTGAAAAGCAATACATTATATGTATGTGAAGTAAACCCATCATAAACCACATAGTTATCATAATACCAGTCCATATTCCATTACCATCATCCATATACCAGATTTCTCATTACCATTAACCATATCCATTGCCATAATTAAATCCATAATACCATAACCATAACTAGTACCAACCATATTATCAACCATAACCATAACCAGAACCATTCCATATCTCAAGTTTCACTCTAATCATGGAAGTTGTCCAGGTGCTCATAACTGGGAGCACAACTATCATGATACTTTTAATACTCTACAGAGTTTGTACCATGTTTGTGATTTCATCACCCGTTGGTGACTAAAGAACCTCCCTTATGCCAATTACACTTCCTTTGGTGTATGGCCAAGAGATCACAAAATAGCCTTTACAAAGGGACTACTAGCATGTACGGACCCACTGAGGTTTCACCGGTGGCGATGTCTCCAACTGAGCACATCTTCAACCAAGGGCCCCCTCTTGTCCATTCGGACCCCAACGAGTTCCGCCAACCATATCCAAACCCAATCCGAATCCCCTTTCTCGGTGCGCCAATGATCCATGCAATACTAGCAATACCCTAATTAATCAGCTATGTCGCACCCATACTTGGCCTCGTGGTGGCACTATTGTACTGGCTTATTCTCGCATGAACCGGTACTTAGATCTATAACAAGCAACCACCATGTCTTCCAACCCATCCGCATACCAGGCTTGCTTAGATCCCCATTACCATATCATAATAACTAGTTCATATTAACCATAATCTCATCAATGCATAATTAAATGGTATAGTTGTTTTCCCATCCCAATTAGTTAAGAGAAACAAAGGTAAAAAGCCCTTCCCGACTCTCTACCATGAATTCCAGGTGACAAGGGTGGTTAAAAAAGCTAGTAAACTCCTATAAAAAGGATTCCCATCAAATTGACACAAGCATGCAGTTTTGAAAACAAAGCATTTATTTTAGAAACAGGATCAATATGTTCAAAGACACTTGCCTTACTCTTGAGCTTGGTTGGGATCAAAGACTTCAAATTCTTGGTGCTAGAGATCCTCCGTGGCACTCTCTAGCGCAAATCCGTCTAATCCACACAGTAAACATACAAGACAAGAATTACAATCAATAAGTGCACATATATTACTCAATATGTCATGACATGCATGATTAATGCAATTGCAAATAAAAACTAGTTAATGGCTTGTTAATGATGTTTACTAACTAGTTCTGATAGCTTTTAACAAGTTTGAACAGGTTTGTAATTGATTTGAAACAATTTACATTTAATTCAACAGAAAATAGATTGCAAAAACGGACAAGTCCGCAGGGGGCCGGACTAGTCCGCCCTTCGCAGGAACAACGAACTAGGGTTTTCTAGATCGACGTGAATTCGGAGAAACGGGGTTGAATTCATTTGAGGAATAGAGAGTAGAAGGTATACCAGGTGTTTAGAGTTCCAATGAATCAAGAGTTTTGGACACAACACTTGGATCTTGAAGATCTAGGGTTGATGAGATCTTGATGGAGGATTGTTGATGAATAACGAAACTTGATGGAGATCTTGGTTCTCTTTTGTTTCCTCCTCTTCTTCTTCTTGCTAGGGATCTCCTTCTCCTTCCTTGGTGGCGGCTCTCCACGAACTAGGGTTTGGGTGGACTTCAATTGAGGTAAAAGGATGTTAAGTCAAGGGGTGGGGTTGTTTATATAAGGGTGGAGGCTAGGGTTTGATGGAATTCGAGTTTAAGATGGGTAGAGGCCGGTTTGGGGTCCCACATGCTCCAAAAAGAGTTAGACACGACGTCCTTAGGCCCACTTAAGGAAAAACAAAAAAAATCAAATTGTGGGACAGAAGATCAACTCGGAATCACGATTTACCAGACAAGTCTAGAAAGGGCCAGACTAGTCCGAAGATTGACAGACGTGAAAACAGACAAGTCTGAACTATATTGGACAAGTCCAAACTTGATCAGAGGAAAATCAGACAAGTCTGGCCAAAACCGGACAAGTCTGATTTTAGTCAGAGGGAATCAAGTCCGCTGGAATACCGGACAAGTTCGGACAAGTCGAGGGACTTAGCAAAATTTCGAGGAATTGGAATAATGGACAAGTCCGCATAGGACCAGACAAGTCTGAAACTGTTTAGAGAGAAAAACAGACTAGTCCGCAGAAAAACGGACAAGTCCGATGAAGGTCAGAGAGAAATCAGACTAGTCCGCACAAAAAACAAACTAGTCCGCACTTCCCAGAATTCTTAAGCGCGATTTTGCTCTAAATTCATTTTAAACTTGTTTATTTTTATGTTGCTTAATGTTAAACATGTATATGAACTTATGCAATGCATGATCCATGAAAATGAGGGTGTTACAAACCTACTTCCCTTAAAATGAATCTCGCCCTCAAGACTCGATGCAGAAGTGAAGAGATAGGGAAGTTCCTTCTTGAGATGATCCTCCAGCTCCCAAGTTGCCTCTGATTCTGTATGATGCTTCCATTGAACTTTACACCATCGAATAACCTTGTTCCTTGTGACTCACTCCTTGGTTTCCAAGATTTTGACCAGTTGCTCGACATAAGTCAAATCTGCCTCTAATTCCAATTCTTCCATTGGCACTTGTGATGAGTAGTTCAGGTCCGATCTTTTGAAAGGTAAGTTGATTGGGGTGGAGAACTCGACGTCGATGATCCGCGGCACTCGAGCAATTCGAGTACCCCTGCAATCACTACACCACTGCTCTGTTGGTTATCAACTGAGCTACACACGCTTGACCTCGCCAAAAAGGCTAATCCCTGCAAGTGCAACTGAGAACACAAGCAAGAACGTAGAAGACACAATCTAAAATCGAGAAGTTGGGGTCTCACAAACCGTAGAACGGCGAAATTGTTAATCTAAGCAAAGCTCACTGAATATGACCGGCGGCTGCAGTATTTAAAGGCTAGGGTTCGGCCAAAACACGCTTAGACGCGTCCCTAATAGACTCATACGGGATACAAGGCCCAAAGGCCCGATTCGGTGGCGTAGCACCGGATAGAAATGTGGACTCGACTTGTTTCGACAATTCCCAGTGACTCCAGAGGAATTTTGAGGTGGGACCAGAGCCATTAGAAAGTGTATCTTCTCTTCTTTCCTTGAATATGTGAAACGTTGAAAACGGAGTCCGTATGCATCCTGGGCGTCCGTTTTAAGGTGGACTGCTCCTGGACTCCGAGTTGAACTCAAGTACGACTTGTAAACTGATTCCATCAACTTGTGGACGTCCCAGCAGGTTCTCCATGTTCCCAAGGCCTCTTCCCTTCACTTGTTGATCTTCTCCATTGTTCCTAATAAAAATTAAATCATCACATAGCAATCTATTCTCAAACTCACATGCAAAGGAAGTTAGGAACGAGTTCACCTGCTGATTTATTAACCGTGCTCCTGCTCTTGTGATTGGTCCTTGCAGTTCAATGTGCGTCTCCGCTATTGTGATGTCCTCATCATCCTTCCCCTCTTGAATTGGAGTCGTCCTCGACTCAAGTTCATCTTCTTCTCCCAAGTACGGTCGCAAATCTAAAATGTTAAATGTGGGACTAACCCCAAAATCGGGAGCCATCTCAAGCTTATATGCATTATCATTAATCTTTTCAACAATCTTAAAAGGACCAGCAGATCGTGGCATAAGTTTAGATTTTCTCAAGTCAGGGAATCGCTCTTTTCTCAAATGTAACCACACCAAATCACCCGGTTCAAGTTTTACTTATTTTCTACCTTTACTACCTGCAATTCTATACTTCTCATTCATCTTTTCAATATTTTTCTTTGTAGTTTCATGCATCTTAAGAATAAATTCAGCTCGTTGTGTAGCATCCAAATTTATAGTTCCAGAAGGAGGCAAATGTAGTAAATCAATAGGAGCACGGGGATTAAAACCATACACTACCTGGAATGGACTTACCATTGTCGTGGAGTGAACGGATCTGTTGTAAGCAAATTCTATATGTGGTAAACACTCCTCCCACAACTTCAAATTTGTTTTCAAGACAGCCTGGAACATAGTGGATAAAGTACGATTAACTACCTCAGTTTGTCCATCCGTTTGTGGGTGACATGAAGTTGAAAACAGCAACCTGATTCCCAATTTATACCGCAAAGTTATCCAAAAATAACTTAAAAATTTTGCATCATGATCAGAAACAATGGTGTTTGGCACACCATGTAAATGAACAATTTTTGTTACAAATAAATCAGCAATGTGTGAGACATTATCATTCTTATGACAAGGTATAAAGTGTGTCATTTTGGAGAAACGATCAAAAACTACAAAAATACTATCCCTCCCCCTCTTAGTCCTAGGCAATTCCAAAAAAAAGTCCATAGAAATATCCTCCCAAGGTAAAGTAGGAACAGGAAGAGGCATATAAAGACCATGTGGGTTAAGGCGAGACATAGCTTTATTGCAAGTAGTGCATCATGACATGTAGCGCTCGACATCACGCCTCATCTTTGACCAAAAGAAGTGTGTGTACAACATGTCTTCAGTTTTCTTCACTCCAAAATGTTCCATCAAACCTCCTCCATGTGCTTCCTGCAAAAGTAGTAGACGAAGGAGCTAGCTGGAACACATAGCTTGTTAGCACGATAGAGGAGACCCTCTCGCATCACATATTTATTCCAAGTTCTTCCTTCTCTACAATTTTGAAAAACATCTTTAAAGTCCAAATTAGTAGGATATAATGCTTTTATTGTTTCCAAACCAAAGGTTTTATGATCAAGTTGGGACAGCATGGTATAACATCTAGATAATGCATCGGTAATGACATTTTCCTTCCCTTTCTTATGGTTAATTATGTATGGAAACGACTCTATGAACTCAATCCATTTAGCATGTAATTTATTCAGATTGGTTTGACACTTAACATACTTCAATGATTCATGATCGGAATGTATGACAAACTCCTTAGACCAAAGATAATGTTGTCAAGTTTGTAATACTCGCACTAAGGCATACAATTCCTTATCATAAGTAGAATAATTCAGAGAAGGATCATGAAGTTTTTCACTAAAGAAAGCAACGGGTTTACCTCCTTGTATGAGAACGCTTCCAATACCAATGTCGCTTGCATCACATTCTAGCTCAAAGGTTTTATTAAATCAGGAAGTTGTAGCAATGGTGCTTGTGTAAGCTTCAATTTGAGATCATCAAAAGCTTGTTGCTGCTGTTCGCCCCATCGAAATGGCACTGCCTTCTTCGTTAGCTCATGTAGAGGTGCTGCAATGGTACTGAAACCCCGCACAAATCGGCGATAAAAACCTGCAAGACCAAGAAAACTACGAACCTGCGTGACGGTTGTTGGGGCTGGCCAGCTAGTGATCGCTTCAATTTTTGCCTCATCCATCTCAATTCCCTGCGAGGAAACGACATAGTCAAGAAACGAGACTCGATTGGTGCAAAAGACACACTTTTTGAGGTTATCAAACAAACGTGCATCTCTCAAAACAGTAAAAACAGCACGTAAATGATCAAGATGTTCATCATATGACTTGCTGTAAATGAGGATATCATCGAAGTAAACCACCAGAAATTGTCCAATGAAAGCACGTAAAACCTCATTCATTAATCGCATAAAGGTGTTGGGTGCATTAGTTAAACCAAAAGGCATGACTAACCACTCATAAAGTCCAAACTTGGTTTTAAATGCAGTTTTCCATTCATCTCCTAGTGCCATTCTAATTTGGTGGTAACCACTACGCAAGTCAATTTTTGTGAAGATGATAGCACCACTCAATTCATCAAGCATGTCATCTAAGCGAGGAATAGGATAACAATATTGAATGGTGATGTTATTAATCGCTCGACAATCAACACACATGCGCCAACTACCATCTTTCTTAGGAACCAAAAGAACAGGAACAAAACAAGGGCTAAGGCTTTCACGAATGTACCTGCGGTCCAAAATATCTTGGACTTGTCGCTGAATTTCCTTAGTTTCCTCTGGATTCGCCTTGTATGTTGCACCATTTGGCAAGCTTGCTCCTGGAATCAAATCGATCTTGTGTTCATTATCTCTCATGGGTGGTAAACCAGGGGGTATCTCAGAGGGAAACACATCCTCAAACTCATGCGAAAGGTTAGCAACAGTAGGGGGCAATGCAATAGACAATTCATGAAGTGAAAACATGTCTTCTTTGCATACTAAAGCATAGAACATCCCCTTAGCATCGAATAAATCAGCAAGGTCAGATTTAGTTGCGAGCAATGTTTGTGATTTTAACTTAATGACTTGCTGTTTTTTAGATTCTAGTTTTTTGCCTTGCCATCACAAATTTTACTCTTCTCAAAATGCACAATTTCAGCAGGAGTCATGGGGACCAAAGTGATTTTCTTTCCTTTATGCATGAGAGTATATTTATTAGTTATACCATGATGAATAGCATCTGTATCAAATTCCCAAGGACGACCCAATAAAAGAGAACAAGCATCCATAGGCACGACATCAAAATCAGCAAAATCATGGTAGGAACCAATTGAAAAATGTATTCTTGCTGTTTGTATTACCCGAACCTTACCGCTGTTGTTGAACCATTGAATGTGGTATGGATGAGGGTGTGCTCTTGTTGTCAAACCAAGTTTCTTGACGACATCCATGTTCACCAAGTTATTGCAGCTACCTCCATCAATTATATTGTGTACACGGCAATCCTTGATGACGAGAAACATGTGGAAGAGGTTGTGTCGTTGTAGCTTGTCATCGGCCTCCACTTTGGAGCTCAAGGCACGCTGCACAATGATGCTCCTATAGTTCTCTGTTGCCGCTGTACCAAGTACCTCTTCTTCGGTCTGTTTGTCATTTGGATCTATAAAGTCAGTAGCAAGAGAATATTCATATTCAACATCCGAAGTACTATTATACCCACCATCATCGCGTGCTATGTATGCTCGTTTTCTTGGGAAATCTCTCATCATATGACCAAGTCCCTGGCAGCGGTGACACTTAATGTCGGAAGTACGACTCATAGAAGGAGTGGACGATGAAGGCTTGAAAGATGTCACCTTGCTGCCCTCTGGCACGCGAGAAGGTGGAGCAGCAGGTGTAGTTCGTTGGCTGCCATTGGATGGTGAAGTTGCTGCACGGGGGGTCGAAGATGGTGCTGTTTTGGATGGTGTAGACGTCGAACGCGGCGTGAAGTTGCTCCTCATGCGTTGTTGTTGTTGACCTTGCAATTCTTTTTCTGCCAACAAAGCATGCTGAAACAATCTATTAACAGTATCATATTCCTTGTAATCAACTGTCGGTACCCTAAAAACCGTACACCCCCTGAGGTTACAAAGATCTCGAGGGAAGGTCGTCTACTTGGATTGAAGACCCTCGGAGGCCCACTTGTCAGACATGACCGGACCTGCTTCTCCAACATGGTTAATCCCTAGGTCGCCACGTGTACTGCCAAACCGGAGCTACCGCCCACAAGGGGGAAGCTCCGGGCCAAGTACCGAAATGGCACCTCCGGACTTAACCCCTGACCGAGAGAAGCTCCGGACCTGACACGTGTCAGATAGCCCCGGAGCTACCTGCTTCCCACAGCAAGCTCCGGAGCTGCCACGTGTCCAAACGTCGGAGCTGGCAGCCTTTAACCTCCGGAAGACCTTGTAACGGCTCCAGATCTTCAAAGGAGAGCCAAAGACTTCAAGACCTGATTAAGCATCATTAATGCCATATTAATGACGCTTAAACGGACGATCTTAACACCAGTAACGGCACTGTCGGAGCCCGTTACAGAATTATTAACAGCAATTAATCGTGTATCAATACTAGTAACCGCCGGGGCCACATGTCGGGCCAGGCTAGCTTGTAACGGTCTATCCTTGTACTATAAAAGGACAGGCCGACGATACACACGGACGGACGTTCACAGAGGTGGACAAGCAATCATACGTGACAAGCTAATACAACACCAACACACCCGTGGAGTAGGGTATTACGCTCAGGCGACCCGAACCACGTAGATCCTTGTGTCTCCTGTGTTAAATCGCAATTCACCTTCTTGAGTCTCCGCGCGCCCACACCGAACCACAAACTCCTTCAACACTTTAGCAGTGTCAGGAGATCTGCCGACTCCAACAGTCGACATCAACAATGTCCTAAATTTCACGCCTCAACCCCCCATAAAAACGAGCTATTTTATCATCCATGTCCTCTACTACCCAACAACGCAACATACCCTTTTGTAACTCTTGATAATACTCCTCTACGGACATGTTACCTTGGTCTAAGAGCTGTAATTTTTTGCGAAAGTCCCACTGAAAAGATGGAGGAACAAATCAAACACGCATAGCTTCCTTTAATCTATCCCATGTTGGTGGATCAGTTCTAGTTTTAACAAGTTCATTCCACCATATGATAGCAAAGTCCTTAAACTCATTAGTGGCTTGATGAACTCTATGTTATCAGGAACAAGATGGGCAATAAATTTTTGCTCTACTGTCATCTCCCAATTAATATAAGCCTCAACATCATAAGCACCAGAAAAAGAGGGTATAGTAAATTTCACTTTAGCAAAAGAATCATCAGGAAGACGATTATAATTGTTATGATGATTATTACCTCCCATACCTCGACGATAAAGTGGTAGTCTTGGCTGATTGTTGTGATCTTCCATATCATCATAAGCATTGTCTTCATGTCTTCTAGCGAGAGGCAACCAAGCCTCAAAAGTATTCATCCGAAGAGCAGGGTCATCAAGTTGGCGAGTCAAGTTCGCCAATGACTCCTCCGTTGCTGCGTTGTATTTGACGAACATATCTGTCATGATCTTTATCATATCATGTAACTCAGCATGTTGAACACATTCGTTATCATTGTCTTCTCCTGCCATTGTTAGTAGGAAACAAAAGACAACGAAAATCTGTCCTATCAACTACAGTGACAATGTGAAAGGTGGAAGAAAACAATCTCTCTCGCTCAAGCGTCTTACCACACTCTTACAAGTGTTCTTACCGACATAGCAGGTGGTGTGAACGGTGACATGAACCAATGAAGCGTGGAGTGATTGCAAAGGTACCTGTTATGCTCAAGAGAAAGGTGGAGCATGGATGGCACAATATGGTGGCTAATAAGCAGAAAATTATTAACGGGTAAACAAAGTTGAATAAGTATTCAATGTAGGAAGTTGTTGCTGGTCAACCAAGTGCTCTAGGGCCTAGCACAACACAAGGAAGTAGCAAGGCAAAAGGAAGACAAAATGATATAACCAACAATCACAACACAAGTGTATAAGCCAATTGCTTTAATATGTGTGCTCTTCACTATTTTTCTTTTTATTTCTTGTAATATTTTTTGATATTTTTTCTTTACTCAGGAGAACAAAAATATGAAGCACACAAATTTGCAGCTTAATTGAATGTAATATGCAGCCTATAAAAAATCGAGAAGATTCGTTAAAATTCGTGCTGAAACTTCAGAGGCCGGATAGCCTATCTTCGGAAGGGAATTTGGGCAATCTAATTTTTGCTGAACGCGGCAAAGCCCCGAAAACCAAATGCTAAATTTCATGTAGATCAATTTGAAAAAAAAATCGCCCGATTTTGAGTTCGTATGCGAAAGTTATGGCCGTTTTAAGGTAGGTCGTCCGAGTTATGATTTTTGGGTGTTGATTCCAACTTGGTTTGAGAACAGAACTCGCAATCGGATATGAAAACAATCAGAATTTTGCACAGCAACTAATGGAGTGATGTGTGATGATTCAAGGATGAGTGGCACAAAGGTTTGTCACCTAATCTAGGGCTGGCGATGCGGGAGTTCACACAAGGCGACTAGCTAGGGCAACTCGATGAACATGGTGGATCGGTTTGTTGTTTAGGGATTGTGGAATAGGTGGCGAACAGCAAGAAAACAAGGACGAAACACGATAACTAGGGCCCAAAACACAAAGCTAAACCAGCAACAAGACTCGACCACGAATGCAAACTCAACAATGCAAACTGAAAAACAAAACTGCAGGCACTATAGTCTAGGAAGCGGTAAAAACAATTTAATTCTTTTATGGCTTTTTTGTGGACTCTAGGTATGAAACAAAACTGATCTAATGGAAGGAAAAACAAAGATACCTCCTGGGAAACCTAGAAATCTAATACCAATTGATGAGTAGTTCCGGCCCGATCTTCCGAAAGGTAAGTCGATTAGGGTGGAGAACTCGACGTTGATGATCCGCGACACTCGAGCAATTCTAGTATCCCTTCAATCACTACACCACTGCTCCGTTGGTTATCAACCGTGATGCACATGCTTGACCTCACCAATAAGGCTAATTCCTGCAAGTGCAACCGAGAACACAAGCAAGAACGTAGAAGACACGATCTGAAATCGAGAAGTTGGGGTCTCACGAACCGTAGAATGGCAAAATTGTTAATCTAAGCAAAACCCACCGAATATGACCGGCAGATGTAGTATTTAAAGTCTAGGGTTTGGCCAAAACACGCTTAGACGCGTCCCTAATAGACTCATACGGGATACAAGGCCCAAATGCCCGATTCGGTGGTGTAGCACCGGACAGAAATCTGGACTCGAATTGCTTTGACGATTCCCAATGACTCCAAAGGAATTTTGAGGTGGGACCAGAGCCCTTGGAAATTTTATCTTCTCCTCTTTCCTTGAATATGTGAAACGTCAAAAATGGAGTCCGTATGCATCCTGGGCGTCCGTTTTAAGGTGGAATGCTCCTGGACTCCGAGTGGAACTCAAGTCCAAGTTGTAAACTGATTCCATCAACTTGTGGACATCCCAACAGTTTCTCCATGTTCCCAAGGCCTCTTCCCTTCACTTGTTGATCTTCTCTATTGTTTCTAATAACAATTAAATAATCACATAGCAATCTATTCTCAAACTCACATGCACAGGAAGTTAGGAACGAGTTCACCTGCTGATTTATTAATCGTGCTCGTGCTCTTGTGATTGGTCCTTGCAGTTCAATGTGCGTCTCCGCTGTTGTGACGTCCTCATCATCCCCCGCCTCTTGAATTGGAGTCGTCCTCGACTCAAGTTCATCTTCTTCTCCCAAGTGCGGTCGCAAATCTGAAATGTTATATGTGGGACTAACCCCAAAATCAGGAGGCATCTTTTCAACAATCTTAAAAGGACCAGCAACTCGTGGCATAAGTTTAGATTTTCTCAAGTCAGTGAATCACTCTTTTCTCAAATGTAACCACACCAAATCACCATGTTCAAGTTTTACTTCTTTTCTAACTTTACTACCTATAATCATATACTTCTCATTCATCTTTTCAATATTTTTCTTTGTAGTTTCATGCATCTTAAGAATAAATTCAGATTGTTGTGTAGCATCCAAATTTATAGTTTCAGAAGGAGGCAAAGGTAGTAAATCAATAGGAGCACGGGATTAAAACCATACACTACCTGGAATGGACTTACCTTTGTCGTGGAGTGAACGGATCTATTGTAAGCAAATTCTATATGTGGTAAACACTCCTCCCACAACTTCAAATGTGTTTGCAAGACAACCCGCTACATAGTGGACAAAGTACGATTAACTACCTCATTTTGTCCATCCGTTTGTGGGTGAAATGTAGTTGAAAACAGCAACTTGGTTTCCAATTTATACCACGAAGTTCTCCAAAAATGACTTAAAATTTTTGCATCACGTTCAAAAACAATGATATTTGGCACATCACGTAAATGAACAATTTCTGTCATAAATAAATCAACAATGTGTGAGGTATTATCATTCTTATGACAAGGTATAAAGTGTGCTATTTTGGAGAAACGATCAACAACTAAAAAAATACTATCCCTACCCCTCTTAGTCCTAGGCAATCCCAAAACAAAGTCTGCAGAAATATCCTCCCAAGGTACACTAGGAACAGGAAGAGGCATATAAAGACCATGTGGGTTAAGGCTAGACTTAGCTTTATTGCAAGTAGTGCATCGTGACATGTAGCACTCGACATCACGCCTCATATTTGGCCAAAAGAAGTGTGTGTACATTACATCTTCAGTTTTCTTCATTCCAAAATGTCCCATAAAACCTCCTCCATGTGCTTCCTGCAAAAGTAGTAGACGAACGGAGCTAGCTGGAACGCATAGCTTGTTAGCACGATAGAGGAGACCCTCTCGCAACACATATTTATTCCAAGTTCTTCCTTATCTACAATTTTCAAAAACATCTTTGAAGTCCAAATCAGTAGGATATAATGCTTTTATTGTTTTCAAACCAAAGCTTTTATGATCAAGTTGGGACAACATGGTATAACGTCTAGATAATGCATCGACAGTGACATTTCCTTCTCTTTCTTATGCTTAATGATGTATGGAAACGACTCTATGAACTCAATCCATTTAGCATGTCATTTATTCATATTGGTTTGACACTTAAGATACTTCAATGATTCATGATTGGAATGTATGTAACACCCTGAATTTTCGCATCATGCATTGCATACATGATCATGTATTAAATATTAATAGAATAAAAGAAAAGATAAAACATACATATATGGTGTAGCAAATAGAAGAAATAGAAAATAATAATTATAGTCTAAAACTTGTAATAGGGAATAAGTATAAAAATAATAATAATAAAAACATATATAAATATATATATAAATAATATATATAACAATATATAAAAACTAAATAAAATATTAATATTAATAGTATATATTATTATAATAATAAATAATAAATAATATATATAATATATATAATAATATATATATAAAAATATAAATAATAAATCATATTGTAAAAGAAAGTATAAAAAAAGAAGAAAAAAAAGAAGAAGAAAAAAAATAGAAAAAAGGGGGCCTGCCGCTGGCCAGGCCGACGGCCCAGCCGAGCAGCCCCGGCCTCCCGCGCAACCAGCGCGCGACCCCGCCCCGGCTCGGCCGCCCGCCCCCGCGTCCGACCCCGCCTCCCGATTCCCGCTGAAACCCCCGCCTCCCGCCTCCCGCTCCCACTCCCGCGTGGGCTCGCCCCGCCTCCCAATTCCGCCGCCGCCCCGAATCGCGCTCTCGCGCCTCCCTCCGTAGCGGACCCCACCCCACCCCGAATCCCGCCCGACACCCGCCGAATCTCGCCCGTACCGGCCGCCCGCGAACCCCGCCAGCCGCTCGCCCGATCTCGCTCGCGCACGCGCGCGATTCCCGGCCGAACCGACTCGGTTCCGAGACTCCCGTACCGTGCCTATAAAAAGGACCGTAGGTCCCTCGGGTTTTCCCGATCCAGCAAACCGCAGCCGCCGGTACAGGAAGAAAAAAACTCCAGAGAACAGAGCCGCCGCCAGGGAAGAAAAGAGAGGGAAAAAGAGGAGGAAGAGGAAGAAAAAAAGGAGGAGGGCGCCACCGTCCGCCGGAGATCGACGTCGCCATCGCGCCGCTGTCGTCGTGCCGACGGAGGACCCTGCGCATCTACTTCCTCTACGCATTGTCCCCATCCCGCGATCATCGAAGCCATCGCATCTACGGTAGGCCATGTTTCCAATGCGAATTTTAGCGATCATAGTGAACCTAATAGGCGTAATTTGATTGTAGTTGTGTCATCTTTTTAATTTCAGCAGCATTAATTCCCGCTAAAACCCCCGTAAACTCATATGAACACGTATGAACTACTCGCATCTAATTAATAAGCAACCGTAGTTAATTAATTATTGAATTGTGCATGCATACATGTCATTGCATGTTGATTATTTTGTGTGGATTATATTGAAGTGTATGTATTTTCTTGTATGTATGATCACGCGTAGAGGAACGTGGTCAAGAGAACACATACGAGGATTTCCAAAATCAAGACTTTGAAGCGCTTGAGCAACCCCATCCGTCGGAGCAAGGCAAGTGTCCTCGAAGCATATTGATCCTTTTTATTAAATGTTTTGTTTGCGAACTTGCATGCTTGTGTCAAATTGATGGGAATCCTATGGTAGGAAGTTTACTAGTTTTGTTTGACCACCCTTGTCACTTGGAATATATGGTAGAGAGCCGGGAAGGGTTTTTACCTTTTTGCTTCGCTTAATTAATTGGGATGGCAAACAACACTACACATTTAATTATGCATCAATGATATTCTGGTTAATGTGAACTGGTCAATACAATGGGTGATCTAAGCAAGCCTGGTATGTGGATGAGTTTGATGTTATGGTGGTTTGCTTGCCTTAGATCTAAGGACCGGTTCATGCGAGAATATGCCAGGTCAACAGTGCCACCACAAGGCCAAGTATGGGTGCGGCGTAGCTGAATAATTAGGAGCGCTGCTAGTATTGTATGGACCATTGGATGGCGCGGGGAATGGGAGTCGAGGAGGACTGCCCTGTGATCCGCATGGCACATGAGGGGGCCCGTGGGTGGGAGAATAGAGATTCAAGCCTGCCGGTGAAACCTTAGTGGGCCCGTACATACTAGTAGTCCCTTTTGAAAGGCTATTTTGTGATCTCTTGGCCACACACCTACGGAAGTGTGAGATGGCATAATGGTGGTTTCTTAGTCATCGAAATGTGATGAAATCACAAACATGTGGGTAAAGTGGTACAACCTCTGCAGAGTGTTTAAAACTATCATGATAGCCGCACTCCCGATTATGAGCGCTTGGATGACCTACATGATTAGAGTTGGAAATTGGGATGGTTATGGTTTGGGATGGTTATGGTTGGATTATGGTTGTGGGTTGGTAATGGTTATGGATGTTTTACGTATTATGGTCATGGATATGAAATTGAGTTCTGGTAAATGGACATGGATAATGATGATGTTGGCAATAATTGGATATGGTTTATATTTTGTTAATATGATGGTTATGATGGGATTGTTTCACATAGACATAGTATAATGCTTTTCAAATGTTTTACTGTACTTTTCAGCACTTAGCCGTTATTACATTCGACATTTGAATTAGCCACATGTCATACTTTCCACACTTGTTGAGTACGACATGTACTCACTCTTGCAATCCCCCCCAACAGCTACTGGAGACAATTGGGAGTACCCTGAGGATCACGTGGAGTACTAGGTTGCGTACCGCCGTCAATTGCCTGTGGATTGGAGTCGTGCTGCTTATTTTATTTTCCCTGCATTATTTAGAGTTTTATCATTCGTGAACTATTGGATTATTGTAATAAAGTACTTATTTATTAGTTAAGACGTGGTTAAATTATGTATATCGTTTGTGATGCAACCGTATATGTGTGATGAACTTCCTGGGCACACATATGCGTTACGCTTGGTTCATGTACGGAACCGGGTGTCACAGATTGGTATCAGAGCCACGTTGACCGTAGGACGCAAGCCTAGGTAGAATGGACACTCTAGAGCACTTAGGAACACTCTTCTAATCTGCTATTTTCGATAAATTTTGCTGCTGTTTTGTTCCCTTATTTTCACCCGCAAAAAGTATTGATCGCTGCTGCATTTTTGATAAAACTTTTCAGAAGTGAGCAATATTAAGTGCTGCTGTTTTGCTGCGTAAATTTTCGCGGAAAAAGTGTGTTTTGCCGCTGTTATGTGTGGGTAAAATTATTGTGTTGGCTGCTGTATTTTTTCTCTCTATTTTTTTCGTTCTTTTGGAACCACTGCACCGCTCTTTTTCCGCCATTTTAACTGCTGAAATTTTCAGATTTGTTTTTCATTATTTTTTTCCTCTAATGTATTCTTGTTTTCTGTAGATGGACCGCACCAAGACAACCCCCCGTAAGTCGACCGGTGGACTTGTGCCCCCGCGTAGGTTGGCCAGTCGCTCTCCGGCCGTCAACTCCCGTCACCCCGTGGTGATCCGTTCTGACGGCAGGGCCGCAGGACAACTGCGACACCGTCTCTGTGCCCTACTCCGCGAGGCTGGCTACCGTCACCACAGCCTCTCGCTCTCCTACCACACCACTGGAGTGCAGCGCCCCGGCAGGAAGGAGTGGAGCTGCAAGATCTATATCTACTATGGTGATGAGTGGGTGAAGACCCACAGCAGTCCTGCTTGGAGGAGCTCCCGCCGATCTGCGGAGCAGGATGCTAGCTGGGAAGCAACCACCTTTTAGAGCCACGCCCGCCGTTTCCGTCTGGAGGACACGGTGCACGCCTTCATTCCGCAGCGTCCCAGTGGCACTGCGCGCTTCGTCTCCAGGCACGTGGAGGGACCCCTGGACCTCCCGCAGTCTCGCACTGCGCGCTTCGTCTCCAGGCACGTGGAGGGACCCCTGGACCTCCCGCAGTCTCGTCAGACTGTTGACGACGTGGCCCAGCTCAGTGCCCGACTTCAGAGGGCGCAGTAGGAGATTCAGGATGGACGTGACCTCGCCCAGCGCCACGAGGCGATAATCAGGAGGTATCGTCGGATCACCGACGAGGACCCGGACGACTACGCGCCCGACACCTCAACATGGACCCCAGACTCTCCAGACCGTCGCAACGGTCAGCGTGAGTCGTCTTCTGAGGAGTCCTCTGACGAGGAGCCCTCCAGTGTGGCGTCTACCGCACCACCGCTGCCTGCTGCCTCACCACCACAGGACCCCGAGGACCCCGAGGACCACGACGACGACGACGACGACGACGAGGACCCGGAGGAGTTCCCGCTTGACGACGAGTAGTCCTCGACCTATGCCACGACTCAAGGATAGGCACACCCCCATTAGTTAAATAAGAGCGACGTAGACGTACTTTTGTGACCTTGAGTTGTGTTACTTCTTTTAGGATCTTTGTCAATTTTATTTGGTGCTTGTTTGAGTGCTTGTGTGCTTAGTAGGGAGTTGTGGGATGCTTCGGCACTTTTCCACATCCTCATATAGGTCTATATTAATAAAGGATTATTTAGTGTCACATACCTTGATGCATATAGTTGGGACGTTTCTTTCCAAATTCTAAATCCTTCTGTCCCCACCTTTCCTTCGCCAACAGATGGTGAGAACTCATAACCAGAGGGATGCCAATGATGAGGAGGAGCGCAATGAAGTACCTCAGAACAACCAGGGACATGCTCATGGAGCTATCAATATTGAACAACTGTTAGCTATGCACAACCAGCTCATGCAGACCATGATACAGACCATGGGACAGCTGCAAGCTGGCAACAACAATCAGCCTCATATACCGCCCCTGCCACCCCCGCCTCCTCATAACCGTTTGGGAGAGTTCATGAGGACCAGACCGCCCACCTTTGCACAAGCCACAGACCCAATGGAAGCTGATGATTGGCTGAAGTCCGTTGAGAAGAAACTTGCTATTGTCCAGTGCACTGATAGGGAGAAGGTTCTCTTTGCATCACATCAACTAGTTGGAGCGGCCGCTGACTGGTGGGAAGCTCTTTGCAACGCTCATGATAATCATGAGGCAATCACTTGGGCTGAGTTTAAGCAGAGGTTCCGTTCCCACTATGTACCTGAAGGAGTTATGATACTGAGAAGACAAGACTTTGAAAATCTCAGGCAAGGAAGGATGAGCGTGAGTGAGTATCTCAACAAATTCACTCAATTATCAAGATATGCTCCAGAAGACATCAAAACTGATAGTAGGAAGCAGTATCTGTTTATGAGGGGTCTCAACAATGAAATTCAAGTCCAGTTGCTCAATACTGATTATCCAAACTTCCAAAAGCTTGTTGACAAGGCTATTGTGGTTGAGAACAAGATTCGTGAGATGGAGCAGGACAATAAGAGGAAGATGCCACATCATGGACCGCAGCAAGGAAGCAATGTTCGCCCCCGCTATGCACCACCTACTGCACCACACTACAACCCATCTGCTCCTGCATACCGTGCTGCTTATCCGCCCCGCCCAAATCAGCCACCACAGCAACGCCCCGCCATGCAAGCGCCTCGCTATCCTGTGCCACCTGCGCCGCGTCCTAACATGGCGGCAAATGCTCAAAACCAGTTGCGCCCAAACTTCCCTAATGCTACGGGCGGTAAGACATGCTATGTGTGTGGAGAACCCGGACACTTTGCAAGTCAATGCCCCAGGAGAAACTATGGACCTATGAACAATGCACCAAGGCCAAATCACCTGCGACCAAATGGAGGAGCACCACAAGGCAACCGTGGACATCAGAATTTTGCTCGTGGCAATGTGAATCATGTCTCTACTGAGGAAGCCCAGCAAGCTGATGATGTCGTGATTGGTATGTTTCTCGCCAACTCCAACCCCGCGACTGTTTTATTTGATTCAGGAGCATCTCATTCATTCATCTCGTCAAAGTATGTTGCCAAGTACAGTTTGCCTATATCTCATATGAAGCAAACTATGCTAGTAAGTTCTCTTGGCGGAGAGATGAGGACAAATATAGTATGTCCGAAAGTAAGCATTAAAATAAGGGGGGTAGACTTTCTCGCACACCTCATAGTATTGGACTCCCAAGGAATAGACATAATACTTGGAATGGACTGGTTGAGCAAGTATAATGGAGTCATTCAATGTGCCGAGAGGATTGTGCAGTTGACGAGTGAACATGGTACACACATCGAAGTTGAGGCAGCCCAACCTGCAAGAGAGAAAGCGATGCTGAATCACGTGGAAGAAGTGACATTGGAAAGCATTCCGATCGTTCGCGAGTACCCGGATGTGTTTCCAGATGAGTTGCCAGGTATGCCACCTGATCGTGACATAGAATTCGCCATTGAGTTGATACCCGGAACTGCACCTATAGCTAAGAGGCCGTATAGGATGCCTCCTAAGGAATTAGCAGAGCTCAAGAAGCAAATTCAAGAGCAGCTAGAGAAGGGTTTTATACGCCCAAGCTCATCCCCGTGGGGAGCCCCAGTGCTCTTCGTAGATAAGAAGGATGGAACCTAGAGGATGTGTGTGGACTATAGGTCTCTCAACGAAGTGACAATTAAGAACAAGTACTCACTGCCCCGTATAGAGGATTTGTTCGACCAAATGAAGGGTGCCTGTATCTTCTCCAAGATCGACTTGCGGTCAGGATACTTCCAAATGAAGATTAGACCATCAGATATACCCAAGACAGCATTTCGGACACGATATGGATCTTATGAGTACACTGTCATGTCATTTGGATTGACGAACGCGCCTGCGTACTTTATGTATCTCATGAACAAGGTCTTCATGGAATATCTGGATAAGTTCGTCGTAGTGTTCATCGATGACATTATGATATACTCGAGAAGCGAGGAAGAACATGAAGAACACTTGAAGCTTACATTGCAGAAGCTACGGGAGCATCAATTGTATGCCAAGTTCAGTAAATGTCAATTTTGGTTACGGGAAGTTTCTTTCTTAGGCCATATTATTTCCAGAGGAGGAGTATCAATTGACCCAGGGAAGGTGAGAGATGTGCTTAAGTGGGAACCGCCACAGAATGTCAAGGAGATTTGGAGTTTCCTTGGAATAGCTGGATATTACCACCGATTCATCAAGGATTTCTCCAAAATAGCGAAGCCTATGATCGAATTACTCATGAAAGGGAAGGCATTCCGATGGACTCAAGCTTGTCAGGATAGCTTTGAGGAGTTAAAGAAAAGGTTGACAATCGCGCCGGTGTTAGTGTTACCGGACGTGAGCAAGAGTTTTGATATATATTGTGATGCATCAAGACAAGGATTAGGATGTGTGCTCATGCAAGAAGGCCAAGTTGTAGCTTATGCATCGAGGAAACTAAAGAAACATGAGTTGAATTATCCTACACACGACCTTGAACTCGCAGCCGTGGTACAAGCCTTGAAGATATGGAGACACTATGTTTTTGGTCACCGATGTGAGATTTATACGGATCACAAGAGTCTCAAGTACATATTTATGCAAACGGATCTGAATCTGAGGCAACGCCGATGGTTGGAGCTCATCAAGGATTATGACGTGGGAATCAACTATCACCCAGGGAAGGCCAATGTAGTGGCTGATGCTTTGAGCCGAAAAGGAGTAAGTCATCAACTCATAGTACGAGAGCTGCCATCCGAGTTATGCAAGGAGTTTGAACGGTTGAACCTTGGATTCATAAATGAGATGGGAACGATGGAAGTCAACCCAACATTAGAGCAGGAAATACAGGAAGGACAGACAAAGGACAAGGAAATACAGGAAATCAAGGAAAGGACCCAAGAAGGGAAAGAATTCAGATTTGATGAGGACGAACAGGGTACCTTATGGCTTGGAAAGAGGATTGGGGTACCTAATGTCAGACATATTCGGGAGACAATATTAAAGGAGGCACATGACTCGCCTTACTCAATTCACCCCGGTTGTACAAAGATGTACAAGGACTTAAAGACCTGCTATTGGTGGGATAGCATGAAAAAGGACATAGCCGAATATGTTGCACTTTGTGATGCGTGCCAATGAGTTAAAGGTGAACATCAAAAGCCAGGCGGATTGTTACAACCATTAAAGATCCCAGAGTGGAAGTGGGAAGAGATTGGTATGGACTTTATAGTTGGACTACCGCGAACTCAGTCTGGCTATGATTCAATATGGGTTATTGTGGATCGGTTGACAAAATCAGCTCACTTCATCTCTGTCAAGACCACATACACCACTGCGAAGCTAGCGGAATCGTATATGGAGCATATTGTGTGTCGACATGGAGTATCGAAGAAGATAGTCTCGGATAGAGGTTCTCAGTTTACCTCCAGATTTTGGCAGAAATTGCATGAAGCAATGGGAACAAGGTTGAACTTCAGTTCGGCGTATCACCCTCAAACAGATGGACAAACCGAGAGGACCAACCAAATTTTGGAAGACATGTTAAGAGCTTGTGCATTAAAGCATGGGAAAAGTTGGGATAAAAGTTTGCCGTACGCTGAATTCTCGTACAACAATAGCTACCAAGCAAGTCTGAAAATGTCACCCTATGAAGCATTGTACGGAAGGAAGTGTAGGACTCCCTTGTTTTGGAATGAAACCAGAGAGAATCAAGTTTTTGGTCCCGACGTGTTACAAGAAGCTGAAAGGCAAGTCCAAATAATACGGGAAAACTTGAAGGCTGCCCAGTCTCGACAGAAAGGTTATGCTGATAATAGGCGAATGAGTTTGACTTTCGAAGTTGGAGATTTTGTATACCTCAAAGTATCACCTATCAGAGGTCAGCGACGGTTTAACATCAAAGGAAAATTGGCACCACGTTACATCGGACCGTTCAAGATTTTGGACAAGCGAGGAGAGGTAGCTTATCGACTTGAGCTGCCGACGTATCTCTCCGATGTACACGACGTGTTTCACGTCTCTCAACTCAAGAAGTGTCTCAGGGTACCAAAAGAACAAGTGCCGATGGACGAGTTAGAGCTTCAGGAGGATTTGTCCTATGTCGAGCAACCTATCAAGATTTTGGACATGAAGGAAAGGGTCATGAGGAATAAGAAAGTCCGTTGGTGCAAAGTGCAATGGAAACACCATACGAAAACCGAAGCTACATGGGAACGTGAAGGAGACCTGAAGGCAGAGTGCCCTCACCTTTTCTCCACGCTATCGAATCTCGAGGGCGAGATTCACTTTAAGGGGGGTAGGTTTGTAACACCCTGAATTTTCGCATCATGCATTGCATACATGATCATGCATTGCATACATGATCATGCATTAAATATTAATAGAATAAAAGAAAAGATAAAACATACATATATGCTGTAGCAACGAGAAGAAATAGAAAATAATAATTATAGCCTAAAACTTGTAATAGGGAATAAGTATAAAAATAATAATAATAAAAACATATATATATATATAAAATATATAACAATATATAAAAACTAAATAAAATATTAATATTAATAGTATATATTATAATAATAATAAATAATATATATAATATAAATAATAATATATATAAAAAATATAAAAAATAAATCATATAGTAAAAGAAAGTATAAAAAAGAAGAAAAAACAGAAGGAAAAAAAAAGAAAAAAAGGGCCTGCCGCTGGCCAGGCCGACGGCCCAGCCGAGCAGCCCCGGCCTCCCGCGCCGCCAGCGCGCGACCCCGCCCCGGCTCGGCCGCCCGCCCCCGCGTCCGCCCCCGCCTCCCGATTCCCGCCGAAACCCCCGCCTCCCGCCTCCCGCTCCCGCTCCCGCGTGGCCTCGCCCCGCCTCCCGATTCCGTCGCCGCCCCGAATCACGCTCCCGCGCCTCCCTCCGCTGCGGACCCCACCCCACCCCGAATCCTGCCCGACACCCGCCGAATCTCGCCCGTACCGGCCGCCCGCGAACCCCGCCAGCCGCTCGCCCGATCCCGCTCGCGCACGCGCGTGATTCCCGGCCGAACCGACTCGGTTCCGAGACTCCCGTACCGTGCCTATAAAAAGGACCGTAGGTCCCTCGGGTTTTCCCGATCTAGCAAATCGCAGCCGCCGGTACAGGAAGAAAAAAACTCCAGAGAACAGAGTCGCCGCCAGGGAAGAAAAGAGAGGGAAAAAGAGGAGGAAGAGGAAGAAAAAAAGGAGGAGGGCGCCACCGTCCGCTGGAGATCGACGTCGCCATTGCGCCGCTGTCGTCGTGCCGCCGGAGGACCCTGCGCATCTACTTCGTCTACGCATTGTCCCCATCCCGCGATCATCGAAGCCATCGCATCTACGGTTGGCCATGTTTCCGATGCGAATTTTAGCGATCATAGTGAACCTAATAGGCGTAATTTGATCGTAGTTGTGTCATCTTTTTAATTTCAGCAGCATTAATTCCCGCTAAAATCCCCGTAAACTCATATGAACACGTATGAACTACTCGCATCTAATTAATAAGCAACTGTAGTTAATTAATTATTGAATTGTGCATGCATACATGTCATTGCATGTTGATTATTTTGTGTGCATTATATTGAAGTGTATGTATTTTCTTGTATGTATGATCACGCGTAGAGGAACGTGCTCAAGAGGCCGCATACGAGGATTTCCAAAATCAAGACTTTGAAGCGCTTGAGCATCCCCATCCGTCGGAGCAAGGCAAGTGTCCTTGAAGTATATTGATCCTGTTTTATTAAATGTTTTGTTTGCGAACTTGCATGCTTGTGTCAAATTGATGGGAATCCTATGGTAGGAAGTTTACTAGTTTTGTTTGACCACCCTTGTCACCTGGAATATATGGTAGAGAGTCGGGAAGGGTTTTTACCTTTTTGCTTCGCTTAATTAATTGGGATGGCAAACAACACTACACATTTAATTATGCATCAATGATATTCTGGTTAATGTGAACTGGTCAATACAATGGGTGATCTAAGCAAGCCTGGTATGTGGATGGGTTGGATGTTATGGTGGTTTTCTTGCCTTAGATCTAAGGACCGGTTCATGCGAAAATATGCGAGGTCAACAGTGCCACCACAAGGCCAAGTATGGGTGCGGCGTAGCTGAATAATTAGGAGCGCTGCTAGTATTGTATGGACCATTGGATGGCGCGGGGAATGGGAGTCGAGGAGGACTGCCCTGGGATCCGCATGGCACACGAGGGGGCCCGTGGGTGGGAGAATAGAGATTCAAGCCTGCCGGTGAAACCTTTTGAAAGGCTATTTTGTGATCTCTTGGCCACACACCTACGGAAGTGTGAGATGGCATAATGGAGGTTTCTTAGTCATCGAAAGGTGATGAAATCACAAACATGTGGGTAAAGTGGTACAACCTATGCAGAGTGTTTAAAACTATCATGATAGCCGTGCTCCCGGTTATGAGCGCCTGGATGACCTACATGATTAGAGTTGGAAATTGGGATGGTTATGGTTTGGGATGGTTATGGTTGGATTATGGTTATGGGTTGGTAATGGTTATGAATGTTTTACGTATTATGGTCATGGATATGAAATTGAGTTCTGGTAAATGGACATGGATAATGATGATGTTGGCAATAATTGGATATGGTTTATATTTTGTTAATATGATGGTTATGATGGGATTGTTTCACATAGACATAGTATAATGCTTTTCAAATGTTTTACTGTACTTTTCAGCACTTAGCCGTTATTACATTCGACATTTGAATTAGCCACATGTCATACTTTCCACACTTGCTGAGTACGACATGTACTCACTCTTGCAATCCCCCCCAACAGCTACTGGAGACAATTGGGAGTACCCTGAGGATCACGTGGAGTACTAGGTTGCGTACCGCCTTCAATTGCCTGTGGATTGGAGTCGTGCTGCTTATTTTATTTTCCTCTGCATTATTTAGAGTTTTATCATTCGTGAAATATTGGATTATTGTAATAAAGTACTTATTTATTAGTTAAGACATGGTTAAATTCTGTATATCGTTTGTGATGCAACCGTATATGTGTGATGAACTTCCTGGGCACACATATGCATTATGCTTGGTTCATGTACGGAACCGGGTGTCACAATGTATGACAAACTCCTTAGAACAAAGATAATGTTGCCAAGTTTGTAATACTCGCACTAAGGCATACAATTCCTTATCATAAGTAGAATAATTAAGAGAAGGACCATGAATTTTTTCACTAAAGAAAGCAACGGGTTTACCTCCTTGTATGAGAACGCATCCAATACCAATGCCGCTTGCATCACATTCGAGCTCAAAGGTTTTGTCAAAATCAGGAAGTTGTTGCAATGGTGCTTGTGTAAGCTTCAATTTGAGAGCATCAAAAGCTTGTTGCTGCTGTTCGTCCCATCGAAATGGCACTCCCTTCTTCGTTAGCTCATGTAGAGGTGCTGCAATGGTACTGAAACGCCACACAAATTGGCAATAAAAACCTCCAAGACCAAGAAAACTACGAACTTGCGTTACGGTTGTTGGGGCTAGCCAGCTAGTGATCGCTTCAATTTTTGCCTCATCCATCTCAATTCCCTGCGAGAAACAACATAGCCAAAAATGAGACTTGATTGGTGCAAAAGACGCACTTTTCGAGGTTACCAAACAAACGTGTATCTCTCAAAACAGTAAAAATAGCACGTAAATGATCAAGATGTTCATCATATGACTTGCTGTAAATGAGGATATCATTGAAGTAAACCACCACAAATTGTCCAATGAAAGCACGTAAGACCTCGTTCATTAATCACATAAAGGTGTTGGGTGCATTAGTTAAACCAAAAGTGATGACTAACCACTCATAAAGGCCAAACTTTGTTTTAAATGCAATTTTCCATTCATCTCCTAGTGCCATTCTAATTTGGTGGTAACCACTACGCAAGTCAATTTTTGTGAAGATGTAGAACCACTCAATTCATCAAGCATGTCATCTATGCGAGGAATAGGATTCGAATGGTGATGTTATTAATCGCTCGACAATCAACACACATGCGCCAACTACCATCTTTCTTAGGAACCAAAAGAACAGGAACGGAACAAGGGCTAAGGCTTTCACAAATGTACCTGCGGTCCAAAAGATCTTGGACTTGTCGCTGAATTTCCTTAGTTTCCTCTGGATTCGCCCTGTATGCTGCACGATTTGGCAAGCTTGCTCCTGGAATCAAATTGATCTTGTGTTCAATGCCTCTCATGGGTGGTAAACCAGGGGTATATCGGAGGGAAACACATCCTCAAACTCCTGCAAAAGGTTAGAAACAGCAGGGGGCAATGTAATATACAATTCATGAAGTGAAAACATGGCTTCTTTGCATACTAAAGCATAGCACATCCCCTTAGCATTAAATAAATCAGGAAGGTCAGATTTAGTTGCGAGCGACGTTGGTGATTTTAACTTAATGACTTGCTGTTTTTCATATTCTAGTTTTGTTACCTTGCCATCACAAATTTTACTCTTCTCAAAATGCACAATTTCAACAGGAGTCATGGGGAGCAAAGTGATTTTCTTTCCTTTATACATGAGAGTATATTTATTAGTTCTACCATGATGAATAGCATCTGTATCAAATTCCCAAGGACGACCCAATAAAAGAGAACAAGGATCCATAGGCACGACATCAAAATCATGGTAGGAACCAATTGAAAAATGTATTCTTGCTGTTTGTGTTACCCGAACCTTACTGCTGTTGTTGAACCATTGAATGTGGTATGGATGAGGGTGTGCTATTGTTGTCAAACCAAGTTTCTTGACGACGCCCGTGTTCACCAAGTTATTGCAGCTACCTCCATCAATTATAGTGTGTACACGACAATTCTTGATGAAGAGAAACATGTGGAAGAGGTTGTGTCGTTGTAGCTTGTCATCGGCCTCCACTTTGGAGCTCAAGGCACGCTGCACAATGATGCTCCTATAGTTGATTCCCAAATCATAATCCTTGATGAGCTCCAACCATCTTCGTTGCCTCAAATTCAGATCCATTTGTGTGAATATGTACTTGAGACTCTTATGATCCGTGTAAATTTCACACCTATGACTAAGAATGTAGTGTCTCCAAATCTTCAATGCGTGTACCACGGCTGCAAGTTCCAAATCATGCGTTGGGTAACTCTGCTCATGTTTCTTCAATCGTCTCGATGCGTAGACAACCACTTGACCTTCTTGCATAAGCACACATTCAAGTACTTATCTCGATGCATCACAATATATATCAAAGCTTTTGCTCACATCCGACAATATTAAGATTGGAGCTATTGTTAACCTTTTCTTCAACTCCTCAAAACTTTATTGACAAGCTTGACTCCATTGAAATGCTTTCCCCTTCATTAGCAACTCCGTCATTGGCTTGGCTATCTTGGAGAAATCCTTGATGAACCTACAGTAATATCCAGCCATTCCAAGAAAACTCCGGATCCCCTTTACATTCTGTGGGGGTTCCCATTTCAACACGTCCCTCACTTTACCGGGGTCAACCGATACTCCTCCTCCCGAGATGATATGACCCAAAAATGACACCTCTTTCAACCAAAACTGACACTTGCTGAACTTGGCATACAATTGATGCTCTCTCAATTTCTGCAATGTAAGCCTCAAGTGTTCCTCATGCTCCTTCTCATCCTTCGAGTAGATCATAATGTCAACATGAACACCACAACAAACTTATATAAATCCTCCATAAATACATTATTCATGAGGTACTTAAAGTATGTAGGTGCGTTGGTCAATCCAAAGGACATCACAGTGTACTCATAAGATCCATACCGTGTCCTGAAAGCTGTCTTGGGTATATCCGATGGCATAATCTTCATTTGAAAGTAACCTGACCTCAAGTCGATCCTAGAGAAGACACAAGCACCCTTCATCTGATCAAACAAGTCTTATATGTGGGGCAAGGTGTACTTGTTCTTGATGGTCACTTCGTTGAGAGCTCGATAATCCACACACATACTTTGGGATCCATCCTTCTTGTTCACAAATAGAACGGGCGCTCCCCAAGGTGAAGAGCTTGGGCGAATAAAACCCTTCTCTAGTTGTTCTTGAATCTGCTTCTTGAGCTCTTCTAACTCCTTAGGAGGCATCCTATATGGCCTCTTAGCTATAGGTGCAGTTCTAGGTATTAAATCAATAAAAAACTCAATGCCTCGGTCAGGTGGCATACCTGGCAACTCATCTAGAAACACATCCAAAAATTCACACACCACTAGAATCTCCTCAGTTGCGGCACCGTTCATGTTGTTCAGCTCCAATTGCTTCGGTGCTTGTTGAGATGCTTCAAACTCTACGGTGATCCCTTCCTCATTGGTCAACTTCACCGTCTTTGTGGCACATTCAATAACTCCATTGTGCTTCCTCAACCAGTCCATACCAAGTATAATGTCCAATCCTTGAGAGTCCAAAACAATGAGGTTGGCAAAGAAGTCTATCCCCCTTATTCTAAGGCTTACTTTTGGACATACTATATTTGTCCTCATCTCTCCTCCAGGATATTTAACCAATAGAGTAAACTTCATATAAGAGATAGGCAAACTATACTTGACAACATATTTTGATGCAATGAATGAATGTGATGCTCCAGAATCAAATAACATAGTCGCCGGGCTGGAGTTTGCGAGAAACATACCAATCACCATGTCATCTGCTTGTTGCGCATCCTCTGTAGAGACATGGTTCACGTTGCCACAAGCAAAATTCTGCTATCTACGGTTTCCTTGCGGCTGTCCTCCATTAGGTCTTGGGATTTGTCTTTGAGCATTGCTTCCTTGACCAAGGCTTGACTTAGAACATTGATGTGCAAAGTGTACTGCTTCTCCACAAGTGTAGCACTTCCTAATTGCACCAGAATTATTGGGACGAGCTTGATTCTGCACATTTGCACTAGAAAAATTGGCACGAGGTGCAAAAGGCATTGGAGGCCTAGGTGCTTGCGTGATGGGGCATTGCTGCACAAACTAAGTTGGGCGCGGTGCATAATCAGGGCGATGCGCAGGCGCAAAAGAGTTGTAGTAAGGCGCATTGGGTGGTGCAAAGCGAGGGCGCATATTACTTCCTTGTTGCTGTCCTTGATATGGCGCCTTCCTCTTGTTGTCTTGCTCCATCTCACAGACCTTGTTCTCAACCACAATTGATTTATCCACAAGCTTCTAGAAGTTTGCTTAATCACAATTTAGCAATTGTACTTGGATTTCATTGTTCAAGCCTCTCATGAACAAGTATTGCTTTCGGCTGTCCCGGCTCACATCTTCAGGCACATACCTTGACAGTTGAGTGAATTTAATGAGATATTCACTCACGCTTGACCTTCCTTGCCTTAAGTTCTCAAATTCTTGTCTCTTCAAAATCATAACTCCTTCCGGCACATAATGTGAACGGAAGCTCTCCTTGAATTCAGCCCAGGTAGTTCTCTCCGAATTTTCATGAGCATTGCATAACGAATCCCACCAATCGGCAGCTGCTCCAACAAGTTCATGAGATGTGAATAGCACCTTCTCCCGGTCACTGCATTGGACTATAGCTAGCTTCTTCTCCACAGACTTGAGCCAATCATCGGCATCCATAGGGTCAGCAGCTTGAGCAAAGATCGGTGGCCTAGTCCTCATAAACTCTCCCAATCGATTTTGAGGCGGTGGGGGTGGCGGTGGAGGCATGTGGGGCTGATTGTTGATGTTACCAGCCTACAGATGTCCCATAGTCTGTATCATGGTCTGCTGTAGCTGGTTCTGCATAGTCAATAGTTGCTCAATATTGATGGCTCCCTAAGCAGGTCCTTGTCCATTGTTGTTCTAAGGTGCTCCATTGTTCTCCTCCTCATCATTGCCATCCCTCTGGTTATGAGTCCTCACCATCTGAAGAAAAGCAAGAGATAAGAATTTAGAAAACGTCCCCAACTATATGCATCAAGGGATATGAAACTAAGCAACTATCTATACTAGCCTATATGGACATGGCAATGCTAAAGCATCCAAAAATCCTCTACTAAGCACACAAGCAACAAAACATAGCAAACAACACACCAAGCAAAAACACATCAATTCCTGAGTGCTCCTATGTGCTCTAAAGTGTTCATTCTATCTAGGCTGCGTCCTACGGTCAAACCTGTGGCCCTGATACCAATTTGTGACACCCGGTTCCGAACATGAACCAAGTGAACGCATATGTGTGCCCAGAACGTTCAACACACATACACGAGTGCATTCACAAAAGGATATACAGAAAAATACCACAGAACAAGATTAATTAACCACTTTTATTACACAATTCATAATATCCTCGAATACAAGCTCTAATGAATATTAATGACAAGTTTTAACTATGCAGCGGAAACAACTAAACTGAGCAAACTAAGCAGCATAAGGAAATAGGGTATAGCGCAGCTCCAATCAACACCACAGGCAAGCTAACGGCAGACACGGCCTAGAACTCCGCATTATCATCGTTATACTCCCAAATCTGACCTGCAAGTGTTGGTGGGGGAATTGCAAGGGTGAGTACATGTCGTACTCAACAAGTGTGAAAAGTATGACATGTAGCTGATTCAAATGACGAATATAATAAAGACAAAGTGCTGAAAAGTACATTAAAACATTTGAAAAGCAATATACTATACGTACATGAAATAAACCCTTCATAAATTATAATTATTAACATAGTACAAGTCCATATTCCGTATCCATCACAATTATGCTGGATTTCTCATTACCATTAACCATATCCAATACCATAATTCAGTTCATAACCAGTCATAACCATATTATTAACCATAACAATTACCAAACCATCCCAAATTCCAATTTCCCTCCAATCATGTAGGTCATCCAGGTGCTCATAACCGGGAGCACGACTATCGTGATAGTTTTAATACTCTGCAGAGTATGTACCACTTTACCCACGTGTTTGTGATTTCATCATCCATCGATGACTAAAGAAAACCTCCATTATGCCAAAACACTACCATTGGTGTATGGCCAAGAGATCACAAAATAGCCTTTACAAAGGGACTACTAGCATGTACGGACCCATTGAGGTTTCACCGGTGGCGATGTCTCCAACTGAGCACATCTTCAACCAAGGGCCCCCTCTTGTGCCATTCGGATCCTAGGGAGTCCCTCCAACCATATCCAAACCCAATCCGACTCCCCTTCCTTGGTGCGCCAAATGATCCATGCAATACTAGCAATACCCTAATTAAGCAGCTATGCCGCACCCATACTTGGCCTCGTGGTGGTACTGTTGTCCTGGCTTATTCTCGCATGAACCAATCCTTAAATCTAAAGCAAGCAACCACCATATCTTCCAACCCATCCACATACCAGGCTTGCCTATATCACCCATTACCATGTCATATTGACCAGTTCATACTAACCATAATCTCATTAATGCATAATTAAATGGTATAGTTGTTTTCCCATCCCAATTAACTAAGCGAAGCAAAGGTAAAAAGCCCTTCCTGACTCTCTACCATGTATTCAAGGTGCCAAGGGTGGTTAAACAAAACTAGTAAACTTCCTATTGTAGGATTTCCCATCAAATTGACACAAGCATGCAGTTTTGAAAACAAAACATTTATTGTAAAAACAGGATCAATATGTTCAAGGACACTTGCCTTGTTCTTGGGCTTGATTAGGGTCAAAGACTTCAAACTCCTGGTGCTGGAGATCCTACGCATCACTCTCTAGCGCAAATCCATCTAATCCGCACAACAAACATACAAGACAAGAAACACAATCAAAGAGTGCACAAACATTACTCAATATGGCATGACATGCATGATTAATGCAAATGCAAAGAAAAACTAGTTAATGAGTTGCTTTTAATGTTTAATAACTAGTTCTAATAGATTTTAACAAGTTTATACAGGTTTGGAATTGATTTGAAATAATTTAGAGTTAATTCAGCAGGAAACATATTGCAAAATCGGACTAGTCTGCTTAGGACCGGACTAGTCCACCCGTCGCAAGAACAGCAAAATAGGGTTTTCCAGATCGATGTGAATTTGGAGTAACAGGGTTGAATTAATGTGAGGAATAGAGAGTAGAAGGTATACCAGGTGTTTAGAGCTCCAATGAATCAAGAGTTTTGGAGACAACACTTGGATCTTGAAGATCTAGGACTGATGAAGAACTTGGAGGTGGATTGTTCATGAAGAACGAAACTTGATGGAGATCTTGATCCTCTTTCGTTTCCTCCTCTTTTTATTCTTGCTTGGGATCTCCTTCTCCCTTCTTGATGGCGGCTCTCTACGAACTAGGGTTTGGGTGGTCTTCAATTGAGGCAAAAGGATGTTAAGTCAAGGGGTGGGGTTGTTTATATAGAGGTGGAGGATAGGGTTTGATGGAATTCAAGTTTGGGGTGGGTTGAGGCCGGTGTGGGGTCCCATATGGACTCCAAAAAGATAGACACACATCCTTACGCCCACTTAAAGTAAAACCCAAAAACAAGTTGTGAAACAGAAGATCAACTCAGAATCGCGATTTGCCGGACAAGTCCGAAAAGGGTTGGACTAGTCCGAAGTTAGACAGAGAGATATCAGACAAGTTCGGACTATATCGGACAAGTCCGAACTTGGTCAGAGAGAAATCAGACAAGTCTGGCCAAAATCGAACAAGTCTGATTTTAGTCAGAAGAAAAACGAACAAATCCGCTGGAATACCGGACAAGTCCGGACAAGTCCACGGACTTAGCAAAAAATCCAAGGAATTGGAATACTGAACAAGTCTGCGTAAGACCGGACAAGTCCAAAACTGTTCAGAGAGAAAAACAGACTAGTCTGCAGAAAAATAGACAAGTCTGACAAAGGTCAGAGAGAAATCAGACTAGTCCGCACCAAAAACGGAATAGTCCGCACTTCCCATAATTGTTAAGTGCGGTTTTTCTCTAAATTCATTTTAAACTTATTTCTTTTTATGTTGCTTAATGTTAAACATGTATATGAACTTATGCAATGCATGAAAATGAAGGTGTTACACTGCATTGGACTATTACGAGTTTCTTCTCCACGGACTTGAGCCAATCATCGGCATCCATAGGGTCAACAGTCTGAGCAAAGGTCGGTGGTCTAGTCCTCATAAACTCTCCCAACCTGTTATGAGGAGGCGGGGGTGGCGGTGGAGTCAGGTGGGGATGATTGTTGTTGTTACCAGCCTACAGCTGTCCTATAGTCTGTATCATGGTCTGCATGAGCTGGTTCTGCATAGCCAATAGCTGCTCAATATTGATAGCTCCCTGAGCAGGTCCTTGTCCATTGTTGTTCTGAGGTGCTCCATTTTTCTCCTCCTCCTCATCATTGTCATCCCTCTAGTTGCAAGTCCTCACCATCTGAAGAAAAGCAAGAGATAAGAATTTAGAAAACGTCCCCAACTATATGCATCAAGGGATATGAAACTAAGCAACTACCTATACTAGCCTACATGGATATGGCAATGCTAAAGCATCCCAAAATCATCTATTAAGCACACAAGCAACAATACATAGCAATCAACGCACCAAGCAAAAACACATTGATTCTTGAGTGCTCGTATGTGCTCTTAAGTGTCCATTATATTTAGGTTGCGTCCTACGGTCAACCTGTGGCTCTGATACCAATTTGTGACACCCGGTTCCGAAAATGAACCAAGTGAACGCATATGTGTGCCCAGGACGTTCAACACACATACACGAGTGCATTCACAAAAGGAAATACAAAAAATTACCACAGAACAAGATTAATAAGCACTTTTATTACACAATTCATAATACCCTCGAATACAAGCTCTAATGAATATTAATGACAAGTTTGAACTAATGCAGCGGAAACAAACTAATTAATCAACTAAGCAAACTAAGCAAATAAGCATAAGGGTATAGCGCAGCTCCAATCAATCCACAGGCAAAGCTGACGGTAGACACGGCCTAGAACTCCGCATTATCATTGATATACTCCCAATCCTAACATGCAACTGTTGGTGGGGGAATTGCAAGAGTGTGTACATGTCGTACTTAGCAAGTGTGGAAAGTATGACATGTAGCTGATTCAAATGATGAATATAATAATGGCTAAGTGCTGAAAATTACATTAAAACATTTGAAAAGCAATATATTATATGTATGTGAAGTAAGCCCATCATAAACCACATAGTTATCATAATACCAGTCCATATTCCATTACCATCATCCATATACCAGATTTCTCATTACCATTAACCATATCCATTGCCATAATTAAATCCATAATACCATAACCAGTACCTACCATATTATCAACCATAACTATAGCCAGATCCATTCCATATTCCAAGTTTCACTCTAATCATGGAAGTTGTCCAGGTGCTCATAACCGGAAGCACGACTATCATGATAGTTTTAATACTCAGCAGAGTTTGTACCATTTTACCCACATGTTTGTGATTTCATCACCCGGAGGTGACTAAAGAACCTCCCTTATGCCAATTGCACTTCCTTTGATATATGGCCAAGAGATCACATAATAGCCTTTACAAAGGGACTACTAGCATGTACGGACCCACTGAGGTTTCACCAGTGGCGATGTCTCCAACTGAGCACACCTTCAACCAAGGGACCCCTCTTGTACCATTCGGATCTCAGGGAGTTCTGCCAACCATATCCAAACCCAATCTGACTCCCCTTCTCCGGTGCGCCAATGATCCATGCAATACTAGCAATACCCTAATTAATCAGCTACGCCGCACCCATACTTGGCCTCGTGGTGGCACTGTTGTCCTGGCTTATTCTCGCATGAGCCGGTCCTTAGATCTATAGCAATCAACCACCATGTCTTCCAACCCATCTGCATACCAGGCTTGCTTAGATCCCCCATTACCATATCATAATAACCAGTTCATATTAACCATAATCTCATCAATGCATAATTAAATGGTATAGTTGTTTTCCCATCCCAATTAGTTAAGCGAAGCAAAGGTAAAAATCCCTTCCCGACTCTCTACCATGAATTCCAGATGACAAGGGTGGTTAAACACAGCTAGTAAACTCCTATCAAAGGGATTCCCATCAAATTGACATAAGCATGCAGTTTTGAAAACAAAGCATTTATTTTAAAAACAGGATCAATATGTTCAAGGACACTTGCCTTGCTCTTGAGCTTGGTTGGGATCAAAGACTTCAAATTTTTGGCGTTGGAGATCCCCCGTGGCACTCTCTTGCGCAGATCCGTCTAATCCGCACAATAAACATACAAGACAAGAATTATAATTAATAAGTGCACATATATTGCTCAATATGTCGTGACATGCATGATTAATGCAATTGCAAAGAAAAATTAGTTAATGGGTTGTTAATGATGTTTACTAACTAGTTCTAATAGCTTTTAACAAGTTTGAATAGGTTTGGAATTGATTTGAAACAATTTAGATTTAATTCAACAAGAAATAGATTGCAAAAACAGACAAGTTCGTAGGGGGCCGGACTAGTCCGCCCTTCGCAGGAACAGTGAACTAGGGTTTTCTAGATCGACGTGAATTTGGATAAACGGGGTTGAATTCACGTGAGGAATAGAGAGTAGAAGGTATACCAGGTCTTTAGAGTTCGAATGAATCAAGAGTTTTGGAGACAACACTTGGATCTTGAAGATCTAGGGTTGATGAGATCTTGATGGAGGATTGTTGATGAAGAACAAAACTTGATGGAGATCTTGATTCTCTTTCATTTCCTCCTCTTCTTCTTCTTGCTAGGGATCTCCTTCTCCCTCCTTGGTGGTGGCTCTCCACGAACTAGGGTTTGGGTGGACTTCAATTGAGGCAAAAGGATGTTAAGTCAAGGGGTGGGATTGTTTATATAAGGGTGGAGGCTAGGGTATGATGGAATTTGAGTTTAAGATGGGTAGAGGCCGGTTTGGGGTCCCACATGGGCTCCAAAAAGAGTTAGACACAATGTCCTTAGGCCCACTTAAGGAAAAACCAAAAAAACAAATCGTGGGACAGAAGATCAACTCGGAATGTGAACGACATGAATGTCAAGACCACATATACCACCGCAAAGGTAGCAGAGTTGTATATGGAGCATATTGTGTGCCGACATGGAGTCCCAAAGAAAATAGTCTCAGATAGAGATTCCCAATTTACCTCGGGGTTCTTGGAGAAACTGCATGAAGCTATGGGTACAAGGTTAAATTTTAGCTCAGCATATCACCCGCAAACTGATGGAAAAACTGAGAGGACCAATCAGATTTTGGAGGGTATGCTGAGAGCTTGTGCTTTGAAGCACGGAAGAAGTTGGGACAAGAGCTTGCCATATGCGAAATTCGCATATAACAATAGTTACCAAACCAGCTTGAAGATGTCACCATATGAAGAACTATATAGGAGAAAGTGTAGGACACCTTTGTTCTGGAATGAGACAGGAGAAAACCAAGTATTTGGACCTGATATGTTGCAAGAAGCTGAAAAACAAGTTCAGATCATTCGCGAGAATTTGAGAGCTGCCCAATCAAGACAAAAAGGCTATGCGGACAATAGGAGAAGGAAACTAGCCTTTGAAGTAGGAGATTTTGTTTATGTTAAAGTGTCACCCATGAGAGGTCATAAGAGGTTCAATATCAAAGGCAAGTTAGCACCTCGATACATTGGAGCGTTCAAGATTGTAGACAAAAGAGGAGAAGTAGCATATAGGTTGGAGATGCCAGCTCATCTTTGAGATGTTCATGATGTGTTTCATGTTTCACAACTCAAGAAGTGCTTGAGGGTACCAGAAGAACAAGTGCTAATGGAAGAGTTGGAATTAGAGGAAGATTTGACTTATGCCGAGCAACCGGTCAAAATCCTGGAAACCAAGGAGAGAGTCACAAGGAACAAGGTGATTCAATGGTGTAAAGTTCAATGGAAGCATCACACAGAATCAGAGGCAACATGGGAGCTGGAAGATGATCTTAGGAAGGAATTTCCCTATCTCTTCCCTTCCGCGTAGAACCTCGAGGGCAAGATTCATTTTAAGGGGGGTAGGTTTGTAACACCCTCATTTTCATCCATCATGCATTGCATACATTCTTATAAATGTTTAATATTAAGCAACATAAAAAGGAACAAGTTTAAAATGAATTAGAAGCAAAACAACACTTGAAAGTCTGTATAAGTACGGACTTGTCCGTTTGTACCCCGGACTAGTCTAGTTTCCCTCTCTGTTGCCATCCGAACTTGTCTATCTTAGCTGCGGACTAGTCCAATTGAGCCTCTGTTCCATTCCGGACTTGTCTGTGATTGAGTGCAGACTAGTCCGATCTTTGGACCGGTTTTCCAATAAGTTGCCAAATCTCGGACTTGTCCGATCTATGCCGGACTTGTCCCTTTTGCTCTCTGGACAAGACCGGAATTGTCCGGACCTTCCACCAGATTTGTCCGATATTGTTTTTGTTCCAAAACAGACTAGTCCGGTCCGTTGTGTGGACTAGTCCAGCCTGCTGAGTTCCACTAGGTTTCTGTTATTTCCTCACGATTTGTTTTCAGGTAACCGCCTTATTTGGGCCCAAGGACATCATGTTTAACCTCTTTGGAGCCCATGTGGCACCCCTACACGGCCTCCACTGCCTTGAATGTGAAATACTTTGAAACCCTAGCCTCCACTCCTATATAAACAACCCAACACCCCACCTTTTCACCTCTTTGCTATAATTGATAGAACACCAAACCCTAGTTCGTGGGAGCCACAACCAAGGAGGAGAAAGAGATCCACAACAAGAAGAAGAAGAGGTGTGAGACCTATGTGTGCTGAATACATTGGTTTTGATGATAAAAGTTTTGAATACTCCCAACACATATTTTTATTAAGCTCCGACTCAAGGACCGGGTAGCTTTGGCAAGGTTTGAAGCTTGATTGCAATTGTTCTGCTTTTATCTTACAATGTTTTAAACTTGCTTTACACTTATGAAAAGTTTTCTTAGTATTCTTTTACTAAGTTTTTAGTGTGTTTTGGTTGTTATGGTTGATATCATTTTGCTATAGTTTGCAACATGCTTATGTGAGGTGCTCACGTAAGATGTTGTAGTTTTGGAACTAACGAGAGTCATGTCGTGGACTTGTGCTCGAAAGTATTGGTCGTTTATTCATGTGCATATGTTGCTTGAGTTCAAGACATGGATGGTGACAGGATCCATTGAACTAGTCTTAGGGAGAAGATGAGGTTCAACAACCAAGTTCGGGAGGAATTGTGGTTGAGTTGATCGGGAGGTTGCACAACATGTTTTTATCAAGAACAATGCATATGAAGGTATCCTGGACGTCGTTGGAAGATGTTGGCACGTATGCAAGGAGTGCATGGACGTGGATACATGGTTCTGAGACATGATGAAGAGATGTGGACGTAAAGAATTGGTCGGAAAGGTTCAACCGACTAGGTTATGGACTCAGGCTGCGGCTGAGTCGTGTTTGACTCAAATATGGAAAGTTTTGATTTGGTTATGATAGGATTTCGTGTGGGTCACAAATTTTAGTTGTTTTAGGAATGTAGGATACGTTCTTAAGGTGTTTGGAAGTCTTAAGATTGCTTCTATCTACATATAGAAGAGTCTTGAGCGGTTATGAAAAGGTTCGATTCGTGAACTGAGTAGGATTAGAGTCCTAGTTAGGTTTGGGTTGGCCCAAGGACTGGTTATATAAGCAAGGGAGGCCAGAGCTCATGGTGCACGACTTTGGGGCTATTCCTCTTGTGTTCTATTGAATAAAGATCGTAGTTTAAAGGAACTTTTGTGCCTTGTTCGTTCGACTTGTTTGAGACAAATTTTTCTCATCGAGTTTTCTGCACAACACTATCTTTCTTCGGTGGTTTTATCATAACTCGAGTTTTACAGATCCAATTGGCGTGATTCTTTTGGGTTGTCTTCACAGCTTGATTTTATATCATCTATTAAAATTTCACAGCCATTGGATTTGTGGTTTCTGATCTACATGAGTTTCTTTGCAGTGTTCCAGAACTGTTTTTCTCGGGTAGGATAGAGTGACCTTTGTTCGATCTTTCGATCGTAACTTGAGTTTCTCTCAATTAATTTTCGTGATTCTTGTTGTGTTGTCTTCGTGACTTGATTCTATCTGATATCTATTACTTTTGTCATGGTGAAACACGTTTAGATTAGTCTCACACACGATTTCTTTAATAGATTGCTTTTCCACCTAGGGGTTTTCATTGCTTCCGCTGAAAAGTTTTAATCTACCATTCACCCCCCTCTGGTAGATTTTCATGTGCTCTTCAGTCCTACAATTGGTATCAGAGCCACGATGCTCTAATCTTTGTGATTTGTATGTGTTTTGACTAATCATCATGGAGAAATACCCCGCAAAACCTTGTGTCTTTAGTGATATTGATTTTCAGGTTTGGAAGGCACGTATGGAAGCCTTCATCCAGGCTCAAGGCTTCGCAATATGGGAGAAGGTGTACAAGCCTTACGAAGTGCCATCAAATGATCAAGTTACAACTACAAATCTGAGAGATGTCGACGACAACAACAATGCTTGGAACTTGATCATACAAGTATTAACTCAAAGCGACTTCGACCATGTTGCACACCTACGATCTGCATACGATGTGTGGAAAGCACTTTGCGACTACCACGAAAGATCTAAAACGATCAAGGAGGTAAAACAAGATATGTTAAAAAAGGAATACATGCGTTTTGAGATGCAACCCAGTGAGTCCATTGATGACCTCTTTGCTCGCTTTAATAAAATTTTTAGCAACTTGCGTAGTGTCAATATTAATTTTTCGGATGCTGAAAATGCTAGACAATTACTAAGTGCATTAGACATGTCAATTTGGGAGATGAAAGTCACATCCATTCGTGAATCTACTGTCATGAGTACACTTACATTAGATGTTCTTTATTCTAAATTGAAAACTCATGAAATTGACATAATTTCACGTAAGAACCCCAACAAGTCTCTTACATTTATTTCTCGACGTGATATTCCTAGCTCCAGCCAATCTTCATCTTGTGGTACACTTGCTTTGTTGTCCTCTCTAACCCTTGAATAGATTGAGGAGTTTCTAGAGGAGGAGCTAGTACTTCTCTCTACTAGGTTCTCGAAAGCATTGCAAAATGTGAGAACTAGAAGGAGAGGAAGCTCCGGACCTCAACGATGTTTCGAATGTGGTAAGACAGAACCTTTTCGTTCAGATTGCCCTAACCTTTCAGGTCCTACTTCCCGGGATAAAAAGCAAACAAGGACGAAGCACTCCTCTGCAAAAGATACGAAGAAAAAGAAGGGGTTTACAGGACGTCAATTGGTGAGCAGTTTTATCTCGACACTTCAAGAACTTGGCTCAAGCGATGTGGATATTGGAAGTGACGAAGATGAAGATGATTTGGCAAACTTGTGCTTCATGGCGGGCAAGTCAAGATCAAGTATGGAGGAGGCTAAACACAACAGCGACAATGAAGAGGTATGTCCTACTTGCGAAGAAATGTGTGATGCTACTTCTTGTACCACTGTTATAGTTAAGAAAAAGGACAAAAAGCTTAGGGACAATGCTCTTAAAATTGAGTCACTAGAATTTGAAATTAATCGTTTGAAATCCTTGATTCCTAGTGATGATTCTTGTTCCTCATGTGATTTAATATATGAACAATTGTCCTCATTAAGAAGTGTGCACACCTCCACACTTGATAAACTTGAGTTAGAAATTGAAAAGAACAGAGAGCTTGCTGCACTCAATGGTAAAAACTTGAACGATGCTAGCTGTTCTACAATTTATTTGCATTGTTCTACTTGTGATGATCTTGATAAGAAACTATAAGATGCTATGAATGAAATTTCTATATTGAACAATGCTTTATGTTCTCATGAAGTTAAATATTGTTCCAATTGCAAATTAAAAGGCCATGTGAAAATTGCCTTGATCTGTCAAATAAACTTGATAACATGCATAGGACATTAGATCGGTTTTGTAATGGGAATAAGAACCTAAACTTGCTGCTGAATTCTTCCAAGTCTTGCAATGATAAAACTGGTTTATGTTTTGATTCTCATGCTCATGCTAAGGCACGTCCACCTAAAATTGTAAAGTCATTAGGAAGTGGTTTGATTCAAACAATTCCTAAACAAAAACAAGTGATTTTCAAATCTACAGGAGTGTTGTCTCATTCGGTTTCAAATAAACATGTTGCTAGCTCATCTAGACATGAACACAAAGTTAAATTTCATTGTACCTACTGTGGTAGAGATGGTCATATTATAGATTTTTGTTATAGACTAGCTAAACAACAGAAAAAGGAAAGAATGATTGCTAGATCTCATAACTTTCATGCAAAATTTGTTGCACTTGCTAAACCGAATGATAGGAACATGCAATCTGCTGTAATGAGTCGAAAACATGCAAAGTTTGCTTCCAAACCTACGTGCTACACATGTAACATATTGTAGGACAGTAGTTGGGTACGAAAATCCTCAAGCTTTGGCTCATAAACCTGTTGTTTTATCTCAGCTTTCGCGTGTTATTCCTGCTGGACGTCGTGTGACTCAGTACTGGATTCCTAAATGCCTTTTGACTAACCCCAGTATTGAGTCATCGACGTATTATGATCTTATGTAGGTTACACGCTTGAGGAAGGAGAACATTTTGATTGTGGATTCAGGTTGCTCACGCCACAATGACCGGTAACAAAGAATGGTTCTCCTCTCTCTCTTTTGTGTCACGTGTAGAGAATGTTACTTTTGCCAATAATTCTTCAACTCCTATAATTGCTAAGGGTTTGATTAGAGTAAATGATCACTACACTTTGAAGGATGTGAAACTTGTTAAAAATTTGAAATACAACTTGCTTTCTGTTTCACAACTGCTAGATGAAAATCTGAAAATTATTTTCACTAAAAATTGATGCGAAGTTGTAAATTCAAACAGTGAGCTTATTTTTAACATGTCACGGTTTGGAAGAGTTTTTAAAGCTGATTTTGATATGTCTTCCTCTAAGCATAGGTGTCTAGTTGCTAATGATTCAAAGGACTTATATTTTTGGCATCGTAGACTTGGTCACGTAGGCTTTGATCATCTAACACGTGTTAGTGCTCTTGATCGCATACATGGGCTGCCTAAGCTTAAAGGGGACAAATAAATTATGCTCTTCTTGTAGACATGCTAAGATGGTTGCAGGTTCACATAATCCTCTCACAATGATCATGACAACTGAACTGGGTCAAGTTTTGCACCTTGACACCGTAGGACCTTCACATGTTCAATCCTTCAGAGGTAAATGGTATGTTCTTATGATTATTGATGATTATTCTAGATACTCTTGAATTTACTTTATGGATCTAAGAATGAAGCTTGTAGTCACTTTAGAACTTTATTCTTAGATTATCAATTGATCACCCAGGATCTTTAAAAGCAATTACAAGTGATAACGAAACCGAATTTAAAAATCAATCTTTTGATCACTTTTGTGCTGAAAATGGAATAGATCATCAATTTTCTTCACCATATGTACCTCAACAAAACGGTGTTGTAGAAAGAAAGAACAAAACCTTAGTTGAGATGGCTAGGACTATGCTTGATGAACATCAAACTCCTAGGAAATTTTGGGCTGATGCGATTGCAACCGCTTGTTATGCCTCAAATCGGGTTTTCTTGCACACTAAGCTAGGTAAAACACCATATGAGCTCCGGTTTGGATATGAGCCTAGTTTTATACATTTTCGGGTCTTTGGTTGCAAATGCTTTGTTAAGAAACATGGTAATCTTGATAAATTTAAACCTAAATCCATTGATGGCATGTTTCTTGGTTATCCATCTTGTACTAGAGGCTACCGTGTGCTTTTACTTGACACTAAAAAAATTGTGGAGACTTGTGAAGTGTCTTTTGATGAAGCTAGCACAGGTACTAGCTCAAACATCGTAGGTCCGGATCCATATCCGCAGGGGGGAAGCATTTTCTTTGAATATGAGGAAGAAATGGTGCCGCTGCCCGAAAATTCAGCAGCTAATGACATTGTTCTAGCTCCTGATTTTTATTCACAGCTGCACCGATGACCACCATTGCTGGTCCAGATCCTCCTCAAGTCACAAGCTCATTGATTTGTGATGAACAATAAGAAGAAGAAGAAGCTTGTGAAGTGTCCACTCCCCTCCGGGTTCTCAAAAGTCATCCTCCACAACAAACTATTAGAAGCTTGCATGAACAAGTCACATGGTCCAGGTTTTGCGATCCAAACTCTCATGCTCATTCTGCTTTTGTTGCTTCTTTTGAACCCAAAGATATATCACACGCACTCACATTATGAATCCTGGATTATTGCCATGCAAGAAGAGTTAGAAAATTTTGAAAGAAATAATGTTTGGGAACTTGTACCTCCACCTCAAGGTCGCACTTTAATTGGAACTAAATAGGTGTTTAAAAATAAACAAAGTGAGGATGGGGTTATGGTTAGGAATAAGGCTAGGTTGGTTGCTCAAGGTTTCACTCAAAGTTGAAGGTCTAGATTTTGATGAAACTTTTGCTCCTGTTGCTAGATTAGAAGCCATAAGAATTTTGTTAGCTTTTGCTACATCTAAATGTTTTAAGCTATATCAAATGGATGTTAAAAGTGCTTTTCTTAATGGATACATAGATGAGGAGGTTTATGTCAAACAAGCACCGGGTTTTGAAAATCCGGATTTTACTAATCATGTTTACAAACTGTCCAAAGCCTTGTATGGTCTCAAACGAGCCCCTAGAGCATGGTATGATAGGTTAAAAACATTCTTAATTGAAAAGGGGTTTACCATGGTCAAGGTTGATAAAGCTCTTTTTGTGCTTAAGCATGGCAATGACTCATTATTCATTCAAGTATATGTGGATGATATTATCTTTGGTTGTGCTTCTCATGATCTTGTGTCCAAGTTTTCAGCTATGATGAGTTCAGAATTTGAGATGAGTATGATGGGAGAATCACGTACTTTTTGGGGCTGCAAATCAAGCAAACCAAGGAGGGTACCTTTGTGCATTAAATGTAGTATACAAAGACCTCTTAAGGGGCTTCAACATGGACAAAAGCAATCCTCTTCGCGCACCAATGGGAACAACAACAACACTTGAACTTGATGAAGATGGTGAACCCGTGGATCAGAAGCATGATCAGATCACTTTTGTACCTCACGGCATCAAGATCTGACATACAATTTAGCGTATGTCTTTGTGCATGGTTTCAAGCTTCCCCACGTGCTTCACATCGTCAAGCCATCAAAAGAATTCTCAGGTACTTACATGGAACTCAAGAATTTGGCATTTTTCTTCCTTCTCCCTCAACTGTTACTTTGAAAGCTTTTTTGGATGCTGATTTTGGCGGTTGTAGGATCGATAGGAAAAGTACTTCTTGTGCTTGTCATTTTCTTGGTAATTCACTTGTTGCTTGGTCCTCTAGAAAACAAAGTTCAGTTGCACAATCCACAGCCGAATCTGAATATGTAGCTGCTACTAGTGCTTGCTCACAAATTCTTTAGATTGTTCAAACACTTAAGGACTATGGGGTGGATCTAAATAGTGTTCCATAATTTTGTGATAACACTAGTGCCAGTTGCATTGCTAAAAACCCCATGCAACATTATAGAACTAAGCACATTGACATTAGGTATCACTTTCTCCGTGATAATGTTGAAAAAGGAAACATTGTGCTTCACCATGTAGATATTGAACAACAATTGATTGATATTTTTACAAAACCTTTAGATTTCACTCGTTTTTGTTTCATTCGTAGTGAAATAGGGGTTATGCATCCTCATGGCTTACATTTAGGAGGAGTTTTGAAACTTGAGAAGTCTATGTGTGAATCTGAAATTAAAATAATATGAGCATAGTATTTTATATATATATGACTTTGTGATTCCTTTTACATGCTGAAAGTTCTTACTACATTACTCGTGTTATACATTTTGTATTTTTTGCCATGACTAGTAATTAGAATAATTACTTACACTAAATCTGGTTATGGTCGAACTTTCTTGCTGTTTTGAACTTGTTGCATGCTCACAAGTGCTTTTAATCATAAAGAATTAATCAAGTAATCAACTCACATGTTGAGTTTTTATGAACAAATATAAACTGAGAAAAGATCAAGAGAATATGCATGCATCGCACTTCTTCTTTTGAGATGGCTTATCATTGCACTTAGATATGAACTTGGAAGAAGTTGTGTATGACTAGAACTATGTCCTTAAGCTTCTGATTGTCAAATGACATAGGCTTGGCTTGGTTGGTTAGAATAAGTCAGATGCGCATATAATCTCTTGCAAATATCATATGATCAAAATTTGTGCTTTGAAAAATAATAAAATGCAGCAACAAGTGTCATGCTTTCAGGTCTTGAAATAGTTAAGTTTGTGCGATCATGACTTGCTTAAATTAGAAATTACACTTGATCTCTAGCATGGCTTACACTACTTTACGTATTTCATTGATGTGATAGTGTAAGTTACTTGATAGTATGACTTGGATGAGCTTTGTTTTATATGTATATGTTATAATATGCTCATAACAATTAAAATTTCTCTTTTGTACCTTGCTGAATACATTGTCAAAGGGGGAGAAATTGATCATACCTTGCACATATTCACAAGTGTTTTTGGCACGATTCTTCTTAGGGGGAGAAGTATGTATAGGTGGACAAATTTAATTCTATTTCATTTTATTTTCAAAAAGGGGAGGAAATTGTTTTCAAAACTTCTCATATAAATAAGTCAATGTTCGGATTTTAAGTGGTGTTGCCAATGCATTCATCAAGGAGGAGATTCTGAGACCTATGTGTGCTGAATACATTGGTTTTGATGATAAAAGTTTTGAATACTCCCAAAACATCTTTTTATTAAGCTCCAACTCAAGGACCGGATAGCTTTGGCAAGGTTCAAAGCTTGATTGCAATTGTTCTGCTTTTATCTTTCAATGTTTTAAGCTTGCTTTACACTTATGGAAAATTTTCTTAGTATTATTTTACTAAGTTTTTGGTGTGTTTTGGTGGTTATGGTTGATATCATTTTGCTATGGTTTGTAACATGCCTATGTGAGGTGCTCACGTAAGATGTTGTAGTTTCAGAACTAATGAGAGTCAAGTCGTGGACTTGTGCTCGGAAGTATTAGTTGTTTATTCATGTGCAGATTTTGCTTGAGTTCAATACATGGCTAGCGACGGGATCCATTTAACTAGTCTTAGGGAGAAGAAGAGGTTCAACAACCAAGTTCGGGAGGAATTGTGGTTGAGTTGATCGAGAGGTTGCGCAACATGTTTGAATAAAAAACAATGCATATGAAGGTATCGTGGACGTCGTTGGAAGATGTTTGCACGTATGCAAGGAGTGCATGGATGTGTCTACATGGTTTTGAGACGTGATGAAGAGATGTGGACATAAAGAATTGGTCAGAAAGGTCCAACAGACTAGGTTATGGACTCAGGTTGCAGGAGTCGTGTTTGACTCAAATATGGAAAGTTTTGAGTTGGTTAGATAGGATTTCATGTGGGTTACGAATTTGAGTTCTTTTAGGAATGTAGGATACATTCCTAAGGTGTTTGGAAGTCTTAAGATTGCTTCTATCTGCGTATAGAAGAGTCTTGAGTAGTTATGGAAAGTTTCGATTTGTGAACTGAGTAGGATTAGAGTACTAGTTAGGTTTGGGTTGACCTAAGGGCTTGTTATATAAGCAAGGGAGTCAAGAGCCCGTGGTGCACGACTTTGGAGCTGTTCCTCTTGTGTTATATTGAATAAAGATCGTAGTTTAAAGGAACTTTTGTGCCTTGTTCGTCCGACTTGTTCCAGACATGTTTTTCTCGTCGAGTTTTTTGCACAGCACTACCTTTCTTTGGTGATTTTATCATAACTAGATTTTTACAGATCCAATTGATGTGATTCTTTTTGGTTTGTCTTCACAACTCTATTTTCTATCATTTGTCAAAATTTCACGGTCATTGGATTTGTGGTTTCTGATCTACACGAGTTTCTTTGTAGTGTTCCAGAACTGTTTTTCTTGGGTAGGACAGAGTGACCTTTGTTCGATCTTTTGATCGTAACTTGAGTTTCTCTCGACGAATTTTTGTGATTCTTGTTGTGTTGTCTTCGTGACTTGATTCTCTCTGATATCTATCACTTTTGTCACGGTGAAACACGTTTAGATTAGTCTCACACACGATTTCTTTAACATATCATTTTTCTGCCGAGGGGTTTTCATTGCTTCCGTTGAAAAAGTTTTAATCTACCATTCACCCCCCTCTGGTAGCTTTTCACGTGCTCTTTGATCCTACAAGAGGAGGAAACAAAAGAGGATCAAGTGATCAAGATCTTCACCGATTTTGCGTTCTTCATCGACAATTCACCTTCCACTCTTCATCATCAACCCTAGGTCGTCAAGATTCAAGTTTCTTCTTCAGTTCTCAATCCTTGGAGCGCTAAACACGTGGTATACCCTCTACATCCAAGTTTCTACGTCAATTCAACCCCAATTCTCGTAGATCAAGGAAACCCTGGAAAACCCTAACTCGCTGATTCTGGCCGAGCGGACTAGTCTGGCCCTCGTACCGAACTTGCCCGGCCTCTAAATCTGAATTGTGCTGAATTAATTCCAAATTGACTCGAATTGATTCCAAACCTGTTTGAACTTGTTAGAAACCTGTGTAACTAGTTATTAAACATTAATAGCAAATTATTAATAAGTTTTACCACATAATCCCATTAATCATGCATGGCATGTCATATTGAGTAATATATGTGCACTTATTGATTGTAATTTTTGTCGTGTATGCTCGTTGCATGAATTTGACGGATTTGCGCTACAGAGTGTTGTAGAGGACCCCCAGTACTAGGAATTTGAAGACTTTGACCCAATCCAAGCCCAAGAGCAAGGCAAGTGTTCTTTAACATATTGATCCTATTTTAATATAAATGTTCTGTATGCAAAACTGCATGCTTGTGTCAATTTGATGGGAATTCCTATGATAGGAGGTTTACTAGCTTTGTTTAACCACCCTTGTCACCTGGAATACATGGTAGAGAGTCGGGAAGGGCTTTTTATCTTTTTGCTTCGCTCTAATTAATTGGGATGTGAAAATAACCAAATGACTTAATTGTGAATTAATGAAGTTATGGATGATGAGAATTGATGAATATGGTTAATTGGTAACATGGGACTTGGGAGATATAAGAAAGCATGGTTCTTGGATTGGGTTGGAAGTTATGGTGGTTTGCATGCCTTGGATCTAAGGACCAGCTCATGCGAGAATAAGCCAGGACAACAGTGCCACCACGAGACCAAGTATGGGTGCGGCATAGCTAATTAATTAGGGTATCGCTAGTATTGCATGGATCATTTGGCGCACCGGGGAAGGAGGGTTGCATTGGGTTTGGATTTGAGGCGGGACTCTCTGGGATATGAATGGCACAAGAGGGGACCCTTGGTTGAAGATGTGCTCAGTTGTAGGCATCGCCACTGGTGAAACCTCAGTGGGTCCATACACCAAAGGAAGTGTAATTGGTGTAAGAGAGGTTCTTTAGTCGCCGATGGGTGATGAAATCACAAACACATGGGTAAAGTGGTACAAACTCTGCATAGTGTATTAAAATTATCATGATAGCCGTGCTCCCAGTTAAGAGCACCTGGATTACCTACATGATTAGAGGGAAATTGGGATTTGGGATGGTTTGATATTGGATATGGTTGGTAATGTGGTTATGGCTGGTTATGGATTAAATTCTGGTACTGAATATGGTTAATGGTAATGGTGAAATCTGGAATATGGGTGATGGTATTGAAATATGGACTGGTATTATGATAACTACATGGTTTATGATGGGTTTATTTCACATACATATAATACATTATTTTTCAAATGTTTTAATGTACTTTTCAGCACTTAGCCTTTATTACATTCGTCATTTGTATCAGCTACATGTCATACTTTCCACACTTGCTGAGTACGACATGTATTCACTCTTGCAATTCCCCCACCAACAGTTGCAGGTCAGATTTGGGAGTATAACGATGATAATGCGGAGTTCTAGGCCGTGTCTGCTGCCAGCTTTGCCCGTGGAGTTACTTGGAGCCACGCTACCCTATTTGCTTAGCTTCTTAGTTTGTTTAGTTAGTTTATTTCCGCTGCATTAGTTTAAACTTGTCATTAATATTCATTAGAGCTTGTATTCGAGGATATTATGAAATGTGTAATAAAAGTGGTTAATTAATCTTGCCTTGTGGTAATTTTCTTTATATCGTTTGTGATGCACTTGTGTATATGTGTTGAACATCCTCGGCACACATATACTGCACTTGGTTCATTTTTTTCGGAACCGGGTGTCACACCCAGCCGAGGTTGTTTCTCCCACCTCCGATCGTGGTGGATCTCGAGAGTCAGTTACGGACTCCCTTTTTACCTTTTCCTTTATCTTTATCTTTTTATTTTTACTTATTTCTTTTGTTTTCTTTCTCAGGGTGAACCGACATCAACTCAACATTCTCCCCCTTGATCGTCTGGTTCAACCTTATTTCTCCATTCTCAATAAGTATAATGCATAAAGTGAAGCATTACAATGATTAACAAAAAACCATCAAACTTCAACACTTATGATGCATCAACCGATCTCAAATGGAGAACGTTATTCTTTATGGGGAGTGTCTCTTTTGAAGGTCCCTACTTTCCAGAATCATAAGGCTTCCAATAATCCCATGTCGGGAATGTGTTTACTAAAGATGTTGGGTGGTAAGCATTTTGCCATTGGATCCACAATCATATAATCGTACTGATATGTTCAACTTTAATTGTATGATCGTGGATTCTATCTTTCACAACATAATACTTTATGTCAATGTGCTTGGTAGCAGCACTTGACTTGTTGTTAATCGCATAGAGAATTACGGGTTCGTTATCGTAGTATAGCACAAGTGGCTTGTTAATGATGTCTACCACTTTGAGCCCGGGAATGAAATTCTTTAGCCAAACAGCCTGCCCAGTGGCCTCATAACATGATACGAACTCGGCCTGCGTCATTGACGATGCAATCACCGTTTGCTTGGAGCTTTTCCACGATATAGCTCCTCTAGCCAGTGTGAATATATAACCTGACGTGGATTTCTTACTATCCACATAGCCGGCGAAATCAGCATCTGAATAACCAATAACTTCCAGGTTATCAGATCTTTGATATGTTAGCATGAGATCTTTAGTACCTTGCATATAAGGCAAGACTTTCTTTGCAGCCTTCCAGTGTTCCATTCCTGAATTTGATTGGTATCTGCCAAGCATTCCCATTACAAAAGCTAAGTCAGGGCGCATACAAACTTGAGCGTACATAGTGCTTCCAACAGCTGAAGCATACGAAACGGACTTCATCTGGCCATATTTAATTTGGTTCCTTAGACATTGAAATGTCCCAAAATTTATCGCCCTTAACTATTGGAGCAAGCGTGGGAGAGCACTTATGCATATTGAATTTCTTTAGTACTCTCTCAAAGTATGCCTTTTGTGATAGTCCTAATGTGTACTTGGACCTATCTTGGTGAATTTCAATGCCTAGAACGCATGAGGCTTCACCGAGATCCTTCATATCAAAGTTTGATGACAGAAAGCTTTTGGTCTCATGTAACATGTCCTTATCGCTACAAGACAAAAGTATGCCATCCACATATAGGACCAAAATTGTGAACTTACTGCCCTTAAATTTGACGTATATGCAGTTGTCCACAACATTTTTTGTAAAACCAAAAGTTCGGATCACTTTATCAAACTTGAGGTACCATTGTCTCGAGGCTTGCTTCAAACCATAAATGTATTTCTTGAGACGGCACCCCATGTGTTATTTTCCTTCAACGACAAAACCTTCCGGTTGTGCCATATATACATCTTCATTTAAGTCACCATTTAAGAATGCAGTTTTAACGTCCACTTGGTGCAGCTCTAAATCATAATGAGCTATCAACACCATCACAATCCTAAACAAATCTTTGGTCAACACTGGAGAAAAGGTTTCATTATAATCGATTCCTTCTCGTTGTGTAAACGCTTTAGCTACCAGTCTTGCATTGAACCTTTCGATATTCCCTTTGGAGTCATATTTGGTTTTGTAAACCCATTTGCATCCAACTCTTTTAGATCCTTCGGGAATTTCTACTAAGTCCCAAACATCATTAGTGCCCTTTGACTTTAATTCGTCTTCCATAACCATAAGCCCTTTTGACGAATTTTCACTTTTCATAGCTTCTTTATAAGAAGAAGGATCTTTCACTTTACCCATGTCACTTACCTCATCAGTCATGTAGGTGACATAGTCGTCTGAGATGGGATTTCTTCTTTCACGTTGTGATCTACGCAACAGAGGGGGTGGTGGAAGATCAATCTCTGGTTCCGGATTATCGTTCACTTCATCATTTTCATTTGCAGCAACATTTTCATTATTTCCGGAATGAACGAGAGGAGAGTCTGGTGTCATGACAACATTTTTAAATGGAAAGACGAACACTTGGATATTGGGGGATGGTACGTGTCGGTACCCTACGTACCGGGTACCCCAAGATACTGCAAGACAAGCTAAGGAGTTCCACCCGTTCAAATTGAAGACCTCTGAAGGCCGCACATGGTACACAGTACTGGACCCGCCTCCCTCGTTTAGGAAGCTCCAGCACTGACACATGTAACACAAGGCCGGACCTAACTCCCTTCATTGGGAATCTCCGGTCTTGCCACGTGTCCAATGACCCCGGACCTAACCCTCAGTAGAGGAAAGCTCCAGTGCTGCCACGTGTATAGTGGCTCCGGACCTGCCTCCACATGATGGGAAGCTCCGGAGCCACCACGTGTCGAACCTCTGGAGCTAGGACTTCAACGAAAGACCAAGAGATCTCCAATGGCTCGGAATTTCAAGGGAAAGTTAAAGCGACAGTTGCAAGACCTAATTACGTGTCATTAATGCTATATTAATGACACACGATCAGTAGACTGTTAATAGGAGTAACGCTATCACTAAGGTGCGTTATCACTCTATTAACCATACTTAGTACTCGTAGATCGTGTATAAGGCTATTAACTACACCAGGGCCACATATCGGGCCAGTCAAGTGTTGTAATGGCCAGTCCTTAGACTATAAAAGGGTTTCGCTGCACGGTACATAGACAAGCAGGCTCATATGCTCGCAAGCACCACTCAAATTCATACATACAACACACAACCCATGGAGTAGGGTGTTACGCTCAGGCGGCCCGAACCACGTAAAATCACCTTGTCATCATCTTGTTCGTAATCTCACACGCGCCCCAACCAATCAAGAACCTTCATGGGCTACGAACTAGTAGTACCGGGGGAAGTGTTGATCACACACTTCGACATTTGGCGCGCCAGGTAGGGGGCGCTTTGATATTTCAAGATGGTGAACTCCGCCGTAGTAGCATCCAACGGCAATGCTGCGCAACCTGCTGGGTGGGAATCCCTCCAATGTGCAACAGCCAGCAGGTGCTACTATCCCGACAGGCGTCGCACCACCACCACCTACTCAAGCTAACAATGCTGGGCAGCAGGATGGAGTCCTCGTGTCGGGCACAGCATCAACACACAACAACCCCAAGAATGCGCTAATCACTGCGCGTACTCTTCTGGAGCACCCATGTGCGCCCGGAGCACCTCAGGGTGCGATGTAGCAGTGGTGCACAGATGCAGCATCTGGTTGCAGCCGCAGCTGATGCCATCATCAACCAAGGTCCTCCCCGTTCAGGGCAGGCACCTTCTCAACGATGGACCTTGTCTGGAAGACTGGGTCCTCACTCATCACAGCACCGGAGGTGTGCTGCGACCCAACGGTTGACGTCGCTGCCTTCTGGGGCACGTTGCACCCATACTGTGTCGAGACTCTCAATGCATGATCTGCGGTCGGAGCTTGACTGCCGCTACAGACAACAGGACATCCGCGTCCACATCGAGCGTTCGGGAAAACCCTCCTCCTTCGGGAGTGGGGGGGGGGGGGGGGGGCTGTTCAGCCCTGGCCATGCACCTGCGCATGGTCCGCTGGCCTCAGAAGTTCTGGCCTCATCTTCTAGAGAAATTTGATGGGACTGTCAACCCTGCCAAATTTCTCCAGATATACTCCACCGCTATTCTTGCGGCGGGGGGCAATGAGGCCGTGATGGTCAACTACTTTCCAGTGGCTTTGACTGGGATCGCCAGGTCCTGGTTCATGAGTCTGCCTACTCCATCAACAGTTGGACGGAGCTATGCCAACAATTCACTGCCAACTTTGGGAGCTCCTACACCCGACCAGGCACCAAACTGGACCTTTTTGCTGTACGGCAAAAATCAGGAGAATCGTTGTGATCATTCATTCAGCGGTTTTCTCAGGTACACAATACCATTCCCTCTATCTCCAACACTTCAGTCATCGTGGCATTCAGACAGGGTGTTAGAGACAAGAAGATGTTAGAGAAGCTGGTGACAAAACAGGTCACCAGCGTTACGGAGCTATTCAGCCTGGCTGACAAGTGCGCCCGAGCTGCCGAGGGCTAGGAAATGCACTCCAAGCCAGCTCTGGAGGCTAATAAAAAGTCCTCCAAAGCTGAAGCCACTACCTCCAGAAGTGGCAAGAAGAAGAAAAAGTCCAACGGCAAGAAGAAGTCGCTGGCCGGCATGCCTAATGCTATAGCAGCCCCAGCTCTGGGTGGCCGGGGGCCACACCCCAAAAAGCGACCTCGACCTTCATCTGAAGATGGCGGCAGTCCAAAGGTGTGGTGTCCGATCCACAAAACGGACAGACACAGCCTATAAGACTATCAGGAGGTTCAAAATCTTGTCGAGCACTACAACAAGCGCCGAGAAAAAGCTCCTTTCCACCATCAGGAAGGAAAACAAAAAGTCGACGAAGCTCCGGCCGAAACGGAGCTAGGCTTCTAGGACCCCAAGAAAGTATTGAAGGCTGTGTAGAACACAATTGACAACAATTCTGAAACCTCTGACAACGAGCGTCAGAAGACCTTCAACACCATCTACGGAGGGTCCTAGGACATCACCTCCCGCCATGTCCTCAAGACAATTGTGACATCCAGTTCTGAAATACGAAACACGGCAGTGTATGTGTGCCCAGGATGTTGCTTCACACATACACATCAACATCACAAACAGTAAACAGAAATAACCATGTCACGAATAGTATAAATATCTTTATCCTATTGCAGAGGAAAATAATCTAGCGTAGACGACTCCAACTCCACAGGCAATTGGTGGTAGTACGCATGCCTATAGAGTTGGAGTCGCCTACGCTAGATTATTTTCCTCTGCAATAGAATAAAGGTATTTATACTATTCGTGACATGGTTATTTCTATTTACCGTTTGTGATGTTGATGTGTATGTGTGAAGCAACATCATGGGCACACATACACTGCACTTGGTTCGTATTTCAAAACCGGGTGTCACAAATTGGTATCAGAACCGCGTTGACCATAGGACGCAAGCCTATGTATAATGAACACTCTAGAACACTTAGGAACACTCCTCTAATTTTCTGTTTTCGAAATTTCTTGCTGCTGTTTTGTTTCTTTATTTTCAGCTGCAAAAAGTATCGATTGCTGCTGCGTTTTCAATAAAAAAAATTTCAGCAGTGAGCAATATTAGGTGCTGCTGTTTTTGCCGCTTAAATTTTTACGTAAAGTGAATGTTTTGCCGCTGTTATGTGTGGTTAAAATTATTGTGTTGGTTGCTGCATTTTCTCCCTCTTTTTTTCTTTCTTTTGGACAGCTGCACCGCTCTTTTTCCATTATTTTAGCTGCTGCAATTTTCAGATTTATGTTACATTATTCTTTCCCCTAATGTATTCTCGTTTTCTATAGATGCCGATCAATAGGAGTGCAGCCCGCAAGAGCACCTGTCCACCGCCCCTTGGAGGTGGACTTAATCCCATTGAGCTTGACAAGTCGAAGCAAGAGGAGGGGAACATCCAGCCCGAGGAGGAGGAAGCTAACCAATCGAACACCATGGAGGAGGATCCGAAGGAGTATGAGCCATTTGAGGAGAACATGGATGAGTGTAACACCCTAAATTTCGCATCATGCATTGCATACATGATCATACATTAAACATTAGTAGGATAAAAGAAAAATAATAAAACATAAAATATACATATACAAATATGAGTAGCAAAAGAAGAAAAGAAAAATAATAGCGTAAAACTTGTAATAGGGAATAAGTATAAAAAAATAATAGTAATAATATATATAATATAAATAAATAATATATATAATAATCATATATATAAAAAATAGTATAAATAATAAAATATGTAATAATAATAAAAATATATAAATATATATAAAATATATATATAATAACTATATATAAAAAATAATATAAAGAATAAATAAATAATAATATATTTATAAAAAAAGAGAAAAAGAAAAAAAAGTCCACAACCGCCTGCCGGCCAGGCCGAGCGGCCGGCCCATCCCCCGCTCCCGCCAAAACCGCGCGATACGCGCCCCGCAACGCACGCGCGCAACGCGCGCGCTCGCCCACGCGCCCGATCCCGCGCAGCGCTCCCGCCCACGCGCTTGGGCCCCGCACCGCAACTCCCGCCGACCGAGTCGGTTACGCACCGAGCCGGCCTCGCACCGCGTGCCCCGATCCCACGCAGCGCGCTCGCCCGCCCACGCCTCGGCCCCAGCACGCGATTCCCGTGCCCTAGCGCCGCCTGCTGCGTCGGCTATAAAAGTCGTAGCCCTCGTGTTCCCTCGACACCAGAAAACCGCGCCGCCGGATCAAGAGAAAACAACCCTAGCGGCTTGAAAAAAAAAGGCACCAGGAGCTGCGCCGCCAGGAAGGAAAAAGGAGAGGGAAAAAAAGGGAGGAAGAGGAAGAAAAAGAGGAGAGCGCCGTCGTCCGTCGGAGATCGTCGTCGCCGTCGTCGTGTCGCCGGAGGGCCTTGCGCATCCACTTCGTCTACGCGTCGCCATCATCCCGCGATCATCGAAACCATCGCATCTACGGTAGGCCACCTTTTCCGATGCGAATTTTAGCGACGTATTAGATCTAATAGACGTAATTTAATCGTAGTTGCACAATGAATTTATTTTCAGCAGTATTAATCTCCGTTAAAACCCCCATAAACTCATATGAACACGTATGAACTAGTTACATCTAATTAATAAACAACCGTAGTTAATTAATTATTAAACTTTGCATGCATGCATGTCATCGCATGTTGGTTAATATGTGTGCATCATGTTGATTTGTATGTATATTCTTGTAGGTGTCATCACGAGTAGAGGGAAGTGCTCAAGAGGTCATGTACGAGGATTTCGAGAACCAAGACTTCGAAGCGCTTGAGCAACCCTATCCGCCGGAGCAAGGCAAGTGTCCTTGAAGCATATTGATCTTATTTTAAAATAAATGTTTTGTTTGCAAAATTGCATGCTTGTGTCAAATTGACGGGAATCCTATAGTATGAAGTTTACTAGCTTTATTTAACCACCCTTGTCACCTGGAATATATAGTAGAGAGTCTGGAAAGGTTTTTACCTTTTTGCTTCGCTTAATTAATTGGGATGGCAAACAACACTACACATTTAATTATGCATCAATGATATTCTGGTTAATGTGAACTGGTCAATACGATATGGTAATGGGTGATCTAAGCAAGCCTGGTATGTGGATGGGTTGGATGTTATGGTGGTTCGCTTGCTTTAGATCTAAGGACCGATTCATGCGAGAATAAGCCAGGACTACAGTGCCACCACGAGGCCAAGTATGGGTGCGGCGTAGCTGATTAATTAGGGCTTTGCTAGTGCTGTTTGGACCATTGTGGATGCTCGAGGAAGGGGTAGTCGGATTGGGTTTGTTGATGATTAGCGGGACTACCCTGGGATCCGAATGGCTCAAGAGGGGGCCCTTGGTTGAAGTTGTGCTCAGTTGGAGACATCGCCACCGGTGAAACCTCAGTGGGGTCTAAATAGGCTAGTAATCCCTTTGTAAAGGCTATTTTGTGATCTCTTGGCCATACACCAAAGGAAGTGTAATTGGCATAAGGGAGGTTCTTTAGTCGCCGACGGGTGATGAAATCACAAACACGTGGGTAAAGTGGTACAAACTCTGCAGAGTATTAAAACTATCATGATAGTCGTGCTCCCGGTTATGAGCGCCTGGATGACCTACATGATTAGAGGGAAATTGGGATTTGGGATGGTTATGGTTTGGTAATGGATATGGTTGATATTATGATTATGGTTATGGGATGAAATTATGGTTTCTGGTATTGAATATGGATATTGGTTAATGATGATGGATATGAAATATGGACTTATCTATAATAATCATTGTGGGATATGATGGGTTTACTTCACATACTTATGATATATTGTTTTTCAAATGTTTTACTGTACTTTTCAGCACTTAGCCATTATTACATTCGTCATTTGAATCAGCCACATGTCATACTTTCCACACTTGCTGAGTACGACATGTACTCATTCTTGCAACCCCCCCCCCCCCCCAACAGTTGCAGATCAGAATTGTGAGTTTAATGGCGATAATGCGGAGTTCTAGGCCGTGTCTACCGTCAGCTTTGCCTGTGGTGTTGCATGGAGTTGCGCTATTCCCTTATGCTTAGTTTGCTTAGTTGCTTAATTAATTTATTTCCGCTGCATTAGTTGAAATTGTCATTAATATTCATTAGAGCTTGTATTCGAGGATAATATTGTTTGTGTAATAAAATTTGATAATTAATCTTGTTCTGCGGTAATTTTCTGTATACTCTTTTGTGATTGCACTCGTGTATGTGTGTTGAACATCCTGGGCACACATATGCGTTAGCTTGGTTCATTTTTCGGAACCGGGCGTCACAGATTGGTATCAGAGCCACAGGTTGACCGTAGGACGCAGCCTAGATAGAATGGACACTTTAGAGCACATAGGAGCACTCAGGAATCGATGTGTTTTTGCTTGGTGTGCTGTTTGCTATATATATTGGTTGGTTGTGTGCTTAATAGAGGATTTTGGGATGCTTTAGCATTACCATATCCACCTAGGCTAGTGTAGCTCGTTGGTTAGTTTCATATCCCTTGATGCGTATAGTTGGGGACGTTTCTTAATTCTTACCTATTGCTCTACTTCAGATGGTGAGGACTCGCAATCAGAGGGATGCCAATGGTGAGGAGGAGAACCATGGAGTACCTCAGAACAATACTGGACAAGGACCTGCTCATGGAGCCATGAATATCGAGCAGCTACTAGCTATGCAGAACCAGCTCATGCAGACCATGATACAGACTATGGGACAACTTGTAACACCCTAAATTTTCGCATCATGCATTGCATATATGATCATGCATTAAACATTAGTAGGATAAAAAAAAGATAATAAAAGGATAAAACATACATATATGGTGTAGCAAAAAGAAGAAAAAGAAAATAATAATTTTAGCCTAAAACTTGTAATAGGGAATAAGTATAAAAATAATAATAATAATATATATATGTAAATATATATATATAAATATATATATAGATAATATATATAATAATCATATATAAAAAATAAATATAAAAAATAAAATAATATAGTAATATATTTATAAAAAAAGAAAAAAAAAGAAAAAAACAAAACCGCCCGCTGGCTAGGCCGAGCGGCCCAGCCAGCAGCGCGCAGCCCCGCGCCCTGGCCCCCACGCGCCCTCGCCTGTACCGCTCCCGCCCCGCCGCCTGGGTCCCACCGCGCCGCCCACTCTCGCATCGACCCGCCCGATCCCGACGCCCCGCGCTCCCACTGACGCGCCCCGCCCGGGCCCCACCGCACCGCAACTCCCGCCGACCAGCGCGCTCCCGCGCTCCCACCCATCGCGATCCCGCGCGCTAGCGTCGCCAGCCCCGCTCGCCTGGGCCCCGCACCCCGCCCCGCCTGCCCCGTACCGCGACGCCCCCGAGGCGCACGCACGCGCCCGCGCCGAGCGCCCCGGCCCCGCACCCGACCCCACCCGCCTCGACCGCGCGCGCTCCGCGTCCCGCGCCGCGGTGCCGCCCGTGCCGGCCCTAGCTCCCGAGCGCCCGACTATAAAAACCGTCGTAGCCTCCGCGTTTTTCCCGATGCAGCGACTCCAGAAAACCTAGCCGCCTGGTAGGGAAAAATAGAGAAGAACAGAGCCGCTGCCAGAGAAGAAAAGAGAGGAAAAAAGAGGAGGAAGGGGAAGAAAAAGAGGAGGGTGCTGTTATCCGCCGGAGATCGTCGTCGCCGTCGTCGTGCCGCCGGAGGACCCTGCGCCATCTACTTCGTCTACGCGTCACCTTCATCCCGCGATCTTCGAAGCCATCGCATCTACGGTAGGCCACGTTCTGATGTGAATTTTAGCGAACGTATTAGATCTAATAGACGTAAATTGATTTTAGTTGCATTGCCTTTTTATTTTCAGCAGTATTAATCCCCGCAAAAACCCCCGTAAACTCATATGAACACGTATGAACTAGTTGCATCTAATTAATAAACAATCGTGGTTAATTAATTATTAAACTTTGCATGCATGCATATCATCGCATGTTGATTAATGTGTATGCATCATGTTGATTTGTATGTATATTCTTGTATGTGTGATCACGAGTAGAGGGAAGTGCTCAAGAGATCGTGTACGAGGATTTCCAGAACCAAGACTTTGAAGCGCTTGAGCAACCCTATCCGCCGGAGCAAGGCAAGTGTCCTGGAAGCATATTGATCCTGTTTTTAAAGTAAATGTTTTGTTTGCAAACTGCATGCTTGTGTCAATTTGATGGGAATCCTATGGTAGGAAGTTTACTAGACTTGTTAAACCACCCTTGTCACTTGGAATTTATGGTAGAGAGTCGGGAAGGGCTTTTACCTTTTTGCTTCGCTTGATTAATTGGGATGGGAAAACAACGCTACACATTTAATTTTGCATCAATGATATTCTGGTTAATGTGAACTGGTCAATATGATGGGTGATCTAAGCAAGCCTGGTATGTGGATGGGTTGGATGTTATGGTGGTTTGCTTGCTTTAGATCTAAGGACCGATTCATGCGAGAATAAGCCAGGACTACAGTGCCACCACGAGGCCAAGTATGGGTGCGGTGTAGCTGATTAATTAGGGCTTTGCTAGTGCTGTTTGGACCATTGTGGATGCTCGGGGAAGGGGTAGTCGGATTGGGTTTGTTGATGATTGGTGGGACTACCCTGGGATCCGAATGGCTCAAGAGGGGGCCCTTGGTTGAAGATGTGCTCAGTTGGAGGCATCGCCACCGGTGAAACCTCAGTGGGATCTAAATAGGCTAGTAATCCCTTTGTAAAGGCTATTTTGTGATCTCTTGGCCACACACCAACGGAAGTGTGTAATGTGACCGACGGGTCATGGGCATAAGGGAGGTTCTTAGTCACCGAAGGGTGATGAAATCATGAACACGTGGGTAAAGAGGTACAAACTCTGTAGAGTTAAATAAAACTATCATGATAGCCGTGCTCCCGGTTATGAGCACCTGGACAACTTCCATGATTAGAGAGATTTTGGTATTGGTAATGGTTATTGTAATGGTTATGGTAATGGTTATGGTGATGGTTATGGTGATGGTTATGGTAATGGTTATGGTGATGGTTATGGTTGGTTATGGATTTAATTTCTGGTATTGAATATGGTTATTGGCAATGGTGAATTCTGGACTTATTGATGATGGTAATGAATTCAGTTTGGTATTATGGTATTACTCGTGATTATGATGGGATAACTTCACATACATGTAATATATTGCTTTTCAAATGTTTTTTATGTACTTTTCAGCACTTAGCCATTATTATTGTCGTCATTTGAATCAGCCACATGTCATACTTTCCACACTTGCTGAGTACGACACGTACTCACTCTTGCAATCCCCCGCCCCCAACAGTTGCAGGTCAGGATTGTGAGTTTAATGGCGATAATGCAGAGTTCTAGGCCGTGTCTACCGTCAGCTTTGCCTGTGTGTTGCATGGAGCTGCGCTATCCCTTTTGCTTAGTTTGCTTAGTTGCTTAATTAGTTTATTTCCGCTGCATTAGTTGAACTTGTCATTAATATTCATTAGAGCTTGTATTCGAGGATAATATAGTTTGTGTAATAGAATTTGATAATAAATCTTGTTCTGTGGTAATTTTCTGTATACTCTTTTGTGATTGCACTCGTGTATGTGTGTTGAACATCCTGGGCACACATATGCGTTAGCTTGGTTCAGTTTTCGGAACCGGGCGTCACACAGCTGCAGGCTGGCAACATCAACAATCAGCCCCACACGCCTCCACCGCCACCCCCGCCTCCTCATAACCGATTGGGAGAGTTTATGAGGACTAGGCCGCCAACCTTTGCTCAAGCCGCTGACCCTATGGATGCGGATGATTGGCTCAAGTCCGTGGAGAAGAAGCTAGCCATTGTCCAATGCAGTGACCGGGAGAAGGTGCTATTTGCTTCTCATCAACTAGTTGGAGCAGCTGCGGATTGGTGGGATTCTTATTGCAATGCTCATGAGAACCAAGAGAGAATTACTTGGGCCGAATTCAAGGAGAATTTTCGTTCTCATTATATGCCGGAAGGTGTTATGATCTTGAAGAGGCAAGAATTTGAGAACTTGAGACAAGGAAAATCATGCGTGAGTGAATATCTCAATAAGTTCACTCAACTCTCAAGATATGCGCCTGAGGATGTTAGTCAGGACAGCCGAAAGCAATATTTGTTCATGAGAGGCCTCAACAATGAAATTCAAGTGCAATTGCTCAATTGTGACTATGCGAATTTTCAGAAGCTTGTGGACAGAGCAATTGTGGTTGAGAATAAGATCCGTGAGATGGAGCAAGAAATCAAGAGGAAGGCGCCATATCAAGGACAACAACAAGGGAGTAATGTGCGCCCTCGCTCTGCGCCGCCCAATGCGCCTTACTTCAGTTCTTCTGAGCCTGCTCAACGCCCTAGTTATGCATCACACCCAACTCAGTTTGAGCAGCAGCGCCCTGTTATGCAAGCACCTAGGCCTCCAATGCCTTATGCACCTCGTGCTAATTTCCTGGAGCCAATACTCAAAACCAAGCTCGTTCCAATAATTCTGGTGGATTTAAGAAGTGTTATACTTGTGGAGAAACTGGACACTTTGCGCATCAATGTCCTAAGTCAGGCCTTGGTCAAGGAAGCAATGTGCCGAGGCAAAACCCAAGACCCAATAGAGGACAACCACAAGGGAACCGTGGACAGCAGAATTTTGCTCGTGGCAACGTGAACCATGTCTCTATGGAGGATGCTCAACAAGCTGATGACGTGGTCATTGGTATGTTTCTCGCCAACTCCAACCCCGCGACTATGTTATTTGATTCTGGAGCATCGCATTCATTCATTGCATCGAAGTATGTTGCCAAGTATAGTTTGCCTATCTCTCATATGAAGTTTACTCTGTTGGTTAAGTCTCCTGGAGGAGAGATGAGGACAAATGTAGTATGTCCAAAAGTAAGCCTTAGAATAAGGGGGGGTAGACTTCTCCTCCAACCTTATAGTCTTGGATTCCCAAGGATTTGACATTATACTTGGTATGGATTGGTTGAGGAAGCACAACGGAATTATTGAGTGTGCCACGAAGACGGTGAAGTTGACCAATGAGGAAGGGATCACCGTAGAATTTGAAGCATCTCAAACCACACCAAAGCAATTGGAGTTGATGTGTCGCAATAAATGTCGAAGCTAACCAATCATCAAGGACCACTCCAACGTAGTGAAGCGCATGACTGAGTTGCTTACAAGGGGAAAGCTTCTCAAATGGACTCTATCTTGCTAGGACGACATTGAGGAGGTGAAGAAGAGATTTATAACTGCACCGATGCTGGTATTACTAGACGTGAGCAAGAAGTTTGGATTTGTGCGACGCATCAAGGCAAGGACATGGATGTGTGCTTATGCAAGAAGGTCAAGTGGTCGCCTATGCGTCCAGACAATTGAAGAAACATGAGCAGAATTACCCAACACATGATTTAGAACTTGCAGCCGTGGTACATGCATTGAAGATTTGGAGACACTATATTCTTGGACATAGGTGTGAAATTTATACGGATCACAAGAGTCTTAAGTATATTTTCACACAAACGGATCTTAACTTGAGGCAACGAAGATGGTTGGAGCTCATCAAAGATTATGATTTGGGGATCAACTATCATCCGGGAAAAGCCAATGTAGTGGCCGATGCTTTGAGTAGAAAAGGAGTAAGTCATCAACTCACGGTTCGAGAGTTACCATTCGAGTTATGTAAGGAGTTTGAACGGTTGAACCTCGGGTTTGTAAATGAGATGGAGATGATGGAGTTAAACCCAAACTTGGAGCAAGAAATTCGAGAAGCACAAACCACAGATGAGGAGATCAAGGAAATCAAGGAAAGGATCGAGGAAGGGAGAGAATTCAGATTTGATGAAGACGAACATGGTACCTTATGGCTTGGAAAGAGGATCGTTGTGCCTAATGTAAAGCATATTCGGGAGACAATATTAAAGGAGGCACATGACTCGCCTTACTCAATTCACCCTGGTTGTACAAAGATGTACAAAGACTTGAAGACTTGCTTTTGGTGGGATAGCATGAAGAAGGACATAGCTGAATACGTAGCATTGTGTGATGTGTGCCAACGAGTCAAGGCGGAACATCAAAGGCCAGCCGGATTATTGCAACCGTTGAAGATTCCGGAATGGAAGTGGGAAGAAATTGGAATGGACTTCATAATTGGGTTACCACATACTCAGTCCGGGTATGACTCAATTTGGGTAATTGTGGATCGCTTAACCAAGTCAGCTCATTTTGTCCCTGTGAAGACCAAATATACAGCTGCACAATTGGCCAAGATATACATGGATCATATTGTGTGTCGACACGGAGTACCGAAGAAGATAGTCTCGGATAGAGGTTCTCAATTTACCTCCAGATTTTGGCAAAAATTGCATGAAGCTTTGGGAACGAGGTTGAATTTTAGTTCAGCATATCATCCTCAAACGGATGGACAAACCGAGAGGACCAATCAAATTTTGGAAGACATGTTAAGAGCTTGTGCTTTAAAGCATGGGAAAAGTTGGGATAAAAGTTTTCCGTATGCTGAATTCTCGTACAACAATAGCTACCAAGCAAGTCTGAAAATGTCACCCTACGAAGCATTGTACGGAAGGAAGTGTAGGACTCCCTTGTTTTGGAACGAAACTGGAGAGAATCAAGTGTTTGGTCCCGACGTGTTACAAGATGCTGAAAGGCAAGTCCAAATAATACGGGAAAACTTAAAGGCTGCCCAGTCTCGACTGAAAGGTTATGCTGATAATAGACAAAGGAGTCTGACTTTTGAAGTTGGAGATTTTGTATACCTCAAAGTGTCACCTATCAGAGGTCAACGACGGTTTAACGTCAAAGGAAAACTGTTACCACGTTACATCGAACCGTTCAAGATTTTGGACAAACGAGGAGAAGTGGCATATTGACTAGAGCTGCCGACGTATCTCTCCGATGTACACGACGTGTTTCACGTGTCTCAACTCAAGAAGTATTTGAGAGTACCGGAAGAACAGGTGCCGATGGACGAGTTAGAACTTCAGGAGGATTTGTCTTATGTCGAGCAACCTATCAAGATCTTGTACGTGAAGGAAAGGGTCACGAGGAATAAGAAAGTCCGTTGGTGCAAAGTGCAATGGAAACACCATACTGAAGCCGAAGCTACATGGGAACGTGAAGAAGACCTGAAGGCAGAATTCCCGCATCTTTTCTCCACGCTGTCGAATCTCGAGGGCGAGATTCATTTTAAGGGAGGTAGGTTTGTAACACCCTAAATTTTGCATCATGCATTGCATACATGATCATGCATTAAACATTAGTAGGATAAAAGAAAAATAATAAAACATAAAATATACATATACAAATATGAGTAGCAAAAGAAGAAAAGGAAAATAATAGCGTAAAACTTGTAATAGGGAATGAGTATAAAAAAATAATAGTAATAATATATATATATAATATAAATAAATAATATATATAATAATCATATATATAAAAAATAGTATAAATAATAAAATATGTAATAATAATAATAAAATATATATAAAAAATATATATAATAACTATATATAAATAAATAAATAATATAAAGAATAAATAAATAATAATATATTTATAAAAAAAAGAGAAAAAGAAAAAAAAAGTCCACAACCGCCCGCCGGCCAGGCCGAGCGGTCGGCCCATCCCCCGCTCCCGCCAACCCAGCGCAATATGCGCCCCGCAACGCACGCGCGCAGCACGCACGCTCGCCCACGCGCCCGATCCCGCGCAGCGCTCCCGCCCACGTGCCTGGGCCCCGCACCACAACTCTCGCCGACCGAGTCAGTTACGCACCGAGCTGGCCTCGCACCGCGTGCCCCGATCTCGCACAGCGCGCTCGCCCGCCCGCGCCTCGGCCCCAGCACGCGATTCCCGTGCCCTAGCGCCGCCTGCCGCGTCGGCTATAAAAGCCGTAGCCCTCGTGTTCCCTCGACACCAGAAAACCGCGCCGCCGGATCAAGAGAAAACAACCCTAGCGGCTAGAAAAAAAAGCACCAGGAGCTGCGCCGCCAGGAAGGAAAAAGGAGAGGGAAAAAAAGGGAGGAAGAGGAAGAAAAAGTGGAGAGCGCCGTCGTCTGTCGGAGATCGTCGTCGCCGTCGTCGTGCCGCCGGAGGGCCTTGCGCATCCACTTCGTCTACGCGTCGCCATCATCCCGCGATCATCGAAGCCATCACATCTACGGTATTCCACCTTTTCCGATGCGAATTTTAGCGACGTATTAGATCTAATAGACGTAATTTAATCGTAGTTGCACAATGAATTTATTTTCAGCAGTATTAATCCCCGTTAAAACCCCCATAAACTCATATGAACACGTATGAACTAGTTACATCTAATTAATAAACAACCGTAGTTAATTAATTATTAAACTTTGCATGCATGCATGTCATCGCATGTTGGTTAATATGTGTGCATCATGTTAATTTGTATGTATATTCTTGTATGTGTTATCACGAGTAGAGGGAAGTGCTCAAGAGGTCGTGTACGAGGATTTCGAGAACCAAGACTTCGAAGCGCTTGAGCAACCCTATCCGTCGGAGCAAGGCAAGTGTCCTTGAAACATATTGATCCTATTTTAAAATAAATGTTTTGTTTGCAAAATTGCATGCTTGTGTCAAATGACGGAAATCCTATGGTAGGAATTTTACTAGCTTTGTTTAACCACCATTGTCACCTAGAATATATGGTAGAGAGTCGGGAAGGTTTTTACCTTTTTACTTCGCTTAATTAATTGGGATGGCAAACAACACTACACATTTAATTATACATCAATGATATTCTGGTTAATGTGAACTGGTCAATATGATATGGTAATGGGTGATGTAAGCAAGCCTGGTATATGGATGGGTTGGATGTTATGGTGGTTTGCTTGCTTTAGATCTAAGGACCGGTTCATGCGAGAATAGGCCAGGACTACAGTGCCACCACAAGGCCAAGTATGGGTGCGGCGTAGCTGATTAATTAGGGCTTTGCTAGTGCTGTTTGGACCATTGTGGATGCTCGGGGAAGGGGTAGTCGGATTGGGTTTGTTGATGATTAGCGGGACTACTCTGGGATCCGAATGGCTCAAGAGGGGGCCCTTGGTTGAAGATGTGCTCAGTTGGAGACATTGCCACCGGTGAAACCTCAGTGGGGTCTAAATAGGCTAGTAATCTCTTTGTAAGGCTATTTTGTGATCTCTTGGCCATACACCAAAGGAAGTGTAATTGGCATAAGGGAGGTTCTTTAGTCGCCGACGGGTGATGAAATCACAAACACGTGGGTAAAGTGGTACAAACTCTGCAGAGTATTAAAACTATCATGATAGTCGTGCTCCCGGTTATGAGCACCTGGATGACCTACATGATTAGAGGGAAATTGGGATTTGGGATGGTTATGGTTTGGTAATGGATATGGTTGATATTATGATTATGGTTATGGTTATAGGATGGAATTATGGTTTCTGGTATTGAATATGGATATTGGTTAATGATGATGGATATGAAATATGGACTTATCTATAATAATCATTGTGGGATATGATGGGTTTACTTCACATACTTATGATATATTATTTTTCAAATGTTTTACTGTACTTTTTAGCACTTAGCCATTATTACATTCGTCATTTGAATCAGCCACATGTCATACTTTCCACACTTGCTGAGTACGACATGTACTCACTCTTGCAATCCCCCCCCCCAACAGTTGCAGGTCAGAATTGTGAGTTTAATGGCGATAATGCGGAGTTCTAGGCCGTGTCTACCGTCAGCTTTGCCTGTGGTGTTGCAAGGAGCTGCGCTATTCCCTTATGCTTAGTTTGCTTAGTTGCTTAATTAATTTATTTCCGCTGCATTAGTTGAACTTGTCATTAATATTCATTAGAGCTTGTATTTGAGGATAATATGGTTTTGTAATAAAATTTGATAATTAATCTTGTTCTGTGGTAATTTTCTGTATACCCTTTTGTGATTGCACTCGTGTATGTGTGTTGAACATCCTGGGCACACATATGCGTTAGCTTGGTTCATTTTTCGGAACCGGGCGTCACAATGAGGATCCTAATGAGGAGTACTACGTGCCAGCTTCAGATGAGGAGGACAACAGAGGTGAAGATGGAGGGGGATCACAACCCGGTGCGAATGAGAATGGACACAACAGCCCCAGTTTCCCCAAGTTGAGGAGATGTGGATCACCGGAACCGAAGGAGGACATGCACCACGGGAACTAACAGATTTCCTTTATCCCCGTTGCATGTGTGCTAACTACTTCGTGAAGAGGGTCTCTCGTCCCAGACGTGACGAATGGCATGCTAAGGTTCTCATCTTCTACACCAACAAAGTGGTCTCATGGCATTATACCCCCACCTGGAGGTCTATTCAGAAGGATGCTACGGATGATGCTGCATGGGCGGCACTCACAAGTTTGTGCCATACTCGCCGCTTTGAGCTTGAGAACACCACGTTTGAGCTGCACCCTCAGCGGGAGAGTGGTACGGGGAGAATAATTGGACCACAAGAAGCTTCAGACAATTTCCCAGAGATGGATAGGTCTCAAAATACATTATTGGACATGAGAAATCGCTATGCAACCGCACAAGGGGAGATCCACTACCTTCGCAAGGAGCTAGCCCGTTTGGAAGCCAACTTGGAGATGAAGGAATGTGAAGCAAGAGGAGAACCGTGGTCACCCAAGAGAATTTGGTCCCCAACATCACCATGGCGCAACCCCATCACACCCGCACAGCCAAGGATGCCCTCACCACCTCACAATTAGGAAATTAAGTCCCCTATGAGTATTGTGTAATAAGAACGCTTAGAATCGTATTAGTTTTAAATAGTGTGGTGTGCTGAATTTTGATTGGTGCTTGCTTGAGTGCTTGTGTGCTTAGTTGCATGTTGTGGGATGCTTCCGCACTTGTACACATCCTCATATAAGACTATATTAATAAAGGATTGTTTAGTGTCATATACCTTGATGCATATAGTTGGGACATTCTTTCCAAAACTCTAAACTCCTTTGTCTCTATCTTTCTTTCGCAAACAGATGGTGAGGACTCGCAATCAAATGGACGCCAATGATGAGGAGGAGCGCAATGAAGCACCTCAAAGCAATCGGGGACCTGCCCAAGGAGCTATCAACCTTGAACAGTTGTTAGCTATGCAGAACCAGCTCATGCAGACCATGATACAAACAATGGGACAACTGCAAGCTGGCAACAATAATCAGCCTCATATACCGCCACCGCCACCACCCCCGCCACATCATAACCGTTTGGGAGAGTTCATGAGGACCACACCACCTACCTTTGCACAAGCCACAGATCCAATGGAAGCGGATGATTGGCTAAAGTCCATTGAGAAAAAACTTGCTATTGTCCAGTGCACTGATAGAGAGAAGGTTCTTTTTCACATCAACTAGTTGGAGCAGCTGCTGACTGGTGGGAAGCTCTTTGCAACACTCATGATAATCAGGAGGCAATCACTTGGGTTGAGTTGAAGCAGAGTTTTCGTTATCACTATGTACCTGAGGGAGTTATGATACTGAGAAGACAAGAGTTTGAAAACCTCAAGCAAGGAAGGATGAGCGTGAGTGAGTATCTCAATAAATTCACTCAACTATCAAGATATGCTCCAGAAGACATCAACATTGATAGTAGGAAGCAATATTTGTTTATGAGGGGTTTCAATAATAAAATTCAAGTCCAGTTGCTCAATACTGACTATCCAAACTTCCAGAAGCTGGTTGACAAGGCTATTGTGGTTGAGAACAAGATTCGTAAGATGGAGCAGGACAACAAGAGGAAGATGCCACATCATGGACCGCTGCAAGGAAGCAATGTTCGTCCTCGCTATGCACCACCAATTGCACCATACTACAACCCATCTGCTCCTGCATACCACGCTGCTTATCCAACGCACCCAAATCGGCCACCACAGCAACGCCCCGCCATGCAAGCGCCTCGCTATCCTGTGCCACCTGCACCGTGTCCTAACATGGCGGCTAATGCTCAAAATCAGCTGCGCCCAAGCTTCCCTAATGCTACGGGCGGCAAGACATGCTATGTGTGTGGAGAGGTCGGGCACTTTGAAGGTCAATGCCCCAAAAGAAGCTATGGACCGATGAACAGTGTCACCACAAGGCCAAGTATGGGTGCGGCGTAGCTGAATAATTAAGAGCGCTGCTAGTATTGTATGGACCATTGGATGGCGTGGGGAATGGGAGTCAAGGAGGGCTACAATGGGATCCGCATGGCACATGAGGGGCCCCGTGGGTGGGAGAATGGAGATTCAATCCTAACGGTGAAACCTTAGTAGGCCCGTACATACTAGTAGTCACTTTTGAAAGGTTATTTTGTGATTTCTTGGCCGCACACCTACGGAAGTGTGATAAGGCATAACAGAGGTTCTTAGTCATCGAAAGGTGATGAAATCATGAACATGTGGGTAAAGTGGTACAACCTCAACAGAGTGTTTAAAACTTTGATGATAGCCGTGCTCCTGGTAACGAGCACTAGGATGACCTACATGATTAGAATTGGACTTGGAATTTTGGGATGGTTGCTATGGTTTGGTTTGAGAATAGTCGGTTTATGGAAGAATATGGAATTGGCATGTGGTATTAAATTAATTGTTGGCTGGTATTGAGTGGATGGTAATTGAGAATGTTGGATTAATGATATGATAATTACTTGGGTCATGAAGGGAAATAAACTCACATAGACATGATAGGCTGCTTTACATGTTTATGAAATGTACTTTTCTGCAATTATCCATTTTATTCCAGTCATTGTTTAGCTACATGTCATCTACTTCCACACTTGCTTAGTACGACAAGTACTCACCCTTGCAATCCCCCCCCCCAATAGCTACTGGAGATAATTGGGAGTACCCTAAAGATCACGTGGAGCACTAGGTTGTGTACCGCCGTCAATTGCCTGTGGAATGGAGTCGTGCTGTTTAGTTTATTTTCCGCTGCATCAATTAGAGTTTTGTCATTTGTGAACTATTAGATTATTGTAATAAAGTACTTATTTAATAGTTAAGACGTGGTTAAATTCTGTATATCATTTGTGATGCATCCGTATATATGTGATGAACTTCCTGGGCACACATATGCGTTGCGCTTGGTTCATATTCGGAACTGGATGTCACAACAATACGGCGAGAAATGGCTTCTGTAGCTCCTACCGCCAAGGCAGAACCACATCGAAAGTGGATGGACACTCCCATCACTTGTAATGCAACGGACTGCCCTAGGAACATGGTCGGAGCTGGCCAGCTGGCACTGATGGTGTCCCCAACTATCAACAACGTCCAGCTCTACCATGTCTTGGTAGATGGAGGGGCGGCACTCAATATATTAAGCTTTGAAGCATTCATGAAGATCCAGCTTCAACTCTCGGACCTTCGCTCCTCACGTCCATTTTCTGGGGTAGGTCTGGGGGCCACCAACCCTCTAGGATCCATCACCCTCTCAGTGACCTTCGGGACTCGGGAGAAGTACATGACCAAGAAGCTGGTCTTCGACGTCGCTCACATTAGTCTGCCCTTCAACACCATCCTGGGTAGGCCTGCACTGTATAAGTTCATGGCTACAGCTCACTAGGTCTACATGGTGTTGAAGATGCCGACACCTTCAGGCATTCTCCAAATCTGCGGAGATCGCACTGCAGAAGTTATTGCGCTGGAGGAGCTCCACGCACTTGCAACGGCGCAGGAGGGAACCTCCGGCAAAGAGCTAGCTGCTCAACCTCCGAGTACTAGTCATCGAGGCTCAACCTCTGCACCACGTGTGCAACAAAGCGGCGACACCGACGTTCCCGTCAAAGTCCAAATCGGTTCCGATGCTGCACAGACCACTCGTATATCGGGAGGCATGGACAACAAATAGGAACTCGCGCTCATCACTTTCCTCTAGGAGAATGTTGACTTGTTTACCTGGCAACCGCCACAAATGCCTGGGATCCCTAGGGAGGTGGTTGAGCACAACTTGAAGATTTATCCCGACGCGCGACCAGTACACCAAAAGCCCAGAAGCAATCAGTCGAGTGGCAAACTTCATCCGACAGGAGATCAATAAGTTACTCGAAGCTGGCTTCATCCAGGAGGTACATCATCCAAGATGGCTGGCAAACCCAGTTGTTGGACCCAAGGCCGGCGGGAAGCTTCGGATGTGTCTTGACTACACCACCTTGAATAAGGCATGTCCAAAAGATCCATTTCCACTACCTAGAATAGATCAGATAATGGACTCCACTTCTGGGTGTGAGCTATTGTGTTTCCTAGATGCATATTCTGGATATCATAAAATCCAAATGTCTATGGAAGATGAAGAGCATACTACCTTCATAACAGTAGATGGATTGTATTGTTATACAGTCATGCCCTTTGGTCTCAAAAATGCTGCTTCGACCTTTGTGCGAGTTATGCACAAAACCTTTGGAGAGCTAATCAGGGACTTGGTGGAGGTGTACGTCGATGATATCGTCGTGAAGGTCAAGAACAAGGAGTCACTCCTTGACAACTTACAAGCCATATTCAACAAGCTGTGCATCACACGCACAAAGTTGAACCCGGACAAATGCATTTTTGGGGTTAGCTCCGAGAAGCTCCTCGGATTCTTGGTGACTCACAGAGGATTCGAGGCAAACTCAACAAAGATCAAGGCTATTGAAGATATGCGGCCCCCAGCCAACATCAAGAATGTTCAAAAGCTAACTGGATGTCTAGCTGTGCTCAGCTGGTTCATCTCCAGACTAGAAGAACGAGCGCTACCCTTCTTCAAACTTTTGAGGAAGTTTGGGCCATTCCATTGGTCCAAAGAAGCAAAGAAGGCGTTCCAAGAGCTCAAGCAGCTCCTCAGCACACTACCAATTCTGGTAGCTCCAAACCTTAGTGAGCCTCTTTTGCTTTATGTTTCGGTAACTACGGAGGTTGTCAGCATGGTCCTGGTCGTAGAAAGACCGGAGCTACTTCCAGTTCAGGAGCCCAAACCCCTCCGGGAGGGTCCGGAGCTACCTGAAGGCGAGTCTGGGTCCCAGCCCCAAGGCACGAATCCTCAAGGCGGAATGCTAGAGGATCAACCTATCTCATCTGAGGGAGTTCATATGGCTGATCAAGAAGATATAGACCCCTCCGGGAGGGTCCGAATAGAACAAGAAGTTTCGGACCCCTTCGGGAGGGTCCGAGAAGCTCAACAAGAAGGTTCGGACCCCTCCAGGAGGGTTCGGGTTGATGAAGAAGAAGCTCCAGGCCCCTGTGAGAGGGTCCGGACCGTCCAGCGACCAATGTACTTCATCAGTGAAGTAATCCACAACGCCAATACTCAATACATTGAGGTGCATAAGCTGCTTTACGCAGTTCTTATTGCCTTAAGGAAGCTTTGTCATTACTTCCAAGCCCACAAGATATCAGTGGTGACCTCCTATCCACTTCATGCTATACTGCATAACCCTAATTCTACTGGGAACATTGCCAAGTGGGTAGCGAAGCTGGCCGAATTCAATCTCGAATTCCTGCCTCGATAAGTTATCAAGAGTCAAGCTTTGGCTGATTTTGTGGCGGAGTGGACCACTTCTCCATCAAATCCTGGGGGCCCCGGTGAGAAGAATCCAGAACCTAAGGTCCTAGTCTTCACCGAGCCTCATTGGACCCTCTACTTCGACGGCTCCGTGCTGAAGCAGGGGGCCGGAGCTGGAATACTTCTCCTTGCTCCAGCCAGGGAGAAGGTCAAATACATGGTGCACCTTGATTTCAAGGCGACCAACAACATGGCAGAGTATGAAGCTCTCATTTATGGGCTCAAGGTGGCACTATCATATGGCATCAGGCAGATGCTAGTGAAGGGCGACTCGCATCTCATCATCAAGCAAGTCAAAGGCGAGTGCAGCTGCAACAACCCTCAACTCGCGGCTTATCTCCTTGAAGTCCAAAATCTCTAGAAGGACTTCCAAGTCCTGGACCTCTACCATGTCCAGCATCTCAACAATGCAGAAGTTGACGAACTCTCGACGAAGGATTCAACCGGAGCTCCGGCTCCTGACAGAGTCTTTGTCCAGAGATTGTCAAGACTAACCGCTGAGCCCGCCAAACTGAGTGAAGGGAGCGAGACCGACACCTCGAAGTTGGTGATCCCGGTGGCCTTGTTGCCATGGCATCCACCAAGGGTCGTAGGTGCTGCAGGAAGCTCCGAGCAACCTAGCACACAAGACTCAGAAGCTCAAGTTAGCTCTGATGCATGGATCTCAGAGATCCTGAGCTACTTGAAAGACAACCACCTTCCTGAAGACAGTTTATTCACTAACCGGATCGTCAGATTGGCTAAAAGATACACGCTGGTAGAAGGGGATCTCTATCGGCGCGGTGCCAACGACATCCTAATGCGGTGCATTATAAGGGAAGAAGGCCGCGAGCTCCTCGTAGAGATCCATGGAGGCGAATGTGGGAACCACGCATCTTCCCACACGCTGGTCGATAAAGCCTTTCGGCATGGCTTCTACTGGCCTGTGGCACTACAGGATGCAGTTGAGTTGGTGAAAAAGTGTGAAGCGTGCCAATTCCACGCAAAACAAATTCACACACCGTCTCAATCACTACAAATGATACCTCCTACATGGCCATTTGCTGTGTGGGGCATGGACATCTTGGGACCTTTCCAAAAATCCGTCGGAGGTTATAGGTTCCTGTATGTCGCCATCGACAAGTTCACCAAGTGGATGGAAGCTACTCCGGTTGTGACTATCAATAAGCAATCAGCAATTAAGTTCTTGAAGTCCATAGTCTGCAGATTTGGAGTTCCCAACAGAGTCATCATGGACAATGGAACCCAATTTACAAGTGCAGCATTTCAAGAGTATTGCGAAGACCTCGACGTTCAAGTCAGATATGCATCAGTAGCTTACCCGACACGTAATGGCCAAGCTGAGAGAGCAAATGCAGAAATTTTGAAAGGACTCAAGACGCACACTTATGAGCGTTTGAAGAAACACGGAGCCAACTGGATCGAGGAGCTTTCGCCCGCACTGTGGGCAACCAGGACTACACCTAACCGATCAACTGGAGAGACTCCTTTCTTTCTGGTGTACGGAGCTGAAGCAGTCCTTCCTCCGGAGATCACCATGGGGTCACTCTGGGTCCGAACCTTCGACGAAGCCACGCAGGACCAGCTCCGGCATGAAGACCTTGACCTCGTCGATGAGGGAAGGTGCCAAGTAGCTCTTCGGAATGCACGTTATCGCCAGGCGCTCCGGCACTATCATCAAAGGAATGTGCGCAATCGACAGCTCGAGGAAGGCGATCTGGTGCTGTGAAGAATACTAACTCGTGAAGGGATGAACAAAATTTCCCCCAGCTGGGAAGGTCCCTTCCGAGTGATCAAATTATCTCGTCCCGGATGCGTTCGCTTGGCAACTGAGGATGGGACCTGTCGGTACCCAACATATCGGGTACCCTCGCGCACAAGCTAGAGCTGCCTAAGTACCTTGCCTCCCTGCGGCGACAGGGTCCAAGGGCGCGACATGTTCAAGAAACCCTGTCCCCGCCTGCCCCAGATAGAGGGTCCGGGGCGCCCGCAAGAGATCCTGGTAGGGGAGCTCAGCTCCACCTTGGCGACAAGCTCTTGGGCAGCCACATGTTCGGCAGGATGGGACCCGACCTCCCCCGCGGAGGTGAGCTCCCAAGCTACCGCGTCGCCCATGAAGTCGAGACCCAATTTCCGCCGCGGAGGTGAGCTCCCAAGCTGCCACATGGCCCACATGGCGAGACCTGGCCTCCCCCTCGAAGGTGAGCTCCTGAGCTACCACGTGGCCCGCAAAGACGGGCACAACCTCCACTGTGGCGGTAAGCTCCCCAGCGACCGCATTGTCAGTCCACTTGCCCTGAGCGGATGGTAAGGAAGTTAAGAGGGCGGTGCACCTTATCTCTATCAAGCCTTGAAGGTGCGCGGCTTCCCCAGACGTATGGCGCAGCGCTCGCCTTATGTCAGGTACCGCTACGACCAATCGCATCGCAGTGAAGACACCACAGGCCTATCCCACTCCGCCAAGTGCGTAGCTTGCGGCACAGGAGACAGTTGGATGGGACATTTCCTACCAATGTCATCAACGGCACATGGGCTACTGACAACGCAGGCGGCAAGATGGCGAATCCTCAAGTCCGCGGTCAGAGCAAGCTTACAAAAGAAGTCTTAGATCTTTAGGGTAAGATCGCAGCGGGACCACTTGTTGGGCCGAGGGACCCCACTTGTAAGGCGTCCAACTTTGTCTATAAAAGGCTCGAACCGCCAGTGATACTGCACAAGACTCAGAATCCCCGATACACTCACATACGCATACACACTCACCAAGCAATACAATCCACCGCGGAGTAGGGTGTTATGCTCCTTGCGGCCCGAACCACGTAAAAACAACTATCTCATACTCTTCTGCTAGAACACTAGTTTGAGGCCTAAGCCCCACCGAACAAGAACCTCCGCGGGCTGCTCCTTAGCAGATCCGGGGGAAGTGTCACATTGACCCTTCGACATTTGGCACTCCAGGTAGGGGCTTTTTCCCTCAAAAAAGTGGTAGCGCTTTCACCACCATGGTGTTCATCAGGCCTGTGGAAGGCGGTTTCTGAGGCCGTCCTCCGGTGACCAGATCCATCGCTCGAGTGGCACTCGCTGGTCCGTCTCGCCCCCTTGCAGGTACGGTTGGCCAAGATAGCACGTTGGGACACGCCCCGGCTCAGTCGGCTCCCCCAACATCGAACCCAGAGAGCGCTTTGGCAGCGGCCAGAGCTCTCCTCCACCACCCACAATCGTTGAATGCCTCTTAGGGGGCGGCTCAGCAGTGGGTCCAAGACATCAACCACTTAGTCGTCGCAGCCATCAAATCCCCCAATAGGGAAGGCGCCTCGTGTCACTGTCATGCACGCCGTCCATCGATCGTCACACCGCCAACTCCCGCTCCTCCAAGCCTACGAGCGTTGGCCGGCTCCCTACAGAGGACCTCAGGGCCGAGCTTGACCGTCGTCAAGCTCACATGGATGGTCGTGTCATCATCGAGCGGCGGCGAGAGAGGCGGCGCAACCTCGACGCTGAATATGGCACTCAATTCCCTATTCACGAGGCGTCCTCTGTCCAAGGTGCACCGCAGGTAAACCCTCTACCACCTAATCAGGAGCACGTCGGCTCGACAGCTCTCTTGCAGTACTCGGTGCAGCAGGGTGTGCAACAACAGTACTTGGCACATCCAGTATCGTTGCAGCAGCGCATGGCACAACCAGTGCCACAACAGCAGGTCCAGCAAATGCCGCACGTCGTGCAGCAAATCCCCTTGGGGTATGCTAACCCATCTTCCTCTCCGACTAAGCCCGTCAGAGGCTACGCGGTGTTGGCTCTGCACCTCCGCTTCGCGATGTGTCCGCGCAAGTTCCGGCCACATATCCTGGAGAGGTTCAACAGAAGCATCAATCAGGCGGAGTTCCTGCAGATCTACACCATGAGGCTTGTTGCTGCGAGAGCAGACGAGGCCATCCTGGCGACCTACTTCCCAGTCGCCCTGACTGGGTCAGCCCACTCATGGCTGATGAACCTTCTCGAGGGGTCTATAACCTCTTGGGATGAGATGTGCTAGCAGTTCACGGCGAACTTCGGCAGCTCCTACACGTGCCCCAGCACCGAGCTCGACCTCCACACCGTGTGACAGCAACTTAAGGAGACGTTGCGGTCATTCATCAAGCATTTCTCCCAGGTACGCAACTCCATTCCCAACATCCCAAATGCCTCTGTCATAGTGGCATTTTGCCAGGGAGTGTGAGACCGCAATGCTCGAGAAACTAGCCATGCACAACGTGCAAGATGTCTCCGAGCTCTTCTCCATCACCGATTGGTGTGCCAGAGCGGCAGAGGGCCGCGACTGGCATGCTCAGCCCGCCCCCGGAGCGGGCAGAGCTGGCCAGAACGGAGAAGGAGCCGCTACCCCTGGTAGCGGCAAAAAGAAGAACAAGAATCGGGGTGGCGGCCAGAACAAGCCGCTGCATGGATCCCCTGTCGCGGCAGGAGCCGCAACCGGAGGAGGCAAGCTGCCACGCTCGAAGAAACGCCCTTGTCAGCCGCCCTCCGCTGACAAAGACGTCGAGCCCTGCCTAGTGCACAAGACTCGCGAACACACCGAGAGCGAGTGCCGGGAGATAAAGAGGTGCGTTGAATGCTATCAAGAGCTGGCGTAGTAGTGCCCGAAAGGCACCCCCTTCCGCCAATGGGAGGGCAAGCTAAAGGTCGAACCCAAGGTTGACAATGACGAGGAGCTGGAGTACCAGAAGCAAGAGCGGGCCGTCAAAGTGGTCCCCCAAGATGAGGACTTTGACGCGAGCAGCAACAACGAACGTTGCAAGACCCTCCATGTCATCTTCAGAGGATCCTGGGATCTCACGTCCCAGAATGCGGTCAAGACCCTTCGTCGTTTGGTGGCTTCGATAGCCCCCATACCCACTCCAGCGCAGCACCACCGCTGGAAGGAGACGCCGATCAGCTTCGACGCCTCTGACTGCCCCAAGAACATGGCCGGGGCAGGGGTACTACCTCTCCTAGTCGCCCCCACCAAGCCAACGTCAAACTCCACTACCTCTTGATAGATGGCGGGGCCGTCCTCAACCTCCTCAGTTGGGCAACATTCGAGGAGCTGCAGATCCCGATGTCCAAGCTTGCCCCTCGAGCCCATTCTCGGTGGTGGGACCTGGCAGCATCATCCCGTACGGCAACATCCACCTGCAGGTGACCTTCGGGACACCTGACAACTACAGGATGGAGAGCATCCTCTTTGACGTCGCCGATGTTAGCCTCCCCTTCAATGCCATCATCGGTAGGCCTGCTCTCTACCAGTTCATGGTTGTAGCCCACTACGGCTACCTCATCCTGAAGATGCCAACCCCCTCCAGCGTCCTCAGGATCTGCGGAGATCGCACCACTGCAGTGTTATCCTTGAAGCAGCTCCAAGCACTCACATCAGACCCGACACCTGTCCCGAGCAGCACTGGATCAAGTCGACCTCCGCCAAGCTCGCGTCAGCACAGAGCACCCGACGCGGCTCAGCTATAGCCCTCCGGTAGCACCGACACCTCTGTCAAAGCTGCCAAGCCCAGTGTCGGCTCTGTTCGGACCAATTGCAAGACGGGTGGTCAAGGCGGGAAATAGGGATAACTCGCTCATCACCCTTCTAAGTAGCTGTTGAAAGTGCATCTAGGAATCCCTTGTGGGTTTTGGCTGATTTATGACAAGCAAATGAGATCATAAACACATTGTTGAGATGAGCACAGGTTCTAATGAGAGAATGAACAAAGTGCCAAAAAGAAAGGAGAATGAGAAGCAATGCGGAAAGAGCTCAAGAACCAAGTGTAGTAAATCATCCCAAGAGCTCAAGCACAAATAATCTCACACATTGCACAAAGTTATACAGGACCGGACAAGTCCGACTAACCTCGGACTAGTCCGATATCTTTCTGCACCAGATCGGACAAGTCCTCACAATGCGTACCTATCCTCACAGTCCAGTTTTTCAAAGACCGAACCAGTCCGATATCACCACGGACTAGTCTGATATCTCTCTGACTAGAATCAGACTAGTCCTCCCCAGTGCGGACTAGTCCCCCAAACACTTCACAAGTTGCACAAAATCGAACAAGTCCGATAACACAACGGACTAGTCCGATATCTTTCTGATGTCAATTGGACAAGTCCGATATTAGCATGGAATAGTCCGAAATCTCTCTGACCTAAATCGGACAAGTCCTCCAAGTGTGGACTTGTTCCCCAAATTCACTTAGGGTTTCACCTATCCGGACAAGTCCGATATTCATCGAACTAGTCCGAAGATTTCCAGAACCAAATCATACTAGTCCGCTCTCTCTTCGGACAAGTCCGATATATCGGGACACCTAGGGTTTCCTACACATAGCACACCGGACTAGTCCGGTGTCCACCACGGACTAGTCCGATCTTTCTAAACCCTAACGATAACTTTTGGAAACCCCATATAAATAGGTGTGCACGGCCCATCTTTCTAACTCTCGACCCCCTGCGTCGTCACACCTTCCAAGAGCCTAGAAAACACATCTTTCCACGAAATCCAACGCAAGAAAGATCAATCCCTTGAGGATACACTTTGGATCATTGGAGAGACACGGTTTTGCACTCATTGAGCTCTTGGTTTGATTCCCTAACACACTCTTGTGGTTTTCATTGTGATCTTAAGAGCGCGTTCTTGGTGGTGTTCATCTTGTAATCTTGGGGAGACCTCAACTTGTGAGAAGGCCCCTTGAATTTGGTTATTTGCCCTTTGTGATTAGTGAAGAGGATTGGCCTCTGTGGCGATCAGACGAGGGTAGGGTTGGAGAAGACCCGGTCCTTTTGTGGACTCCTCAGCGTGGACGTAGGTTGCCTCTGTGGGAACCGAACCACGAGATAAAGTGCTTGTGTTCTTACTTTGCTCATATTGTTCTTACTCTTCATATCAATTTAGGGTTTCAATCAATCTTGTTCACTTTATGTTGAAACATTGAATATAAGATTAACTTGTGGTACATCCTAGTTCATAGTAGTGTGACACTTCAATTACAAGTATATTTCTGTTGCATACATCCTAGGATCAAGATAATCAATCAAATTTGATCAATCTAGTCGGTACACACTGGACTAGTCCGCACTCTATCGAACTAGTCCGATATCTCGGGATCTGATCAATTTGCTAAGTGTTGCAGGATCTGACTAAAAATCAAAAAGGCCTATTCACCCCTCCTCTAGGCCACATTCAATTGGTATCAGAGTAGGTTTCTTCAAAAGGAGACTAGTCGCTCGAAGAGATCATGTCGGACATGAAGGACGTACACAAGAGAATCAACCAAGAGAAGGTTGAAGAAGAAAAGAACCAAAAATTGGAGAGGTTCCTCGAGGCCATTAAAGACTTCGAGGATGACGATGAGGAGACGCTGGAACTAAAGGCGCTCCTAAGGAAGAAAACCCTCTTTAAGGGAAAAGTGAAGATCCAAGATGAGAAGAAGAAGAAGGGGAGTAGTCACACCGACTACTCCCGATATCCTTTCAACTACGATCATCTTAACTCCAGCAATAATCACTACTTATCTATTCCACATGGAAAAGCCCCCACATTTTGATGTCAATGACTACTCAATGTGGAGGCAGAACATGAAAATGCACTTGATTTCTCTCAATCCAAGTTTGTGGCATATTGTATGTACAGGAATAGATATCCCGGACGATGATGAAGAGCTCACACCAAGCCAAGAGCAAGCGATTCATCGGAATGCCCAAGCCGCATCAGTCATTACTTATTTGCTCACTCGGGATGAGTTCACCAAAGTGGATGGACTCGAGATTGCAAAGGAGATATGGGATACATAGCAAACCGCACACGAAGGTGATCATCATGTGCGAGAAGCGGAGATTGAAATGATTGAAGGTGAATTGGGAAGATTCGCCATTGAAGAAGATGAGTCACCGCAAAACATGTACAACCACCTAAAGACAATCATCAACAAGGTTCGAGCATACGGGAGCAAGAAGTGGAACGATCACGAGGTGGTGAAGCTCATCCTTAGAGATTTCATGCCTTGCAATGTCACCTTATGCTCGATGATTAGAGAAAGCCCCGAGTACAAGAAAATGACCCCAGATGAGCTACTTGGGAAGGTCATCAATTTTGAGATGATGGAAAAGCAGGCGAATCATGTCAAAGAGATTGCCGATCTCACCTTGGCAAAGAAGAAAGAGGCCGCTTTGAAGTCCACTCTCAGGCCCTTGTCTAAACAAGCTCGAGAAGCTCAACTAGAAGAAGACGGTGATGATGAGAGCAGCGACTTGGATGAAGATGACATGATACTATTCATGAAGAAATTCAAAAGAATGATGAAGAAAAGATAAGGGGCTAAATCAAGTGAAGGAAACTACAAGGAAAAATCAAGACCGAAGTTGAGACGGGCATGCTATAACTGTGGTGAGTATGACCACTTTATAGTTGATTGCCCATATGAATAGAACAAGAAGAAGACCAAGGAAACGAAGCCTCAACCCAAGAAATTCTTCAAGAACAAGAAGAAAGCTGAACAAGCACATCTAGGGAAGGAGTGGGACTCAAATGATGAGTCCTCATCCAAAAAAGAAGAGGAGATGGCTAGCATAGCCATCGAGAAGACATCCAAAAAGTCCACTCTCTTCCCCACTCTCGGTGCATGGAAGGGGAACGACACTTGCCTCATGGCAAAGGAAGGTAAACGAAAGGTAACAACCAAACCCTCTTCTTTGCATTCCTATTCTAGTGATAGTGAAATTGCTAGTGATAATGAAGATATGCTCAATGGTCTAGATAAGAAAACAGCTGCAAAAATGAAATTTCTACTTGGTCCACTTGTTGAGAAGGAGAAGTTGATAAACCGTCAAGAAGACATGATTATCTCCCAAAAGGAGGAATATGCTAAACTTGACAAGCTTCTAGAACTTGAAAAGGAGCGAAGCAAGTCACTAGAGCTTGAGTTAACTTCAAGCAAGGAAGCTTGCTTGGATTTAAGCGACTCAAATACTAAAATCAAGGACGAACTTGCTAACCTAATCAAGGTTAACAAGATCCTTGAGGTACAAGTTGAGTCACTCAAGCAAGGTGACCCTTCATCCTCTTCAAGCTCACCTTCTCAACCACTTAAAACTAAAGCTATCATTACTTGTTCATGTGGTAAAGTGGACACCAGCTTGAAAGACAAGTCAACCTCTACCAAGGATAAGCATCCTGCCCAAAGTGGCATATTTGACAAGGAGAAGGTCAAATATGCACGTAGTGCATACTTGGCCACAAGACCTCCTAATGTCAAATATGACATTGGGTATTCCTATGGTGGAAAACAAAATGCTAGGAGCCATAAGAATAACAAGGAAAGCATTGTCTTTATAAAGGGAAGACCCTCTCAAACTAGAAAATCCAAAGTTAACACATCCAACCCATATGATCACTGGACTAGTCCGGTCCGGACACGGAAAAGTCCGATCCTCTGGACAAGTCCGATTTCCCGGACTAGTCCTGTTTATAAACAACAACAGTTGCTATTTAGAACCTTTTATGCATATTATGTTCTAATGAGAAGTAATTCTGGTAAAGTTTATGCTCATTATGTGGGGCCACGCCATGGGAACACCAAATCTCATGTGTGGGTGCCCAAATCCCTTGTGACTAACCTAAAAGGACCCAAGCAAGCTTGGGTACCTAAAACCAAGGCATGATTTGTTTTTGTAGGCCTATTCCTCTGGTGGATCTAAATGGGTGCTAGACAGTGGTTGCACCAACCATATGACCGGAGAAAGAAGGACGTTCGTTGAGTATGAAGAAAATGAGGATCCAAGCGACGGCATCTATTTTGGAGACAATAGTCAAGGAAAGGTGCTCGGTACCGGTAAAATTGCCATAGCATCTCAACATACTCTTTCTCATGTGTTACATGTTGATTCCTTAGATTATAACCTGTTGTCCATATCTCAATTATGTGATAAAGGTTATAATTGCTTGTTCACTAATGAGGGTGTGATCGTCTCTAGAAGGAGTGATGGTTCCATTGCATTCAAAGGTATGTTAAAGGGAAAGCTTTACCTTGTTGACTTCAACAAAGATAAAGCTGAACTTGACACATGCTTGGTTGCAAAGACCAACATGGGTTGGATGTGGCATAGACGGCTAGCGCATGTTGGTATGAGGAATCTTCAAAAGGTCCTCAAGGGCGATCACATCCGAGGTTTGAAGGTTATTGTTTTTGAGAAAGACATGCCTTGTAGCGCGTGCCGAGCCGGGAAGCAAGTTGGAGCACCTCATCCCGCGAAGAACGTCATGACTACAACAAGACCGCTCGAGCTAATCCACATGGACCTATTCGTTCCAATTGCTTACGTAAGCATAAGCGGTAAAAAATATTGTTTAGTAGTTGTTGATGATTTTTCTCGCTTCACTTGGGTTTTCTTTTTGCATGATAAGACAGAAACACAAGGAACCTTGAAGAAGTTTTTCAAGCATGCTCAAAATGAGTTTTCATTGACGATCAAGAACATTTAAAGTGACAATGGAACAGAGTTCAAGAACACACAAGTTTAGGAGTACCTAGACGAAAAAGAAATAAAGCACGAATTCTCAGCACCATACTCCCCTCAACAAAACGGAGTTGCCGAAAGGAAGAACCGAACCCTCGTAGAGATGGCGAGAACAATGCTCGATGAGTACAAGACCTCAGATCGATTTTGGGCGGAAGCGGTTAACACCGCTTGCCATGCCATAAAATCGACTTTATCTTCATCGACTACTCAAGAAGACATCCTATGAGCTACTTACCGGTAACAAGCCTAATATTTCATATTTTCGAGTTTTTGGTTCTAAATGCTATATTTTGAACAATAAGCCTAGGACTTCAAAGTTTGCTTTGAAGTCCTATGAAGGTTTCTTGCTTGGTTATGATTGAAACTCTTACGCCTATCGTGTCTTCAACAAGACCTCCAAACTTGTTGAAGTAGCACATGACGTAGTGTTCGATGAAACTAACGGCTCCCAAAAGGAGCAAGTTGATCCATGTGTGATAGATGGAGAAGAAGCACCTTGTCAAGCATTGAGAAGAATGGCGTTAGGCGATGTTCGACCACAAGAGCCACCTCTACATGTGCATGAGGAAGATGAACCGTAAATGGAGGCCAATGATCAAGGGGGAGCCTCCATACAAGATCAACCTCAAGAAGACGAAAATGATCAACAAGTCAATGAGGGCAACCATCTAGGGGGAGAAGAAGATGGACATGAAGATTCAAGACCGCAAGTGCCACAACCAAGAGTACAGCAATGCGTCCAAAGGGATCACCCAGTCGATAACATCATCGGTGACATCCAAAACGGAGTAACTACTAGATCTCGCATAGCTAATTTTTGTGAGCATTATTTGTTTGTATCCTTTTTGGAACCGCGCAGGGTTGAGGATGCATTGAAGGATCCGGATTGGGTAGTGGCCATGCAAGAAGAACTCAACAACTTCAAGCAGAACGAGGTGTGTGAACTAGTCGAAAGACCCAAATTCAACGTTGTCGGCACCAAATGGGTCTTCCGCAACAAACAAGACGAACATGGGGTATGACAAGGAACAAGGCACGACTTGTGACCAAAGGGTATTCAAAAGTCGAAGGTTTGGATTTTGATGAAACCTTTGAAGATGAAGAGTTCCCCGACCACGTCTTTAAATTGCGTAAGGCTCTCTATGACCTCAAACAAGCTCCTAGAGCTTGGTATGAGTGTCTTAGAGATTTCTTAATTGAAAATGGTTTTAAGATCAGTAAAGTAGATTACACATTGTTTACAAAGAACTTTGACAATGATCTCTTTATTTGTCAAATTTATGTTGATGATATTATCTTTGGTTCAACTAATAAATCTTTTTGTGAGGAATTTAGTAAGATTATGACAGATAGGTTTGAGATGTCTATGATGGGAGAGCTAAAGTACTTCTTGGGATTCCAAGTGAGGCAACAAAAGGAAGGGATGTTCATAAGCCAAACTAAATACACTCGAGACATACTCAAGAAGTTTGGAATGGACAAGGCGAAGCCTATAAAAAATCCCGTGGCAACAAATGGCCACTTGGATATCAATGAAGATGGACCAAACGTCGATCAAAAGGTATATTGCTCCATGATTGGATCTCTACTCTACTTATGTGCATCTAGGCCAAACATTATGTTGAGTGTATGCTTGTGTGCAAGGTTTCAAGCCAACCCAAAAGAGTGTCATTTGACATCAGTTAAGAGAATATTGAGGTATTTAATTTATACAACCAACCTAGGCCTTTGGTATCCTAAAGGTTCCAAATTCAATCTCATTGGTTACTCCGATGCAGATTATGCCAGATGCAAAGTAGACAGAAAAAGTACCTCCGGTACATGCCAATTCCTAGTAGATCCCTAGTTTCTTGGTCCTCCAAGAAACAAAACTCCATTGCCTTATCCACGGCCGAAGTGGAGTATGTTGCAGCCGGGAGTTATTGTGCACAACTCCTTTGGATGCAACAGACTCTAAGGGATTACGGTTACAATATGAGCCGTATTCCACTCCTTTGTGATAATGAGAGTGCCATCAAAATTGCCCATAATCCCGTTGAGGACTCTAGGACCAAACACATAGACATTCGGCATCACTTTTTGAGAGACCATTCAATGAAGGGAGACATAGCCATTTCACATGTCAACACCGAAAAACAACTAGCCGACATATTCACCAAGCCACTTGATGAAAAATGCTTTTGCGAGCTCCGAAATGAACTAAATATCCTTGATGCTCGGAATGTGGCTTGAAATCTTGTATACCTGAATGCTATCTTCAAAATTCATTGATTGTGTTGTGAAAATCATCTCTCTCAATTTTTCCAAAAACTATGTCAACTACTAGATCTTGGTGAATTATGGTCATTGTTTGATTGCTGTATTCTTACTGATCATGTTCATCAAGATTATATGATTTGCTTTGCCTCCCTATTTTCTTAATAAGTGCCATTGAATATATAAAAATGGGCTAAGCCTTTCTTCCCTGGTGACCACGGACTAGTCTGTGGTTGCCCGGACTAGTCCACCCGTGCAGACTAGTTCGCAGAGTGACGGTCAGGCCGGACTAGTCCGGACGACCACGAACTAGTCCGATATAGGCTCTGGAAAAGTTCGGACTAGTTCGATCATTTTCGGACAAGTCCGATTTTTCGTGTCCATATCCCTAGCCTTCACAAACCCTAATCTTCCTCATCCCCACACTTGCCTCAAGCTTTCTCTCTCCACGCTCGAGCTCCCCAAGGCGATTTGGTGATTCCTCCATCAAAACTTTGCATGTTTGGGTGGAAATCAATCTCCTTCGCGTAGGGATTGAAGACCACGGACTTGTCCGCTCCTTCAACCCCTACATCTCCGAGAATCAAGGACTTTCGGTAAAATCTCATCCCAAACCCTAGAAATTGCTATTTCCTTCAATGTTGATCAACTAGCTTAGTTCATTTCACCATATACATGCTTCCTTGATGTATTACATTTATGCTAAGCTACTTGTGCATTAGGAATTCCCATTTGTCTCATAGTTAGGGTTTTAGAGGTTGAACACCAGACTAGTCCGGTCACCTGGACTAGTCCGTGCCTGTACACCGGACTAGTCCGATTTTTCTGAACTCAACCCTAACTTCCTATTCCTCAAATGCAATTCCTTGTCATCTATTCTCATCAATACCTTGTGAAATCCATTCTCAGGACAATGTCGAGCACCAACGACGAAATCTTCGATTTTGAGGCCGTGATGCACCACAAAGCCGTGCTTCGGTCCTCGACGGGCCAAAGCAAGAAGCGCCAAGAGCGCCCATCCGAGCCGGCTCCTTCTCCTCCCCAGGCTCGACGGAAGGTGCTCGCAAAGAAGCCTACGTCCAAGGCTTCAGCTGGAGGTGGCCCTAGCTCGGCAAGTGCTCGCCAAGCAAAGGCAAGGGCAAAGGGATTGCAACGGGCTAGATTGGCCCCCTAAAGATGTCAGCTCCAAGGCAAGGAGACCGGAATCCCGCTGAAGAGAGATTCAATGGCAAGGGCAGCGACACGGCTGCAAAGTTCAAACATGTGGATTGTTACAGCCGACCCAAGCAAGCTGCTGATGGGAGGTTCTAGAGTAACTTCCATGCAGACTTTTACAAGTCTGTCTATCTTCCAATGAAGACTCCTGTGGTGCGCAGCCAGTGGATAGACTGGGCACATTTTGAGAAGAAGGGTTGCTCACCTTTTGTTGATGTGGTCGAGGTAGTCGAGAGGCATGGATTGAAGGACCTCTTTGCCTTCAGAAACAACTAGAATGATGAAGTAATAGCCCAATTTTATGCTACTTGCCACTTTGCTAGTGATGAGGAAGAGCGGGTGACTTGGATGACTCATGGATCCAAGTACACCATTACATATGAAGAATTTGCAAGATTTCTACATCTTGACACCTCCAGTAATGACAATTTGATCATTCACAACATTGGTGTCATTGAGAAGGACAGGATGAAGTTTCTCTGTGAACCCCACTGAAAGTTCAATCCTCCTTCCACTAAGAACATGAAGCCTTTCTTTGTGGTGCTGAACAGGGTCCTTAGGAAGACCATTGCCCTCAAGGATGGGGATGCTGGAAGTGTTCAGGGGTACCTGAGGACCTTGATGAAGGTCATAAGCAAAGACAGAAAGTTTGATGTCCTTGACTACATTTGGAATGACATGGTGAACATATCTTGTACTCCAAACAGGTCCTGTGGCTATGCACCTTATCTGATGTTTATGATTGAGAAGGTCATAGGGATAGAATTTGTGAAGGATGTGGAGCACAGACCATTGAGGCCCCAGAAGCCTCAACAGGCAAGTGTTCAAGCTGCTCCTTCTCCTACTTCCAGTGCAGAGGCTCCGGTGAGAGCTAGTGGAGATGCTAGGGCTGCTACCGCCACTAGGGCCCCTCCTCAAAAGGGGTCACCAAGTGGCATATTAAAGTACTTGTCAGCTATCTTTGCCTCTTGCAAGAAGGCGGAAGTGAACACTCATAAGCTGAACAAGAGGAGAAAGGCCGATATGAGATATGTCAAAGAGAATGTGAAGCACATTTGCCAGAAGCTGGAGATCGAACCCATTGGATCTCCTGTCATTTCTGATGATTTTGATTCTGATTTCACCGAGCTCGGGCCCTTGGATCCCTCCGAGCTTGCCTATTTTGTCATTGGGGACTCGAGTGGTATCGTTCCTCCTCCTCCTCCTCCTCCTCCTCTTCATCAGCCCGAGAATGAAGATGAAGATGATGAGAGGACCGACAGCGAGGCTTGAAGACCTTAGGTCCCTCCTCTCCTTCTTTTTGGTGTCTTGATGCCAAAGGGAGAAAGATTGAGGGGGAGTCTTAGGAGTCTTAGGGTTTAGCTGTAGGCTGCGAGGAGAGCTATCTTTTGTCTCTTTGTGGGTTGTAAGACTTTTATCATGCTGTTTTGGTGCTTTTGGTCTTGTGGTGCAATGTTATGAACTGCTTATGAAGATATTGATGAAATTTGTGATTTTGTTCTAAAAATGACATATATGCTTGTTGTTGATGTATTGATGTCAATTATGTCATTCTCATCATGATTATCGTTTATACATACTTAGTTTTGCATCCCACCATAAAGAGTGCACATAACACTTATGTTTTTATTGCTTAATGTGTTTCAAACTCATATGTGCACACTTTATGAAAATCTCAACTTTTTATCATATTTTGTGAAATCTCAATTGGTTGTCATCAATCACCAAAAAGGGGGAGATTGAAAGTGCATCTAGGAATCCCTTGTGGATTTTAGCTGATTTATGACAAGCAAATGAGATCATAACCACATTGTTGAGATGAGCACAGGTTCTAATAAGAGAATGAACAAAGCGCCAAAAAGAAAGGAGAATGAGAAGCAATGCGGGAAAGAGCTCAAGAACCAAGTGTAGTAAATCATTGTGTATGGAGTGTGTTAAGGAAACACATCCCAAGAGCTCAAGCACAAATAATCTCACACATTGCACAAAGTTATACAGGACCAGACTAGTCCGATTGACCCCAGACTAGTCTGATATCTTTCTGCACCAGATCGGACAAGTCCTCACAATGCGGACTTGTCCTCACAGTCCAGTTTTTCAAAGACCGGACTAGTCTGATATCGCCACAGACTAGTCTGATATCTCTCTGACTAGAATCGGACTAGTCCTCCCCAGTGTGGACTAGTCCCCCAAACACTTCACAAGTTGCACAAAATCCAACAAGTCCGATAACACAACGGACTAGTCCGATATCTTTCTGATGTCAATCCGACAAGTCCGATATTAGCACGGACCGGTCCAAAATCTCTCTGACCTAAATCGGACAAGTCCTCCAAGTGCGGCTTCTTCCCCAAATTCACTTAGGGTTTCACCTATCCGGACAAGTCCAATATTCATCGGACTAGTCCGAAGATTTCCAGAACCAAATCGGACTAGTCCGCTCTCTCTTCGGACAGGTCCGATATTTCGGGACACCTAGGGTTTCCTACACGCCGTACACCGGACTAGTCCGGTGTCCACTACGGACTAGTCCGATATTTCTAAACCCTAATGGTAACTTTTGGGAACCCCATATAAATAGGTGTGCACGACCCATCTTTCTAACTCTCGACACCCTGCACTGTCACACCTTCCAAGAGCCTAGAAAACACCTCTTTCCATGAAATCCAACGCAAGAAAGATCAATCCCTTGAGGATACACTTTGGATCATTGGAGAGACACGGTTCTTCACTCATTGAGCTCTTGGTTTGATTCCCTAACACACTCCTGTGGTTTTCATTGTGATCTTAAGAGTGTGTTCTTGGTGGTGTTCATCTTGTAATCTTGGGGAGCCCTCAACTTGTGAGAAGGCCCTTTGAATTTGGTTATTTGCCCTTTGTGATTAGTGAAGAGGATTGACCTCTGTGGCGATCCGACGAGGGTAGGTTGGAGAAGACCCTGTCCTTTTGTGGACTCCTCAACGTGGACGTAGGTTGCCATTGTGGGAACCAAACCACGTGATAAAGTGCATGTGTTCTTACGTTGCTCATATTGTTCTTACTCTTCATATCAATCTAGGGTTTCAATCAATCTTGTTCACTTTATGTTGAAACATTGAATATAAGATTAACTTGTGGTACATCCTAGTTCATAGTAGTGTGACACTTCAATTACAAGTATATTTCCGCTGCATACATCCTAGGATCAAGATAATCAATCAAATTTGATCAATCTAGTCGGTACACACTGGACTAGTCCGCACTCTACTGAACTAGTCCGATATCTCGGGATTTGATCAATAAGCTAAGTGTTGTAGGATCTGACTAAAAATCAAAAAGGCCTATTCACCCCCCCCCCCCCCTCTAGGCCACATTCAGCTGTTGACAGCAAGGTTGCCCACCAACCATCGCAGCTACCCATGGAGCTTTGGGCACCCCTATTGTAAATACTAGGCCTAGTAGAACAGTGTAAAAGATTTGTAGGGCTTAGGAGCAGCACTAAGGACAACCGAGCGCCGGGAGGGTCAGGTCCAGAGTGCGCAGCCAGCTTAGCTTGGTTCCAAACCCTAAGCCTATGCACCATGCCTCCCTTGTCATCCAGAGGAAAGCCGTTGTCCTCTTTTGTAAAAGCCTGTCTCCTACAAACTCCTATCATAATTCACTGTTTCACTTAAAGGCTTCTTAAAAAACTTTATTCATTTAATTACACATTAATTTTATGATCATGCCATGATAACATCATTTACCATGTGTTACCTTCATATTCATGGACGCATACTCTGTAACTCGTCCTAGCTAAACTCATACAATCCAGCTACAGGCGGGCCAACACTAGGTACCTACAGTGTGTGAAAGGTTCTCCCGGCTGCTCTCATCATTAGGGACTCGTGGCGCCAAAAGGTTCCCCAGGAAAGGTCTGTGCCGAGCAGGAGGTCCAGGGGGTGCAAATTGCTTAGCTTGGTCCTACACCCTAAGCAAACACACCCTGCCTCCCGGCGCTACAGATGAGTACTGGAACCAGAGAGCTCACACCCTAAAGACGAAAGGAGCCGGACCCCGGAGCATTGATGCTTCGAATTACCCAAGCCCCATCCAGGACTTTACTACATGGCAGAGCTAAGGAGAGAAACAGGTATAACCGAGGAACAAGGCTAGCCCCCCTCTTACTATGTGCAGGATAAACGAACGGAGCGTCCAACCCTATCACCCTCCCAAGGGGCCTGACGTCGACGTCCCAGAACGTCAACAACAGCACCAAGCGCGGATAAGTGAGTAAACTCTCCTGCCTTGCAATTGTTGCTAACAGTGTCCCCTTGCGATAGCATGTACCCCAGGGGCCTGCCATTGGTGACTTTCCGACGATGGTGGGCGATGTCAGAGCATCCAGCTCCGGCACCACCCAAGGGGCCTGCCGTCGACGTCTCTACGACGATGGTGGACGACGCCGGAGCATCCAGCTCTGGCACCTCCCAAGGGGTCTGCCGTTGACTTCTACAGGAAGATGGTGGACGACATCAGAGCATCCAGCTCCGACACTTCCCAAGGGGCCTGCCGTCAACGTCCCAGAACGTCAACGATAGCACCAAGCGTAGATAAGTTAGTAAACTCTCCTGCCTCGCACTTGTTGCTAACAGGGTCCCCTTGCGATAGCCTGTACACCAGGGGCCTACGTCGGTGACTTCCCGACGATGGTGGGCGACGCTGGAGCATCCAGCTCTAGCACCACCGAAGGGGCCTGTCGTCGACGTCTCTACGATGATGGTGGACGACGCCGGAGCATCCAGCTCCAGCACCTCCCAAGGGTCATGCCGTCGACGTCTACACGAAGATGGTGGACGATGCTAGAGCATCCAGTTCCGGCACCTCACAAGGGGCCTACAGTCGACGTCCCAGGATGTCAACGACAGCACCAAGCATGGATAAGTGAGTAAATTCTCCTGCCTCGCACTTGTTGCTAACAGGGTACCCTTGTTGTAGCCTGTACACCAGGGGCCTGCCGCTGGTGACTTTCCGATGATGGTGGGCGATGTCGGAGCATCCAGCTCCGGCACCACCCAAGGGGCCTGCCGTTGACGTCTCTATAATGATGGTGGACGACGCCAGAGCATCCAGCTCTGTCACCTCCCAAGGAGCCTACCGTCGACGTCTACACGAAGATGGTGGTCGATGCCGGAGCATCCAGTTTCGGCACCTCACAAGGGGCCTGCCATCGACGTCTACACGAATATGGTGGACGACGCCAGAGCATCCAGTTTCGGCACCTCACAAGGGGCCTGCCGTCAACGTCACAGAATGTCAATGACAGCACCAAGCACAGATAAGTGAGTAAACTCTTCTGCCTCGCACTTGTTGCTAATAGGGTCCCCTTGCGATAGCTTGTACCCCAGGGGCGTGCAGTCGGAGACTTTCCGACGATGGTGGGCAACACTAGAGCATCCAGCTCTGGCACCCCCCAAGGGGCCTACCGTCGACGTCTGTACGATGATGGTGGACGACGCCGGAGCATCCAGCTCCGACACCTCCCAAGGGGCCTGCCATCAACGTCTACACGAAGATGGTGGATGACGCCGGAGCATCCAGCTTCGGCACTTCCCAAGGGGCCTGCCGTCGACGTCCCAGAATGTCAATGGCAGCACTAAGCACGAATAAGGGGCCCGCTGCCGATGTTTCTACGAAGATGGTGGACGACGTCGGAGCATCCAGCTCCAACACCTCCCAAGGGGCCTGCCGTCGACGACAACACTCAGGAAAAGCCCAACGCTCTCAAAAGAGGCATGTCGAGACTAGTCACTCGCGCTCCCCCAGTCCGATTGGGGGCCTGTCGAAGACACCCTGCGTTCAAGTGGCAGGCGTACCCAACAATCTGGCCACGCCAGCCAAGGGGCCTCTCAATGGGGGGGGGGGGGGGGTCCATAGGCAGGACGTCACCTAGTGGCAAACCGTCCGTGTCAACTGTACAAGCATTGGTCCCTAAAAGTCTAATAGTGTCAACAAAGGCTCTTCAAGACCTTACAAAAGAGAAGGAATTGGGGCAACTTTTTGATTAGCACGCGACAAAGCCAACAAGCAAAACAACACTGCGATGAATTCATTAAGGAATTTGTACAAGGAGGTGAACCCCGAATACAAAAAACAAGCTACCAGCCTCAGCCCCGACTGAACTGTGCTACGACATGTTGAGTGGCTTCCTTAACCCCCACCGCTGCTATCGCCTCACATTCCTCAACAGGGCCTTCAAAAACTGGCTCCAGTGGCAGATCAGGGTACCGGCTCTGGTAGCACACCAAGGCATGGGATGCTACCGTCTCTGCCATCGCCCTACCCTCGGCTTCCAAACGCTAAGCCAGCTGACGCTCCTGCAGATCAAGCTCCCGACTGCGACGCTCTACTGCCTGCTCACATGCTTGAACATCAAGATCGTGCAGGACAAGTTACCGATGCTCAGATAGGTGTTGCACCCGGTCCCGCATGAAATTACTCTCCAGGAGCTCAAGGTCTTCGAGGCAGTACTACAGTATGTCCCTGTCGGCCTCAGCCTGGGCCATGATCGCCTGCGCTGCCACCTCTTGTTCGGCGACAGCAGCCTCCCTTTTGGCAACGTCGGCTTCCTGGAGACTCAGGGCCTCTCGACCTGCAGCTAGAGCGTGCAGGCGGGAGTTAGCAGCGTCGTTGGCTGCCTTGGCGTCGGCTAGAATCTTCTAGGTCAAGGCGTTAGAGGCCCTCACCATGCGGTGCCTCACCTCCAGTTCTTTTCTCTCCTTCTGGTACTTTGCCTTCGCCTCGGCGATCGTGGAGCTCAGGAGACCCTCCCAGCCTCGGAGGCGCTCGCCCTCGGCATGCAACTTCTGCCACTCCGCAGCAAGAGTCTCTTGCGCCTGGCGGAGGTTGGATTGCACCTGAAGGACGCTGGATTGCGTCAAGTCCATGACGTCGGAAAGCCGCTCCGGTTGTGTCAAAGTCAAGGAAGGTCGTCCGGTGATCATCTCGGGGACCCCTTCCTCCCGTAGCAGTGAAGGCGAGGCCACCAGCACTGGGGATCTTGCCCCCGAAGTCTGAGCAGGAGTTGCGGTGCTACCTGACAGAGCAGGGCCACCATCGCTCAGAGAGTCGTCCACTGAATCAGCGTCCATGGAGGGCAGACCCTCAGCCCCCGGAGTCGGCTCCAACATGGCCTCTTCCGTGACGGCCGGAGGTGCCTCTGCCACGACGGCCGGAGGTGCCTCTGGCGCGACAGCTGGAGATGCAACTGGAGATGCTTCACTACCCATGCTGGGCACAGTCGCCGGAGCAGCACTCCCCTGAACAAGCTTGGCAGGCTGCCCCGCTAGCACAGCTGTAGCATCCTCGGCCGCCTTCAAAGCACTTCTGGGCACTACCCCCGATGGTAGGGGCCTCACAACAATAGACGTAACCCTGCAAATCAAGATCAAGACCTGACCAATCAACATAGGCAGGCGATACTATAGAGCAAGTGTTGGAAAGAATGCCTTACCGATGTCCCCAGAAGCTCCAGCGAGCCTCCACTTTCAGCGACCCTGAAGCCGCGGGCCCTCGCGATGGCATAACAGGCGATACCATCCCGGCAGGGCCTCCGCCAAAACCACCAGCAATGCCGCCGCACTGCGCCGGTGTGCTTCCACCAACCCCAACAGAGCCACCTCCCGAGCTAATGACGATGTTGGCTCGAGGCCTTTTTGCCTGAGGCTTCGTAAGTGTGATGCTGCCGGGGTCCCCTATGGTAGCCTGGACCGCGCAGGTGACAGGGATGCTGGATGACATGCCGACTGCCAACGACGGTGGAGCCGCCGCTTGACGGACCGAACCTCCCCCAGAAGAACTGCCTACGCAAGGTACTGAAGAGGGGCATGCTGGTGGACGCTGACTTGGAGCGAAGGCCACCTGTGGTAGCGCCCTCGGTGGCGACCGAGGGCGTTTCTCCTTCACGACCTCGACCACCAGGGCCTTCCCTTTGCCTACGTCGGGAACTGGCGCCTTCCCCTTACATATGTCGGGGACTAGCGCCTTGTCTTTCCCCCCAGCAGTGGGCGCCTCCTCCTCCCCGAAGGCTTCAAAGCCTGAAGAAGGCGTGGACTCCTCTGAAGAGTCAATGATGGCCATGCCCCAACTCTCATCGCTAACCTGCCGCGGCGCAGGACCAATCGCGTCCAAGTTGGGCATCTCCTTAAGAACCTTCGTCTGAAGGCCCCGATCCGTGCAAAGCGGTGGGCAAGCCTGCGGAAGGTTGAAGATGTCGCTCGACAGCAGGTTGTCGCACGCCTTGGACATTGCTTCAAACACCTCCTGCGGGGTCGTCTCCATGTCGTGACCCCTCAGCAACCTGGTACCATCATGGAGCCCGAAGCAGAGCCATGATGGGTGGCAACGGTGCTGGAGAGGGGCCAAACGGCGGCGAACAAAGTCGGCCATCATCGACAACTCCGACAGGTTGTGGTCTGCCAGGAATCGGATCCTCTCTATCACCGATGTGTACGCCGCCTCAATCTTCGGGCGTTCCTCCAAGGACGCCTTCCTAATCGTCGACCAACCGGTGAGCAGGATGATACGATCGTGGGCATCGGCATTTACGACCACCCAGTCGCTCCTCCAGCCGGGCCACTTCGCCGAGGAGAGCAGAGTAATGTACTTAAAAAGGTTGTTGGCCCGATGCTAGAAGCAAAAGCTGCTGAGGAAGTTGGCTTTGTTCTTCTTCCCAGTTCGCCTCAGAACAAAGAACTGCCGGAACACCGGCACGTATGGGCACATCCCGACAAACATCTCGCAGAAGTGCAAGAACACCGCCGCCACCACCACAGAGTTTGGTGACAAATGACGGAGCTGGAGCCCAAGGACTTCCAGGAGTGTCACCAGGAAGGAGGAAACAGGAGGGACGAACTCAGAGTATGCGTACGCCTGGAAGAAGAAGATCTCCTACTCCCCCAACTCCAGTGGCAAGGATATGGGACGCATCAGATCTCGTTGTTCCTTGTCCTCCTAGCCGAAAAGCCGCCTCACGGGTGAGACATCCTCTGGGAAGGAGGCAGAGCTGAGTCCATTAGAGCAGGGGGTTGAGAACCTCAAGAATGGGCAGACACACAAGGAAGGAATCAAAGTCTCGAATGCTTGGGATGTGCGGAAGAAAGGAAACTCCATTGCCCACAAAGATACCTTTTAAAAGTACCCTAGTGGCATTTGGGTGCACCATGCAAATTTGAGCAGGCTCCAAATTAACGACTCGTAACACGACGTCCATGACGAGCGGGCCCAGGTCCCCCATTAGAAAAGCCGGCCTGAGCAGTTCCCCGTTAGGGAAGGCAAACCGGTGGTTCCTATAAAGACTAAAGTGAAAGCAGCAGAAGTGCAGCAGGCGCCTTGGGAATCGTCGCGATCACGTCACTGTGAGCAAAGATCCCGTCGCCACGACCCCTCAACCAGAGAGGGACGTGTGGTCACAGCAGCAGAAGAGCGCACCGCTTCGACTCGTCAAGACAAAATTAAAAGACCGCGCGGGAAAAGAGCATAAGGCCCCACCCTCAGGCTCGTCACCTCACCCCAAGGTGGACCCAGGGGCCACTGTCAGTACCCAGCATACCGGGTACCCTCGCGCATGTAAGACCTATGTGTGCTGAATACATTGACTTGTAGTGAATACACTTGGCTTTGATGATAAAAGTTTTAAATATCACCAAAACACCTTTTTATCAAGGTCCGACTCTAGCTCTGAGCTACAACAAGGTCCGACGGTAGGTCCGGCTTGTTTTGGGTAGCTCCGGCTACGTTAGATGCTAGGTCCGGCTTCTTGGTAAGGCTCGACTAGCTTTGGTATAGCTCCGACATGTCTTTGATAGCTCCGGCATATACTTGATCGCTCCGGCATGTCTTTGATAGCTCCGGCATATACTTGATAGCTCCGGCATGCTTTTGCTAAGCTCCGACGTACTTTGTCTAGCTGTGGTTTTGGGTTGACTAGTTTTGACTAGTTTTTGGTAAGCTCCGGTGCTAGGATCTACTAGTTTTGGAAAGCTCCGGCGCTAGGTTCTACTAGCTTTTGATAGCTCCAGCTCAAGCTCCGGGTTGCTCTGGCAAGGTCCGGAACTTGACCGAAGTGCTTCTGCTTTTCATTTGCAATGTTTCGTACATGATTTACATTGTTGGAAAGATTGCTTAGTATTCTTTTACTAAGTTTTTGGTGCGTTTTGGATGATATGGTTGATATCGTTTCTACTGTGGTTTTGCAACACGCTTATGTGAGGTTCTCACGTAAGGTGTTGTGTTCGGAACTAACTTGAGTCAAGTCGAGGACTTGGGCTCGTATGGATTGTTTGTTTGTTCATGTGCAGGTATTGCTTGAGTTCAAGTCATGGCTGGTGACGGGATCCATTGGACTAGTCTCAGGAGGAGATGAGGTTCCAACAACCAAGTTCGGGAGGAACTGTGGTTGAGCGGGTCAGGAGGTCACGCAGGATGATTGAATCAAGGGCAGTGCATATGAAGGTCGAAGGAAGGTGTTCGCACATATTCATGCGGTGCATGACGTGGCAATATGCTTCTAGAGACGGATTATGGAAGGAAGATCTGATCGGAAAGATCGGATCGTATCGGTTGAAGACTTAGGTTGCTAGCTGAGTCGGTTATGGCTCGGTATGGAAATATCGAGTTGGTTATGTTAGTATTTCGTGTGGCTCACGAATTTGAGTTGTTTAGGAATGTGGGATACGTTCATAAGGTGTTTGGAAGTCTTAAGATTGCTTCTATCTGCGTATAGAAGAGTCCTAAGCAGTTATGGAAAGTTCCGATTGTGATCGGATTAGGATTGGAGTCCTAGTTGAGATTGGGATGGCCTAAGGGCTGGTTATATAAGCAAGGGAAGGCCAAAGCTCGTGAGAGATGACTTTGGGGCTGTTCCTCTTGTGTTCTATTGAATAAAATTCATAGTTTGAAGGAACTTTTGTGCCTTGTTCGTCCGACTTGTTCCAGACAAGTTTTACTCGTCGAGTTTCTGGACAGCACTACCTTTCGTCGGTGGTTTTATCATAACTCGAGTTTTACAGATCCAATTGACGTTATTCTTTTTGTGTTGTCTTCAAAACTTGATTATATACCATCTGTCAAAATTTCACAGTCATTGGATTTGTGGTTTTGGATCCACACGAGTTTCTTTGCAGCATTCCAGAAACTGTTTTTCTCGGATAGGTCAGATTGACCAGTGTTTGATCTTTCGATCATAACTTGAGTTTTTCTCAACGAATTTGAATAATTCTTGTTGTGTTTTCTTCGTGACTTGATTCTCTCTGATATCTATCACTTTTGTCATGGTGAAAAACGTTTATATTAGTCTCATACACGATTTCTTTAACAGATCGTTTTTCTTCCAAAAGGGTTTGGGGTTTAATTGTTTCCGCTGCGTAGATTTTTAAATCTACCATTCACCCCCCCCCCTCTGGTAGCTTTTCACGTGCTTCGATCCTACAATTGGTATAAGAGCCACGGTGCTCTAATCTTTGTGATTTGCACGTGTTTTTGACTAATCATCATGGAGAAGTACTCCGCCAAACCTTGTGTGTTTTCTGGTACTGATTTCTAGGTTTGGAAGGCACGCACGGAGGCGTTCATCCAGGCACAAGGCTTTGCAATATGGGAGAAGGTGTATAAGCCTTATGAAGTGCAACCCAATGATCAAGTCACGGCCACAAACCTAAGGGACGTCGATAACAACAACAAAGCCCGAAACTTGATCATCCAAGGACTCACTCAAAGCGACTTTGATCGTGTCGCGCACCTCCGATCAGCATACGATGTTTGGAGAGCTCTCTGTGATTATCATGAAGGCTCCAACACAATCAAGGAGGTAAAACAAGATATGTTCAAAAAGGAATATATGCGTTTTGAGATGCAACCAGGTGAGTCTATCGATGACCTTTTTGCTCGTTTCAATAAAATTCTCAGCAACTTACGTAGTGTCAATGTTAATTTTTCTGATGCTAAGAATGCTAGACAACTTCTTAGTGTGTTAGACATGTCAGTTTGGGAGATGAAAGTAACATCCATTCGTGAATCAACTGTCATGAGTTCTCTTACATTAGATGTACTTTACTCTAAACTAAAAACTTATGAAATTGACATCCTAGCACGTAAGAACCCAAACAAGTCTATTGCATTTGTCTCACAACGTGATATGTCTAGCTCCGGCCAATCATCATCTTGCAATACTCTTCCTTTGTTGTCCTCACTAACCCTGGAGCAGATCGAAGAATTTCCAGAAGAGGAGTTGGCACTCATCTCTACTAGATTCTCAAAAGCATTGCAAAATGTGAGAACTAGAAGGAGAGGAAGCTCCGGACCTCAATGCTGTTTTGAATGTGGTAAAATAGGACACTTTCGTACAGAATGCCCTAACCTTTCAGGTCCAACCACCCGGGAAGAAAAACAAAGCAAGGTCCGGACCTCCTCTGAAAATTCTAACAAGAAAAAGAAGGGCACCATAGGACGCAAGATGATCAACAGTTTCATCACCGCACTTCAAGAACTTAGTTCAAGTGATGTAGATTTTGAAAGTGATGAAGATGATGACGATCTGGCCAACTTATGCTTCATGGCGGGCAAAACAAGATCAAGATCAAGTCAGGAGGATGCAGAACACAACAGTGAAGACGATGAGGTATGTTCTACCTGCAATGAAATGTGTGATGCTATTTATCGTGCAACTATTATTGTCAAGAAAAAGGACAAAAAGCTTAGGGATAATGCTGCTAAAATTGAATCACTAGAATCTGAAATTAACCTTCTAAAAACTTTGATTCCTAGTGATGATGCATGTCCTTCATGTGACTTAATCTATGAACAATTGTCCACATTAAGAAGTGCACACTCCTCTACTCTAGATAGACTTGATGAAGAAATTGAAAAGAACAAAGAGCTTGTTGCACTTAATGATATAAACTTGAAAGATGCTAGCTGTTCTACGAATGATTTGCATTGTTCTGCTTGTGAGGATCTTGATAAGAAACTACAGGATGCTATAAATGAAATTTCTATATTAAACAATGCTTTACGTTCTCATGAAGTTAAATTATGTTCCAATTGCAAACTAAAAGGAAAAACTTCATGTGAAAATTGCCTTGATCTGTCCAAGAAACTTGATGACATGCATAGGACATTAGATCGGTTTTGTAATGGGAATAAGAACCTAAACTTGCTGCTGAATTCTTCCAAGTCTTGCAATGATAAAACTGGTTTAGGTTTTGATTCTCATGCTCATGCTAAGGCACATCCACCTAAAATTGTAAAGTCATTAGGAGGTGGTTTGATTCAGACAGTTCCTAAACAAAAAGGAGTGGTTTTCAAATCTGCAGGAGTGTTGCCTCATTCGGTTTCAAATAAAAATATTGCTTGCTCATCTAGACATGAACGCAAAGTTAAATTTCATTGTACCTCCTGTGGTAGAGATGGTCATGTCATAGATTTTTGTTATAGACTAGCTAAACAACAGAAAAAGGAAAGAAAAATTGTTAGATCCTATAACTTTCATGCAATTAGAAAAACACAACCTGCTTTAGTGAGTCAGAAATTTGAAAAGGTAGCTTCCGGACCTTCTGGAAAGAAATCTGCAAAAGCAGCTCCGATAGTTCCGATAGCTCTGAGAGCTCCCGGACCTTCTGTTGTTTCCTTTAGAACTTCAGCTTTTGTTTCTGGAGCTTCAGCCTTGTCTTTTGGAACTGCTGCTTTTACCTCCAGAGCTACTGGTTCTTGTGCTAAAAGAGTTAAGAATAGAAAACCTCAAACTTCGACTCATAAACCTGCTGTTTTATCTCAGCTTTCGCGTGTTTTTCCTACTGCACGTCGTGTGACTCAGTACTGGATACCTAAATGCCTTTTGACTAACCCCAGTATTGAGTCATCGACGTATTGTGCTTTTATGTAGGTTACACGTTTGAGGAAGGAGAACATTTGGATTGTGGATTCAGGTTGCTCACGCCACATGACCGGTAACAAAGATTGGTTCTCCTCCCTCTCTTTTGTGTCACGTGTAGAAAATGTTACTTTTGCCGATAATTCTTCAACTCCTATAATTGCTAAGGGTTCGGTTAGAGTAAATGATCACTACACTTTGAAGGATGTGGCACTTGTCAAAAATTTGAAATACAACTTGCTTTCTGTTGCACAATTGCTAGATGAAAATCTAGAAATTATTTTCAATAAAAACTGCTGCAAAGTTGTAGATTCAAATAGTGAGCTTATTTTTAACATGTCTCGGTTTGGAAGAGTTTTTAAAGCTGATTTTGATATGTCTTCCTCTAAGCATAGGTGTCTAGTTGCTAATGATTCAAAGGACTTATATTTTTGGCATCGTAGACTTGGTCACGTAGGCTTTGATCACCAAACGCGTGTTAGTGCTCTTGATCGCATACGTGGGCTGCCTAAGCTTAAAGGGGACAAAGAAATTGTGTGCTCTTCTTGTAGACATGCTAAGATGGTTGCGGGTTCGCATACTCCTCTCACAATGATCATGACAACTGAACCGTGTCAACTTTTGCACCTTGGCACCGTAGGACCTTCACGTGTTCAATCCTTCGGAGGTAAATGGTATGCTCTTGTTATTGTTGATGATTATTCTAGATATTCTTGGGTGTATTTTATGGCGTCTAAGAATGAAGTTTTTAGTCACTTTAGAACTTTATTTATTAGATTATCAATTGATCACCCAGGATCATTAAAAGCAATTAGAAGTGATAATGGAACTGAATTTAAAAATCAATCTTTTGATCACTTTTGTGCTGAAAATAGAATAGATCATCAATTCTCTTCACCATATGTACCTCAACAAAATGGTGTTGTAGAAAGAAAGAACAGAACCTTAGTTGAGATGGCTAGGACTATGCTTGATGAATATCAAACTCCTAGGAAATTTTGGGCTGATGCGTTAGCAACCGCTTGTTATGTCTCAAATCGTGTTTTCTTGCGTGCTAAGCTAGGTAAAACACCATATGAGCTCCGGTTTGGACATAGGCCTAGTGTTACACACTTTCGGGTCTTTGGTTGCAAATGCTTTGTTAAGAAACATGGTAACCTTGATAAATTTGAACCTAGATCCATTGATGGCATGTTTCTTGGTTATCCATCTCATACTAGAGGCTACCATGTTCTTTTATTTGACACTAACAAAATTGTGGAGACTTGTGAAGTGTCTTTTGATGAAGCTAGCCCAGGTACTAGCTCCGGTGTTGCGGGACCAGATCCGTATCCTCAGGGGGAGGGTATTTTCGAAGATGAAGAAGAGCCGGTGATACTGCCTGGTAGTTCCGAAGTTGACACGTGTCCAGCTTCGGACATTGAACAAGCTCCGGCTATCACCTCTGCTGGTCCTGATCGTCCACAAGTCACAAGCTCATCAATCTACGATGAACCTAATGAAGAAGAAGCTTGTGAGACATCTGTTCCCCTACGTTTTTACAAAGATCATCCCCCACAACATATGATTGGAAGCTTGCACGAACGAGTCACACGGTCCAGGTTTTGCGATCCAAACTCTCATGCTCATTCTGCTTTTGTTGCTTCTTTTGAACCCAAAGATATATCACACGCACTCACTAATGAATCTTGGATTATTGCCATGCAAGAAGAGTTAGAAAATTTTGAAAGAAATAATGTTTGGAAACTTGTACCTCCACCTCAAGGTCACACTTTAATTGGAACTAAATGGGTTTATAAAAATAAACAAAGTGAGGTTGGGGTTGTGGTTAGGAATAAGGCTAGGTTGGTTGCTCAAGGTTTCACTCAAGTTGAAGGTTTAGATTTTGATGAAACTTTTGCTCCTGTCGCTAGATTAGAAGCCATAAGAATTTTGTTAGCTTTTGCAGCATCTAAAGGTTTTAAGCTATATCAAATGGATGTTAAAAGTGCTTTTCTTAATGGCTACATAGATGAGGAGGGTTATGTCAAACAACCACCGGGTTTTGAAAATCCAGATTTTCCTAATCATGTTTACAAACTGTCCAAAGCCTTATACGGTCTCAAACAAGCCCCTAGAGCATGGAATGATAGGTTAAAAACATTCTTACTTGAAAAGGGGTTTACCATGGGCAAGGTTGATAAAACTCTTTTTGTGCTTAAGCATGGCAATGACTCATTATTTGTTCAAGTGTATGTGGATGATATTATCTTTGGTTGTGCTTCTCATGATCTTGTGTCCAAGTTTTCAGCAATGATGAGTTCCGAATTTGAAATGAGTATGATGGGTGAACTCACTTACTTTTTGGGGCTGCAAATCAAGCAAACCAAGGAGGGTACTTTTGTGCATCAAACGAAGTATACCAAAGACCTCCTAAGGCGCTTCAACATGGACAAAAGCAAGCCTCTTCGGACACCAATGGGAACAGCAACAACTCTTGAACTTGATGAAGATGGTGAATCCGTGGATCAAAAAGAATATAGAAGTATGATCGGATCACTTTTGTACCTCACGGCATCAAGACCGGACATACAATTCAGCGTATGTCTTTGTGCACGGTTTCAAGCTTCCCCACGTGCTTCACATCGTCAAGCTGTCAAAAGGATTCTCAGGTACTTACATGGAACTCAAGAATTTGGCATTTTTCTTCCTTCTTCCTCAACCATTACCTTGAAAGCTTTTTCGGATGCTGATTTTGGGGGTTGTAGGATTGATAGGAAAAGTACTTCCGGTGCTTGTCATTTTCTTGGTAATTCTCTTGTTGCTTGGTCCTCTAGAAAACAAAATTCAGTTGCACAATCCACAGCCGAATCTGAATATGTAGCTGCTGCTAGTGCTTGCTCACAAATTCTTTGGATTGTTCAAACACTTAAGGACTATGGGGTTGATCTAGATAGTGTTCCACTGTTCTGTGATAACACTAGTGCCATTTGCATTGCTAAAAACCCCGTGCAACATTCTAGAACTAAGCACATTGACATTAGGTATCACTTTCTCCGAGATAATGTTGAAAAAGGAAACATTGTGCTTCACCATGTAGATACCAAACAACAATTGGCTGACATTTTTACAAAACCTTTGGATTTCACTTGTTTTTGTTACATTCGTAGTGAAATAGGGGTTATGCATCCTCATGGCTTAAATTGAGGGGGAGTTTTTGAAACATGGGAAGTCTATGTGTGAATCTGAAATTAAAATAATATGAGCATAGTATTTCATACATATATGACTTTGTGATTCCTTTTACATGCTGAAAGTTCTTACTACATTACCCGTGTTATACATTTTGTAGTTTTTGCCATGTCTAGTAATTGGAATAATTACTTACACTAAACTGGTCATGGTCGAACTTTCTTGCTGTTTTGAACTTGTTGCATGCTCACAAATGCTTTTAATTATTAAGAATACATCAAGTAATCAACTCACATGTTGAGTTTTTATGAACAAATATAAATTGAGAAAAGATCAAGAGAATATGCATGCATCGCACTTCTTCTTTTGAGATAGCTTGTCATTGCACTTAGATATGAACTTGGAAGAAGTTGTGTATGACAAAAACCATGTCCTTAAGCTTCTGATTGTCAAATGACATAGGCTTGGCTTGGTTGGTTAGAATAAGGCAGATGCGCATATAATCTCTTGCAAATATCATATGATCTAAATTTATGCTTTGAAAAATAATAAAATGCAGCAACTAGTGTCATGGTTTCAGGTTTTGAAATAGTTAAGTTTGTGAGATCATGACTTGCTTAAATTGAAAATTACATATGATCTCTAGCATGGCTTACACTACCTTATGTATTTCATTGATGTGATCATGTGAGGTACTTGATAGTATGACTTGGATGAGCTTTGTTTATATGAATATGTTATAATATGCTCATAACAACTAAAGAGGGAGAGATAATTTGTTTACATGCTCATGACTTGCTGAATACATTGTCAAAGGGGGAGAGATAAGCATAAAGAGAAAGAGAATATGTGCATAAGAAGAGATAATAAAGGGGGAGAGATTTTTTCTTCTCAATTTACTTTTGATTTACAAAAAGGGGAGAAATTGCCTTCAAAACTTTTATGTGAATAAGCCAATGTTCGGACTTTAAATGGTGTTGCCAATGCATTCATCAAGGGGGAGATTGTAAGATCTATGTGTGTTGAATACATTGGCTTGTAGTGAATACACTTGGCTTTGATGATAAAAGTTTTAAATATCACCAAAACACCTTTTTATCAAGGTCCAACCCTAGCTCTGAGCTACAGCAAGGTCCGACGGTAGGTCCGGCTTGTTTTGGGTAGCTCCGGCTACGTTAGATGCTAGGTCCGGCTTCTTGGTAAGGTCCGACTAGCTTTGGTATAGCTCCGGCATGTCTTTGATAGCTCCGGCATATACTTGATCGCTCCGACATGTCTTTGATAGCTCCGGCATATACTTGATAGCTCCGGCATGCTTTTGCTAAGCTCCGACGTACTTTGTCTAGCTCTGGTTTTTGGTTGACTAGTTTTGACTAGTTTTTGGTAAGCTCCGGTGCTAGGATCTACTAGTTTTGGAAAGCTCCGGCGCTAGGTTCTACTAGCTTTTGATAGCTCCGGCTCAAGCTCCGGGTTGCTCTGGCAAGGTCCGAAACTTGACTGAAGTGCTTCTGCTTTTCATTTGCAATGTTTCGTACTTGATTTACATTGTTGGAAAGATTGCTTAGTATTCTTTTACTAAGTTTTTGGTGCGTTTTGGATGATATGGTTGATAGCGTTTCTACTGTGGTTTTGCAACATGCTTATGTGAGGTTCTCACGTAAGGTGTTGTGTTCGGAACTAACTTGAGTCAAGTCGAGGACTTGGGCTCGTATGGATTGTTTGTTTGTTCATGTGCAGGTGTTGCTTGAGTTCAAGTCATGGCTAGTGACAGGATCCATTGGACTAGTCTCAGGAGGAGATGAGGTTCCAACAACCAAGTTCGGGAGGAACTGTGGTTGAGCGGGTCAGGAGGTCACGCAGGATGATTGAATCAAGGGCAGTGCATATGAAGGTCGAAGGAAGGTGTTCGCACATATGCATGTGGTGCATGACGTGGCAATATGCTTCTAGAGACGGATTATGGAAGGAAGATCTGATCGGAAGGATCGGATCGTATCGGTTGAAGACTTAGGCTGCTAGCTGAGTCGGTTATGGCTTGGTATGGAAATATCGAGTTGGTTATGTTAGTATTTCGTGTGGCTCACGAATTTGAGTTGTTTAGGAATGTGGGATACGTTCCTAAGGTGTTTAGAAGTCTTAAGATTGCTTCTATCTGCGTATAGAAGAGTCCTAAGCAGTTATGGAAAGTTCCGATTGTGATCGGATTAGGATTGGAGTCCTAGTTGAGATTGGGATGGCCTAAGGGCTGGTTATATAAGCAAGGGAAGGCCAAAGCTCGTGAGAGATGACTTTGGGGCTGTTCCTCTTGTTTTCTATTGAATAAAATTCATAGTTTGAAGGAACTTTTGTGCCTTGTTCGTCCGACTTGTTCCAGACATGTTTTACTCGTCGAGTTTCTGGACAGCACTACCTTTCGTCGGTGGTTTTATCATAACTCGAGTTTTACAGATCCAATTGACGTGATTCTTTTTGGGTTGTCTTCAAAACTTGATTATCTACCATCTGTAAAAATTTCACAGTCATTAGATTTGTGGATTTTGATCCACACGAGTTTCTTTGCAGCATTCCAGAAACTGTTTTTCTCAGGTAGGTCAGATTGACCAGTGTTTGATCTTTCGATCATAACTTGAGTTTTTCTCGACGAATTTGAGTAATTCTTGTTGTGTTGTCTTCGTGACTTGATTCTATCTGATATCTATCACTTTTGTCATGGTGAAACATTTTCACATTTAGATTAGTCTCATACACGATTTCTTTAACAGATTGTTTTTCTTCCGAAAGGGTTTGGGGTTTAATTGTTTCCGCTGCGTAAGATTTTTAAATCTACCATTCACCCCCCCTCTGGTAGCTTTTCACGTGCTCTTCGATCCTACAGCGCACAAGCTAGAGCCGCCTAAGTACCTCGCCTCCCTGGGCGACATGTTCCGAGGGCGCCACGTGTTCAAGAAACCCTGTCGCCGCCTGCTCCAGATAGGGGGTTCAGGGCGCCCACAAGACATCCTGGTAGGAGAGCTCAGCTCCACCTTGGTGACAAGCTCCCGGGCAGCCACGTGTTCGACAGGAAGGGACTTGACCTCCCCCGTGGAGGTGAGCTCCCAAGCTGCCGCGTGTCCCATGAATTCGAGACCCAATCTCCATCGCGGAGGTGAGCTCCCAAGCTGCCACGTGGCCTGCATGGCGAGACCTGGCCTCCCCCTCGAAGGTGATCTCCCGAGCTGCCACGTGGCCCGCAAAGATGGGCACAACCTCCACCATGGCGGTAAGCTCCCCAGCGACCGCATGGTCAGTCCACTTGTACTGAGCGGATGGTAAGGAAGTTAAGAGGGTGCGTGGCTTCCCCAAATGTATGGTGTGGCGCTCATCTAATGTCAGGTACCGCTACAACCAATCGCATCACAGTGAAGACACTGCAGGCCTATCCCACTCCGCCAAGTGGGTAGCTTGCGGTGCCAGAGACAGTTGGATGGGACATTCCTTGCCAATGTCATCAACGACGCGTGGGCTACTGACAACGCAGGCGGCAAGATGGCAAATCCTCAAGTCTACGGTCAGAGCAAGCTTACAGAAGAAGCCTTAGACCTTTAGGATAAGATCGCCCCGGGACCACCTATCGGGCCCCGGGACCACACTTGTAAGGTGTACGGCTTTGTCTATAAAAGGCCCGGACCGCCACCGATACCGCACAAGACTCAGAATCCCCGATACACTCACATATGCATACACACTCACCAAGCAATACAATCCACCGTGGAGTAGGGTGTTATGCTCCTTGCAGCCCGAACCATGTAAAAACAATTGTCTCATACTCTTCCTCTAGAACACTAGTTTGAGGGCTAATCCCCGCCGAACAAGAACCTCCGCAGGCTGCTCCTTAGCAGATCCGAGGGAAGTGTCGCATTGACCCTTCAGCAGGACCCCGCTTCCTAATCCTTGGAACATTTAGCACCTCCATAAGTTTTATGCTTAGTATCACAGAGGTGAGTCTATAATTACACGCAATGTAAATTATAGAGTCTATACACAGAGTCGTGTTGGTCCTCCAGGAGAACACACGGACCCCTCCGAGAGGGTCCGGGGAGTTCAAGCAACACTTCACATAGTCACAGCACTAAAAGTGTAGCTACCTGTTCTGGGTTTGTACAAGATGTATAGCACACTTAGCCTGGTTCCGTACCCTAAGTGTGTCCTTGTCTCCCCTATAATTCAGACCTATAATGAAAGACATTGTTGTGTAAAAGCAGACTCCACGTACATTAATTTTGTACAGGCTCGTTTTCTTTTATTTATCCTTCTCCTTCTTGTCTATAACGAAGTTGTGCACTTCTTTTTTACCTTTAGACCAAGTTACTCATATGTTGTACAAGTTACATTGTGAGTTTTTTGGATTTTAGCTTTGCTAGACGGTCTACTCGCCTGAACGCCAAGCCAACACAGGTCCGGAGTGCGCTATCGACTTAGCCTGGTCCAGCACCCTAAGTACGCCACTCTACCAACATTCCGGTAGGCCTCAGTAGGGCGGGTCCTAAAAGCATTCGGATCTGGAAAGGTTACATCAATGTGCTTGTTATCATATCGATTTTCTTCGGATCTAAAATTCAAATAAGAACAGTAAGTCGTAAAAGAGTTATAGACGAGAGGATGAACTTTACTATTTTTCTTGTCTTTAATGCGCGGGAAAAATCGGAAACTCATGACGGTGGTGGAATATGTCGGAGCTACTAAGATCCGACATCCCCCAAGGGGCCCGCCGTCGACGTTTTGGACGTTGAAAGTGGGCACCATCGGATCTACAAAGCTCTGACAACTCCCAGAGGGGCCCACCATTGACATGAAACACAGTGACAATTCAAGCGAAGATGGTGAAGAAAACACCCCAAGGCGGATCACGTTGACAGTGGGTGTCGTCAAAGCTATCAAGCTTCGACAACCCCAGGAGGCCCATCGTCGATGTTCTACACGTTGAAAGTGGGTGTCGTCAAAGCTATCAAGCTCTGACAACCCCAGGGGGCCCGCCGTCGATGTTCTACACTTTTACAGTGGGCGCCGTCGGATCTATCAAGCTCCCACAACCCCAGGGGGCCAGCCGTCGATGTTCTACGCATTGACAGTGGGTGATGTCGAAGCTATCAAGCTCCGACAACCCGAGTGGGCCCACAGTCGATGTTCTACGCATTGATAGTGGGCGCTGTCAGATCTATCAACCTCTGACAACCCAAGGGGCCCACCGTCAACGTTCTACGCTTGACAGTGGGTGGCGTTGAAGCTATCAAGCTCTGACAACCCCAGGGGGCCACCGTTGATGGTCTACGTGTTGACATTGGGCGCTGTCAGATCTATCAAGCTCCGATAACTCCCAAGGGGCCCGCTATCAATGCAACAAAGGGTCCCTGGAGATGTCGAAGGTAAACTTCGGACCTAAAAGCTAAACATCCTAGCTAGAAGTTCGAAGCGTTCAGGTCATCAAGACATTGTCAAAACCTTTTGGTACATGTTTGCAATCAAATTGTGCACATCTACCGGGGCCAACAAGATAAAGGACAGTGTATTGAAGACAAACAAAAATGGAATTCATTCATTCAAAGAGTGGATTTCATCCATCTGAAGTACTGGACTTCAAAATAAGGGTTAAAACAAAACGCAAAAAGAAAAGGTCCTACCCACTGGAGGCCCTAAGTCTCGCGGAAAAACAAAGCAACCTTGTTGACAGCTTCTTGGATGCTAGCCCTGACAGCATCTTCCTCTTCGATAATGGGCCCTTCAAAGACCGGATCTAAAGAGAGTTGGGGGTCTCAGCTCTTATAACACACTAGAACATATTCGGCGACGTTCTTGGCCAGATATTTTGTAAAAGCCTAAATTCAAAGTGCAAAGTTCAGATAGGAGAATTTAAAATTTGAATGGGAAAAATAAATCAAAATGGAAACTGAGAAATCAAACCAATTCAAACTTCAATGGAGGGAATTCAAATATTCAAAACTTTCTCCTGTTCAAACTTTGCCAAAATAAAAATCTGAGTTCACCATTAAATTCCAAATATTCCAATTAGTCTCTCTCCAAAGTTTCAAAATTTCTGAAGTTCATTTGCTATTTAATTCAGTGGCTCCATTGAATTCCATTCAAATTAAAATTTGAATTTGAATTTCACCTGAAACTTGTCCAAATTTGAAATCCAATTTCATAATCATAATCTACATATTTTAGTTGGCCTCTCCACAAAAATCTAGCATATTTGGACAATTGTTGGTGGGTGAATTGAATGGAACAGAGAAGGGATGAGGATGGGAGATGTGGGACCCACTGGTCAGCCCCTCCAACTCGGTGAACCAACGTCACCCCTCTGTTTCCTTGCTGTCCCCACGCTTCAACGTCGAGAGGAGGTGACACCGCGATTTCTTTGCATGGAGCAAGCAGCTGTGTGGCCTAAACCCTCCTCTCCACTCTACTAAAGCACCGGTTGCTTCTCCCCGACGCAGTTTGTCATCCTCCAGTGAAAACCGAGTGCCACCGCCATTTTTGACCACCTCCAGCTCATCACTTCGTGCTGCCGTTCTAACCATCATTCCCTCCCGACTTCAAAAGCAAAGTAAAGCCTGACCTTCTACTATACCTTCTGGTGCCAACCATTCTTCGATTCCTCACTGGTTGGCATGCTATTTTGAAGTTTTTGCGGAGCTCACAGTGAAGCCACCGGGAACCGACTTTGCTCCATCGTTGCCATCCCTCCACAAGCAACTTTACACCTCAACTTCAACAGCAAGAAGGATCAGCAACTGAGAGCTCTTTCTCACGGTAAAATCCGTGCCTCCTTTCCTTCGGTATCGAGCAAATGATTCGAGTTTTACTTTCGGCCATTGCACATGAGCTAGCTGGGATTTCCATTCAATTCACTTTCTACGTGCAACCATCCTTTAATTCATTCTTGGATATTGTTCAATACCTCATAGCACACGTACCTACCAAATCTCAGTGGAATCCATCGAGTGATTGCCCAGATATTCGAGTTTTCCTCTCCGCAATTGAAACCGCCCCTGTTCACCGACTAACTTGTGCTTACCGGCGATTCCACGTTGTTTACACCACCTAGTAACCTTCCTCGTGATCCCAGGATCCTCCCTGATCTTTTTCTGAAGCGTTTGCGCTGCGGATGCAAGGTTCTGACATGACCGGAACCCTAACCGCCGCCGCCGCCGTCATGCGCTCGTCTCCGGCCGTCGCCGACTCGTCTGGACCTCACCAGCGTGTTGCGCGTCCGATTTTAGGACTAGGCAGCCATGGCTGAGCCAAGAGCAGGCCGACACAGCAAGTCTGGCGCGCGCCGCCGCTGCTCCGGCGAGGAGCGCCGCCCCTTGCGCAAGGTAGACGAAGGAGTGGTGGGACCCGCCTGTTAGTCTCTCGGCGCGAGGACGGAGGATCTGCTGTGGCTTCGGATCTGGTGCAGCTGTGCAGTTAACCTCATGGCCAGTGGTGTGGCCCAAATGCGATTGGTCCAATTCAAATGAGTGGGCCCGACTGGAATATTCAAACGTTTCCAATTTACAAATAATTCCAGAATTTGAAGCAAATTTCTAAATTCAATTTCTCCTAGCATACTTGCTCAAATAATTCCCAATAAATTCTGGTAAACTCACCTTGATCCCAACTTTGCAGTGGTGCAATTTGTTGGACATGAAAGTCCCAGAATTTTCATAATTAATTCATTTGAGCTAACTACTTGGGAAATTAATTACTCCTGTTCTGTTAATCGGAAAATTACCAATTTTGGTCAGAACACTCTTAAAAATACACTTGATCTCCAGTAAAATATTTCAAGTTCATTGGACTTCATTTACTGGACCCAACAGTGTTCAAAGCACCTATGTCAATTGAAAAATAGAAAATGTCCAGAAACATTTTCAATATTTTCCCCAAACTTGTAAACTCAGCTTCACCCTGTAGAAAGCTCAGAAAAATGTGAAACAAATTCACCCAGAACCAGAAGAACCTCCTCTACCGAGATTATCCACTGTTGTCCATGACAAAGCTCCAGAATTACAACTAAAATTCAGAGAATGCTTTTAATTGTTGGAATTTTAGAGACAACAAGCTTCCTTGAACATCTCCAATTTTTGGTCCAGATCTTCCCCATAGAACCTAGTATCCACTGTGAAAATCCCAAAACCAATTAAAATCATTTTCATACCGGATAAGTATTTATAAAATCTTTTCTATAGTTTCTATATCACTCATGTACTTTATATATTGCATATCATATCGTGACCGAGATCGAGGAGGAGCTGGATCCCTTGGAGAGTATACTTCCATAACCTAACTATCCCTCTGACTCGTAGCCAGGCAAGCCCTAGTTTGCATTTAAGTGCTATTAAGTTTATATTTGTATCACTTATGTCTAGGATGAATTTTGTGCATTAGGGCTAAGCTACTTGTTACTCCACTTGCATGACCCACAAATCTCATGGAGTATTGGGTAGGTCTACAACTTGACAAGTAGAAAATGTCATGCTTAAGTTTTCAAGAATCCAGTAGAAGTTGAGTAGTTGGAATCTACTCGCGAGATAGGATTTTATCACACAGGAAATATTTGATCGAAGAATGGTTTACGAATATGAAATTGAGACTGAGCAGCGGATAGGATGCAGCGAGACGTGGTCTCACGTGCATAGCCCTGCTTGTGTCGATTGAGGACCGATCCGTTTGCGGCCCTGCTGGACAAGTTTGAACTGTACCGGATGCATACTGGGCATATGGAACCCAGAAAACCGATGTAACTTGATAACTTGGATGTCGAGGCATAGCCCACTGTCGATAGGGGTGGGTTGAGGGAAGCAAGGTGTAAATCGGTCGGTGGGCACAGACACGCTCCATGCAGGGACCTTGTGCCCGCGATGGTGGGACCGGTTTGACATTTAAGTTTCTTGTGAAAGGTTGCTGCATATGATGTGGTGAGGAGCACGGCACGCTCCTTGGGCATGGGTGTATGTGACGTGTTATTCGGGTGTCTACTGATTGCAATCACCGTCCCTCGCGGTTATTTGAGTATCGTTTGACTGCATGTGAGGTAGTAAATACTGAAGAAGCCAGGAGAATATGATGTATGGAAATATAATTGCTTTGTAACTATGATTGCTGTCCAATATGCTCACTAAAGTTTCTATTATTAAACTTGTAATCTGCTGTTAATAACTTGAAAATTAAGGATTAACATGTAGGCGAGTCATTTACTGGTATATCTATTCCTATGTTAAGTATCCCTGCATGTAGAGTTCCATGTTTAGGTGAGACGATTAAGTCTTGCTGAGCCTTCGTGCTCAAGGTTGCTATACTAAGTTGTTTGCAGGTGAGACGTATGAGGAAAGGCTCGAAGATGAGGTGATGCCCCCGTCGGGGTATACCGCCGAGTGGGAGCCCTGCACGCCACCGTGATTGTGGTGTGCTGCTAGTGTGTAGCGTCTCCAGGTTGAACGGCTGCACTTTTGCATAGCTAGGCTGAGAGTTTAGCTATGAATATTACTTCCACTGTATATTATGTATTGTAAGAGATTTCCGCTATTTCTATAAATAAAACTTTGTATTTTGTCGTACTCTTTTCGTGTGTGCTGTTGGGTGCCGCATCGCACGACACCACCCTCTGCGATTCCTGGAATGTGTGGACCCAGTCCCCACAGCCTGGTATCAGAGCCGCAATGAAAATTGCACGCTCGAAAAGATCCTATTTTTAAAACTAAGAAGTAGTCGAGTGAGGATTAGTTACTATGCCCACATAAGGTCTATTATAGTATTAGTTACTTAAGGTGGCAAACTAACTTATGTTTTATTATATTCTGTAACGACGCTCTGATGTCAGGTAAGAGGTAAGGTACGCCACCGTAAGTGGATCAATTGCGGTAAGCTCACCATGCGAGAGGTAGCATGTGATTATTTCTGTGGCTTGGTATGGAAATGTTAATATGAGTCTCTGAAACTTTCCATGTTTCTGAGAACATATGACACGCGGTATCCCAGCGTGCTTCAAAGTTAGTGGGAGCCCCCGTCCGGTGGGACATAACCCGATGCGCCCCCTACTGGTGCAGCACTATGCAAAGACATGGGACCCCGTTGGGTGAAAACCCGGTCATGTACCTCGAGATGTGCTTAGCTCAGGGCGGCCCGTATGGAATGATACGGGACGAATGTTTCTACTTTCATATATATTATTGTGAATTGTTCGCTTGTGCGGGCTGTGCCGTACAGCACCATATGATTGATCTATCATTTGTGTGTAGCTGCAGGACACTAACCACACTTTAAGTAGCTCGAGTTGAAAACGTTTGCGAGTGAACGTCATTAGTGCCAGCGTTGAGACGTATGCCAGAATATCGGCCTAGGATTTTCTTTGGTGAGGGCGTAGTACTGGCATTGCATTCAAGTTTCATCAGGCATGTCGACAACGATATCGTGCTGGTGGTGTGACTCGACAACAAGTAAAAATTTCCAACTTAGGACTAAGTTTGAATTTGTAATCTCTATTTTGGAGCGTGCTGGTCAGATTTACAATTAATTGTGTGGTCGCTGCGATAAGTGGACATATGGTTTGGGAACTTGAGGAAGCCCTCCACAAGTTTCATTTTCAGCTCCAAGGCAGATTTCAAGATTTAAAACTTGAAAACTTCATTGGAACTTAAATTGCCTAGTTCCTGGTTCAAACTGTGAACTGGACAGAAAATTGACTAAGTTTAGAACAGCATAACTTCTTGTATATTTCATCCATGAAGGTCTACCACACATGGTTGGAAAGTTTAGAGAGTCCTATAAAACTCTTATTTTCAACTCCAGATCAGAATTTTTCTGTAAACTAATGAAAAATTCAAATTTCCAAACTCTGGTAAATCTGGACAGAGACTGGAGAAGTTCTGTACCCTGTCACTGTCTTGATCATATCTCCTCATAGAATCAACGAATGACTTCATGTAATGCATTTCTGTAATCCTGAGGATGTATAAAACAATGTTAAAGTTTACTATTTTTGCATATATTGATGTTTTGTATCTGGAAAAATGTGGACAAAACCAGCCTTAAACAAAGGAGATGCTGTCAAAATTTTTCTAGAAAACTGTCAACTTGCAAAAATCATATATCCTCATACAGAAATGATCTGGAGGCAAATAAATACATTCGGGAAAGCTCTTTGAGTGTACTACAATTTTGTGGTTGAACTCAAGTTTCTGAATATAATTCTAACTGGATGAAAATTTCAAGTTTATCCAGACTGGTCAGAAGGAACAAAAACTGTGTGACAGAATTCCAGTGTGATGTTTCATTTGACATTTGAATTTGAATTCACTTTCATCATTCAATTTTCACATCCATGATCTGTTTATCAACAAGTTGTTGAATTTGATTATTTGACTCATTCAAGTACTTCGTTTATAGATGACGGATGTGATGCTGTTGCCGGACGGATGGGTGTTCTCCATGTGCGCCAACCGTCTGGGCTTCCCAATCATGTTGCAGGAGGTGCTCCAACAGTTTGACTTCACCAAGATGCCATACTATTGGGGTCAAGAGGCGGTTGACAGAGGCGTACAGTCATGTACCGTCCTGATCGACATCTCGGCTAGTCCGCGTTTTTATGGATGGGCTCCTTGTTCGGTCACTATCCAGGGAGCTCGTTTGGAGGACACGTGGGCCATTGCAGCGGGCAAATTGCTTATGAAGCTTTGCGAGCTTCATCAAGATGTCATGGCTGGGACACAATTTTATCTTCTCCTGGTCCGTGGTGCTGCTGGTTTTGAGTGGCAACGTCATATGGTTGCGGCCTATCAACCATATGGCAACACAACCTCGACAACTCTTGGGACTTATGCCGCTGCATCCAGCATGGTGGTTTTTACACAAGATGCAATCCTTCAGGAGCAGTTCGAAGCCTTGAGGCAAGCAATTGAACGGGGTCAAACTCTTGATTTTATCAATGAGAACCTACGTTCGTTCCTGGCTGTGACGAATCACCGGCTGAATCAATGCGAGGATCAGCTGCAGCACACTCGCACTAGACTGCGGAAGGCTCGTGCCGAACCGCGGCAAACTCGCAAGGAACTGCAGCAAACTCATGATGGACTCAGGGCCGGTCCTGACTTTTAAGGGGCCCGGGGCGAACAAAAAATTGAGGCTCTGATTGATCATAAACATAAAGAAAATTTATGAATTGTTACTATATACTAAATTTTCATTGTCACTAATAGTGTCACATAATAAGTTTTAAAAATACTCTCCTACAAATTGAAAACAAAAATATCCATTATTTAAACTTATCTAATGATATAAAAAATGTTTGAGTATCTAACTAAAATTTTGTCTAAGACTAACTATCACTCAATTTTGTTTAATCGGTACAGACCTACATGAGAGAAAAACAAGAGAAAATCAGTTGATCTAAGAGTATAAGTAGACTGATCAATGCATAAATATTAACGGCTGAAATCAAGTGTCCAAAAGGCATGAACTACAAAATTGGTGACAGACAAATCTAGAGCTTTGAGATGTTCAGCACGCTGCAATCACGACAAACCGCAAAGTCAAATTCACTGTCCCTTTAGCTATTATTCTTGGTTTATTAATCATTTGTCAGATATCAATTCAATTACATTCAGTTGTGTAGTTTCGTAACTTGACAATATCTACATACTAAATTGAGATGGGGGGCCCTAAATTTTCGGGGCCCAGGGCGGTCGCCCCTTGGGCACTGGCCCAGGACCGGCCCTGGATGGACTGCAGGCAAGTCAACTGGTGGTTCAGCAACAACAAGAGCAGCTGTTGGTAGTCACCAAGGCACGAGATGAAGCCGTCGAAGAAGCTTAGAATTGGGAGTACGAGGCAGACGAACTTCAGGATGACTTGATTGAGTCTGAAGCACGCTTGCCGCACCCAGTCATGTTTCCACCAGCTCATGACATGCCGCTGAACATGGGTGAGCAGGTGCCTTCAAGTTCTGAGGAGGAAGAAGATCCTGAGATACTCAAGTACGTCGATGAGGATGCATCGGATTAGGATGGGGCAGCGCTACTACCATTACGGGGCAACGTATAGTCAGTGGTTGCTCGTGTTTATTTTGTAGCCATGTTTGTGTCATATTATAAATAGTAGTGGGTGTGTAGGAGATGACAAGGTGTGTATGACGACTCATGGCAACCAAGTATAATTGAGATGCACTTCCATAGAAGAAGTCCATCATTTTGGAGTTCACTACTATAAACTTGGCCATGAGATAATATATCTTGTATAAAGTTTGTACTTTATCAATATATGTGAATGTTATGCAATTATCTCATCGTCAATACTCGCACTACTATGGTATAAAATGGATGAAGAAAACAAACATGTTGCTGATTTTTAAATCATGTGGATGCAGAATGGTGCGTACACGCTCTACGCCCGAAATAGAAGGATCTAGCTGGGGTCGTGAGGATGAATCTCCGACCCGGGAGCAAACCACAACACCGCAGCAACAAGTTCCTCCACCACCACCAATATAACCTCTACGGACTCTCGCGGATATTCTGGCCGCAGAACTCGGCTCGCGCGACGAGCAAACCGAGTTACTGCTTATGTTGGTGCAGAACTCGTCCCGTCAAGGGGGGCGACAAGACAATGGGCAACACCAGCCCCAACAGAGCTCATATTAGAACTTCTTGGCAATGCATCCACCGGTCTTCACGGAGGCCGAAGAACCTCTGGAAGCGGACAACTTTATCCGCACCCTCGAGGCGAAGTTTGGTTTGCCACGATGCACCGAACAACAGAAGGCGCTGTTCGCAGCGCAACAGCTTCAGGGATCTGCCGGTGCTTGGTGGGCAAATTACATAGCGTCACTGCCGGCTGGTCATGCGGTCACCTGGACCGAATTCTGGGAGGCGTTCCGTGCCTATCATATACCTCCTGGTATAATGAAGAGGAAGCTTCAGGAATTTCTGGAGCTGAAGCAAGGTGGGAGGAGTCCCCATGAATACTCCCGCGCATTCAACCATCTAGCGCAGTACGCATCCGACAATGTTGGAACAGAAGACAAAAAGCGAGAAACATTCTTCCGGGGCCTTAACCCCAAGATGAAGGTCCAACTCGCACAATGCAATCGCGACACCTTCAACAACATCGTCAATGCCGCGATTGTACAAAAGGATGCTCAGCGTGAGCTTGTTTCTGATAAGAGGAAATGGAGTGCGCCATCGAGCAACAGCGGTGGTGGTCCGCAGAAGTACCGCGTGGTGTATCGCTCACCATCCAGTCAGCGATGGCAGCCACCGGTGCGATCGCAGCAATTTCGCGGTCGTTCTTTCAATGCACCGAGTTTCTGACCGCCATTTCCACAGCAGCAGCAGCATCAAAGGATGGTCCTTTGTGCATATCCACCTCCACCACTTGCACCGGGATTCCGTCGCAGCTTGGCAGGAACCCGACACAATACACGTGTTACACGTGTGGCCATGTCAGGCATTTTTCAAGAGACTGTCCCGAACAGCGACAAGCCAGCGCGCAAGCACCATATCGGGGTGCAACTCAGCCCCGCAACCATCCCAAGAAATCAGCACAAAAACCTGGCAACGTCCACCACATAGCCATCGAAGACGTGCCGGAAGGCGAACCAGTCCTCGCGGGTACGTTTTCTCTACTCCTAAATCCCGTAGTCATATTATTTGACTCCGGTGCCACCCATAATTTCATTACCAATCATATATTGTCAAGCATCAATTATCTATCACTCTCAAATAAAGTCCATACATGATTTGCTCTCTAGGTGGGAAAATAGTCCATAAAGCACAACTTAAGATGGGTGGGAATATCTATCTGACTTCTCTAATTATATTAGAGGGTCAAAAGCTTGATGTCATCTTAGGAATGTCGTGGCTGCACCGTCATGGTGCTGTTCTCGATATTGTTCCACGTGTGGTCCATTTGAACTCTCCAGTATATGAACCGCACGCTCTCATTCTGGACCGCCTTATCCAAGAAATTCCAGCCACATATAACACGGAATCCACAAAGCTTGAGGACATTCGTGTGGTCCGTGAATATCCAGATGTGTTTCCCGATGATCTTCCGGGTATGCCACCGGATAGGGATATCATGTTCAAGATTGAACTCATTCTGGGAACCACGCCTATTTCTCAAAGGCCATACAAGATGGCACCAAATGAGTTGGCGGAATTAAAGGAGCATTTGAATGACCTGCTGGACAAAGGTCTAATACGCCCAAGTTCATCACCTTGGGGCTGCTCCGCATTATTTGTGAAGAAGAAGGACAAGACGTTACGTCTATGTGTGGACTATTGTCCGCTCAACACCGTGACGATCAAGAATAAGTATCCACTACCACGCATCGATATTTTATTCGATCAATTAGTGGGTGCTAAGGTTTTCTCAAAGATGGATCTTCGGTCCTGAAAGTGCATCTAGAACTCCCTTGTGGGTTTTGGATGATTTATGACAAGCAATTGGGATCCTAACCTCTTTGTTGAGATGAATGCAGGCCAATAATGAAAAATGAGCAAAATACCAAAAAGAAGGGATAATGAGGAGCAAAGTGAACTTGAGCTCAAGGAAAAGAAATAGTAGATTATTGTGTATGGAGTGTGTTAAGGAAACACACCCAAGAGCTCAATCATATTTAAGCACACACACATGTTGCACAAAGGTACACAGGACCGGACTAATCCGATATCCTTTCTGCACCAGATCGGACAAGTCTGATATCTGTCGGACTAGTCCGATATCTTTCTAACTTGAGTCGGACTAGTCCTCCCCAAGGCGGACTAGTCCTCAACACACTTCACAAGTCACACAAAATCGGACAAGTCCGTTGTTAACCAGACTAGTCCGATATTCCTTCTGATCCACTTCGGACAAGTTCAATGTTTACACGGACTAGTCCGAAATACCCACTGATCTGCAGTCGGACTTGTCATCCAACACACTTAGGGTTTCATATGTCCGGACAAGTCCGATGGCTATCGGACTAGTCCGAAGATTTCCAGTAGTGAAATCGGACAAGTCCGTTTTTGACCGGACTAGTCCGATATCTCGGGACACTTAGGGTTTGCTACACACAACACACCGGACTAGTCTGGTGACCACCACGGACTAGTCCGATCTTTCTGAACTCTAACGGTCACTTTTAGAAACCCCATATAAATAGAGGTGCACGGCCCACTTTTACTATCTCTCGAACCCAAGCACCGTCACACCTCCCAAGAGACTCAGAAACCACTTCTCTCCATAAAATTAAGTGCAAAATCGATCAATCCTTTGAGGATCACTTCTAGATCATTGGAGAGACACTTGGCACACATCATTGAGCTCTTGGTTTGAATCTCTAACACACTCATGCGTTTCTTTCTGAGTGTGTTTTTGGTGGCATTGTGATTTGTAATCTAAGGGAGCTCTCAACGTGTGAGAACGCCCCTTGAATTTTGTTATTCACCCCTTTGTGATTAGTGGAAGAGGGTTCGCCTTCATGGCGACCCGACGAGGGTAGGGTTGGAGAAGACCCGGTCCTTTTGTGGTCTCCTCAACGTGGATGTAGGTTGCCTTCGTGGTAGCCGAACCATGGGATAAATCGTGTGTCTTGTCCTTTTTGTGTTCATCACTCAAATTGATCAACTTACTCTAGGGTTTGATACACATTGTTCAATTTACAATAAATTGTAGAACACAAGCCTTAATCGTGATACAATCCAATATACAACTGTTAAACTGTTGTTTGATTCTATATTTCTGCTGCACACATTGAAGAATCAACCTCGATTAATCTTGATCAACTTAGTCCGTGAACACCGGACTAGTCCGCACTTTACCGGACTAGTCCGATTTTTCTGGTATTGAACTTGTTGTTGAGTGTTGCAGGATCCGACAAAAATTCAAAAGGCCTATTCACCCCCCCTCTAGGCCTACATTCAATTGGTATCAGAGCTTGGTTTTTCAAGAAAGATTTTAACCACTCGAAGAGATCATGTCAGACATGAAGGACGTCCACAAAATCAACAACCAAGAGGAAGTCAACAACGACAAGAACCAAAAACTGGAGAAGTACCTCGAAGCCATTCAAGACTTCGAGGACGACGATGAGGAGACGCTGGAGCTAAAGGCGCTCCTCAGAAAGAAGGCACTTTCAAAAGGGAAAGCGAAAGTTGAAGAGAAGAAGAAGGGGAGTAGTCACACCGACTACTCCAGATATCCTTTTAATTATGATCGTCTAAATTCCAATAACAATCACTACTTATCTATCCCACTTGGAAAAGCCCCACACTTCGATGGGAGTGATACTCCATGTGGAGGCGGAATATGAAGATGCATTTGATTTCCCTCAACCCAAGTTTATGGCATGTTGTATGTACAGGGATAGATATTCTGGATGACGACGAAGAGCTCACCCCAAGTCAAGAGCAGGCCATCCATAGAAACACTCAAGCCGCAGCCATAATCACCTCCTCTCTCAGTCGAGACGAGTTCACCAAGGTGGATGGACTCGAAATTGCTAAGGAGATATGGGATACACTACAAACAGCACATGAAGGTGACCGGCATGTGCGTGAGGCAAAAATTGAAATGATCGAAGGTGAACTAGGAAGATTCGCAATTGAGGAAGACGAGTCACTCCAGGATATGTACAATCGATTGAAGACACTTGTCAACAAGGTTCGATCATATGGGAGCAAGAAGTGGAATGACCACGAGGTGGTAAAGCTCATCCTTAGAGCTTTTATGCCTCGCAATGTCACGCTATGCTCAATGATCAGAGAAAGCCTCGGTTACAAAAGGATGACTCCGGATGAATTGCTTGGTAAAATTATCAACTTTGAAATGATGGAGAAACAAGCCAAGCACGTCAAAGAAATTGCCGACCTCACCTCGGCCAAGAAGAAAGGAGTTGCCCTAAAATCTACTCTCAATCCTCTATCCAAAGAAGCAAGAGAAGCACAACTAGAGGAGGACAGTGATGACGAGAGTAGTGAGCTAGATGAAGAGGATATGATTTTGTTCATGAAAAAGTTCAAGAGAATAATGAAGAAGAGACAAGGAACAAAATCAAGTGAAGGAAAGTACAAGGAAAGGATGAAGCCAAAGATGAGGCGGGCGTGCTATAATTGTGGTGAGTATAACCACTTTATAGTCGATTGCCCGTATAAGGACAACAAGAAGAAAACTAAAGAAACCAAGCCTCAACCTAAGAAATTCTTTAAGAAGAAGAAACAAGCCGAACAAGCACACATTGGGAATGAGTGGGACTCAAATGATGAGTCCTCATCATCCGATGAAGAAGAGATGGCTAGCATAGCCATAGAAAGCACATCCAAGAAATCCACACTCTTCCCCACACTCGGTGCAAAGAAGGGAAATGGCACTTGTCTCATGGCAAAGGAAGGTAAACGCAAGGTAAACATCAAAACCCCTTCCATGCATTCCTACTCTAGTGATGATGAACTAGATAGTGATGATGAGGATATGCTAAATGGACTAGATAGGAAAACTGCTGCTAAAATGAGATTTTTACTTGACCAACTTATTGAGAAGGAGAGATTAATTGATCATCAAGAGGACATGATTATCTCCCAAAAGGAGAAGTATGTCAAACTTGACAAACTCCTAGAGCTTGAAAAGGAGAAAAACAGTTCACTAGAGCTTGAGCTAGCTTCAAGCAAGAAAACTTGCTTGGAGTTAACCGACTCAAATTTTGCAATCAAGGACCAACTTGCTGACCTGATCAAGGTTAACAAAATCCTTGAAGTGCAAGTTGAGTCACTCAAGCTAAGTGAACCTTCCTCCTCTTCAAGTTCACCTTCTCAACCCACTAAAACTGATCTTGTTCATATGTGCACATGTAGTAAAATCAACACCAGTTTGAAGGAGAAGTCAACCTCCACAAAGGATAAAAATCCTACCCAGTATGGAATATTTGACAAGGAGAAGATCAACTATGCACGTAGTGCATACTTGGTCCAAAGACCTCCAAATGTCAAATATGGCATTGGTTACTCTTATGATGAAAAGCAACATGCTGGAAGTCATAAGAATAATAGGGGAAGGATCTCCTTTGTGAAGGGAAGATCCTCTCAAACTGATAAGTTGAAGAATAAGAAATTGAACTCGCATGAATACCGGACTAGTCCGGTCAGTGTCCGGACAAGTCCGGTCATCCAGACAAGTCCGGCCACCCAGACTAGTTGTGACGCCCGGTTCCAAAAATTGAACCAAGCTAACGCATATGTGTGCCCAGGATGTTCAACACACATACACGAGTGATTCACAAATGATAAACAGATAATTACCACAGCTCAAATTATTAAATAAGTACCCTTATTACATAATTCATTAAATCCTCGAATACAAGCTCTAATGAATATTAATGATAAGTTCAACTAATGCAGCGGAAATAAACTAATTAAGCAACTAAGCAAACTAAGCAAAAGGGAATAGCGCAGCTCCATGCAACACCACAGGCAAAGCTGACGGTAGACACGGCCTAGAACTCCGCATTATCGCCATTAAACTCACAATTCTGACCTGCAACTGTTGGGGGGGATTGCAAGGGTGAGTACATGTCGTACTCAGCAAGTGTGGAAAGTATGACATGTGGCTTATTCAAATGACGACAAAAATAATGGCTAAGTGCTGAAAAGTACAGTAAAACATTTGAAAAGCATTATACTATGTCTATGTGAAACAATCCCATCATAACCATCATATTAACATAATATAAACCATACCCAATTATTGCCAACATTACCATTATCCATGTCCAATTACCATAACTCAAATTCATATCCATGACCATAATCCATAAACCATAACCATCACCAAACCATAACCATAAACCAACCATAACCCAATTCCAGACCATAACCATCCCAAATCCCAATTTCCAACTCTAATCATGTAGGTCATCCAAGCGCTCATAACCGGGAGCACGGCTATCATGATAGTTTTTAACACTCTGCAGAGGTTGTACCACTTTACCCACATGTTTGTGATTTTATCACCTTTTGTAAGACCTATGTGTGCTGAATACATTGGCTTGTAGTGAATACACTCGGCTTTGATGATAAAAGTTTTTAATATCACCAAAACACCTTTTTATCAAGGTCCGACTCTAGCTCCGAGCTACAGCAAGATCCGACGATAGGTCCGGCTTGCTTTGGGTAGCTCCGGTTACGTTTGATGCTAGGTCCGACTTCTTGGTAAGGTCCGACCAGCTTTGGTTAGCTCCGGTGAGCTTTATCTTTAGCTCCGGTATGTCTTTGTTCGCTCCGGCATATATTTGATAGCTCCGGCATATATTTGATAGCTCCGGCATATATTTGATAGCTCCGGCATATATTTGATAGCTCCGGCATATATTTGTTAGCTTCGGCATGCTAAGCTCCGACGTACTTTGTCTAGCTCTGGTTTTTGGGTTGACTAGTTTCGACTAAGTTTTGATAAGCTCCGGATCCAGGATCTACTAGTTTTGGTAAGCTCCGGCGCTAGGTTCTACTAGCTCTTGTTAGCTCCGGCTCAAGCTCCGGGTTGCTCTGGTAAGGTCCGGAACTTGACCGCAGTGCTTCTGCTTTGCATTTGCAATGTCTCGTACTTGCTTTACTTGATTGGAAAGATTGCTTAGTATTCATTTGCTAAGTTTTTGGTGCGTTTTGGATGATACGGTTGATATCGTTTCTACTGTGGTTTTGCAACATGCTTATGTGAGGTTCTCACGTAAGGTGTTGTGTTCGGAACTAACTTGAGTCAAGTCGAGGACTTGGGCTCGTATAGATTGGTTGTTTGTTCATGTGCAGGTGTTGCTTGAGTTCAAGTCATGGCTGGTGACGGGATCCATTGGACTAGTCTCAGGAGGAGATGAGGTTCCAACAACCAAGTTCGGGAGGAACTGTGGTTGAGCGGGTCAGGAGGTCGCGCAGGATGATTGAATCAAGGACAGTGCATATGAAGGTCGAAGGAAGGTGTTCGCACGTATGCATGAGGTGCATGACGTGGCAATATGCTTCTAGAGACGGATTATGGAAGGAAGATCTGATCGGAAGGATCGGATCGTATCGGTTGAAGACTTTGGCTGCGGCAGAGTCGGTTATGGCTCGGTATGGGAAGTATCGAGTTGGTTATGTTAGGATTTCGTGTGTGTCACGAAATTGAGTTGTTTAGGAATGAGGGATACATTCCTAAGGTGTTTGGAAGTCTTAAGATTGCTTCTATCTGCGTATAGAAGAATCTTGAGCAGTTATGGTAAGTTCCGATTGTGATCGGATTAGGATTGGAGTCCTAGTTGAGATTGGGATGGCCTAAGGGCTGGTTATATAAGCAAGGGAAGGCCAAAGCTCGTAGAGACGACTTTGGGGGCTGTTCCTCTTGTGTTCTATTGAATAAAATTCATAGCTTGAAGGAACTTTTGTGCCTTGTTCGTCCGACTTGTTCCAGACAAGTTTTACTCGTCGAGTTTCTGGACAGCACTACCTTTTGTCGGTGGTTTTATCATAACTCGAGTTTTACTGATCCAATTGACGTGATTCTTCTTGGGTTGTCTTCAGAACTTTATTATCTATCATCTGTCAAAATTTCACGGTCATTGTATTTGTGGTCTATGATCTACACGAGTTTCTTTGCAGCATTCCAGAAACTGTTTTTCTCGGGTAGGTCAGATTGACCATAGTCTGATCTTTCGATCATAACTTGAGTTTTTCTCGACGGATCTGAGTAATTCTTTTTGTGTTGTCTTCGTGACTTGATTCTCTCTGATAACTATCACTTTTGTCACGGTGAAACACGTTTAGATTAGTCTCACACACGAATTCTTTAAACAGATCGTTTTTCTACCGAAGGGATTGGGGTTTTATTGTTTCTGCTGCGTAAGATTTTTAAATCTACCATTCACCCCCCCTCTGGTAGCTTTTCACGTGCTCTCTGATCCTACAATTGGTATCAGAGCCACGGTGCTCTAATCTTAGTGATTTGCACGTGTTTTTGACTAATCATCATGGAGAAGTACTCCGTCAAACCTTGTGTGTTTGCTGGTATTGATTTTCAGGTTTGGAAGGCACGCATGGAGGCTTTTATCCAGGCACAAGGCTTTGCAATATGGGAGAAGGTGTATAAGCCTTATGAAGTGCCACCCAATGATCAAGTCATAGCCACGAACCTCTGGGACGTCGACAACAACAACAAAGCCCGAAACTTGATCATCCAAGGACTCACTCAAAGCGACTTTGATCGTGTCGCGCACCTCCGATCAGCATACGACGTTTGGAGAGCTCTCTGTGATTATCATGAAGGCTCCAACACAATCAAGGAGGTAAAACAAGATATGTTCAAGAAAGAATATATGCGTTTTGAGATGCAACCAGGTGAGTCGATCGATGACCTCTTTGCTCGTTTCAATAAAATTCTCAGCAACTTACGTAGTGTCAATGTAAATTTTTCTGATGCTGAGAATGCTAGACAACTTCTTAGTGCATTAGACATGACAATTTGGGAGATGAAAGTAACATCTATTCGTGAATCAACTGTCATGAGTTCTCTTACATTAGATGTACTTTATTCTAAACTAAAAACTCATGAAATTGACATCCTAGCATGTAAGAACCCAAACAAGTCTATTGCATTTGTCTCACAACGTGATATGTCTAGCTCCGGCCAATCATCATCCTGCAATACTCTTGCTTTGTTGTCCTCACTAACCCTGGAGCAGATCGAAGAAATTCCAGAAGAGGAGTTGGCACTCATCTCTACTAGATTCTCAAAAGCATTGCAAAATGTGAGAACTAGAAGGAGAGGAAGCTCCGGACCTCAACGCTGTTTTGAATGTGGTAAAACATGACACTTTCGTACAGAATGCCCTAACCTTTCAGGTCCGACCACCTGGGAAGAAAAACAAAGCAAGATCCGGACCTCCTCTGGAAATTCCAACAAGAAGAAGAAAGGTACCATAGGACGCAAGATGATCAACAGCTTCATCACCGCGCTTCAAGAGCTCAGTTCAAGTGATGTAGACTTTGAAAGTGATGAAGATAATGATGATCTGGCCAACTTATGCTTCATGGCGGGCAAAGCAAGATCAAGATCAAGTCAGGAGGAAGCAGAACACAACAGTGACGATGATGAGGTATGTTCTACCTGCAATGAAATGTGTGATGCTATTTCTCGTGCAACTATTATTGTCAAGAAAAAGGACAAAAAGCTTAGGGATAGTGCTGCTAAAATTGAATCACTAGAATCTGAAATTAACCGTTTAAAAACTTTGATTCCTAGTGATGATGCATGTCCCTCATGTGACTTAATCTATGAACAATTGTCCACATTAAGAAGTGCACACTCCTCCACTCTAGATAAACTTGATGAAGAAATTAAAAAGAACAAAGAGCTTGCTGCACTTAATGATAAAAACTTGAAAGATGCTAGCTGTTCTACAATTGACTTGCATTGTTCTGCATGTGAAAATCTTGATAAGAAACTGCAAGATGCTATGAATGAAATTTCTATGTTGAACAATGCTTTACGTTCTCATGAAGTTAAATTTTGTTCCAATTGCAAACTAAAAGGAAAAACTTCATGTGAAAACTGCCTAGACTTGTCCAAGAAACTTGATGACATGAATAGGACACTAGGTCGGTTTTGTAATGGGGATAAGAATCTAAACTTGCTGCTGAATTCTTCCAAGTCTAGCAAAGATAAAACTGGTTTAGGTTTTGATTCTCATGTTCATGCTAAGGCACATCCACCTAAAATTGTAAGGTCATTAGGAAGTGGTTTGATTCAAACAGTTCTTAAACAAAAAGAAGTGGTTTTCAAATCTGCAGGAGTGTTGCCTCATTCGGTTTCAAATAAAAATATTGCTTGCTCATCTAGACATGAACACAAAGTTAAATTTCATTGTACCTTCTGTGGTAGAGATGGTCATGTCATAGATTTTTGTTATAGACTAGCTAAACAACAGAAAAGGGAAAGAAAAATTGCTAGATCTTATAACTTTCATGCAATTAGAAAAACACAACCTGCTTTAGTGAGTCAGAAATTTGAGAAGGTAGCTTCCAGACCTTCTGGTAAGAAATCCGCAAAAGCAGCTCCGATAGTTCCGATAGCTCCAAGAGCTACCGGATCTTCTGTTGTTCCCTCTGGAGCTTCAGTTTTTGCCTCCGGACCTTCTGCTTTTACCTCCGGAGCTACCAGTTTTCACTCTAAACAAGTAACAACTTCTAAATCAACTGTTAAGAAAAGAAAACCTCAATCTTTGACTCATAAACCTGCTGTTTTATCTCAGCATTCGCGTGTTTTTCCTGGTGCACGTCGCGTGACTCAGTACTGGATTCCTAAATGCCTTTTGACTAACCCCAGTATTGAGTCATCGGCGTATTGTGCTTCTATGTAGGTTACACGCTTGAGGAAGGAGAATATTTGGATTGTGGATTCAGGTTGCTCACGCCACATGACCGGTAACAAAGATTGGTTCTCCTCCCTCACCTTTGTGTCACGTGTAGAGAATGTTACTTTTGCCGATAATTCTTCAACTCCTATAATTGCTAAGGGTTCGGTTAGAGTAAATGATCACTACACTTTGAAGGATGTGGCACTTGTCAAAAATTTGAAATATAACTTGCTTTCTGTTTCACAATTGCTAGATGAAAATCTAGAAATTACTTTCAATAAAAACTGCTGCAAAGTTGTAGATTCAAATAGTGAGCTTATTTTTAACATGTCTCGGTTTGGAAGAGTTTTTAAAGCTGATTTTGATATGTCTTCTTCTAAGCATAGGTGTCTAGTTGCTAATGATTCAAAGGACTTATATTTTTGGCATCGTAGACTTGGTCACGTAGGCTTTGATCACCTAACGCGTGTTAGTGCTCTTGATCGCATACGTGGGCTGCCTAAGCTTAAAGGGGACAAAGAAATTGTGTGCTCTTCTTGTAGACATGCTAAGATGGTTGCAGGTTCACATACTCCTCTCACAATGATCATGACAACTGAACCATGTCAACTTTTGCATCTTGACACCGTAGGACCTTCACGTGTTCAATCCTTCGGAGGTAAATGGTATGCTCTTATTATTGTTGATGATTATTCTAGATATTCTTGGGTGTATTTTATGGCGTCTAAGAATGAAGTCTTTAGTCACTTTAGAACTTTATTTCTTAGATTATCAATTGATCACCCAGAATCATTAAAAGCAATTAGAAGTGATAATGGAACTGAATTTAAAAATCAATTCTTTGATCACTTTTGTGCTGAAAATAGAATAGATCATCAATTTTCTTCACCATATGTACCTCAACAAAATGGTGTTGTAGAAAGAAAGAACAGAACCCTAGTTGAGATGGCTAGGACTATGCTTGATGAATATCAAACCCCTAGGAAATTTTGGGCTGATGCATTAGCAACTGCTTGTTATGTCTCAAATCATGTTTTCTTGCGTGCTAAGCTAGGTAAAACACCATATGAGCTCCGGTTTGGACATAGGCCTAGTGTTACACACTTTCGGGTCTTTGGTTGCAAATGCTTTGTTAAGAAACATGGTAATCTTGATAAATTTGAACCTAGATCCAATGATGGCATGTTTCTTGGTTATCCATCTCATACTAGAGGCTACCGTGTGCTTTTACTTGACACTAACAAAATTGTGGAGACTTGTGAAGTGTCTTTTGATGAAGCTTGCCCAGGTACTAGCTCCGGTGTTGCAGGACCAGATTCATATTCTCAGAGGGAGGGTATTTTCGAAGATGAAGAAGAGCCGATGATACCGCCTGGTAGTTCCGAAGTTGACACGTGTCCAGCTCCGGACATTGAACAAGCTCCGGCTGTCACCTCTGCTGGTCCTGATCGTCCACAAATCACAAGCTCATCAATCTACAATGAACCTAATGAAAAAGAAGCTTGTGAGACATCTGTTCCCCTACGTTTTTACAAAGATCATCCCCCACAACAGATGATTGGAAGCTTGCATGAACGAGTCACACGGTCCAGGTTTTGCGATCCAAACTCTCATGCTCATTCTGCTTTTGTTGCTTCTTTTGAACCCAAAGATATATCACACGCACTCACTAATGAATCTTGGATTATTGCCATGCAAGAAGAGTTAGAAAATTTTGAAAGAAATAATATTTGGAAACTTGTACCTCCACCTCAAGGCCACACTTTAATTGGAACTAAATGGGTATATAAAAATAAACAAAGTGAGGATGGGGTTGTGATTAGGAATAAGGCTAGGTTGGTTGCTCAAGGTTTCACTCAAGTTGAAGGTCTAGATTTTGATGAAACTTTTGCTCCTGTCGCTAGATTAGAAGCCATAAGAATTTTGTTAGCTTTCGCAGCATCTAAAGGTTTTAAGCTATATCAAATGGATGTTAAAAGTGCTTTTCTTAATGGCTACATAGATGAGGAGGTTTATGTCAAACAACCACCAGGTTTTGAAAATCCAGATTTTCCTAATCATGTTTACAAACTGTCCAAAGCCTTATATGGTCTCAAACAAGCCCCTAGAGCATGGTATGATAGGTTAAAAACATTCTTACTTGAAAAGGGGTTTACAATGGGAAAGGCTGATAAAACTCTTTTTGTGCTTAAACATGGCAATGACTCATTATTCGTTCAAGTGTATGTGGATGATATTATCTTTGGTTGTGCTTCTCATGATCTTGTGTCCAAGTTTTCAGCAATGATGAGTTCCGAATTTGAAATGAGTATGATGGGTGAACTCACTTACTTTTTGGGGCTGCAAATCAAGCAAACCAAGGAGGGTACCTTTGTGCATCAAACAAAGTATACCAAAGATCTCCTAAGGCGCTTCAACATGGACAAAAGCAAGCCTCTTCGGACACCAATGGGAACAGCAACAACACTTGAACTTGATGAAGATGGTGAATCCGTGGATCAAAAAGAATACAGAAGTATGATCGGATCACTTTTGTACCTTACAGCATCAAGACCGGACATACAATTCAGCGTATGTCTTTGTGCACGGTTTCAAGCTTCCCCACGTGTTTCACATCGTCAAGCCGTCAAAAGGATTCTCAGGTACTTACATGGAACTCAAGAATTTGGCATTTTTCTTCCTTCTTCCTCAATCGTTTCTTTGAAAGCTTTTTCGGATGCTGATTTTGGGGGTTGTAGGATTGATAGGAAAAGTACTTCCGGTGCTTGTCATTTTCTTGGTAATTCTCTTGTTGCTTGGTCCTCTAGAAAACAAAGTTCAGTTGCACAATCCACAGCCGAATCTGAGTATGTAGCTGCTGCTAGTGCTTGTTAACAAATTCTTTGGATTGTTCAAACACTTAAGGACTATGGGGTTGATCTAGATAGTGTTCCACTGTTCTGTGATAACACTAGTGCTATTTGCATTGCTAAAAACCCCGTGCAACATTCTAGAACTAAGCACATTGGCATTAGGTATCACTTTCTCCGTGATAATGTTGAAAAAGGAAACATTGTGCTTCACCATGTAGATACCGAACAACAATTGGCTGACATTTTTACAAAACCTTTGGATTTCACTCGTTTTTGTTACATTCGTAGTGAAATAGGGGTTATGCATCCTCATGGCTTAAATTGAGGGGGAGTTTTTGAAACTTAGGAAGTCTATGTGTGAATCTGAAATTAAAATAATATGACTATATTATTTCATACATATATGACTTTGTGATTCCTTTTACATGCTGAAAGTTCTTACTACATTACTCGTGTTATACTTTTTGTAGTTTTTGCCATGTCTAGTAATTGGAATAATTACTTACACTAAATCTGGTCATGGTTGAACTTTCTTGCTGTTTTGAACTTGTTGCATGCTCACAAATGCTTTTAATCATTAAGAATTTATCAAGTAATCAACTCACATGTTGAGTTTTTATGAACAAATATAAATTGAGAAAAGATCAAGAGAATATGCATGCATCGCACTTCTTCTTTCGAGATGGCTTGTCATTGCACTTAGATATGAACTTGGAAGAAGTTGTGTATGACTAAAACCATGTCCTTAAGCTTCTGATTGTCAAATGACATAGGCTTGGCTTGGTTGGTTAGAATAAGGCAGATGAGCATATAATCTCTTGCAAATATCATATTATCTAAATTTATGCTTTGAAAAATAATAAAATGCAGCAACAAATGTCATGCTTTCAGGTTTTGAAATAGTTGAGTTTGTGAGATCATGACCTGCTAAAATTGAAAATCACACTTGCTTTCTAGCATGGCTTACACTACATTATGTATCTCATTGATGTGATAGTGTAAGTTACTTGATAGTATGACTTGGGTGAGCTTTGTTTATATGTATATGTTATAATATGCTCATAACAACTAAAGAAGGAGAGATAATTTGTTTATATCTCATAACAATTAAAATTTCTCTTTTACCTTGCTGAATACATTGTCAAAGGGGGAGAGATTAATCACACATTCAAAAAGGAAGAGATAAGCATGAAGAGAATATGTGCATAAGGAAAGTTAATAAAGGGGGAGAGATAATATGGGATATTTTTTTTCCTTCTCATTTTATTTTTTATTTAAACAAAAAGGGGAGAAATTGTTTTCAAAACTTTTATTTGAATAAGCCAATGTTCGGAATTTTAAATGGTGTTGCCAATGCATTCATCAAGGGGGAGATTGTAAGACCTATGTGTGCTGAATACATTGGCTTGTAGTGAATACACTCGGCTTTGATGATAAAAGTTTTTAATATCACCAAAACACCTTTTTATCAAGGTCCGACTCTAGCTCCGAGCTACAGCAAGGTCCGACGATAGGTCCGGCTTGCTTTGGGTAGCTCCGGTTACGTTTGATGCTAGGTCCGACTTCTTGGTAAGGTCCGACCAGCTTTGGTTAGCTCCGGTGAGCTTTATCTTTAGCTCCGGTATGTCTTTGTTCGCTCCGGCATATATTTGATAGCTCCGGCATATATTTGATAGATCCGGCATATATTTGATAGCTCCGGCATATATTTGATAGCTCCGGCATATATTTGATAGCTCCGCCATATATTTGATAGCTCCGGCATATATTTGTTAGCTCCGGCATGCTAAGCTCCGACGTACTTTGTCTAGCTCCGGTTTTTGGGTTGACTAGTTCCGACTAAGTTTTGATAAGCTCCGGATCCAGGATCTACTAGTTTTGGTAAGCTCCGGTGCTAGGTTCTACTAGCTCTTGTTAGCTCCGGCTCAAGCTCCGGGTTGCTCTGGCAAGGTCCAGAACTTGACCGCAGTGCTTCTGCTTTGCATTTGAAATGTCTCGTACTTGCTTTACTTGATTGGAAAGATTGCTTAGTATTCATTTGCTAAGTTTTTGGTGCGTTTTGGATGATACGGTTGATATCGTTTCTACTGTGGTTTTGCAACATGCTTATGTGAGGTTCTCACGTAAGGTGTTGTGTTCGGAACTAACTTGAGTCAAGTCGAGGACTTGGGCTCGTATAGATTGGTTGTTTGTTCATGTGCAGGTGTTGCTTGAGTTCAAGTCATGGCTGGTGACGGGATCCATTGGACTAGTCTCAGGAGGAGATGAGGTTCCAACAACCAAGTTCGGGAGGAACTGTGGTTGAGCGGGTCAAGAGGTCGCGCAGGATGATTGAATCAAGGACAGTGCATATGAAGGTCGAAGGAAGGTGTTCGCACGTATGCATGAGGTGCATGACGTGGCAATATGCTTCTAGAGACGGATTATGGAAGGAAGATCTGATCGGAAGGATCGGATCGTATCGGTTGAAGACTTTGGCTGCGGTAGAGTCGGTTATGGCTCGGTATGGGAAGTATCGAGTTGGTTATGTTAGGATTTCGTGTGTGTCACGAAATTGAGTTGTTTAGGAATGAGGGATACATTCCTAAGGTGTTTGGAAGTCTTAAGATTGCTTCTATCTGCGTATAGAAGAATCTTGAGCAGTTATGGTAAGTTCCGATTGTGATCGGATTAGGATTGGAGTCCTAGTTGAGATTGGGATGGCCTAAGGGCTGGTTATATAAGCAAGGGAAGGCCAAAGCTCGTAGAGACGACTTTGGGGGCTGTTCCTCTTGTGTTCTATTGAATAAAATTCATAGCTTGAAGGAACTTTTGTGCCTTGTTCGTCCGACTTGTTCCAGACAAGTTTTACTCGTCGAGTTTCTGGACAGCACTACCTTTTGTCGGTGGTTTTATCATAACTCGAGTTTTACTGATCCAATTGACGTGATTCTTCTTGGGTTGTCTTCAGAACTTTATTATCATCATCTATTAAAATTTCACGGTCATTGGATTTGTGGTCTATGATCTACACGAGTTTCTTTGTAGCATTCCAGAAACTGTTTTTCTCGGGTAGGTCAGATTGACCATAGTCTGATCTTTCGATCATAACTTGAGTTTTTCTCGACGGATCTGAGTAATTCTTTTTGTGTTGTCTTCGTGACTTGATTCTCTCTGATAACTATCACTTTTGTCACGGTGAAACACGTTTAGATTAGTCTCACACACGAATTCTTTAAACAGATCGTTTTTCTACCGAAGGGATTGGGGTTTTATTGTTTCTGCTGCGTAAGATTTTTAAATCTACCATTCACCCCCCCCCCTCTGGTAGCTTTTCACGTGCTCTCTGATCCTACACCTTTCGATGACTAAGAAACCTCCATTGTGCCATCTCACACTTCCGTAGGTGTGTGGCCAAGAGATCACAAAGTAGCCTTTCAAAAGGGACTACTAGTATGTACGGACCCACTAAGGTTTCACCGGCAGGCTTGAATCTCTATTCTCCCACCCACGGGCCCCCTCGTGTGCCATGCGGATCCCAGGGTAGTCCTCCTCGACTCCCATTCCCCGCGCCATCCAATGGTCCATACAATACTAGCAGTGCTCCTAATTATTCAGCTACGCCGCACCCATACTTGGCCTTGTGGTGGCACTGTTGACCTGGCATATTCTCGCATGAACCGGTCCTTAGATCTAAGGCAAGCAAACCACCATAACGTCCAACCCACTCACAAAACCATGCTTTCTTAGATCACCCATCGTATTGACCAGTTCACATTAACCATAATATCATTGATGCATAATTAATTGTGTAGTGTTGTTTGCCATCCCAATTAATTAAGCGAAGCAAAAAGGTAAAAACCCTTTCCGACTCTCTACCGTAATTCCAGGTGACAAGGGTGGTCAAACAAAACTAGTAAACTTCCTACCATAGGATTCCCATCAATTTGACACAAGCATGCAAGTTCGCAAACAAAACATTTAATAAAACAGGATCAATATGCTTCAAGGACACTTGCCTTGCTCCGACGGATGGGGTTGCTCAAGCGCTTCAAAGTCTTGGTTTTGGAAATCCTCGTATGCGGCCTCTTGAGCACGTTCCTCTACGCGTGATCATACATACAAGAAAACATATACAATTCAACATAATGCACACAAAATAATCAACATGCAATGACATGCATGCATGCATGGTTTAATAATTAATTTACTACGGTCGTTTATTAATTAGATGCAACTAGTTCATACGTGTTCATATGAGTTTACGGGGGTTTTAGGGTGGATTAATGCTGCTGAAAATAAAATCATGGTGCAACTAAATTTAATTTACGCCTATTAGATTCAATACGGTCGCTAAAATTCGCACCGGGAACGAATCCTACCGTAGATCTGACGGCTTGACGGTCGCGAAAAAATGCGACGCGTAGACGAAATAGATGGTGCAGCAGTCCTTCGGCGGCACGACGACGGCGGCACGATGTCGGCGACGATCTCCGGCGAACGGTGGTGCCCTCCTCTTTTTCTTCCTTTTCTTCCCCTCTTTTTCTCCTTTTTTCTTCCCTGGGCGCAGCTCTCTGGACCTTGGTTCCGGCGGCTTTTTCTTTCCTCTGGCGGCGGCTGATTTGCTCGATCTGGGAAAAAGCCTAGGGACCTCGGTTCCTTTTATAGGGGCGGCGGGAGTCATCCGGAATCGGTTCCGGAGCCGGCGGGATCGGGAGCGTTGGGGTCGGTGCGGGAATCGTGCGTCAGGTGGCGTACAGCGGCGGGAGACCGGGCGCTCGCGGGAAAGTCGCGGGGAGGGGCAGAGTCGGACCGGGCGCGGGACTCGGGGCGCGTCGTACCGGGGCGGGACGCGTACGGCGCGGGAGGCGCGGCACGCGGTGGGAGGCGGGGCCCAGGCGCTGCGCTGGTCGGCTCGGCGCGTGCGGCGTTGCCGGCTGGGCCGGTCGGCGGCCTGGCCGGCGGGGGTTTTCTCTTTTTTTTTCATTTTTTTTTTGAAACATATTACTGTTTTTTTAATTATTTATTTATTATTATTATTTTTACATTATTTATTTATCTTATTTATTTTATTCATTTACTTTTTTATATATATATTATTATTATTTTATATTTATTATTTATATTTTTTTATTTTACTTTTCTTTTTATACTTCCTTTTATTATATAATTTATTATATATATATCCTTTTATATATATATATATTATTATTCATATTATATATTTATTATTTTTTTTATTATTTATTATTTTTATAACATATATTATTAATATTAATATTTTATCTATTTCTATATATTGTTATATATTATTTATATATATACTTATATATATATTTTTATTATTATTATTTTTATACTTATTCCTCATTACAAGTTTTAGGCAATAATTATTATTTTCTATTTCTTCTTTTGCTACATACATTTGTATATTTTATCATTTTTCTTTTATTCTACTAATGTTTAATACATGATCATGTATGCAATGCATGATGCGAAAATTTAGGGTGTTACACTAGTCTGATTCATAAACAACAACAGCTTCTATTTAAAACTTTTGATGCCTCTTATGTATTAATGAGAAACAATCTTGGTAAGGTTTATGCTTATTATGTTGGGTCACGCCATGGGAACACAAAATCCCATGTGTGGGTGCCCAAATGTATTGTAACTAACCTCCAAGGACCCAAGCAAGCTTGGGTACCTAAAACCAAAGCATAATTTGTTTTTGCAGGCCTATTCCTCTGGTGGATCAAAATGGGTGCTAGAAAGTGGATGCACCAACCACATGACCAGAGAAAGGAGGATGTTCGTGGAATATGAAGAAAATGAGGACCCAAACGAAGGCATCTACTTCGGAGATAATAGTCAAGGAAAGGTGCTCGATACCGGTAAAATTGCAATATCCTCTGAACACACGCTTTCTCATGTTTTACATGTTGAATCTTTAGATTATAACCTGCTGTCCATATCTCAACTATGTGACAAAGGTTATAATTGCTTGTTCACTAACGAGGGTGTGACCGTCTCAAGGAGGAGTGATGGTTCCGTTGCATTCAAGGGTATGTTGAAGGGAAAGCTTTACCTTGTTGACTTCAACAAGGATAAAGCCGAACTCGACACATGCTTGATTGCAAAAACCAACATGGGTTGGCTGTGGCATAGACGGCTAGCACATGTTGGTATGAGGAATCTTCAAAAACTCCTCAAGGGCGATCACATCCGAGGTTTGAAAGATGTTGTTTTTGAGAAAGACAGGCCTTGTAGTGCGTGCCAAGCCGGGAAGCAAGTTGGAGCGCATCATCCCGCAAAGAACATCATGACTACAACAAGACCGCTCGAACTACTTCACATGGACTTGTTTGGTCCAGTTGCTTACATAAGCATCGGCGGTAACAAATACGGTTTGGTTATCATTGATGATTTTTCTCGCTTCACTTGGGTTTTCTTTTTGCATGATAAGTCAGAAACACAAGGAACACTCAAGAAATTCTTCAAGCGAGCTCAAAACGAGTTTTCATTGTCAATCAAGAGTATTCGAAGCAGCAATGGAACGAAGTTCAAGAACATACAAGTGGAGGAGTACCTTGATGAAGAGGGCATCAAGCACGAATTTTCAGCGCCATACTCACCACAACAAAATGGAGTTGCCGAAAGGAAGAACCGAACACTCATAGAGATGGCAAGAACAATGCTCAATGAATACAAGACTTCAGATCGATTTTGGGCGGAAGCGATTAACACCGCTTGCCACGCCGCAAATCGGCTTTATCTTCATTGACTACTCAAGAAAAATCCCTATGAGCTACTCACCGGTAACAAACCAAACATTTCATACTTTCGAGTTTTCGGTTCTCCATGTTATATCCTGAACAAGAAGCCCAGGACTTCAAAGTTCGCTTCGAAGTCCGATGAAGGTTTCTTGCTCGGTTACGATTCGAACACCTACGCCTATCGTGTTTTCAACAAGGCCTCCGGACTTGTTGAAGTAGCACGTGACGTAGTGTTCGATGAGACTAACGGCTCCCAAAAGGAGCAAGTTGATCCATGTGAATTAGGTAAAGAAGAAGCTCCTTGTCTAGCATTGAAAAGAATGGCTCTAGGTGAAGTTCGACCACAAGAGTCACCTTCACACATAAATGAGGAAAATGAACCACAAGAGGAGACCAACAATCAAGGGGGAGCTTCAACACAAGCACGAGAGTATGAAGATGATCAACAAGTCAACGAGGGCAACCACTCAGGGGGAGAAGAAAACGATCATGAAGACACAGCTCCCCAAGTGCCCCACCCAAGAGTACACCAATGCATTCAAAGGGATCACCCAATCGACAACATCATCGGTGACATCCAAAAGGGAGTAACCACTAGATCTCGCATAGCTAACTTTTGTGAGCATTACTCGTTTGTCTCCGTTTTGGAACCACGCAGGATTGAGGATGCATTGAAGGATCCGGACTGGGTGGTGGCAATGCAAGAAGAATTGAACAACTTCAAGAGGAACGAGGTGTGGGAACTTGTGGCAAGACCCAATGCAAACATAGTGGGCACCAAGTGGGTCTTCCGCAACAAACAAGACGAACACGGAGTGGTAACAAGAAACAAGGCGCGACTTGTGGCCAAAGGGTACTCACAAGTCGAAGGTTTGGATTTCGATGAGACTTTTGCTCCAGTAGCTAGGCTTGAATCTATTAGAATATTACTTGCATATGCTACTCACCATGATTTCAAGTTGTATCAAATGGACGTGAAAAGTGCCTTCCTCAACAGACCGATCAAGGAAGAAGTGTACGTGGAGCAACCACCCGGGTTTGAAGACGAAGAATTCCCCAACCACGTATATAAATTGCGTAAGGCTCTCTACGGCCTCAAACAAGCTCCTAGAACTTGGTATGAGTGTCTTAGAGATTTCTTAATTGAAAATGGTTTTCAAATTGGCAAAGTAGACTATACATTATTCACAAAGAATTTAGATAATGATCTTTTTATCTGTCAAATCTATGTTGATGACATAATATTTGGGTCAACTAACCAATCCTTCTATGAAGAATTTAGTAGAATCATGACAGACAGGTTTGAAATGTCAATGATGGGAGAATTGAAGTACTTCTTGGGATTCCAAGTGCGGCAACAAAGGGAAGGAATGTTCATAAGCCAAACCAAGTACACGCAGGACATACTCAAGAAGTTTGGCATGGACAAGGCAAAGCCCATAAATACCCCCATGGCAACGAATGGCCACTTGGATCTCAATGATAATGGACCTAGCGTCGATCAGAAGGTATATCGCTCCATGATTGGATCTCTACATTACTTATGTGCATCTAGGCCAGATATTATGTTGAGTGTATGTTTGTGTACACGATTTCAAGCCAACCCTAAGGAATGTCACTTGACAACCGTAAAAAGAATCTTGAGATATTTAGTTCATACACCCAACCTTGGTCTTTGGTACCCAAAAGGCTCAAAATTCAATCTCATTGGTTACTCCGATGCAGATTATGTCAGGTGCAAAGTAGATAGAAAAAGCACCTCCGGTACATGCCAATTCCTAGGGAGATCCTTAGTTTCTTGGTCATCCAAGAAACAAAATTCCATTGCTTTATCCACAGCCGAAGTGGAGTATGTTGCAGCCGGGAGTTGTTGTGCACAACTCCTTTGGATGCGACAAACTCTAAGAGATTACGGTTACAATATGAATCGTATTCCTCTCCTTTGTGACAATGAGAGTGCCATTAAAATATCCCACAATCCAGTTGAGCACTCTAGAACTAAACACATAGACATAAGACATCATTTCTTGAGAGACCGTTCCATGAAAGGAGACATTACCATCTCACATGTCAACACCCAAAAACAATTGGCCGACATATTCACCAAGCCACTTGATGAAAAGCGTTTTTGCGAACTCCGAAATGAACTAAATATCCTTGATTCTCGGAGTGTGGCTTGAAAAGTTGCATACCTGTATGACCTCTTCAAAATTTTGACTGAATTGTGAAAATCATCCCTCTCCATTTTTTCTCGAAAAACTATGTCAATTATTAGATCTTGATGAATTATGATCATTGTGTGATTATTGTATGCTTACTGGTCAAATTCATCAAGATTAATTGATTTGTTTTGTCCCACCTATTCTCTATTGATGAACCTTCAAATATATATGAATGGGCTATGCAATTTCTCCTGGTGACCACAGACTAGTCCGTGGTTACCCGGACTAGTCCGCTCTTGCAGACTAGTCCGCAGAGTGCCGATTAGACCGGACTAGTTCGATAGACCATGGACTAGTCCGATATAGCTCCCTGGATGACTTCGGACTAGTCCGGCCATGTCCGGACTTGTCCGATTTTTCGTGTCCATAACCCTAGCTGCCACCAAACCCTAATCTTCTCATCCCCACATTTGCTCACGCCTTCCTCTCTCTTGCGCTCGAGCTACCAAGGCGATTCTCTGCTCCCTCCGTCGAAAAAGTCCACATTTGGGCGGAGATCAAGCTTGACCTCTTGGGGATTGAAGCTAGCGGACTTGTCCGGCCTCCAACCCCCAAACCTTCAAGCTTCAATCGATTTCTTCGGTATCTTTCTTCAAAACCCTAGAAATCTTGTTTTTCTCCATTGTTGATCGTATAGCCTAGCATCCTTCACTAGATACATGCTTATTTGATGTACTACGTGTATGCTAGACTAGATTTGCATTAGGAAGCATTCCTTGACCAATCTGTTAGGCTTTTGAGGATGAACACCGGACTAGTCTTGTCCATGCACGGACAAGTCCGGTCCTCCGGACTAGTCCGTGCCTGTGCACCGGACAAGTCCGATGTTTCTGATCTGAAAACCTAATTTTTCAATTCCTCAATGCAATTCATTGCTATATTTTCATGCCTATGCCTTGTATCACTTACCATCATTCTTGCAAAATCATTCTCATATCATGTCGAGCTCAAACAACGAAATCTCTGACTTTGAGACCGAGTTGGACCACGAAGTGGCACCTCGGTCCTCGACGGGTCTTGGCAAGAAACGCCAAGAAAGACCCTCGGAGCCAGCTCCTTCACCTCCTCAGGTTCGGAGGAAGGTGCTGGCAAAGAAGCCAGTGTCAAAGGTAGCAGCATCCTCAGGTGGATCTCGCCAAGCCAAGGGCAAGGGCAAGGGGATAGCAACGGGGCCAGTCGGGCCCTTGAAGCTCCATGCTCCCAGGGAAGGGGTCCGGGACCCTACTGAGGAGAAGTTCAACGGCAAGGGCAGTGATTCTGCGGCCAAGTTCAGAAGCATTGACTGGTATGGCAGGCCAAAGCAAGCTGTCGATGGAAGGTTTTGGTGCAACTTCCATGCAGACTTCTACAAATCGGTGTATCTCCCAATGAAGACACTGGTGGTGCGCAGTCAGTGGATTGACTGGGCACACCTTGAGAAGAAGAAGTGCTCAGCTTTTGATGAAGTCATTGCAGCAGTTGAGAGGCATGGCCTGAAGGATCTCTTTGCCTTCAGCCATAACTGGAATGATGAAGTGATTGCACATTTCTTTGCAACTTGCCACTTCTCGAGTGAGGATGAAGAGAGTGTCACTTGGATGACACACGGATCTAAGTATAGTATCACTCAAGAGGACTTCACTAATCTGCTCCATCTGGACACCTCTGGACATGACAGGCTGATCATCCACAACATAGGTGTCATGGAGAAGGATAGGATGAAATTCCTATATGAGCCGAACTCAAAGTATGTCCCTCCCTCTACAAAGAACATGAAACCATTCTTTGTGATCCTCAACAGAGTGCTGAGGAAGACTATTGCTCCTAAAGATGGAGACGCTGGGAGCGTGCAAGGATATCTCCGGACTCTGATGAGAGTCATAAGCAAGGACCGCCCATTTGATGTGGCAGAATACATTTGGAATGATATGGTAAACATATCCTGCACGCCTAATAGGTCATGTGGCTATGCTCCCTACCTCATGTATATGATTGAGAAAGTCACAGGTATTGAGTTCGTGAAGGATGTGGAGCACACTCCTTTGAGGCCTCAGAAGCCTCAACCAGTGAGTGTCCAGGCTGCTCCCTCGCCGGCCTCTAGTCCCGAGGCACCGGCAAGATCAAGAAGCGGTGCTAGGGTTGTCCCTACCTCTAAGGAAGCCCCTCAGAGAGGATCAGCTAGTGGGATCCTCAAGTACCTGACCGCCATATTCTCCTCCTGCAAAAAGACTGAAGTGAAGGTCCACAAGCTCAACAAGAGAAGAAAGGAGGACATGAAGTATATAAAGGCCAATATGAAGCAAATCTGCCAGAAGCTGGAGATCGACCCCATTGGATCTCCAGTGATTTTTTAGGAGTCCGACCCAGACTTCACCGAGCTTGGGCCTCTGAACCCCTCCGAGCTTGCCTACTTTGGCATTGGGGGCTCGAGCGACTCTGTCCCTCCTCCTTCCCCTCCTCATGAAGCTGATGATGATGAAGACGAAGACGACGACGAGAGGACCGACAGTGAAGAGTGAAGACCCTAGGACCCTCCTCTCCTTCTTTTTGGTGTCTTGATGCCAAAGGGGGAGAGATTGAGGGGGAGTCTTAGCTTTAGCTGTGGTAGGGTGCGAGGAGAGAGTTCTCTTTATCTTTCTTTGGGATTGTAATGCTTTAACGCTGTTTTCATGTTAACTATGGTTCTGTGTTGAAATGCTTAATTAATTTGCAAGTATGTGTTGAAATCTGCAATTTTGCTCCTGAAATGACATATGTACTTTGTATTGATTCATCAATGTAAATTATGTAATTCTCAATGTTTCAATGCACTTAGCTATGCATCCCACCATAAAGAGTGCACATATGGATATTTCTCTTACTGCTTGATGTATTTTTGAGTCATATGTGCATACTTTATGAAAATTTCATCTCTTTTTGTCATATTTTGTGAAATCTCAATTGGTTGTCATCAATCACCAAAAAGGGGGAGATTGAAAGTGCATCTAGGACTCCCTTGTGAGTTTTGGATGATTTATGACAAGCAATTGGGATCCTAACCTCTTTGTTGAGATGAATGCAGGCCAATAATGAAAAATGAGCAAAATACCAAAAAGAAGGGATAATGAGGAGCAAAGTGAACTTGAGCTCAAGGAAAAGAAATAGTAGATTATTGTGTATGGAGTGTGTTAAGGAAACACACCCAAGAGCTCAATCATATTTAAGCACACACACATGTTGCACAAAGTTACACAGGATCGGACTAGTCCGATATCAACCGGACTAGTCCGATATCCTTTCTGCACCAGATCGGACAAGTCCGATATCTGTCAGACTAGTCCGATATCTTTCTGACTTGAGTCGGACTAGTCCTCCCCAGGGCGGACTAGTCCTCAACACACTTCACAAGTCACACAAAATCGGACAAGTCCGTTGTTAACCGGACTAGTCCGATATTCCTTCTGATCCACTTCGGACAAGTCCGATATTTACATGGACTAGTCCGAAATACCCACTGATCTAAATCGGACAAGTCCTCCAAGTGCGGACTTGTCATCCAACACACTTAGGGTTTCATATGTCCGGACAAGTCCGATGGCTATCGGACTAGTCCGAAGATTTCCAGTAGTGAAATCGGACAAGTCCGTTTTTGACCGGACTAGTCCGATATCTCGTGACACTTAGGGTTTGCTACACATAGCACACCGGACAAGTCCGGTGACCACCACGGACTAGTCCGATCTTTCTGAACCCTAACGGTCACTTTTAGAAACCCCATATAAATAGAGGTGCACGGCCCACTTTTACTATCTCTCGAACCCTAGCGCCGTCACACCTCCCAAGAGACTCAGAAACCACTTCTCTCCACGAAATTAAGTGCAAAATCGATCAATCCTTTGAGGATCACTTCTAGATCATTGTAGAGACACTTGGCACACATCATTGAGCTCTTGGTTTGAATCTCTAACACACTCCTGCGTTTCAATTGTAATTTCTGAGTGTGTTTTTGGTTGCATTGTGATTTGTAATCTAAGGGAGCTCTCAACATGTGAGAACGCCCCTTGAATTTGGTTATTCACCCCTTTGTGATTAGTGGAAGAGGGTTGGCCTTCGTGGCGATCCGACGAGGGTAGGGTTGGAGAAGACCCGGTCCTTTTGTGGGCTCCTCAACGTGGATGTAGGTTGCCTTCATGGTAGCCGAACCACGGGATAAATCGTGTGTCTTGTCCTTTTTGTGTTCATCACTCAAATTGATCAACTTACTCTAGGGTTTGATACACATTGTTCAATTTACAATAAATTGTAGAACACAAGCCTTAATTGTGATACAATCCAATATACAACTGTTAAACTGTTGTTTGATTCCATATTTCCGCTGCACACATTGAAGAATCAACCTAATCGATTAATCTTGATCAACTTAGTCCGTGAACACCAGACTAGTCCGCACTTTACCGCACTAGTCCGATTTCTCTGGTATTGAACTTGTTGTTGAGTGTTGCAGGATCCGACAAAAATTCAAAAGGCCTATTCACCCCCCCCCCCTCTAGGCCTACATTCAGGTCCGGATATCATCAAATCAAAATCCGACTGGAGGATATACTGAAGATGGCATTCTCGACGAGATACGGGCTCTATGAATATCTCGTCATGTCGTTCGTACTTACCAATGCGCCGGCTCACTTCATGTATTTGATGAATTCAGTGTTCATGCCGGAGTTGGCCAAGTTTGTCGTGGTCTTCATCGATGATATTCTGGTTTATTCTAAATCGGAGGAAGAACATGCCAAACACTTGCATATCATGCTCCAACGATTGCGAGATCGCAAGCTCTATGCAAAATTCAGCAAGTGTGAGTTTTGGATCAGCCAAGTACCATTTCTTGGTCACATTACTTCAGCGGAGGGCATCGCTGTTGATCCAAGAAAAATTGTGCAAGTGCTGAAATGGAAGTCTCCAGCTTTCGTACACGAAGTTCGCAGCTTTCCCGGATTAGCGGGATATTATCGGAGGTTCATTCCGAGCTTCTCAAAAATCACTAAACCAATGACGGAGCTTCTGAAAAAGGGGACCAAATATATTTTAAGCAAGGCATGTGAGGATGCATTTTAAGCATTGGTGAAACATCTCACAACAGCCCCAGTGTTAGCTCAGCCGGATACGACCAAATCTTTCGACGTTTATTGTGATGTGTCTGGCATTGGTCTCGGCTGTGTGTTAATGTAAGAAGGCCGTGTGGTCGCATGTGGCTCATGGCAGCTCCGAAATCATGAGCAGTATTATCCAACTCATGACCTTGAGCTTGCTGCCGTGGTGCTCGCTTTGAAAATGTGGAGGCATTATTTACTTGGAAATCTAGTGCACCTCTACACCGGTCACAAGAGCCTGAAATATATCTTCACTTAGAAGGAGCTGAATATGCAACAGCGAAGATGGTTAGAGCTGATCAAAGATTATGCGATTGAAATTCACTACCATCCCGGCAAGGCGAATGTGGTTGCCGATGCGCTAAGTCGCAAGTCTCACGTCAACAATCTGTCCATTACCCTGATGGAAGAGGACGAACCGAGTTTATACTTGGTTCCATATGGAGCGTTATATAATCTTGCTCTCGTTCCTACCATACGAGAGGAGATTATAGAAGCTCAAAAGAAAGACGTGGATATGTCACATATTTAGAGGAGAATGAAGAATGGAGAAATGAAGTGCTTCCGTAGTGATGAGCATGGTACTCTATGGTTCAATGACTGTATAGTGGTACCCCGCGATTTAACACTTCAGAAGAAAATCTTGGATGAAGCTCACTTGTTCAAGTATTCTATTCATCCGGGGAGCAACAAGATGTATGAAGATCTGAAAACCAAATTTTGGTGCACACGGATGAAGAGAGAAATTACAAAGTATGTATCCGAGTGTGATACGTGTCAGCCGGTGAAAGCCGACCACATGAGAAAAGCTGGACAGCTGCAACCATTGAAAATTCCTGCGTGGAAATGGGAGCATATTAGTATGGATTTCATCGTTGGTTTGCCTCTCACTTTTCACAAACATGATTCGATATGGGTGATAGTTGATCGACTAACCAAATCCGCTCATTTTATCCCTATACATACAAAGTACATTGCCAAGAAATATGCGGAGTTGTATATTGCAAGAGTCATGCGCTTGCACGGAATTCCCCGAACAATTATTTCAGATAGCGGTGCGCTGTTCGTTGCTCGTTTCTGGGAGCAGCTGCACACGTCATTGGGGATGAAACTTATATGAAGCTCCGCATATCACCCGCAGACGGATGGTCAAACTGAGCGGGTGAATCAAGTTCTAGAAGATATGCTATGGCCTTGTTCCATCCACTACGGTAAAAATTGGGATGATCATTTACCATTGGTGGAGTTCTCATATAACAATGGCTATCAAGATAGCATCAAGATGGTGTCGTACAAAGCTCTTTGCAGTAGGAAATGTCGCACACCACTCAACTGGTGTGAGTTCGGCGAGCGAGTTATATACGGAATTGATCTTGTAAATGAAGCCGAAGAACGAGTGCGAGTAATCCAAGCCAATCTCAAGGCTGCTCAATCTCGGCAGAAAAGTTATGCGGATAAAAGATGTTGACCGCTCCTGTCGGTACCCTGCATACCGGGTACCCCATGATACCGCAAGAAGTGCAAAAGAGTTATGCCGTCAAGATTGAAGGCCTCCTCAGGCCCCACATGTTGTATTACACCGGACTCGCATCCCTCATATGGGTAGCTCCGGAGATTGACACGTGTAATGTAAATCCAGAGGTAACCTTTCAACACAAGGGAGCTCCGCGATCAACACGTGTATAATGACTACGGATCTAACCCCCAGCAGAGGGAGGCTCCGGTGTTGACACGTGCACATCGGTGCCGGGGCTACCTCCCCACAAAGGGAAACTCTGAAGCTACTACGTGTGAGGCCTCCGGACCTTCATCAAGGTATACACTAGCAAATCTCCTTCAACACAAACATTCAAGGGACAATCAAAGCGGCAGTTACAAGACTTGATTACGTGTCATTAATGTTGTATTAACGATACACGATCAGAGCACAATTAATAGAGGTAACACTGCCATTAAGGCACGTTATCACACTATTAACCATGCTTAATACCCGTAGACAGTGTATTAGGCAATTTAATACACCAGGGCCACATGTTGGGCCAGGTGAATGAGGTAACGGTCAGTCCTTGGACTATAAAAGGACTAAGTCGCACGATACAAAGGAGAAAAAACTCCAGGCTGAGCCATATACTACGCTTCCGAGCAATTCATAATACAACACACACACACACACACTCCGTGGAGTAGGGTATTATGCTCAGGCGGCCCGAACCACGTAAATCTCTGGTGTCGCCATCTTGATCTTGATCTTTGTGTGCCCAACCATAACAAGAACCTCTGCGGGCTACACTTTAGTAGTATCGGGGGAAGTGTCGTTGCTACACTTCGACATTTGGCGCGCCAGGTAGGGGCATCTCACCCGAGATCTCAAGATGGTGAGTTCTACCGCAGGATCTTCCAACAGCAATCATGTTGAACAACCTGCTGGAGGCAATCCTTCCAACATGCAAGAGCCAGCAGGTGCCATTATTCCAACAGGCCCTATGGCACCACAGCCACCATCTGTTTCGGCCAACAATGCTAGGAAACAAGATGGTGCATCTGCGTCGATCACTGCATCGACGAACAACAACCCAAAGCACGCGCTCATTGCTACGCGAGCACCAACAACACCCACTGCCTCCAGGAGCACCCCAGGGTGATATGGAGCAGTGGAGGGCTGACGTTGACCATCTGGTTGCAGCTGCAGCCGCTGGCATCAGCAATCAAGGTCCTCCACCTTCGGGGCGAGCACCATCACAACGAAGGATCTTGTCGGGCAGACTTGGTCCACAAGTCTCGCAACAAAGGAGACGTGTTGCATCCCAACAGGTGGCCTCGGTGCCTCCCGGGGCACGATGCACCCACACCATTATCAGGATTCCGACTCATGACTTGCGGTCGGAACTGGATTGCCGTTACTGGCAGCAGGACGACCGTGTCCATATCGAGCGTGCTCGTGAAAGGCGAGAGGCTCGGGACAACCCAGCTCCTCAGGGAGTGGGAGGAGGCTGTTCTGCCCTGGCCATGCATTTGCGCATGGTCAGATGGCCACAGAAGTTCCGTCCTCACTTGTCAAAAAAATTTGACGGGACTGTCAACCCTGCCGAATTTCTTCAAATTTACTCCACTGCCATACTAGCAGTGGGAGGTGATGAGGTTGTTATGGCCAATTACTTCCCGGTGGCTTTAACTGGGACTGCAAGGTCCTGGTTCATGAGTCTTCCACCCGGCTCCATTAATAGTTGGGCGGAGCTTTGCCAACAATTCACTACCAATTTTGGGAGTTCTTACACCCGACCTGGCACTGAATTGGATATGTTTGTTGTAAAGCGGACATCAGAGGAATCGCTATGATCTTTCATCCAGCGGTTTTCTCAGGTACGGAATACTATTCCTTCAATCTCGAGCTCTTCTGTTATCGTTGCATTCAGACAGGGTGTTCGAGATAAAAAGATGTTGGAGAAGCTGGCTATCAAATAAGTCACCAGCATTACGGAACTCTTCAGCCTAGCAAACAAATGCGCTAGAGCTGCAGAGGGCCGTGAGATGCATTCCAAGCCAGCTCCGGAGGCCAACAAGAAGTCCTCCAACACTGAAGTCACTACCTACGGTAGTGGCAAAAAGAAAAAAAAAAGCCCAACGGCAAGAAGAAGCCGTCGGCTGGCGCACCAGCCGCTGCAGCATCTGCAGCTCCAGGTGGCCGGGGGCCACGCCCCGAGAAATGAACTCGTCCTTCCATGGAAGACGACAACAGTTCAAAGGCATGGTGTTCGATTCACAAGACGGATAGACATAGCCTGGAAGAATGCCGGGAGGTCCAGAACCTTGTCGAGCGCTATAACAAGCGCCGGGAAGAAGCTCCTTTCCGTCAGCAGGAAGGAAAGCAAAAAGTCGATGAAGCTCCGGCTGAAGAGGAGCTAGGTTTCCAGGACCCCAAGAAGGTCCTAAAAGCTGTTTACAACACTGTTGACGACGACTCCGACGTCTCTGACAATGAGCGCCGGAAAACCCTAAACACCATCTATGGTGGTTCTTGGGACATCACCTCTCGCTGCATCCTCAAGACAATGCGGTGGGACATGGCCGTGGCAGCTCCCACTGCTAAGGCATAGCCTCATCGAAAGTGGATGGATACCCCCATCATTTTCGATGCTTCAGACTGCCCTCGAAACATGATTGGGGCTGGTCAACTCCCGTTGATGGTGTCACCCACCATTAACAATATTCAAATTCACCATGTAATGGTGGACGGAGGTTCAGGATTAAACCTCATAAGCTTTGAAGCTTTTGTTAAGCTTCAGCTCTAGCCTTCGGACCTTCGCCCATCCCGACCTTTCTCTAGGGTAGGTTCGAGAACCATTACACCTCTCAGTTCCATCACACTCCCAGTGACCTTCGGGACTCAGAAGAACTACAGAACTGAGAAATTGGTCTTCGACATCGCGCAGATCAGTTTGCCGTTCAATGCCATTCTAGGCAGGCCAGCCTTGTACAAGTTCATGGCCGCAGCTCATTATGGTTACTTAGTGTTGAAGATGCCAACACCCACGGACATTCTCTGGATCCACGGAGATCGCATCACAGGATTTACTGCTTTAGAAGAACTCTATGCGCTTACCACAGCGCAAGAGGAAGCATCTGGTAAGAAGTCGACAACTAACCCTCCAAGTATTCGTCATAAAGGCTCTACATCTGCACCCCATGTGCAACCAAGCGACGACACCGACGTTCCCATCAAAGTCGTCCAAATTGGTTCCAACGTTGCTCAGACTACCTGCATATCGGGAAGTTTGAACAACAAATAGGAACATGTGCTCATCACTTTCCTCCGGGCTGACGTTGACATGTTTGCCTGGCAACTGTCACAAATGCCTGGGATCCCTAGGGAGGTGATTGAGCACAATCTGAAGATTTACCCAGACGCACGACCTGTACACCAGAAGCCCCAGAAGCAATCAATCGAGCGATAAAACTTCATTCGACAGGAAATCAAGAAGTTGCTCAAAGCTGGATTCATCCGGGAAGTTTTCCATCCAAAATGGCTGGCAAACCCAGTTGTTGTACCCAAGGCCGATGGGAAGCTTCGGATGTGTATCGACTACACCACCTTAAATAAGGCATGTCCAAAGGATCCATTTCCACTACCTAGAATAGATCAGATTGTGGACTCCACCTCCGGGTGTGAGCTATTATGTTTCTTGGAAGCATATTCTGGATATCATCAAATCCAAATGTCTAAGGAAGATGAAGAGCATATTGCCTTCATAACAATAGATGGATTGTACTGTTATATTGCCATGCCATTTGGTCTTAAAAATGCTGCTTCAACATTTGTGCGAGCTATGTACAAAACATTTAGAGAGCTAATTAGAGATTTGGTGGAGGTGTATGTCGACGACATCGTTGTAAAGATCAAAAACAAGGAGTCACTCCTTGACAACTTACAGGCCGTCTTCGAAAAGCTGCGCACCACGCGCACCAAGCTCAACCCAGACAAGTGTGTCTTCAGGGTAAGCTCCGGGAAGCTTCTCGGGTTCTTGGTGACTCACCGAGGAATTGAAGCAAATCTGGCGAAGATCAAGGCCATAGAAGATATGCGGCCCCCAGCTCGCATTAAGGATGTCTAGAAGTTAACTGGATGTCTAGCTGCGCTCAGCCGGTTTATCTCAAGACTGGCAGAATGGGCGTTACCCTTCTTCAAACTTCTGAGGAAGTCTGGACCATTTCATTGGTCTGAAGAAGCATAAAAGGTGTTTCAAGAGCTGAAACAACTCTTCACCACACTACCGATATTGGTAGCTCCTAATCCTGGTGAGCCTTTACTGCTTTACATTTTGGCAACCACCGAAGTTGTTAGTATGGTCCTGGTTGCGGAAAGACCAGAGCCACATCCTCTCCAGAAGTCCAGACCCCTCTGGGAGGGTCCGGAATCACCTGAAGGCGTGTCTGGATCCCAGCTCCAAGACAAGGAACCTCAAAACGAAATGCTAGAAGATCAACCTCATTCGTCTGAGGAGGTTCACCTAGCTGACCAAGATGATCTGGATCCTCCCAGCGAGGTCCGGATCGAACAAAAAGAAATTTTGGACCCTTCCGGGAGGGTCCAAAAAGCACAGCCTGAAGGTCCAGAACCCTCCAACAGGGTCCGGGTCGATGGAGAAGAAGCTTCGGGTCCTTCCGAAAGGGTCCGGGCCATCCAAAGCCTCATGTACTTCATCAGCGAAGTACTCCATGATGCCAAGACAAAATATATTCAGGTGCATAAGCTGCTTTACGCAGTTCTTATTGCCTCAAGGAAGCTTCGTCACTACTTCCAACCCCATAAAATATCATTGGTAACTTCTTTCCCACTGCGTGCTATTTTGCATAGGAACGTTGCAAAGTGGGCAGTGGAACTGGCCAAATTTGATCTAGAATTCGTGTCACGACAAGCAATCAAAAGTCAAGCCTTGGGTGACTTCGTGGCGGAATGGACTCTGTCGGTACCCTCAAGACCGGGTACCCCCGCACACAAGGAGAAAACGGCTAAGGACTCGGCCTCTACTTGGAGGCAGAATCCAAGGCTGCCACATCATGGAGGGAAGGACCAGATCCTACCTCCCCGTCGGGGCGGGCTCCCGGGCTGCCACGTGGCCGGCAGGACCGGACCCTCGCCTCCCTGCCGAGGCGGGCTCCAGGGCAGCCACGTGTCACACAGAACCGGACCCTCGCCTCCCCGCAAGGAAGGGCTCCGGAACTACCACGTGGCCTGCAGGGCTGAGCCTCCGCCCTTCCGCGGAGGTGGGCTCCGGAGGCGCCACGTGGCCTGTACAGCCGGGCGCTCAGCTCCCCGCAGAGGCAGGCTCCAGCGCGACCACGTGGCGGACGGCCAACTCAATGCGGTAGGAGGCCGCAGTAAAGAAAAGAGTGCGCTGCTCAGACTGGCATTAAGTACGCACGCCTTCCCCAGACAAAGCGGAGTCGTGCATGCACAAGTGTAACACCCTCCATTTTCGCATCATGCATTGCATACATGTTCATGCATATAATATTAATAGAATAAAAGAAAGAAATAAAAGATGGAGCATATATACATATATGGCGTAGCAAAAGAAGAAAAAGAAAATAATAGCCTAAAACATGTATTAGGGAATAAATATAAAATAATAATAATAATAAATAAAAAGAAATATATAAATAAATTATATAATAATAAATATATATATAAAATAATAAACAAATAAAATGGATAAGATAAATAAAATATAAATAATAAAATACATAATAATAATATAAAAAGAAAAAAAAGAGAAAAAAAAACAGCCGCCGGCCAGGCCAAACGGCCCAGCCGGCCACGCACCCCGCAGCCCCGCACAGCGCGCCGCCACGCGCCTCGCCTGGGCCCCACCCGCACCGCGCCGCCTGCAGATCCCGTGCTGCGCGCGACGCACCGCCCGGCACCCTGGGCCCCGCGCCTTGGCCCCCGCACGCCGCGACCGACGCGCGACGCCCCCGACTGAGTCGGACGCGCGCGCCTGCGCGCGACGCCCCGTGGCCGAGCCGGTCCCTGATCCAGTGATGTCGCGCTCTATAAAACGACCGAGCCCCGTAGGGTTTTTCCCGATACCGCAGAAAACCGCCGCCGCCTTCCCATGAAACACCGTCGGTACAGAAGGCAAAAGGAGCCAGAGAACAGAGGGCTGCCGCAGGGAAGAAAAGGAAGAAAAAAGAGGGGAAGGAGAGGAAGAAAAAGAGGAGGGCGCCACCGTTCGCCGGAGACCATCGTCGCCATCGCGTCGCCATCGTCGTGCCGCCGGAGGACCTTGCGTATCTACTTCGTCTACGCATCGTCCCCATCCCGCGATCATCGAAGCCATCGCATCTACGGTAGGCCATGTTCCCGATGCGAATTTTTGCGACCATATTGAACCTAATAGGCGTAGTTTGATCGTAGTTGTGTCATCTTTTTATTTTCAGCAGCATTAGTTCTCGCTAAAACCCCCGTAAACTCATATGAACACGTATGAACTAGTCGCATCTAATTAATAAACAACCGTAGTTAATTAATTATTGAATTGTGCATGCATACATGTCATTGCATGTTGATTATTATGTGTGCATCATATTGAATTGTATGTATTTTCTTGTATGTATGATCACACGTAGAGGAACGTGCTCAAGAGGCCACATACGAGGATTTCCAGAACCAAGACTTCGAAGCGCTTGAGCAACCCTATCCACCGGAACAAGGCAAGTGTCCTTGAAGCATATTGATCCTGTTTCTAAAATAAATGTTCTGTTTGCAAACTGCATGCTTGTGTCAAATTGATGGGAATCCTATGGTAGGAAGTTTACTAGTTTTGTTTGACCACCCTTGTCACCTAGAATATATGGTAGAGAGTCGGGAAGGGTTTTTATCTTTTTGCTTCGCTTAATTAATTGGGATGGCAAACAACACTACACATTTAATTATGCATCAATGATATTCTGGTTAATGTGAACTGGTCAATACGATGGGTGATCTAAGCAAGCCTGGTATGTGGATGGGTTGGATGATATGGTGGTTTGCTTGCCTTAGATCTAAGGACCGGTTCATGCGAGAACATGCCAGGTCAACAGTGCCACCACAAGGCCAAGTATGGGTGCGGCGTAGCTGAATAATTAGGAGCGCTGCTAGTATTGTGTGGACCATTGGATGGCGCGGGGAATGGGAGTCGAGGAGGACTGCCCTGGGATCCGCATGGCACACGAGGGGGCCCGTGGGTGGGAGAATGGAGATTCAAGCCTGCCGATGAAACCTTAGTCGGCCCGTACATACTAGTAGTCCCTTTTGAAAGGCTATTTTGTGATCTCTTGGCCACACACCTACGGAAGTGTGAGATGGCATAATGGAGGTTTCTTAGTCACCGAAAGGTGATGGAATCACAAATATGTGGGTAAAGTGGTACAACTTCTGCAGAGTGTTAAAAACTATCATGATAGCTGTGCTCCCGGTTATGAGCGCCTGGATGACCTACATGATTAGAGTTGGAAATTGAGATTTAGGATGGTTATGGTTTGGTAATGGTTATGGTCGATTTATGGTTATGGGTTGATAATGGTTATGGATGGTTTATGGATTATGGTTATGGATATGAATTTGAGTTATGGTAACTGGACATAGATAATGATGATGTTGGCAATAATTGGATATGGTTTATATTTTGTTAATATGATGGTTATGACGGGATTGTTTCACATAGACATAGTATAATGCTTTTCAAATGTTTTACTGTACTTTTTAGCACTTAGCCATTATTACATTCGTCATTTGAATAAGCCACATGTCATACTTTCCACACTTGCTGAGTACGACATGTACTCACCCTTGCAATTCCCCCCAATAGCTACTGGAGACAATTGGGAGTACCCTAGGGATCACGTGGAGTACTAGGTTGCGTACCGCCGTCAATTGCCTGTGGATTGGAGTCGTGCTGCTTATTTTATTTTCCGCTGCATTATTTAGAGTTTTATCATTCGTGAACTATTGGATTATTGTAATAAAGTACTTATTTAATAGTTAAGACATGGTTAAATTATGTATATCGTTTGTGATGCAACCGTATATGTGTGACGAACTTCCTGGGCACACATATGTGTTACGCTTGGTTCATATTCGGAACCGGGTGTCACAAATTGGTATCAGAGCCGCGTTGACCGTAGGACGCAATCCTAGGTAGAATGGACACTCTAGAGCACTTAGGAACACTCTTCTAATCTGCTATTTTCGAAAATTTTTGCTGCTGTTTTGTTCCCTTATTTTCAGCCGCAAAAAGTGTTGATCGCTGCTGCGTTTTTGATAAAAAATTTCAGAAGTGAGCAATATTAAGTGCTGCTGTTTTGCTGCTTAAATTTTCGCTAAAAAAGTGTGTTTTGCTGCTGTTATGTGTGGGTAAAATTATTGTGTTGGCTGCTGCATTTTTTCTCTCTATTTTCTTCGTTCTTTTGGAACCACTGCACCGCTCTTTTTCCGCCATTTTAGCTGCTGCAATTTTTAGATTTGTATTCCGTTATTTTTTTTCCTCTAATGTATTCTTGTTTTCTGTAGATGGCCCGCACCAAGACAACCCCCGTAAGTCGACCGGTGGACTTGTGCCCCCGCGTAGGTTGGCCAGTCGCTCTCCGGCCATCGACCCCCGTCACCCCGTGGTGATCCGTTCTGACGGCAGGGCCGCAGGACAACTGCGACATCGTCTCCGTGCCCTACTCCGCGAGGCTGGCTACCGTCACCACAGCCTCTCGCTCTCCTACCACACCACTGGAGTGCAGTGCCCCGGCAGGAAGGAGTGGAGCTGCAAGATCTACATCTACTATGGTGATGAGTTGGTGAAGACCCACAGCAGTCCTGCTTGGAGGAGCTCCCGCCGATCTGCGGAGCAGGATGCTAGCTGGGAAGCAACCACCTTTTGGAGCCACGCCCGCCGTTTCGATCTGGAGGACACGGTGCACGCCTTCATTCTGCAGCGTCCTAGTGGCACTGCGAGCTTCGTCTCCAGGCACGTGGAGGGACCCCTGGACCTCCCGCAGTCTCGTCAGACTGTTGACGACGTGGCCCAGCTCAGTGCCCGACATCAGAGGGCGCAGCAGGAGATTCAGGATGGACGTGACCTCGCCCAGCGCCACGAGGCGATAATCAGGAGGTATCGTCGGATCACCGACGAGGACCCGGACGACTACGCGTCCAACACCTCGACGTGGACCCCAGACTCTCCAGACCGTCGCAACGGTCAGCGTGAGTCATCTTCTGAGGAGTCCTCTGACGAGGAGCCTTCCAGTGTGGCGTCTACCGCACCACCGCCGTCTGCTGCCTCACCACCACAGGACCCCGAGGACCCCGAGGACCCCGACGACGACGACGACGAGGAACCGGAAGAGTTCCCGCTTGACGACGAGTAGTCCTCGACCTATGCCACGACTCAAGGATATGCACACCCCCATTAGTTAAATAAGAGCGACGTAGACGTACTTGTGTGACCTTGAGTTGTGTTACTTCTTTTAGGATTTTTGTCAATTTTGTTTGGTGCTTGTTTGAGTGCTTGTGTGCTTAGTAGAGAGTTGTGGAATGCTTCGGCACTTGTCCACATCCTCATATAGGTCTATATTAATAAAGGATTATTTAGTGTCACATACCTTGATGCATATAGTCGGGACGTTTCTTTCCAAATTCTAAATCCTTCTGTCCCCACCTTTCTTTCGCCAACAGATGGTGAGAACTCGTAACCAGAGGGATGCCAACGATGAGGAGGAGCACAATGAAGTACCTCAGAACAACCAGGGACATGCTCATGGAGCTATCAATATTGAACAGCTGTTAGCTATGCAGAACCAGCTCATGCAGACCATGATACAGACAATGGGACAGCTGCAAGTTGGCAACAACAATCAGCCTCATATACCGCCCCCGCCACCACCCCAGCCTCCTCACAACCGTTTGGGAGAGTTCATGAGGACCAGACCGCCCACCTTTGCACAAGCCACAGACCCAATGGAAGCTGATGATTGGTTGAAGTCCGTTGAGAAGAAACTTGCTATTGTCTAGTGCACTAATAGGGAGAAGGTTCTCTTTGCATCACATCAACTAGTTGGAGCAGCCGCTGACTGGTGGGAAGCTCTTTGCAACGCTCATGATAATCAGGAGGCAATCACTTGGGTTGAGTTTAAGCAGAGTTTCCGTTCCCACTATGTACCTGAAGGAGTTATGATACTGAGAAGACAAGACTTTGAAAATCTCAGGCAAGGAAGGATGAGCGTGAGTGAGTATCTCAACAAATTCACTCAATTATCAAGATATGCTCCAAAAGACATCAAAACTGATAGTAGGAAGCAGTATCTGTTTATGAGGGGTCTCAACAATGAAATTCAAGTCCAGTTGCTCAATACTGATTATCCAAACTTCCAAAAGCTGGTTGACAAGGCTATTGTGGTTGAGAACAAGATTCGTGAGATGGAGTAGGACAACAAGAGGAAGATGCCACATCATGGACCGCAGCAAGGAAGCAATGTTCGCCCCCGCTATGCACCACCTACTGCACCACACTACAACCCGTCTGCTCCTGCATACCGCGCTACTTATCCGCCCCGCTCAAATCAGCCACCGCAGCAACGCCCCGCCATGCAAGCGCCTCGCTATCCTGTGCCACCTGTGCCGCGTCCTAACATGGCGGCAAATGCTCAAAACCAGCTGCACCCAAACTTCCCTAATGCTACGGGCGGTAAGACATGCTATATGTGTGGAGAACCCGGGCACTTTGCAAGTCAATGCCCCAGAAGAAACTATGGACCTATGAACAATGCACCAAGGCCAAATTACCCACGACCAAATGGAGGAGCACCACAAGGCAACCGGGGACAGCAGAATTTTGCTCGTGGCAATGTGAATCATGTCTCTACTGAGGAAGCCCAGCAAGCTGATGACGTCGTGATTGGTATGTTTCTCGCCAACTCCAACCCCGCGACTGTTTTATTTGATTCGGGAGCATCTCATTCATTCATCTCGTCAAAGTATGTTGCCAAGTACAATTTGCCTATATCTCATATGAAGCAAACTATGCTAGTAAGTTCTCCTGGCGGAGAGATGAGGACAAATATAGTATGTCCGAAAGTAAGCATTAAAATAAGGGGGGTAGACTTTCTCGCAAACCTCATAGTCTTGGACTCCCAAGGAATAGACATAATACTTGGAATGGACTGGCTGAGCAAGTATAATGGAGTCATTCAATGTGCCGAGAGGATTGTGCAGTTGACATGTGAACATGGTACACGCATCAAAGTTGAGGCAGCCCAACCTGCAAGAGAGAAAGCGATGCTGAATCACGTGGAAGGAGTGACATTGGAAAGCATTCCGATCATTCACGAGTACCCGGATGTGTTTCCAGATGAGTTGCCAGGTATGCCACCTGATCGTGACATAGAATTCGCCATTGAGTTGATACCTGGAACTGCACCTATAGCTAAGAGGCCGTATAGGATGCCTCCTAAGGAATTAGCAGAGCTCAAGAAGCAAATTCAAGAGCAGATAGAGAAGGGTTTTATACGCCCAAGCTCATCCCCGTGGGGAGCCCCAGTGCTCTTCGTAGATAAGGAGGATGGAACCCAGAGGATGTGTGTGGACTATAGGTCTCTCAACGAAGTGACAATTAAGAACAAGTAGTCACTGCCCCGTATAGAGGATTTGTTCGACCAAATGAAGGGTGCCTGTATCTTATCCAAGATCGACTTGCGGTTAGGATACTTCCAAATGAAGATTAGACCATCGGATATACCCAAGACAGCATTCCGGACACGATATGGATCTTATGAGTACACCGTCATGTCATTTGGATTGACGAACGCGCCTGCGTACTTTATGTATCTCATGAATAAGGTCTTCATGGAATATCTGGATAAGTTCGTCGTAGTGTTCATCGATGACATTATGATATACTCGAGAAGCGAGGAAGAACATGAAGAACACTTGAAGCTTACATTGCAGAAGCTACGGGAACACCAATTGTATGCCAAGTTTAGTAAATGTCAATTCTGGTTACGGGAAGTTTCTTTCTTAGGCCATATTATTTTCGGAGGAGGAGTATCAGTTGACCCAGGAAAGGTGAGAGATGTGCTTAAGTGGGAACTGCCACAGAATGTTAAGGAAATTCGGAGTTTCCTTGGAATGGCTGGATATTACCGCCGATTCATCAAGGATTTCTCCAAAATAGCCAAACCTATGACTGAATTACTCATGAAAGGGAAGGCATTCCGATGGACTCAAGCTTGTCAGGATAGCTTTGAGGAGTTAAAGAAAAGGTTGATAACCGCGCCAGTGTTAGTATTACTGGACGTGAGCAAGAGTTTTGATATATATTGTGATGCATCAAGACAAGGATTAGGATGTGTGCTCATGGAAGAAGGCCAAGTGGTAGCTTATGGATCGAGGCAACTAAAGAAACATGAGTCGAATTATCCTACACACGACCTTGAACTCGCAGCCGTGGTACACGCCTTGAAGATATGGAGACACTATGTTTTTGGTCACCGATGTGAGATTTATACGGATGACAAGAGTCTCGAGTACATATTTATGCAAACGGATCTGAATCTGAGGCAACACCGATGGTTGAAGCTCATCAAGGATTATGACGTGGGAATCAACTATCACCCAGGGAAGGCCAATGTAGTGGCCGATGCTTTGAGCCGAAAAGGAGTAAGTCATCAACTCACAGTTCGAGAGCTGCCATCCGAGTTATGCAAGGAGTTTGAACGGTTGAACCTTGGATTCATAAATGATATGGGAACGATAGAAGTCAACCCAACATTAGAGCAGGAAATACGGGAAGGACAGACAAAGGACAAGGAAATAAAGGAAATCAAGGAAAAGACCCAAGAAGGAAGAGAATTCAGATTTGATGAGGATGAACAGGGTACCTTATGGCTTGGAAAGAGGATCGTTGTGCCTAATGTAAAGCATATTCGGGAGACAATATTAAAGGAGGCACATGACTCGCCTTACTCAATTCATCCCGGCTGTACGAAGATGTACAAGGACTTAAAGACATGCTACTGGTGGGATAGCATGAAAAAGGACATATCCGAATATGTTGTACTTTGCGATGTGTGCCGACGAGTGAAAGTTGAACATCAAAGGTCGGCCGGATTGTTACAACCATTAAAGATCCCGGAGTGGAAGTGGGAAGAGATTGGTATGGACTTTATAGTTGGATTACCGCGAACTCAGTCTGGCTATGATTCAATATGGGTTATTGTGGATCGGTTGACAAAATCAGCTCACTTCATCCCCGTCAAGACCACATATACCACCGCGAAGCTAGCAGAATTGTATATGGAGCATATTGTGTGTCGACACGGAGTACCAAAGAAGATAGTCTCGGATAGAGGTTCTCAGTTCACCTCTAGGTTTTGGCAGAAATTGCATGAAGCAATGGGAACAAGGTTGAACTTCAGTTCGGCGTATCACCCTCAAACAGATGGACAAACCGAGAGGACCAACCAAATTTTGAAAGACATGTTAAGAGCTTGCGCATTAAAGCATGGGAAAAGTTGGAATAAAAGTTTGTCGTACGCTGAATTCTCGTACAACAATAGCTACCAAGCAAGTCTGAAAATGTCACCCTATGAAGCACTATACGGAAGGAAGTGTAGGACTCCCTTGTTTTGGAATGAAACCGGAGAGAATCAAGTGTTTGGTCCCGATGTGTTACAAGAAGCTGAAAGGCAAGTCCAAATAATACGGGAAAACTTAAAGGCTGCCCAGTCTCGACAGAAAGGTTATGCTGATAATAGGCGAAGGAGTTTGACTTTTGAAGTTGGAGATTTTGTATACCTCAAAGTGTCACCTATCAGAGGTCAGCGACGGTTTAACGTCAAAGGAAAACTGGCACCACGTTACATCGGACCATTCAAGATTTTGGACAAACGAGGAGAAGTGGCATATCGACTTGAGCTGTCGACGTATCTCTCCGATGTACACGACGTATTTCACGTCTCTCAACTCAAGAAGTGTCTCAGGGTACCGGAAGAACAAGTGCCGATGGACGAGTTAGAACTTCAAGAGGATTTGTCCTATGTCGAGCAACCTATCAAAATTTTGGACATGAAGGAAAGAATCACAAGGAATAAGAGGATCCGTTGGTGCAAAGTGCAATGGAAATACCATACGGAAACCGAAGCTACATGGGAACGTGAAGAAGACTTGAAGGCAGAATTCCCTCACCTTTTCTCCACGCTATCGAATCTCGAGGGCGAGATTCACTTTAAGGAGGTAGGTTTGTAACACCCACAATTTTCGCATCATGCATTGCACACATGTTCATGCATATAATATTAATAGAATCAAAGAAAGAAAGAAAAGATGGAGCATATATACATATATGGTTTAGCAAAAGAAGAAAAAGAAAATAATAGCCTAAAACATGTATTAGGGAATAAATATAAAATAGTAATAATAATAAATAAAAAGACATATATAAATAAATTATATAATAATAAATATATATATATAATAATAAACAAATAAAATGGATAAGATAAATAAAATAAATAAAATATAAATAATAAAATATATAATAATAATAATATAAAAAGAAAAAAAAGAAAAGAAAAAAACAAACAGTCCAGCCGGCCACGCACCCCGCAGCCCCGCACAGCGCGCCGCCACGCGCCCCGCCTGGGCCCCGCCCGCACCGCGCCGCCTGCCGATCCCGTGCCGCGCGCGACGCACCGCCCGACGCCCTGGGCCCCGCGCCTTGGCCCCCGCACGCCGCGACCGACGCGCGACGCCCCCGACCCCGCGTCGTGCCCCGACTGAGTCGGACGCGCGCGCCCGCGCACGACGCCCGTGACCGAGCCGGTCCCTGATCCAGCGATGTCGCGCTCTATAAAACGACCGAGCCCCGTAGGGTTTTCCCAATACCGCAGAAAACCGCCGCCGCGTTCCCAAGAAACAGCGCCGGTACAGAAGGCAAAAGGAGCCAGAGAACAGAGGGTTGCCGCAGGGAAGAAAAGGAAGAAAAAAAGAGGGGAAGGAGAGGAAGAAAAAGAGGAGGGCGCCACCGTTCGCCGGAGACCGTCGTCGCCGTCGTCGTGCCGCTGGAGGACCTTGCGCATCTACTTCGTCTACGCATCGTCCCCATCCCGCGATCATCAAAGCCATCGCATCTACGGTAGGCCATGTTCCCGATGCGAATTTTTGCGACCATATTGAACCTAATAGGCGTAGTTTGATCGTAGTTGTGTCATCTTTTTATTTTCAGCAGCATTAATTCTCGCTAAAACCCCCGTAAACTCATATGAACACGTATGAACTAGTCGCATCTAATTAATAAACAACCGTAGTTAATTAATTATTGAATTGTGCATGCATACATGTCATTGCATGTTGATTATTACGTGTGCATCATATTGAATTGTATGTATTTTCTTCTATGTATGATCACGCGTAGAGGAACATGCTCAAGAGGCCACATACGAGGATTTCCAGAACCAAGACTTCGAAGCGCTTGAGCAACCCTATCCGCCAGAACAAGGCAAGTGTCCTTGAAGCATATTGATCCTGTTTCTAAAATAAATGTTTTGTTTGCAAACTGCATGCTTGTGTCAAATTGATGGGAATACTATGGTAGGAAGTTTACTAGTTTTGTTTGACCACCCTTGTCACCTGGAATATATGGTAGAGAGTCGGGAAGGGTTTTTACCTTTTTGCTTCGCTTAATTAATTGGGATGGCAAACAACACTACACATTTAATTACGCATCAATGATATTCTGGTTAATGTGAACTGGTCAATACGATGGGTGATCTAAGCAAGCTTGGTATGTGGATGGGTTGGATGATATGGTGGTTTGCTTGCCTTAGATCTAAGGACCGGTTCATGCGAGAATATGTCAGGTCAACAGTGCCACCACAAGGTCAAGTATGGGTGCGGCGTAGCTGAATAATTAGGAGCGCTGCTAGTATTGTGTGGACCATTGGATGGCGCGGGGAATGGGAGTCGAGGAGGACTGCCCTGGGATCCGCATGGCACACGAGGGGGCCCGTGGGTGGGAGAATGGAGATTCAAGCCTGCCGGTGAAACCTTAGTGGGCCCGTACATACTAGTAGTCCCTTTTGAAAGGCTATTTTGTGATCTCTTGGCCACACACCTACAGAAGTGTGAGATGGCATAATGGAGGTTTCTTAGTCACCGAAAGGTGATGGAATCACAAATATGTTGGTAAAGTGGTACAACCTCTGCAGAGTGTTAAAAACTATCATGATAGCCGTGCTCCCGGTTATGAGCGCCTGGATGACCTACATGATTAGAGTTGGAAATTGGGATTTAGGATGGTTATGGTTTGGTAATGGTTATGGTTGGTTTATGGTTATGGGTTGGTAATGGTTATGGATGGTTTATGGATTATGGTTATGGATATGAATTTGAGTTATGGTAACTGGACATGGATAATGATGATGTTGGCAATAATTGGATATGGTTTATATTTTGTTAATATGATGGTTATGACGGGATTGTTTCACATAGACATAGTATAATGCTTTTCAAATGTTTTACTGTACTTTTCAGCACTTAGCCATTATTACATTCGTCATTTGAATAAGCCACATGTCATACTTTCCACACTTGCTGAGTATGACATGTACTCACCCTTGCAATTCCCCCCAACAGCTACTGGAGACAATTGGGAGTACCCTGGGGATCACGTGGAGTACTAGGTTGTGTACCGCCGTCAATTGCCTGTGGATTGGAGTCGTGCTGCTTATTTTATTTTCCACTGCATTATTTAGAGTTTTATCATTCGTGAACTATTGGATTATTGTAATAAAGTACTTATTTAATAGCTAAGACGTGGTTAAATTATGTATATCGTTTGTGATGCAACCGTATATGTGTGATGAACTTCCTGGGCACACATATGCGTTACGCTTGGTTCATATTCGGAACCGGGTGTCACAACAAGTCAAGGCTCCAGTGTCCTGTCTTGTCCAAGTAGCCGGTACAGACCCACGATGCAAGGCGAACGAGTAAGACACGAGGACAAGATGGACGGGACGTGCCCTGCCATCATCAACAACTATGTGTAGCCCTGGCGCACGACGCGGCGGGACGGCACATTGAAGCCCCTGACAAAGGGAAGTAGATAGCATTTAATCCTAGATCTTGTATAGTATTTGGCTCTCCCTGGGACCACCTGTCGGGGCCCGGGGCCCACCTTGTGACTGCAGAGTCCTTGGAATATAAAAGGACTCGGCAGACGACCTTCACAGGGGATGGCATGAGACCGATTGAAAAATTAGACTAAGGCTTATTCACGCTCAGGCAAGGCATTACACAAACACTCCCGTGGACGTAGGGTGTTACGCTCCGGCGGCCCGAACCACGTAAAATCCTCTGTGTTCACCATCCTGCTGCGCTCAATCTCCTGGGACTAGCCCTCGTGAATCCAAAGAACCTCTGCGGGCTGCTCTCTAAGCAGGTCCAGGGGAAGTATCGTCTAATACCTTTGACAGACTCCCTCTCCATCAAACCCTGGGGGCCACAGTGAGTAGAAACCAGAACCCAAAGTTCTGATATTCACCGAGCCTCACTGGACCCTCTACTTCGATGGCTCCATGGAAAAGCAGGGGGGCCGAAGCTGGAATCCTTCTCCTGGCTCCGACTGGGGAGAAGGTCAAGTACATGGTACACCTTTATTTCAAGGCAACCAACAACATCGCGGAGTATGAAGCTCTCATCTATGGACTCAAGGTGGCACTATCTTATGGTGTCAAACAGTTGTTGGTGAAGGGAGATTCACAACTCATTATCAAACAAGTTAAAGGTGAATGCTCCTGCAACAATTCTCAACTAGCTGCTTATCTCCTTGAAGTCCAGAGGCTTCAGAAGTACTTCAAAGTCCTAGATCTCTATCATGTTCAGCGTCTTCATAATGCTGAAGCCGACAAATCGATGAAAGCCTCAACCGGAGCTCTGGCTCCTGACGGAATCTTCGTCCGGAGGTTGTCAAAACCAACAGCTCATCCTCCCAAATTGAGCGAAGGGGGCAAGACCAGCACCACGAAGCTGGCAGTCCCGGTGGCCCTGCTACCATGGCGTCCACCAAGGGTCATAGGTGCTGTCGGAAGCTCTGAGCAACCTAGCACGCAAGACTCAAAAGCTCAAGTTAGCTCCAATGCATGGATCTCAGAGATCCGGAGCTACTTGAAAGACATTATCCTTCCTGAAGACAGTGTATCCGCTGACCGGATTGTCAGATTGGCTAAAAGATACACATTGATAGAAGGGGATCTCTATCGACGTGGTGCCAATGGCATCCTAATGCGGTGCATTGCAAGGGAAGAAGGCCACTAGATCCTTGCGGAAATCCATGGAGGCGAGTGTGGGAACCACGCTTCTTCTCGCACGCTGGTTGGTAAAGCCTTTCGGCATGGCTTTTACTGGCCTACAGCACTTCAGGATGCGGTTGAGCTAGTGAAAAAATGTGAAGCGTGTTAGTTCCACGCAAAACAGATTCACACATCGGCTCAATCACTACAAATGATACCTCCTACATGGCCATTCACTGTGTGGGGCATGGACATCTTAGGACATTTCCCAAAAGTTGTCAGAGGTTACAGGTTCCTGTATGTTGCCATCGACAAGTTCACTAAGTTGCCAGAAGCAACTCCAATTGTGACAATCAACAAGCAATCAGCAATCAAGTTCTTGAAGTCCATTATATGCAGATTTGGAGTTCCAAACAAAGTCATAACTGACAACGGAACTCAATTCACAAGTGTTGCATACCAAGAATATTGCGAAGACCTCGACATTCAACTTAGCTACGCCTCAGTAGCTCATCCAGCAAGCAATGGCCAAGCCGAGAGAGCAAATGCAGAAATCTTAAAAGGACTCAAGACGCGCACATACGAGCGCTTGAAAAATCATGGAGCCCACTAGATTGAGGAACTTCCGTCCACACTATGGGCGAACAGGACAACTCCAAATCGGGCAACTGGAGAAATTCTATTCTTTGTGGTGTACGGAGCTGAAGCAGTCCTTCCTCCAGAGATCACCTTGGAGTCCCTACGAGTCCGGACCTTCGACAAAGCCACGCAGGACCAACTCCGGTGTAACACCCCAGCCACTACGGGCCTGGCGGTCGTTACTCCTGGCAGCTCTCTAGGATCACAGACTAGCCCCACAGACCAACATTAGTCTTTTTTGCGCATTTTGTCCTCACTCGTGCGCACCCGGGAAAACTTCCCGGTCAGTCACCCATCCGCAAATTGCTCTGGGTCAAGCACGCTTAACCTCGGAGTTCTTTGCACATGGGCTTCCAGAAAAGAAGGTATACCTTGGTGGTATGAGTTATTCTATCAATCCTTTTAAGCCTTGAGCCAGGATGTCACAATCCACCCCCTTAGAAGACCGACGTCCTCGTCGGTCAACTCCCAAGCTAGGAACGTCCCCTCTTGGCCACGTCCATACGTTCAGTACTGGCATACGTACCATAACGTGTCCCTCCTAGAGGACCCACGCGTCATGCGTACGTACGCACGTCCCTGACCCGTACGCACCCGTAAAACCGCGAGGGTCAGCTCTGATACCATTCTGTAACACCCCAGCCACTACGGGCCTGGCGGTCGTTACTCCTGGCAACTCTCTAGGATCACAGACTAGCCCCACAGACCAACACTAGTCTTTTCTGCACATTTTGTCCTCACTCGTGCGCACCTGGGAAAACTTCCCGGTCGGTCACCCATCCGCAAATTGCTTCGGGTCAAGCACGCTTAACCTCGGAGTTCTTTGCACATGGGCTTCCAGAAAAGAAGGTATACCTTGGTGGTATGAGTTATTCTATCAATCCTATTAGGCCTCGAGCTAGGATGTCACATCCGGCATGAAGACCTTGACCTCGTTGACGAGGGAAGGTGCCAAGCATCTGTTCGGAATGCACGTTATCGCCAAGCGCTCTAGCGCTATCATCAAAGGCATGTGCGCAACCGACAACTCGAGGAAGGCGATTTGGTGCTTCGGAAGATACTAAATCGTGAAGGAATGAACGAACTTTCCCTCAACTGGGAAGGTCCATTCCGAGTGATCAAAGTATCCCGTCTCGGACCCGTTCGCTTGGCAACTGAGGATGGGATTGCGCTCCCTAATCCTTGGAACATCAAGAACCTCCGTAAGTGTTATGCTTAGAATCACGGAGGTGAGTTTGTAATTACACATGATGTATGTTATAGAGTCAATAAACAGACAGGTGTAGGACCTCCGGGAGAACATCCGGACCCCACCGGGAGGGTCCGGGAAGTTCAACTACACTTCATACAGTCACAACACTAAAAGTGTAACTACCTACCCTGGGTTAGTACAAGATGTATAGCGCACTTAGCTTGGTCCTGCACCCTAAGTGTGTCCTTGTCTCCCCTGTAATCCAGACCTATAATGAAACACATTGTTGTGTAAAAACAGACTCCACGTGCATTTATTTTTTGCACAAGGCTCGATCTATCAATTTATTATTTTTAACCTTCTTGTCTATAATGAAGTTGTGCAATTCTTCTTGAGTTTTTACCCAAGTTATTCATATGCATTGCAAGTTATATTGTTGATCTTTTTGGGCCTTAACATGTTGTATAGTCTACTTCCTGAATGCCAAGCCAACATAGGTCCAGAGTGAGCTATCGACTTAGACTGGTCCTGCACCCTAAGTATGTCACTCTACCTACACTCTGGCAGGCCTTAGTAGGGTGAATACTAAAAAAGCATATGGGTCCGGGAGAGTTACATCAATATACTCGCTACCATATCGAGTTGCTTCGAAATAAAACTCAAGCAAGAACAATAAGACACAAAAGATTTATAGACAAGAGGACGAATTTTACTTTTTCCTTGTATTTAATGTGCAGGAAAAACATAAATTCAAAGCGGTGGTGGTAGACATCGGAGCTACTAAGTTCCGACAACCCCTGGGGGGCCTAAATTCAACTATTCGTGCGGCGACATCAGGAGCTACCAAGCTCCGATCGTCAACGTTTAAATGTCGATACTGGGTACTGTCAAAGCTACCAAGCTCCGCCAATCTCAGGGGGTCTGCCGTCGATGCCTCAGAATTGAAGACTTCGGATCTAAAAATCTACAAGTGTGAAGCGTTCAAGTCATCAATATACTGTCAAAACCTTTGGTACATGTACACACTTCAATTGTACACATGTACCAGGGGGCCAACAAGACAGAGCACATTATATTGAAGATAAAAAATAAAGTGAAGTTCATGGCAAAATGGATTTCATTAATTTGAAGCACTGGATTACAAAAGTGGGATTACAATAAAAGGCAAAAGAAAGAAGTCCTAGCTACTGGAGGATCTAAGTTCTGCAGAAGAATGTGGTGACTTTTTGGGCAACCTCTTGGACGCTGGCCTTGGCGGCATCTTCTCTTCAGCAATGGGACCTTCAAGCACCGGGTCCAGGGAGAATTGGGGGTCTTGGCTTACGTAACACGTCAGCACATATTCTGCGATGTTAGTAGACAAAGACTTCCCCTCTGTCTCGAGCTGGTCCACAATAAAGTTGCCCATTGTGTCGAGTTTGCTGCCACCACCACTGAGGGTCACCAACGCTCGGTCCAAGTCCAGCTCCGGGTTGTCCGGACGTACGGGGCTGAAGCCTAGTGGTGTCAGAGCGTCGTTGGCCCACCCCAAGAAGTCCCATACTTGAATGGACTCCGTCTCCTTCAAGCTCCGCAACTCCTCCATTGACTTCCGGGCGGCTTCGAGCGCTGAACCTTCCCGAGCAAGGCGCTCGACCAATTTAGCATGTTGTTGCATACTCTCAGCAACTTGCTTCTCACGATCGGTCAGCTCCGTCTCCCGGAGGTGGATGCGGTTCCGCCTTTCCGCCAAATCCTTCTCCCTGCCTTTCACCTTCCCTTCCCTGGTAGCAATGTCAGCCTCTCTTTTCGAGAGCTCCTGCCCCAGTTTCCAGTACTTCTCTTTCTCTTCTTTGCTCCATAGATCCAGTTTTTTGTTGCGATCTGCCAAATTCTATTCACCCAGAGTCAACATCTAGGTGACCTCCGCTTTCCTCTTCACAACATCCTCCTACTGCTCAAGGAGCTTCTCCTCCCTCGCCTCCATGTTCGCCCGGTGCTTCAGGAGAACCTCATTCAATTCATTGAGGTTTTCATGACGCTCATCATCAGCATCACGCCTCTCCTTGGCTTGCTCAAGAATTTCCATAGAGTTAGCGTCGAGCGCCCGGATGGCGGCCTCCTTCTCCTCAAGCAGCTTGTCCCAGTATTCTAACCGGGCTTTCTCTCTCTTAATCCACTCCTTCTAGTCAGCCAGCCTCGTCTGAGCAAGCCTGGCCTCAAAATGGAGTCTGTTGCGCCAACGCCTCAAGGTATTGTGCTCCTCCTCTAGGGCTTTGCTCTCATGATCGAAGGCAAGTTGGACTTGTCGGAGACTGGAGCAGGCGTTGTCTATAGACAACGCCAGAGGGATAGGCTCTGGACCTGCTGGGACCATCTTTGCAGGCTCCAGAGGATTCTCCATTACAAAAATAGGGTCCCACTCTACAATAGAGGACCCTTGAGCTTCTGCGCCACTAGGACTGCTCTTCGGGAGCCCTTCAGCAGCAGCAGGAGAGGAACCCACTAGAGGAACTACCACCTACGGAGCAGAAGTTGAAGGTGCTACCTTCGGGCATTCAGTTGTTGGCTCTGAGGGTGGAGGACCCATTGCTACTTCCTCGTGCTGCTCCAGCTCTGGCCCAGGTACCTCCGGGATAGCTACTTCCGGGGCAGCGGTCGGGGCTTCATTTGGCGCCACTGCCACAGCTGGCTCACACATTGGCGCGTTGGTCACTTCCGATCCAACGACCGGAACTTCAAGAATTTCCGGCTCAGCCGCCGGATATCTTCTGGCCCAAGGGTCGGACCGTCAATCATTTCCAGCCCAATGGCCAGGGCTTCGATTACCTCTGGCTCAGCGGCCAGGGCTTCAACGACTTCCAGCTCAAAGGCTGGAGCTTGTGGCATCTTCGGTGCTGGAACATTAGCCTCCGCCACCGTTGCCAGGGGTACATCTTCGACTTCTCCCCTGTGGTCCCGCGCTATCACAGGAGCTTCAGGCGAGGACTTCGAATCCAAGTCCACGACAGCTGGCGCCGGAACTGTCACAACTTCTGCCACCACTTGAGGAGGAGGCTCGGTGCTTGAAGCCGGAGCTTCGGCATGTGTAGCCCCGGTCGTTGCAACAGGCTCCAAAGTCCCTGACCTCTTCTTTGACACCCTAGAAATAAAGGGAAGAGAAGATTAAAGACACTTCAAAAATGAGACTAGAATTTTAAGGTGAGCAATCAACGCTTACCTAGGGATGCTACCACCCCAGTCACCTCGTAACCTCTTCTTCTGATGTCCGAATCCAGAGCCCACCAAGTCTGGTGAGATAATGTCTTCAGACCTCAGTTGAGGGCCACTTGCAGCAACCGGAGTCTTCTCGACCGGAGCTTCTCTTGGTCGGGAAGAACTCCTGGACCTGGAGCTTCTAGCCGACATTGAGGCTGGGGTTGACTGCCTGGAGCTGGTGCCTCTTGAAGACGCCTGCGTCGGAGAAGGTGCCGTCATAGAGGATCGACCCCGGTAGGGAGAAGGGGCCGCCGTAGAGGTAGCAGCCCTGACGAGCCTCCCGTCAGCATCCTTCATCTTCCTCTTCCGGCTAGAGGGTACGGCTGGCTCCTTGCCCTTGCCTTTGCCTGTGTCTTCAACCCTCCGGCTCGGGGCGGGGGTAGACCCTCCTTCGGAAGCTTCGGGGATCACCACCCTGGAGGTCGGACGCCTTTCCACCTCACTAAGGTCGTCAAACATGGACATCTTCCTCCAGAGCTCCCTGCTGAATTGCACCTCCATCTTCAAGAGGAGAAAAGCCGCCGGCGGAACTAAGTCGTTGCCATCGACGTTTATCCCATGCTAGAATTTCTTGAGATGAAGCCTCAAAGCTTCATCATCCAAGTTGGATTCCAAACCAGTTTCAATCTGGTCGTCATCCATCACGTTGTTGAGGGCCCACGCGAGTTTCTCCCTCTTCCTTAGCGGAGCCCATCTGTTGACCAGGAAGTTGCAGAAGACCATCTGAGGAGTCACTCCACCCTCCACGCATTCGCGGATTCTGGTCAAGACGGGGTTGAAGGCATCTGACAGCACCAGAACTACACTCCAAGCATCTGTGTCAACGTTGGGGAGGCCTTCAAGTAGCTCCAACTTCTCGTGCTCCTCCACTGCAATGACGACCCAGTCTTTCTTCCAGTCATCCCATTTGCCAGAAGGAAAAGACTTCAAGTATTTGAAGGGGAAGTTCTTGCGCTTCACGAAATAGTAGAAGCCAAGAAGCTCAGTCCCCTTGCCGGTGGTGTGGATGGTGAAGAAGGTGTGAAACAGCTCGACGCACGGGGGAACACCCACCCACATCTCGCAAAAGTGGACGAAAGTCGCCACTAGAAGAAGAGAAGGGGGCCAAGGTGATACAGCTGGATACCATAAAAGTCTAGCAGCATCAAAATAAAGGTAGAAAAAGGTGGGATCAATCCCACCATGGCGTACGTTGAGAAGTACACCAGTCGCCATTGTGCTCCTTCTTGAACGGGAGCTCGCCGGCGTGGATCAGGTGGCTGAAGGAGTCACTGGACCACCCCATGTAGGTCCGGACCTTCATCAAATCGTTCTCGCTCTTGAGGTGGCTCTTGGGAAGATCCAACTCCATCACGGCAAAGTGGAGCGAAGGAAGAGAAAGCTAGGCGAAGTTTGGGAGGCTTAGGGCGCAAGTTTGACTGAAAGTGTAAAGAGCCCTCAAACCGCGCACACTTTCCTTCTTAAGTAAGCCTCTGTGACACTTGGATGGAAACTGCCACAAGAGTGGGGTCACATTTCAAAAATCTACCCCGTCCATGGTTAATGGGTCCGGGGCCACCCCGACGAAGAGATCGAGGTTATTACCCAGGCGAACCGTTGTTATGATGGATGGCGGGAGACCCAAAGGCGGCACCCTGATAGGGGGCTCGGAACCGATATGTTTTTGTATCAGGAACTGGCGACCTTCAATTGCATGAGATCCGCACCCAAAGATTTCATCTCGCGCATTCATAACAAGCCACGAGATGATGGTTTAACCCTGGACCACCGCCCCAACGACACATTACGAGACTTTTGAAGCCTAAGCGCGAGAATCAAAGATGGCCCCACCTTTGGTAGAATAACTTAACCCAAAGGGTTTCTCCCAAAGGTGAGCCGGTGGCCACTGTTGGTACCCTGCATACCGAGTACCCCATGATACCGCAAGAAGTGCAAAAGAGTTTTGCCGTCAAGATTGAAGGCCTCCTCAGGCCCTATATGTCGTATTACACCGGACCCGCATCCCTCATATGGGTAGCTCCGGAGAATGACACGTGTAATGTAAATCCAGAGGTAACCTTTCAACACAAGGGAGCTCCGCGATAAACACGTGTATAATGACTTCGGACCTAACCCCCAACAGAGGGAGGCTCGGTTGTTGACACATGCACATCGGTGTTGAGGCTACCTCCCCGCAAAGGGAAACTCTGAAGCTACCAGGTGTGAGGCCTCCGGACCTTCATCAACGTATACACAGGCAGATCTCCTTCAACACGAACATTCAAGGGACAATCAAAGCGGCAGTTACAAGACTTGATTACGTGTCGTTAATATTGTATTAACGACACACGATCAGAGCACTGTTAATAGAGGTAACACTACCATTAAGGCACGTTATCACACTATTAACCATGCTTAATACCCGTAGACATTGTATTAGGCAATTTAATACACCAGGGCCACATGTCGGGCTAGGTGAATGAGGTAACGGTCAGTCCTTGGACTATAAAAGGAGTGAGCCGCACGATACAAAGGAGGAAAAACTCCAGAATGAGCAATATACTACGCTTCCGAGTGATTCATAATACAACACACACACACACACACACTCTGTGGAGTAGGGTATTACGCTCAGGCGGCCCGAACCACGTAAATCTCTGGTGTCGCCATCTTGATCTTGATCTCTGCGTGCCCCAACCATAACAAGAACCTCCGCAGGCTACACTTTAGTAGTACTAGGGGAAGTGTTGTTGCTACACTTTGACAGCTCCACTTCGACATTAGAGACCACGTTTATCTCCGTGTCTCTCCGATGAAAGGGATTCATCGTTTCGGAGTGAAGGGAAAACTTGCTCCATGATTCATCGGTCCGTTCACTATCATGGAAAAATTTGAACCCGTGGCATATAGTTTGGAGTTACCGGCGTCACTTGCTGGTATTCATAATGTATTCCACATCTCTTAGCTGTGCAAGTGCCTAAAATCCTCAGCTGAAATTCGTACCGAAGACCTTGAAGCTCTCCAACCGGATCTCACTTATGCGGAGCATCCGATCCGGATTATCGGTGAAAAGACTCACACCACCAGGAACCGGACTTTGTGCTTATACAAAGTCTTGTGGAGCAACCATACCGCTGAGGAAGCGACATGGGAAAGGGAGGACTATCTCCGATCCAACTATCCAGATTTATTATCATCTCATATCCGGTAATCTTTTTACCTCCGTCTCTTTTATTTGTAATCTCAGGACGAGATTCTTTTAAGGGGGGATGTAAAAGCCCTAAACTCAAAGTGCAAAGTTCAGATAGGAGAATTTAAAATTTGAATGGGGTAAATAAATCAAAATGGAAACTGAGAAATCAAACCAATTCAAACTTCAATGGAGGGAATTCAAATATTCAAAACTTGCTTATGTTCAAACTTTTCCAAAATAAAAATCTGAGTTCACCATTAAATTCCAAATATTCCAATTATTCTCTCTGCAAAGTTTCAAAATTTCTGAAGTTCATTTGCTATTTAATTCAGTGGCTCCATTGAATTCCATTCAAATTCAAATTTGAATTTGAATTTCACCTTAAACTTGTCCAAATTTGAAATACGATTTCAGAATCATAATCTCCATATTTGAATTGGCCTCTCCACAAAAATCTAGCATATTTGGACAATTGTTGGTGGGTGAATTGAATGGAACAGAGAAGGTATGAGGATGGGAGCTGTGGGACCCACTGGTCAGCCCCTCCAACTCGGTGAACCGACAGAGCCCCTTTGTTTCCCTGCTGTCCCCACGCTTCAACATCGGGAGGAGGTGACACCGCGATTTATTTGCATGGAGCAAGCAGCTGCGTGGCCTAAACCCTCCTCTTCACTCTACTAAAGGACCGGTTGCTTCTCCCCGATGCAGTTCGTCGTCCTCCAGTGAAAACCGAGCGCCACCGCCATTTTCGACCGCCTCCAGCTCGTCGCTTCGTGCTGCCATTCTATCCATCGTTCCCTCCCGACTTTAAAAGCAAAGTAAAGACTGACCTTCTACTATACCTTCTGGTGCCAACCATTCTTCGATTCCTCACTTGTTGGCATGCTATTTTGAAGATTTTGCGGAGCTGACCATGAAGCCGCCGGGAACCGCCTCTCCTCCATCATCGCCGACCCTCCACAAGCAATGTTACACCTCACCTTCAACAGAGAGAAGGATTGCCAACGCAAGCTCTTTCTCATGGTAAAACACGTGCCTCCTTTCCTTCAGTATCGAGCAAATAATTCGAGTTTTACTTTCGTCCATTGCACATGAACTAGTTGGGTTTTCCATTCAATTCACTTTCTACATGCAACCATACTTTAATTCATTTTTTGATATTATAAAATACCTCATAGCACACGTGCCTACCAAATCTCAGTGGAATCCATCGAGTGATTGTCGAGATATTCGAGTTTTCCTCTCTTCCATTGAAACCGTCCCTGTTCACTGACGAACATGTGCTTACCGGCGACTCCACGTAGTTTACACCACCTAGTAACCTTCCTCATGATCCCAGGATCCTCCCCGACCTTTTTCTGAAGCATTTGCACTGCGGATGCGAGGTTCCGACATGACCGGAATCCTAACCGTCGCCACCGCCGTCGTGCGCTCATCTCCAGCCGCCGCCGACTCGTCTGGACCTCACCAGCGTGTTGCCCATCTGATTTTCGGGCTAGAAGGCCACGGCTGAACCGAGAGGAGGTCGACACGGCAAGTCCGGCACGCACCTCCGCTGCTCCGGCGAGGAGCGCCGCCCCTGGCGCGAGGTAGACAAAGGAGTGGCGGCACCCGCCTATCAGTCCCTCGGCGCGAGGACAGAGGATCTGTTGTGGCTTCGGATCCGGTGCGGCTGCATGGTTAACCTCGTGGACCGCGGTGTGGCCCAGATGCGATTGGCCCAATTCAAATGAGTGGGCCCACTAGATTATTCAATTGTTTCCAATTTACAAATAATTCTAGAATTTGAAGCAAAATTATAAATTCAATTCCTCCTAGCATACTTGCTCAAATAATTCCAAATAAATTCTGGTAAACTCATATTGAACCCAACTTTGCAGTGGTGCAATTTGTTGGACATGAAAGTCCCAGAATTTTTATAATTAATTACTTTGAGCTAACTGCTTGGGAAATTAATTACTCTTTTTCTGTTAATCAGAAAATTCCCAATTTTGGTCAGAACATTCTTAAAAGTACACTTGATCTCCAGTAAAAATTTCAAGTTCATTGTACTTCATTTACTGGACCAAGCAGTGTTCAACGCACCTATGTCAATTGAAAAATGGAAAACGTCCAGAAACATTTTCAACATTTTCCCCAAACTTGTAAACTCAGTTTCTCCCCGTAGAAAGCTCAGAAAAATGTGAAACAAATTTTACCAGAACCAGAAGAACCTCCTCTACCAATATCATCCACTGTTGTCCATGACAAAGCTCCAGAATTACAACCAAAATTCAGAGAAGGCTTTTACTTGTTCGAATTTTAGAGACAACAAGCTTCCTTGAACATCTCCAATTTTTGGTCCAGATCTTCTCCACTGTGAAAATCCCAAAGCCATTAAAATCATATTCATACCTGATTAGTTTTAAGATCTTTTCTATAGTTTCTATATCACTCATGTACTTTATATATTGCATATCATATAGTGAGTGAGATCGAGGATGAGCCGGAGCCCTTGGAGAGTATACTTTCAGAAGCTAACTATCCCTCTGACTCGCAGCCAGGCAAGCCCCGGTTAGCATTTAAGTGCTATTTCAAAGTTTATATTTGTATCACTTATGTCTAGGATGAATTTTGTGCATTAGGGCTAAGGTGCTTGTTACTCCACTTGCATTACCCACAAATCCCATGGAGTATTGGGTAGGTCTACAGCTTGACGAGTAGAAAATGCCATGCTTAAGTTTTTAGGAATCCGGTAGAAGTCAAGTAGTTGGAATCTACTCGCGAGATAGGATTTTATCACACGGGAAATATTTGATCGAAGAATGGTTTACGAATATGAAATTGAGACTGAGCAGCGGGTAGGATGCAGCGAGACATGGTCTCACGTGCGTAGCCCTGCTTGTGTTGATTGAGTACCAATCCCTATGCGGCCCTGCTGGACATGTTTGAACTGTACCAGATGCATACTGGGCATTTGGAACCCAAAAAACCGATGTAACTTGATAACTTGGATGTTGAAGCATAGCCCACTATTGATAGCGGTGGGTTGAGGGCAGCAAGGTGTAAATCGGTCGGCGGGCACAGACACGCTTCGTGCAGGGACCTTGTGCCCACGATGGTGGAACTGGTTCAGCGTTTAAGTTTCTTGTGAAAGGTTGTTGCGTATGATGTGGTGAGGAGCACAGCACGCTCCTTGGGCACGGGTGTACGTGACGTGTTATTCGGGTGTCTACTGATTGCAATCACCGTCCCTCACGGTTATTTGAGTACCGCTTGTTCACTGTGCTGTGACGTAGTAAATACTAAAGAAGCCAGGAGAATATGATGTATAGAAATATAATTGCTTTGTAACTATGATTGCTGCCCAATATGCTCACTAAAGTTTTTGTTATTAAACATGTAAGCTGCTGTTAGTAACTTGAAAATTAAGGATCAACATGTAGACGAGTCATTTACTGCTATATCTATTCTTATGTTAAGTATCCCTGCATGTAGAGTTTTATGTTTAGGTGAGACGGTTAAGTCTTGATGAGCCTTCGTGCTCACGGTTGCCATACTAAGTTGTTTGCAGGTGAGACGTATGAGGAAGGGCCCGAAGATGAGGCAATGCCCCCATCGGGGTATACCGCCAAGCAGGAGCCCTGCACGCCGCCGTGATTGTGGTGTGTTGCTAGTGTGTAGCGTCCCCGGGCTGGATGGCTGCACTTTTGCATAGCTAGGCTGAGAGTTTAGCTATGAATATTACTTCTGCTGTATATTATGTATTGTAAAAGACTTCTGCTATTTCTATAAATAAAACTTTGTATTTTGTCGTATTCTTTTCATGTGTGTTGTTGGGTGTCGCATCGCATGACACCGTCCTCTGCGATTCTTGGAATGTGGGGACCCGGTCCCCACGGATTTCCCTTCCGTCTCCAGCTGGTCCGCGATGATGTCACCCATTGCATCGAGTTTGCTGCCAGTAGATCCAAGTGCTACTAGTGTCTGGTCTAGCTCTGGTGCTGGATTCTCTGGACGTACTGGGCTGAAGCCAAGCGGCACAAAAGCCCTGTCAGCATGCCCCAAAAAATCCCACACCTATTGGGACTTAGTCGTCCTCGAGCTCTGTAGATCCTCTAGTGACCTTCTAGCCCCCACAAGCTCCGAATCCTCCCGAGAAAGGCGCTCAACCACTTTGGCATGTTGGTGAATACTTTCAGCTACTTGCTTTTCACGTTTGGCAAGCTCCGTCTCCCAGAGGTGGATGCGGTTCCGCCATTCGGCCAGGTCCTTCTCCCTGCCTCTTACATTCCCTTCTCTGGTGGCAACATCAGCTTCTATTTTAGAGAGCTCCTGCCCCAGCTTCCAGTACTTCTCTTCCTATTCGTTGCACCGTAGATCAAGCTTTTTTGTGCGGTCAGCCAAGTTTTGCTCTCCCAACGACAGTTTCTGGGCGAGTTCCTCCTCTCTCTTCAAAATATCCTCCTGCTATTCCAGGAGTTTCTCTTCTCGCTCATCGAGACCTTCCCGACACTTGAGAAGCGTCTCATGGAAAGTTTTGAGGTTGTCCTGGTGGTCATTTGCTGCCTCATTGGCCTCTTTGGCCTGCTCAAACAGTGCCCGGGATTGGTCGTCGAGAGCCTTAATCAAACCCTCCTTCTCGGTGAGCAGGCGCTCAAACCTTGCCAGCCGGGCCTTTTCACAGTCTATCCAGTCTCGTTGGTCTGCCAGCCTCGATTGCGTTGGCTTCGTCTCGGGGTGAAGTCTGTTGCGCCAACACCTCAAGGTGTGGCGCTCTTCTTCGAGGACCTTTCTTTCTTGGTCGAAGGCGAGCTGAACTTGACGGAGACTAGAGCAGTCATTGTTGATAGACAACGCCAGAGGGATAGGCTCCGGACCTGTCGGGGTCTTCTCCGCCAGCTACAGGGGGTCTTCAAGCACAAATATTGGGTTCCATGCCACAAGCGCGGTCCCTTGCGGTCCTGCATCACTAGGGCCACTCCCTAGAGGCTCTTCCACTTCTACCAGCGCCGAAGAGGGTCTCACCAAGGGAACTTCAACCTCCAGTGCTGACACCGAAGGTCCCCCCGCCAGATCTTCAACCGTGGGCTCTGTAGATGGAGGGCCGACCGCCGACTCTTCCGGGTGCTCTCGTTCAGACATGGGAGCCTCCGGAGTAATTGTCTCCGGGGCGAATGATGGAGCTTCGTCCGGAGCCCCCGTCACTGCCGGCTCAGGTGCCAGTACTTCTACCGCATCCGTCTCAAATGTCGGAGCTTCAACAATTTCCAGCATAGAGGCCAGAACTTCGGACACCTCTGGCTCAATCGCCGGATCTTCAGCCACTTCTGGCATGGGCGCCGGAGCTTCGGCTACCTCCGGCTCAAGCGCCTGAGCTTCCGCCACCTTTGACTCCTGCATCGGAGCTTCAGTCGCTAGTGCTGCAGTTGGTGGTGCATCTTCAACAGCTTCTCCCTCGTGGTCCGGCGCTACCCCGGAAATCTCTGGCGTCTTCTCTGGATCCAAGTCCACGACAGCTGGCGCCGGAGCTGTCGTGTCCTCTGCCACCACTTGGGGAGGCTCAGTGGTTGAAGCCAGAGCTTCTACATGCTCAGCTTTAGTCACTGTAGTAGATGTTGAGGCCTCGGACTTCTTTCTCGACACCCTAGAAACAAAAGGTCGGGAAGATTAAAGATATAATAAAGACAAGGTTAGCATCTCAAGGTGAATTGATGGTGCTTACCTTGGGATGCTACTGCCCCAGTCGCCGCGGAATCTCTTCTTCTGAGGCCCGGAGTCAGAGCCCACCAGATCTGGTAAGACAAAAACTTTGGACATTGGCCGGGAGCTAGCTGCAACATCTAGGGTCTTCTCAGCCGGAACCTCACCTGGTTGGGAAGGACCTCCGAACCCGGAGCCCACAGCTGGCACTGGAGCTGAAGTTGATCTGTTGGAGCTTGTGTCCCTCGAGGGTGTTGGCACCGAAGTAGGTGTAGCCACCGAAGATCTCCTTCGCCGGGGAGAAGGGGCTGTTGAAGTAGGAGCTGACCTGATGGGGCTTCAATCAACATGCCTTAACTTCCACTTCCGGCTAGAAGATTTGGCCGGCTCCTTGCCCTTGCCCTTGCTAGCATCATCCACCTTATGGCTTGGGGCAATGGGGGCCACCCTCTCAGAAGCCCCGGGGATTGCTACCCCGAAGATTGACCGCCTCTTCACCACGCCAAGGTCGTCCAACAATGGCATTCTTCTCTGGAGCTCCCTACTGATCTCTGGAATCATGTTCAGAGGCAGGAGAGCATCCGGCGGAGCCAAGGCATCATGGGAGATGACTCCATTCTTGAACTTTTTCAGATGGATCTTAAAGGCTTCATCATCCCAATTGGAATTCAAACCAATTTCAATCAAGTTGTGATCCATCTCACTATTGAAAACCCATGCAGGCCATTCCCTTGTCCTCAGCGGAGCCCACCTGTTCATAGAGAAATTGCCGAAGACCATTTGAGGGGTCACTCCACCCTCGACGCATTCTTGGATCCTTGCCAGGACAGGCTTATACGCATCTGACAGCTCCGGAACTGTGTTCCACGCTTCAGTGTCGACATTGGGGAGACTCTGGGGCAGCTCCAGCCTCTCGTGCTCCTCCACATCGATAATCACCCAATCCTTCTTCCAATCTTCCCACTTGCTGGAGGGGAAGGACTTCAAGTACTTGAAGGGGCAGTTCTTCCGCTTCACAAAGTAGTAGAATCCGATCAACTTCGTCCCCTTTCCGGTGGTGTGGACCGTGAAGAAGGTCCGGAACAGCTCGATGTAGGGAGGCACGCCCACCCACATCTCTCAGAAGTGGACGAAAGTCGCCACTAGCAAGAGTGAGTGGGGGCCGAGGTAAGGCAACTGGAGGCCATAAAATCCAGCAGCATCAAGAAGAAGGTTGAAAAGGGTGGGATTAGACCCACCATGGCGTACGCTGAGAAGTACACCATGTCTCCGGCGCGCTCCTTCTTGAAGGGGAGCCTGCCGAAGCGGATGTCACAGTTGAATGAATCACTGGACCACCCCATAAAGGTCTGGACCTTTGATAGGCCCTCGTTGGTCTTGATCCTGCAGCGTGGAAGACCCAACTCCATGACAACAAAGTGGGGCAAAAGAAGGGAAAGTTGTGCGAAGGTTGGGAGGCTCTAAGCGCAAGTTTGATTAAAAACGTAAAGAGTCCTCAAACCGTGCGGGCTTTCCTTCTTAAGTAAGTCTCCGCAATGCTTGGATGGAAACTTCAATGGGACCAAGATCACGTTTTCAAAAATCGATCGTGCCAATGACAAATGGGCCCATGTCCATTTTTGCAGAAAGGCCAAAGTTATTACCCCAGGTGAACCGTTGTCATGATGGGAGGTTGGAAGCCCGAGGGCAGCGGCCTGACAAGGCGTGCGGAACCGATACAATTTTTGTATTGGGAACCGGTGACCTTCAATGGCGTGAGATGTGCACGCAAAGATCTCATCTGCCGCATTCAAAATAAGCCATGCGGCGATGGTTTAACCACGGAACATCGCCCCAACGAAATATCAGAAGACCTTTGAAGCCGCAGTGCGATAATCGAAGATCGCCCCACCTCCTGTAGAATAACTTAACCCAAAGGGTTTCTCTCGGAGGTGGGCCCGGGGGCCACTGTTGATACACTGCATACTGGGTACCCCAAGAAACTGCAAGAAAAGCTAAGGAGTTTCGCCCGTTCAAGTTGAATACCTCTGAAGGCCGCACGTGTTACATAGTATTGGACCCACCTCCCTCGTTTGGGTAGCTCCAGCACTGACACATGTAACACAAGGCCGGACCTAACTCCCTTCATTGGGAAGCTCCAGTCTTGCCACGTGTCCAATGACCCCGGACCTAATCCCCAGTAGAGGGAAGCTCCAGTGCTACCACGTGTATAGTGCTCCAGACCTGCCTCCCCACGATGGGAAGCTCCGGAGCCACCATGTGTCGAACCTCCAGAGCTAGTACTTCAATGGAAGACCGAGAGATCTCCAACGGCTCAGACTTTCAAGGGACAATTAAAGCGACAGTTGCAAGACTTTATTACGTGTTATTAATGCTTTACTAATGACTAACAATTAGTGGACTGTTAATAGGGGTAACGCTATGATTAAGGTGTGGTATCACTCTATTAACCACACTTAATACCCGTAGATCGTGTATAAGGCTATTAACTAAGCCAGGGCCACATGTCGGGCCAGGCAAGTGTTGTAACGGCCAGTCCTTAGACTACAAAAGGGTTGCACCGCACAGTACATAGACAAGCATGCTCATACGCTCACAAGCACCACTCAAATTCAGACATACAACACACAACCCGTGGAGTAGGGTGTTACGCTCAGGCGGCCCGAACCACGTAAAATCACTGTTTCATCATCTTGTTCGTAATCTCAAGCGCGCCCCAACCAATCAAGAACCTCCACGGGCTACGAACTAGTAGTACCGGGGGAAGTGTCGATCGCACACTTCGACAGTACGTAAACCCATTTCTCCTCAAGATCAATCTTCCTTACTTCTGTGGCATCATCCTCAAAAAATATCTCATGTCTTGTCTCTACAAATTTCGTCACATGATTTGGACAATAAAAGCGATATCCCTTTCCACGTTGAGGGTACCCAATAAAGAAATAGCTAACTGTCTTTGGGTCTAATTTCTTAAGTTGTGGATTGAATACTTTAGCTTCTGTAGGGCAACCCCACACACGTAAATAATTCAAGCTGGGTTTCTTTCCTGTCCACATCTCGTAAGGTGTGTTCGGTGCTGCTTTAGTTGGAGCAAGATTAAGTACATGTGCAGCTATCTTTAAAGCCCCATTTATAGGCTCACTGGTAAACTTGCGTGACTAAGCATTCTTCACAACATATCCATTAGTGTGCGATTGCATCGCTCGGCCACGCCGTTTTGCTGAGGTTCACCAGGCATTGAGTATTGAGAATGAATGTAGCATAGAGGGGGGGGTAATAGGCTTTTTGAACTTTTAGTCAGAACCTGAAACACTTAGCAAACTGATCAAACACAGAGAAATTGGACTTGTCTGGTAGTGTGCGGACTAGTCCGATGTATGCAGACTAAATTGATCAAGTTTGATCAGTGATTTAGTTCAAAGTACACTATGCAGCGGAAATTGAGTTACAAATAGAGTGTATTGAACTATAGGTCGGACAAGTTAACTTTAGATTCAAAGTTTTAAGGCAAATTGAACTAGATTAAGCAATACCTAGATCACTATGAATAGATAGAACAAAAGAACAAAGGACACAATGATTATTATCCCGTGGTTCGATTCCATAGAGGAAATCTACATCCATGTTGAGGATCCCACGAAAGGACCGGGTCTTCACCAACCCTACCCTCGTCAAATCGCCACGGAGGCCAATTCTCTTCCACTAATCACAAAGGGGTAAGAATAACCGTGTTCAAGGGGCCTTCTCACAAGTTGAGGGCTCCCCAAGATTTACAATTCAAAACACCACCAAACACACTCGAAAAGTATGCAATGCAATAGCGAGAGTGTGTGAGAGAATCAAACCCAAGAGCTCAAGTCATGAAGAACGTGTCTCTCCTTTGATCTATGATTAATCCCCAGGGATTTGATCTTTCTTGTGTTGTATTGTGAGGAGAGACGTGTTTTCTAGGCTCTTGGAGGGTGTGACGGCGCAGGGGGTCGAGAGAGTTCATAGTTGGGTCGTGCACCTCTATTTATACTAGGGTTACCGTTAGGGTTTACAAAGTTCAAACTAGTCTGTGGTGAACTCCGGACTAGTCCGGTGTCCGGCGTGTAGGAAACCCTAAGTGTCCTAAATTATCAGACTTGTCCAGCCCTGGGCGGACTAGTCCGTTTTTGTCTCTGGAGGTGTTTGGAGTAGTCTGGCACATATCGGACTAGTCCGGTCGTGGTGAATATCTTAGTGAATTAAGGACAAGTCCGCACTTGGAGGACTTGTCCGATTTTAGTCAGAGAGGTTATCGGACTAGTCTGGTGTCGTGGAATTTTGAGGGGCTAAGGACAAGTCTGAATTTGGGGGGGGGGGGGCTTGTCCTATGTAGGTCAGCGAGGATTTCGGACTTGTCTGTGGAATATCGGACTTGTCCGATATTGATCAGAAGGACTATCGGACTTGTCCGGTGCGGACAAGTCCGCACTGGGAGGACTTGTCCGATGCTGGACAGAGAGGTTATCGGACTAGTCTGGGCTACTTCGGACTAGTCCGGACCTCTGTAAACTTGTGCAGTGAGGGTGATTTCTTTTGCTTGAGCTCTTGGGGTGTGTTTCTCCAACACACTCCAAACACAAAAATTATTCTATTCATCTTCTTGATCTCTTTTCCACTTGATTCTTCACTCTCCTCTCTTTTTGAGCTTACTTCATAATTTCATTGAAACTGCGCTCATCTCAACAATTTTGGTTAGGATCTCATTTGTTTGTCATAAATCAACCAAAATCCACAAGGGATGCCTAGATGCACTTTCAATCTCCCCCTTTTTGGTGATTGATGACAACCAATTGAGATTTCACAAATAAGATTGAAAATCCAGGTTTTCATAAAGTGTGCACACATGAGCTTGGAACAAATTAAGCAATGAAAGCATAAGGCATATGTGCACTTTTTATGGTGGGGTGCAAAACTACGTGTGAGTGAGCAATAATCGTGACGATGATGAGGTAAAAGCATACTCATAACAACAACAATCATATATGTCAATCTCAAAACATAAACATATATTGCATCACAGAATCATCACAAACTTCATAAACATGACTTAGAACCAAAATAAGAGCATAATAGCAGTTTTACAACCCAAAAGCATGACCGAAACCAAAAGATGCAAATGAAGCTCTCGTCTCTCAAACTACAGCTAGTCCTAGTGACTCCCCCTCAATCTCTCCCCCTTTGGCATCAAGGCACCAAAAAGAAGGAGAGGAGGGATCTAGCAGTCGTTGCAGGCTCATTCCTCGTTGTCGGTCCGCTCATCGTCTTCATCTTCAGGCTGCAGAGGAGGAGGAGGAGGAGGAGGAGGAGGAGGAGGAGAACCACTTGCAGTGCCCCCAATGCCAAAATAGGCAAGTTCAAAAGGTGAAAGGGGTGGAAGCTCCGAGAAGTCAGAGGGAGAGTCCTCGGAGATGACAGGAGATCCAATGGGCTCAATCTCCAGCTTCTGGCAGATTTGCTTGACATTTTGCTTTATGTATCTCATATCCTACTTCCTTGTCTTGTTCAGCTTGTGGAATTTCACCTCAGCCTTCTTGCAGGAGCCAAAGATGGCGGCCAAGTACTTCAAAATGCCACTTGGGAACCCCTTCTTGGAAGTAGTGGCGCCTGAGATTGCTGGGGGTCTTGCTTCAGCTTGGGCCCTCCTGGGAGCCTCCTCACTAGACACAAGAGATGGAGCAGCTGGGAGAATGGCTTGGGAGGGCTTCTGGGAACTCAAAGGAGTGTGCTCAACATCCATCACAAACTCGACTCTTGTGACCTTTTCTATCATGAACATGATATAGGGTGCATAGCCACAGGAACGGTTAGAGGTGCAGGACATGTTCACCATGTCGTTCCAGATATATTCAAAGACATCAAACTTCGTGTTTTTTCTTATTACCTTCATCGGTGTCCTTAGGTATCCTTGGACACTTCCTGCATCTCCATCTTTTGGAGCTATAGTCTTCCTTAGCACCCTATTAAGAACCATGAAGAATGGCTTCATATTCTTGGTGGAAGGGGGATTGAATTTCAAGTGGGTGTCATATAGGAACTCCATTTTGTCCTTCTCTAGGACGCCAATGTTATGGATGATGAGCTCATTGTTGCCAGTGTCCTCAAGATGCAGCAATCTTGCAAACTCATCATAAGTAATAGTATACTTGGATCCATGCGTCATCCAAGTCACCCTTTCCTCTTCATCACTAGCAAAATAGCAGGTTGCATGAATTGGGCTATGACTTAATCATTCTAGTTACACCTGAAATCAAACAAGTCTTTGATCTTGTGCCTCTCCACAGCCTGTATCACTTCATCAAAGGCTGGGCAACTCTTCCTCTCAAAGTGTGTCCAGTTGATCCATTGGCTTCGGACCACCGGAGTCTTCATCGTGAGATACACATAATTGTAGTAGTCTGTGTGGAAGTTGCTCTAGAATCTTGCATCAGGTGCCTTTCTGGATCTGCTATAATAGTCAATTTGCATGAGCTTTGAAGTGACATCGATTCCTTTGCCATTGAACTTTTCTTCATTGGGGTCTTTGTTTCCCTGCCTCGGAGCACTCATCTGGAGAGGGCCAATGGGACTGGTGGCGATCCCATTCCCTTTGCCCTTAGTTTGGCGAGGAGCTGTCGAGCTAGGGCCAGCTGCATCCTTTCCTTTGGATGCAGGTTTCTTGGCCACGACCTTTCGCCGCACTTGAGGTGGAGTGGGCGACGGGTCAGCGGCACGGTCTTGCCTCTTCTTGCTTTGGCCCGTCGAGTATCGAAGCATAGACTCATGGTCAAACTCAGCCTCAAAATTGGAGATCTCATCATTGGAGCTCGACATTGTCCTGACAAGAGGATTATACAATACAAGGATGAGGATCGATGGAAAGTAAATGCATTGAGTTGTAGGAATTTAGGGTTGAGTTCAGTTATACATCAGATTTGTCCGGTGCTCAAGTGCGGACTAGTCTGGATAACCGGACTTGTCCGTACCAGGACCGGACTAGTCCGGTCTTCAATAGCTCAAACCCTAACAATCACATCAATGGTGGTTCTCAATGCAAAAATAGCTCAATGTAGATGTAATACAACAAGGAGTCATGTACTAACAAGTAGAGCTAAGCTATTTGGACCACAATACAAGAAATCGAAGGTTTTAGGGTTTTGGGGAAAGTTTACCAAAATCCTTCGATTCTTGAGGTTGGTGGCGTTTTTGGCGCGGACAAGTCCGTGGTCCTTGATCCCCTTGCGATGAAGATCGTTTTCCACGGAGATTTGAAGAGATTTGGTGGAGAAATCACCAAATGACCTTGGGGGCGCTCGAGTGAAGAGAGAGAGTATGAGGGAAGTGTGAGGATGAAGGAGATTAGGGTTTGGTGGCCCTAGGGTTATTGAGTTGAAAAATCGGACTAGTCTATTGTCAATCAGACTAGTCCGGACTACCAGATCTCTGCGGACTAGTCTGCAGTGTGCGGACTAGTCCGGGCAACCACCGACTAGTCCTTGGTCACAAGAACAAAAGTAATTAGCCCATTCGTATATATTCGAAGGTTCTTACAAAGAAAATAGGGGGCAAAACACACAAATAATCTTGATGAATATGATCAGTAAACACAAAACAATCAAGCTATGACCATAATTCACCAAGATCAAGTAATTGAAATAGTTTTTCAGAGAAAGTAGAGAAGGATGATTTTCATAACACAATCAATGGATTTTGAATAAGCCATACAGGTATGCAAGTTTTCAAGCCACGTTCCAAGCATCAAGGATGTTTAGTTCATTTCGGAGCTCGCAAAAGCGTTTTTCATCAAGTGGCTTGGTGAAGATATCGGCTAGTTGTTTTTCAGTGTTAACATGTGAAATGGTTATGTCCCCTTTCATTGAGTGGTCTCTCAAAAAGTGATGTCGGATGTCTATGTGTTTGGTCCTCGAGTGCTCAACGGGATATGGGCAATTTTAATGGCACTCTCATTGTCACAAAGAAGTGGAATACGGCTCATATTGTAACTGTAACACCCTCATTTTCATGCATCATGCATCACATACATTCTGATATATGTTTAACATTGAGCAACATAAAAAGGAATAAGTTTAAAATGAATTAGAAACAAAACCGCACTTGAGAATTCTGGGAAGTGCGGACTAGTCTGATTTTCCTGCGAACTAGTCCGATTTCTCTCTGACTTCAAATGGACTTGTCCTTTTTGCTGCGGACTAGTCTATTTTTCCTCTGGAAACTTTTGGACTTGTCCGGCCCAGAGCGGACTAGTACAGTGTTCCAATTCCTTGAAATTTTACTAAGTCCCTAGACTTGTCCGAACTAGTCCGATGTTCTAGCGGACTTGTCTGTTTTCCCCCTCTGGATAAGTTCGGACTTGTCCGATGTTCAGTCCGGACTTGTCCGATTTCCCTCTGTCCAACTTCGGTCTAGTTCGTCCCCTTTTCGGACTTGTCCGATAAATCACGACTCCGAGTTGATCTTTTGTTTCACGACTTGTTTCTTGGGTTTTACTTTAAGTGGGCCTAGGGACGTCGTGCCTAGCTCTTTTAGAGCCCATGTGGGACTCCAAACCGACCCCTACTCATCTCAAACTCGAAATCCATCTAACCCTATCCCTCCACCTCTATATAAACAACCCCACCCCTTGGCTTGACATCTATTTGCCAGTTTTCCAACCTCACCCAAACCCTAGCTCATGAATAGCCACCACCAAGGAGGGAGAAGGAGATATAGAGCAAGAAGAAGAGGAGGAAGAAACGAAGGAGGATCAAGATCTCCATCAACTTCGCATTCTTCATCAACAATCCACCATCAAGTTCTTCATCAATCCTAGATCGTCAAGATCCAAGTGTTGCCTCCAAGATCCTTGATTCATTGGACTTCTAAACACCTGGTACACCTCATATTCTCTTTTTCTTACGTGAATTCAACCCCAAATCTCCAAATTCACATCGATCTAGAAAACCCTAGTTCGCCTGTTCTGCGAAGTGCGGACTTGTCTGGTCCCCTGCGGACTAGTCCGATTTTCCTGGTTAATTTCATGTTGAATTAAACCTAAATTGTTTCAAATCAAATCCAAACCTGTATAAACTTGTTAAAAGCTATTAGAACCAGTTAGTAAACATTAAAAGCAACTCATTAACAAGTTCCACCTTGCATTTGCATTAATTATGCATGTCATGTCATATTAAGTAATATTTGTGCACACCATGATTGTGTTTATTGTCTTGTATGTTGTTGTGCGGATTAGGCGGATTTGTGCTAGAGAGTGCCGCAGAGGATCTCCAGCACCAATACTTTGAAGGCTTTGACCCGAACCAATCCCAAGAGCAAGGCAAGTGTACTTGAAGCATATTGATCCTGCTTTGAAATAAATGTTTTGTTTTCAAAATTGCATGCTTGTGTCAATTTGATGGGGATCCTATGATAGGAAGTTTACTAGCTTTGCTTAACCACCCTTGTCACCTGGAATTCATGGTAAAGAGTCGGGATGGGTTTTTTACCTTTTTGCTTTGCTTAATTAATTGGGATGGGAAAACAACTATACCACTTAATTTAATTATGCATTTATGAGATTATGGTTAACATGAACTAGTTAATATGATATGGTAATGGGTGATCTAAGAAAGCATGCTATGTGGATGGGTTGGATGTTTTGGTGGTTCGCTTGCTTTAGATCTAAGGACCGGTTCGTGGAACGACCATCCAGATTTACAATGCCACCACGAGGCCAAGTATGGTTGTGGCGTAGCTGATTAATTAGGGCTTTGCCAGAGCTATTTGGACCACTAAGGATGCTCGGGGAGGGGGTAGTCGGATTGGGTTTGTTGATGATTGGTGGGACTATCCTGGGATCCGAATGGCTCAAGAGGGGGCCCTTGGTTGAAGATGTGCTCAGTTGGAGGCATCGCCACCGGTGAAACCTCAATAGGGTATAAATAGGCTAGTAATCCCTTTGTAAAGGCTATTTTGTGATCCCTTGGCCACACACCGACGAAAGTGTGCGACGGCATAATTGAGATTCTATAGTCATTGAAAGGTGATGAAATTACAAACACGTGGATAAAGTGGTACAACCTCTGCAGAATGTGTCTAAAAAACTATCATGATAGCCGTGCTCCAGGTCATGAGCAACCTGGACCCTCACATGATTAGAGGAAACTTGGTATTGGGATGGTTTTTGGGATGGTTATGGTTTGGTTATGATTATGGTTGATAACATGGTTATGGTTATGGATGGTATTATGGATTAAATTCTGGTATTGAATATGATTAATGGTAATGGTGAAATCTGGTATATGGGTGATGGATATTGAAATATGGACTGGTATTATGATAACTACATGGTTTATGATGGGTTTACTTCACATACGTAATATATGTTGCTTTTCAAATGTTTTAATGTACTTTTCAGCACATAGCCATTATTATATTCGTCATTTGAATTAGCTACATGTCATAATTTCCACACTTGCTGAGTACAACATGTACTCACTCTTGCAACTCCCCCACCAACAGTTGCAGGTCAGGATTAGGAGTATAACGATGATAATGCAGAGTTCTAGGTCGTGTCTATCATCAGCTTTGCCTGTGGTGTTGATTGGAGCTGCGCTATCCCTTTTGCTTAGTTGTTTAGTTTGCTTAGTTTCGATTATTCTGCTGCATTAGTTGAAAACTTGTCATTAATATTCATTAGTGCTTGTATTCGAGGATATTTTGAATTTTGTAATAAAAGTGGTTAATTAATCTTGTCTTGTGGTAATTATCTGTATATCGGTTGTGATGCACTTGTGTATGTGTGTTGAATATCCTGGGCACACATATACTGCACTTAGTTCATCTTTGGAGCCGGGTGTCACAAATTTGTATCAGAGCTACAGGTTGACCGTAGGACGCAGCCTAGATAGAATGGACACTTTAGAGCACATAGGAGCACTCATGAATCGAGGTGTTTTTGCTTGGTGTGTTGCTTGCTATATATTGCTTGCTTGTGTGCTTAACAGAGGATTTTGGGATGCTTTAGCATTGACATATCCACATAGGCTAGTGTAGCTAGTTGTTTAGTTTCATATCCCTTGATGCATATAGTTGGGGACATCTTCTAAATTCTTATCTCTTGCTTTTCTTCAGATGGTGAGGACTCGCAGCCAGAGGGATGGCAATGATAAGGAGGAGAATAATGGAGCGCCTCAGAACAACAATGGACAAGGACCTTATCATGGAGCTATCAATATTGAGCAGCTATTGGCCATGCAAAACCAGCTCATGCAGACCATGATACAAACAATGGGACAGCTGCAAACTGGTAACGTCAACAATCAGCCCCACATGCCTCCACCGCCACCCCCACGTCCTCATAACCGGTTGGGAGAGTTCATGAGGACTAGGCCACCAACCTTTGCTCAAGTTGATGACCCTATGGATGTTGATGATTGGCTCAAGTCCGTGGAGAAGAAGCTAGCTATTATCCAATGCAGTGATCGGGAAAAGGTTTTGTTTTATTCTCATCAACTAGTTAGAGCAGCTGCCGATTGGTGGGATTTGTTATGCAATGCTCATGAGAATCAGGAAAGGATCACCTGGGCGGAATTCAAGAAGAGTTTCCGTTCTCATTATGTGTCGGAAGGTGTCATGATTATGAAGAGGCAAGAATTTGAGAACCTGAGGCAAGGAAGATCGAGTATGGGTGAATATCTCAACAAATTCACTCAACTTTCAAGGTATGCCCCTGAAGATGTTAGTCGGGACAGACGGAAGCAATATTTGTTTATGAGGGGCCTTAATAATGAGATCCAAGTGCAATTGCTCAACTATGACTATGCTAACTTCCACAAGCTTGTGGAAAAAGCAATTGTGGTTGAGAACAAGGTCCGTGAGATGGAGCAAGACAACACGAGGAAGGCGTCATAACAAGGACAGCAACAAGGAAGTAATGTGCGCCATCGCTTTGCACCGTCAAATGCGCCTTATTTCAGCTCGTCTGCGCCTGCACATTGCCCTGGTTATGCACCGCGCCCAGCTCAGGTTGTGCAGCAGCGCCCTATCATGCAAGCACCTAGACCTCCAATGTCTTTTGCACCTCGTGCTAATTTTCCTGGTGCAAATGTTCAGAACCAAGCTCACCCCAATAATTCTAGTGGAGTTAAAAAGTGCTATACTTGTGGAGAAGCTGGACACTTTGCACATCAATATTCTAAGTCAGGCCTTGGTCAAGGAAGCAATGCGTCGAGGCAAAACCCAAGACCCAATGTAGGACAGCAGTAAGGAAACCATGGGTAGCAGAATTTTGCATGTGGCAACGTGAACCATGTCTCTATGGAGGATGCTTAACAAGCGTATGACGTGGTGATTGGTATGTTTCTCGCAAACTCCAACCCGACGACTATGTTATTTGATTCTGGAGCATCGCATTCATTCATTGCTTCGAAATATGTTGCCAAGTATAGTTTGCCTATCTCTCATATGAAGTTTACTCTATTGGTTAAGTCTCCTGGAGGAGAGATGAGGAAAAATATAGTATGTCCAAAAGTAAGCCTTAGAATAAGGGGGGTAGACTTTTTTGCCAACCTCATTGTTTTGGATTCTCAAGGATTGGACATTATACTTGGTATGGACTGGTTGAGGAAGCACAATGGAGTTATTGAGTAGGCCACCAAGACGGTGAAGTTGACCAACAAAGAAGGGATCACCGTAGAATTTGAAGCATCTCAACATGCACCAAAGCAATTGGAGTTGAATCATACAGATGGTGCTGCAATTGAGGAGATTCCGACGGTGTGCCTCTGATTCTGTGTGAGCCGCTGGTCATCCTCCTCTGATGATATCAGAGGCAACATGGGACTTGGAGGATGATCTCAAGAAGGAATTTCCCTATCTTTTCTCTTCCGCGTCGAATCTCGAAGGAGAGATTCATTTTAAGGGGGGTAGGTTTGTAACACCCTCATTTTCATGCATCATGCATCGCATACATTCTGATATATGTTTAACATTGAGCAACATAAAAAGGAATAAGTTTTAAATGAGTTAGAAACAAAACCGCACTTGAGAATTCTGGGAAGTACGGACTAGTCCGATTTTCCTGCGGACTAGTCCCATTTCTCTCTGACTTCAAACGGACTTGTTTGTTGTGCTGCGGACTAGTCTGTTTTTCCCTCTGGACACTTTCGGACTAGTCCGGTGTTCTAATTCCTTGAAAATTTGCTAAGTCCCTGGACTTGTCCGGACTAGTCCGTTGTTCCAGTGGACTTGTCTGTTTTTCCCCTCTGGATAAGTTCGGACTTGTCCGATGTCCAGTCCGGACTTGTTTGATTTCCCTTTGTCCAACTTTGGACTCGTCCGACCCCTTTTCAGACTTGTCCGATAAATCGCGACTCTGAGTTGATCTTTTGTTTCACGACTAGTTTCTTGGGTTTTACTTTAAGTGGGCCTAGGGACGTCTTGCCTAACTCTTTTAGAGACCATGTGGGACTCCAAACCGACCCGTACTTATCTCAAACTCGAAATCCATCTAACCCTAGCCATCCACCTCTATATAAAAAACCCCACCCCTTGGCTTGACATATTTTTTCCACTTTTCCAACCTCACCCAAACCCTAGCTCGTGAATAGCCGCCACCAAGGAGGGAGAAGGAGATCCAGAGCAAGAAAAAGAGTAGGAGGAAACGAAGGAGGAACAAGATCTCCATCAACTTCGTGTTCTTCGTCAACAATCCACCGTCAAGTTCTTCATCAATCCTAGATCGTCAAGATCCAAGTGTTGCCTCCAAGATCCTTGATTCGTTGGAGTTCTAAACATTTGGTACACCTCCTATTCTCTTTTCCTTACGTGAATTCAACCCCAAATCTCCAAATTCACGTCTATCTAGAAAACCCTAGTTCACCTGTTCTGCAAAGTGCGGACTTGTCCGGTCCCCTGCGGACTAGTCCGATTTTCCTGGTTAATTTCATGTTGAATTAAACCTAAATTGTTTCGAATCAAATCCAAACATGTATAAACTTGTTAAAAGCTATTAGAACCAGTTAGTCAACATTAAAAGCAACTCATTAACAAGTCCCACCTTGCATTTGCATTAATTATGCATGTCATGTCATATTGAGTAATATTTGTGCACTCTATGATTGTGTTTCTTGTCTTATATGTTGTTGTGCGGATTAGGCGGATTTGCGCTAGAGAGTTCCGCGAAGGATCTCCAGCACCAAGAGTTTGAAGGCTTTGACCCGAACCAATCCCAAGAGCAAGGCAAGTGTCCTTGAAGCATATTGATCCTATTTTGAAATAAATGGTTTGTTTTATAATTGCATGCTTGTGTCAATTTGATGGGAATCCTTTGATAGGAATTTTACTAGCTTTGCTTAACCACCCTTGTCACCTGGAATTCATGGTAGACAGTCGGGATGGGCTTTTTACCTTTTTGCTTCGCTTAATTAATTGGGATGGGAAAACAACTATACCACTTAATTTAATTATGCATTTATGAGATTATGGTTAACATGAACTGGTTAATATGATATGGTAATGGGTGATCTAAGCAAGCATGGTATGTGGATGGGTTGGATGTTTTGGTGGTTCACTTGCTTTAGATCTAAGGAACGATTCATGGAGCGACCATCCAGGATTTACAGTGCCACCACGATGCCAAGTACGGGTGCGGCGTAGCTGATTAATTAGGGCTTTGCCAGAGCTATTTGGACCACTAAGGATGCTCAGGAAGGGGTAGTCAGATTGGGTTTATTGATGATTGGTGGGACTACCCTGGGATCCGAATGGCTCAAGAGGGGGCCCTTGGTTGAAGTTGTGCTCAGTTGGAGACATCGCCACCGGTGAAACCTCAATGGGGTCTAAATAGGCTAGTAATCCCTTTGTAAAGGCTATTTTGTGATCTCTTGGCCACACACCGACGGAAGTGTGAGATGGCATAATTGAGATTCTATAGTCATTAAAAGGTGATGAAATCACAAACACGTGGGTAAAGTGGTACAACCTCTGCAGAGTGTGTCTAAAAAATTATCATGATAGCCGTTCTCCCGATTATGAGCAACCTGGACCCTCACATTATTAGAGGAAACTTGGTATTGGGATGGTTTTTGGGATGATTATGGTTTGGTTATGATTATGGTTGATAACATGTTTATGGTTATGGATGGTATTATGGATTAAATTCTGGTATTGGATATGATTAATGGTAATGGTGAAATCTGGTATATGGGTAATGGCTATTGAAATATGGACTGGTGTTATGATAACTACATGGTTTATGATGGGTTTACTTCACATACGTAATATATGTTGCTTTTCAAATGTTTTAATGTACTTTTCAGCACATAGTCATTATTATATTCGTCATTTGAATCAGCTACATGTCATACTTTCCACACTTGCTGAGTACGACATGTACTCACTCTTGCAATTCCCCCACCAATAGTTGCAGGTCAGGATTTGGAGTATAACGATGATAATGCGGAGCTCTAGGCTGTGTCTATCGTCAGCTTTGCCTATGGTGTTGATTGGAGTTGCGCTATCCCTTTTGCTTAGTTGTTTAGTTTGCTCAGTTTCGTTTATACAGCTACATTTGTTGAAAATTTGTCATTCATATTCATTAGTGCTTATATTCGAGGATATTTTGAATTCTGTAATAAAAGTGGTTAATTAATCTTGTCTTGTGGTAATTATCTGTATATCATCTGTGATGCACTTGTGTATGTGTGTTGAACATCCTGGGCACACATATACTGCACTTGGTTCATCTTCGGAACCGGGTGTCACAATAAGCGTAATCCCTTAGAGTTTGTCACATCCAAAGGAGTTGTGCACAACAACTCCCAGCTGCAACATACTCCGCTTCGGCTGTGGATAAGGCAATGGAGTTTTGTTTCTTGGAGGACTAAGAAACTAGATATCTACCTAGGAATTGGCATGTAGCGGAGGTACTTTTTCTATCTACTTTGCATCCAGCATAATCTGCATCGGAGTATCCAATGAGATTGAACTTGGAACCTTTAGCATACCAAAGGCCTATGTTGCGTGTCTGAACTAAATATCACAAGATTCTTTTTACGGCTGTCAAATGACACTCCTTAGGATTAGCTTGAAATCTTGCACACGAACATACACTTAACATAATATCAGGCATGGATGCACATAAGTAAATTAGGGATCCAATCATGGAGCGATATACCTTTTGATCCACGCTTGGTCCGTCTTCATTGAGATCCAAGTGTCCATTTATTGCCATGGGAGTCTTTATAGGCTTCACCTTGTCCATTCCAAATTTCTTGAGTATGTCTTGAGTGTATTTGGTTTGGCTTATTAACGTCCCTTCCTTTTATTGTCTCACTTAGAATCCTAAGAAGTACCTCAATTCTCCCATCATGGACATCTCGAATCTATCTGTCATAATCTTACTAAATTCTTCACATAAGGATTTGTTAGTTGAACCAAATATGATATCATCAACATAAATTTGACAGACAAATAATTCATTGTCAAAATTCTTAGTGGACAATGTATAATCATCTTTGCCAATCTTAAAACCATTTTCAATTAAAAAATCTCTAAGACACTCATACCAAGCTCTAGGAGCTTGTTTGATGCCATAGAGAGCCTTACGCGGTTTGAATACATGGTCGGGGAAATCTTGGTCTTCGAATCCGGGGGGTTGCTCCACGTACACCTCCTCCTTGATTGGTCCGTTGAGGAAGGTGATTTTCAGATCCATTTGATAGAGCTTGAAATCATGGTGAGTAGCATATGCAAGTAATATTCTAATTGATTCAAGCCTAGCTATGGGAGAAAAAGTTTTGCCAAAATCCAAACCTTCGACTTGTGAATACCCTTTGGCCACAAGTCGCGCCTTGTTTCTTGTCACCACCCCGTGTTCATCTTGCTTGTTGCGGAAGACCCATTTAGTGTCGACGACGTTGAAATTGGGCCTTTCCACAAGTTTCCACACCTCGTTCCATTTGAAGCTGTTCAATTCTTCTTGCATTGCCACCACCTAATTTGGATCTTTCAATGCATCTTCAACCCTGTGTGGTTCCAAGGAGGATACAAATGAGTAATGTTCACAAAAATTAGCAATTTGAGATCTAGTTGTTACTCCCTTTTGAATGTCACCGATTATGTTGTCGACGGGGTGATCTTTTTGGATGCATTAGTGTACTCTTGGATGTGGCACTTGTGCTCTTGAATCTTCATTGTCATCTTCTTCTCCCCATAGATGGTTGCCCTCATTGATTTGTTTGTCACCTTGATCTTCATGAGGTTGATCTTGTGTAGAAGCTCCCCCTTGATCAATTACCTCCACTTGTGGTTCATCTTCTTCATTTGTATTTGGAGGTGGCGCTTGTGGTCGAACATCACCCAACGCCATTCTCCTCAATGCTTGACATGGAGCTTCTTCTCTATCTAGCACACATTGATCAACTTGTTCTTTTTGAGAGCCGTTAGTTTCATCGAACACTACGTTACGTGCTACTTCAACAAGTCCATAAACCTTGTTGAAGACACGATAGGCGTAAGAGTTCGAATCATAGCTAAATAAGAAACCTTCATTGGACTTCGAAGCGGACTTTGAAGTCCTAGGCTTCTTGTTCAAGATACAACATTTATAATCGAAAACTCGAAAATAGGAAATATTAGGCTTGTTACGGTGAGTAGTTCATATTACGTTTTCTTGAGTAGGCGATGAAGATAGAGTCGATTTATGGTGTGACAAGTGGTGTTGACCGCTTCAGCCCAAAATCGATCCGAAGTCTTATACTCATCAAGCATTGTCCTTGCCATCTCTATGAGGGTTTGATTCTTCCTTTCGGCTACTCCGTTTTGTTGAGGGGAGTACGGTGCTGAAAATTCATGTTTTATGCCCTCTTCGTCTAGGTACTCCTCAACTTGGGTGTTCTTGAACTCTGTGCCATTGTCACTTCGTATGTTCTTGATCTTCAATGAAAATTCATTTTGGGCACGCTTGAGAAACTTCTTGTAGGTTCATTGAGTCTTTGTCTTATCATGCAAAAAGAAAACCCACGTGAAGCGCAAAAAATCATCAACAATTATTAAACCATATTTGTTACCGTCGATGCTTATGTAAGCAATTGGACCAAATAGATCCATGTGAAGTAGCTCGAGCGGTTTTTTCGTTGTCATGATGTTCTTCGCGGGATGAGGTGCTCCTACTTGCTTCCCCGGCTTGTCATGCGCTACAAGGCTCGTCTTTCTCAAAAACAACATACTTTAAACCTTGGATGTGATCGCCCTTAAGGAGTTTTTGAAGATTCATCATAGCAACATGTGCTAGCCATCTATGCCATAGCCAACCCATGTTGGTCTTTGCAATCAAGCATGTGTCAAGTTCGGCTTTATCTTTGTTGAAGTCAACAAGATAAAGCTTTCCCTTTAACACACCCTTGAATGCAATTGAGTCATCACTCCTTCTAGAGACGGTCACACCCTCATTAGTGAATAAGCAATTATAACCCTTGTCACATAACTGAGATATGGACAATTGGTTATAATCTAAGAAATCGACATGTAAAACATGAGAAAGTGTGTGCTGAGATGATATGGCAATTTTATCGGTACCGAGCACCCTTCCTTGACTGTTGTCTCCAAAATAGATGTCGTCGCTTGGATCTTCATTTACTTCATAATCAACGAACATCCTTCTCTCTCCGGTCATGTGATTGGTGCATCCACTGTCTAGCACCCATTTTGCTCCACCGGAGGAGTAGGCCTACAAAAACAAATTACGTCTTGGTTTTAGGTACCCAAGCTTGTTTGGGTCCTTTGGGGTTAGTTACAAGTGAGTTGGGCACCCACACATAAGACTTGGTGTTCCCATGGCATGGCCCAACATATTTAGCATAAAATCTACCAAAATTACTTTTCATGAGAACATATGATGCGTCAAAAGTTCTAAACAATAGTTGTTGTTCATATGTGTTAACATTTTTGGACTTATCAACATTAATAGGCTTTCTAGCTTGAGAGGAGTTTCCCTTGACAAAAGCAATGTGTTCCTTGTTATTCTTGTGGCTTCTAGCATTTTGCTTTTCACCATAAGAATACCCAATGCCATAGTTGACATTAGGAGGTATTGTGGCCAAGTATGCACTGCGTGCATATTTGATCTTCTCCTTGTCAAATATGCCACTACGGGGATGATGCTTGTCCTTTGTCAAGTTCTACTTATTCTTCAAGTTAAGTGTCCATTTTAGCACATGCACAAGTAATAGTGGTCTCAGATTTTAAGTGTTGGGAAGGTGAGCTTGAAGAGGATGAAGATTCACTTTGCTTGAGTGACTCAACTTGTACCTCAAGGATCTTGTTAACTTTGGTTAAGTTAGCAAGTTCATCCTTGATGATTACATTTGAGTCACTTAACTTCAATCAAGCTTCCTTGCTTGAAGCTAACTCAAGCTCTAGTGACTTGCTTCGCTCCTTTTCAAGTTCAAGGAGCTTTTTGATCTTAATATACTCCTCCTTTTGAAGGATGATCATATCCTTCTTGGCGATCAACAAGCTCTTCCTTATCAATAAGTTTATCCATCAAGAATTTCATTTTTGCAGCAGTTATCGTATCTAAGCCAACAAACATGTCTTCATTATCACTACAAGCATCACTATCACTAGAGTAAGAATGCGAGGAGGAAGATTTAGTTGTTACATTTATTTTACCTTCCTTCGCCATTAGACATGTGTCGTTGTCCTTCCTTGCGCCAATGGTTGGGAAGAGGGTGGATTTCTTGATGGCTATGCTAGCCATCTCCTCTTCCTCTTTGGATGAGGACTCATCATTTGAGTCCCACTCTTTTCCTAGATGCGCCTGTCCACTTTGCTTTTTCTTCTTTAACATATTCTTTGGTTGAGGCTTTGTATCCTTGGTCTTCTTCTTATTTTCTTCGTAAGGACAATCAACTATAATATGGTCGTATTCACCACAGTTATAGCAAGCGCGCCTCAACTTAGGTCTTGATTTGTCTTTGTGTCTTCCTTCATTTTATTTACCACCTTGTCTTCTTTTCATCATATTTTTTATTTTCTTCGTAAAGAGGACCATATCCTCTTCATCTATATTGCTGCTTTTGTCATCACTGTCCTCTTCTTGTTGAGCTTCTCTAGCTTCTTTTAACATGGGCTTGCAAGTGAACTTCAACGCGACTCCTTTCTTCTTTGCCGAGGTGAGGTCAGCAATCTCTTTGACATGTTTTGCTTGCTTTTCCATCATCTCAAAATTGATAATCTTTCCAAGCAATTCATTCGGGGTCATTTTCTTGTACTCGGGGCTTTCTCTAATCATTGAACATAGAGTCACGTTGCGAGGCATGAAGGCTCTGAGAATTAGCTTCACCACCTCGTGATCATTCCACTTCTTGCTTCCATATGATCGAACTTTATTAACGAGAGTCTTGAATCGATTGTACATGTCTTGTGGTGACTCATCTTCTTCTATGGTGAATCTCCCCAATTCGCCTTCGATCATTTCAATTTTTGCCTCTCGCACATGACGATTTCCTTCATGTGCAGTTTGTAATGTGTATCATATTTCCTTAGCAATTTTGAGTCCATCCACCTTGGTGAACTCGTCTCGGCTCAATGATGAAGTTATGACAGCCGCAGCTTGAGCGTTCCGATGAATAGCTTGCTCTTGACTTGGTGTGAGCTCTTCATCGTCATCCGGGATATCTATCCCTGTACACACTATATGCCACAAGCTGGGGTTAAGCGATATTAAATGCATCTTCATATTTTGCCTCCACATTGAGTAATCATTGCCATCAACGTGTGGGGATTTTCTTAGAGGAATAGACAAGTAATGATTGTTATTGGAATTCAAACGATCATAATTAAAAGGATATCAGGAGTAGTCGGTGTGACTACTCCCCTTCTTCTTCTTCTCATCATCGATCTTTATCTTCCCTTTGGAGAGCACCTTCTTCCTTAGGATTGCCTTGAGTTCAAGCGTCTCCATCATCATCCTTGAAGTCTTGGATGGCGTCGAGGAGCTTCTCCAACTTATGGGCCTTTTCATCTTCAACTTTCTCTTGGTTGAAGTTCTTGTGCACGTCCTTGATGTCCGACATTTTCTCTTCGAGCGATTAGTCTCTTTTTGAAGAGTCCTGCTCTGATACCAATTGAATGTAGCCTAGAGGGGGGTGAATGGGCTTTTTGAACTTTTAGTCAGAACTTGAAACACTTAGCAAACTGATCAAACACTGAGAAAATCGGACTAGTCCGGTAGTGTGCGGACTAGTCCGATGTATGCGGACTAAATTGATCAAGTTTGATCAGTGATTTCAATCAAATTACTCTATACAGTGAAATTGAGTCACAAATAGAGTGTATTGCTTCAATAAAACTAGAGGTGGGACAAGTTAACTTTAGATTCAAAGTTTTAACGCAAATTGAACTAGATTAAGCAATACCTAGATCACTATGAATAGATAGAACAAAGGTCACAATGATTTTTATCCCGTGGTTCGATTCTACAGAGGAAATCTACATCCACGTTGAGGAGCCCACGAAAGGACCAGGTCTTCACCAACCCTACCCTCGTCAAATCGCCACGGAGTCCGATTCTCTTCCACTAGTCACAAAGGGGTAAGAATAATCGTGTTCAAGGGGCCTTCTCACAAGTTGAGGGCTCCCCAAGATTTACAATTCAAAACACCACAAACACACTCGAAAAGTATGCAATGCAATAGCGAGAGTGTGTGAGAGAATCAAACCCAAGAGCTCAAGTCGTGAAGAACGTGTCTCTCCTTTGATCTATGATTAATCCCCAAGGATTTGATCTTTCTTGCGTTGTATTGTGAGGAGAGGCGTGTTTTCTAGGCTCTTGGAGGGTGTGATGGCGCATGGGTCAAGAGAGTTTATAGTTGGGCCGTGCACCTCTATTTATACTAGGGTTTCCAAGAGTTACCATTAGGGTTTACAAAGTTCAGACTAGTCCGTGGTGGACTCCGGACTAGTCCGGTGTGCGGTGTGTGGTAAACCCTAAGTGTCCTGAATTATCGGACTTGTCTAGCCCTTGGCGTACTAGTCGGTTTTTGTCTCTGGAGATGTTTGGATTAGTCCGGCACATATTGTACTAGTCTGGTCGTGGTGAATATATTAGTGAATTAAGGACAAGTCCGCACTTGGAGGACTTGTCCGATTTTAGTCAGAGAGGTTATTGGACTAGTCCGGACAATATCGGACTAGTCCGGTGTCGTGGAATTTTGAGGGGCTAAGAACAAGTCTGAAATTTGGGGGGGGGGGGGGGGGGTACTTGTCCGATGTAGGTCAGTGAGGATTCCGGACTTGTCTGTGGAATATCGCACTTGTCCGTTATTGATCAGAAGGATTATCGGACTAGTCCGGACTTTATCGGACTAGTCTGGTGCAGACAAATCCGCATTGGGAAGACTTGTCTGATCCTGCACAGAGAGGTTATCAGACTAGTTTGGGGTACTTCGGACTAGTCCAGACCTGTGTAAACTTGTGCAGTGAGAGTGATTTCTTTTGCTTGAGCTCTTGGGGTGTGTTTCTCCAACACACTCCAAACAAAAAAAATATTATATTCATCTTCTTGATCTCTTTTTCACTTGATTCTTCACTCTCCTTTCTTTTTGCGCTTACTTCATAATTTCATTGAAACCTGCGCTCATCTCAACAATTTTGGTTAGGATCTCATTTGTTTGTCATAAATCAACCAAAACCCACAAGGGATGCCTAGATGCACTTTCAGAGCAATAATTCTATTCACAGCTAGAAACCTCGCAAAAGGTCCTAAAATTTGCCCATAAGGAACGTGTTTTTTGTAATATTCTCCCCCACGATCAGACCGTACTACTTTGATCTTTTCATGAAGTTGATTCTCAACTTCGGCTTTAAAAACTTTAAATTTGTTCAAAGCCTCCGATCGATCACGTATGGGATAAATATATCTATAGCAGGAAAAATCATCCGTGAAGGTTATGAATGAATCAAAACCATCTACAGATTTAATGTTAAAAGGCCTGCATATGTCAGTATGAATGAGCTCTAAGACTTTAGTGGCTCTTGTTGCGCCCTTCTTTATCGTATTAACGTATTTTCCTTTAATGCAGTCAATGCAATAATCAGCGTCTGGAAAGTGAAGTGGAAGAAGCTTGTTATTTTTAATTAATCATTCGATTCTCCCCCTCGAAATGAGGCAAAGGCGATAGTGCCACAATTTCGATGAGGTACTAACGCCTTTCCATTTCTTTTCAGTGTCGCACTTCAAATTTACACCATCATCACCATAATCATCATTTACGTGCATAACAGAATCATGTAAAGATAACATATATAACTTTCCTCGTCGGAAGATGAGGCCAATATGTTTATTACAATGCATCAAACTACATTATCCATTACCAAAATAAACAAGAATAATTGTCATCATCTAAACATGAAACTGAAATGAGATTCTTACTCAAGGAAGGAACATAAAGAACATTATTCAATCTAAGCGGATGTCATGAATACAACTTTAATATGAGAGACCCCACAGCTTGAACCTCCACTTCTTTTCCATTAGCAACTTTAAGGTTTCTTCCCCTGTCCCGAAGGTCTTGGGTTGTATGGAAGCCCTGCATAAAATTTGCAACATGAACATTTGCACCTGAGTCAATCCACCATGTATTTCTTGAAAAATCAACATAAAGTGACTCATCAATAAACGTAATTTCATCATTACCTCTCTTCATTAGCCATTTCAGAAATTCAGGGCAATCCTTTCTGAAATGCCCCTTATCCTTGCAGTGCTTGCACACAACTTCTCATTTAGGTGCAAAAGTGTTAGGTGCATTAGAAGTGTCAGACGCAGCGGAAGTACTAGCACTTTTACCCTTTTGAGGAGACTGATTCATAAATGGCATCTTATGAGCTTTTGAGGGGCTAGGACCATTCCACTCCTTCTTCCTTTTGGAAGAGTCAACATAATGAGCTTGGTCCTGAACCTGCTTAAGTATCCTATCTTCTTCCTGGACAACTCTAGGAGTCATCTCAGCAAGTGACCATTTTTCCTTCAGTGAGTTGTAGTTAATCTTAAATTGATAAAACTCACTTGGTAGAGATTCCAATATCATAATGATAAGAAGATTCTCACTTAATTCACATTTCAAAGACTTAAGCTTTGAAGATGCATTCACCTTCCTTAATATGTGGTCCCTCATATTCCCATCCATAGTGTATTTCTCAAGAAGCTTCACAAAAAGCTCATGAGTATAAATCTTTTAGAAGCCTTTGAATTGCTCCTCCACCGCAGCAAGAAATTCTTTAGCGGCGTCTTTATTTGGAAGGGCACTTGCAATATTTGAAGATATTGAGGTGTTCATAACAAGGAGAGCACACGATTGGAATTCTTCCATCTTTCCAACTTAAGCTCATAAGTCCTTTTGAGGTTATCATACACTTCGACACCAGGAGTGGGTGTCATCGGCTTATCTTTCCTTAGGGCATAATCCAGCTGATTAAACTCCAAGGATACCTCAACGCAGGTCTTCCAACAAGGGAAGTTACTGCTCATAAGTTGTTCGATATTCTCATATCAAAAAGGCGTCATAGTGGCTGCCATCATTTATACATGAGAAATATCAGAAAATTGCATGAAAATAAATTTACGTTGGTAAATAAATAAACATGGAATAAAATACAATTCTATTTTACATCACCGTTGGGCAAAAATAACATAAAATTACATAACATAATTAAACATAAGTATATGACTCAGAATTAGATTAACGTTGGTCAGAATTAATTTTGAAGTCATCATTCATCAAAATTTAACATAAGTCATCATTAATGATGCTTAAAGTGATCAAGAAGTTATTGACATATTAAATCATCCAAATTAAATTATCCCGTTGGTTCAAATTTAATTTTGATCCATTAACATGTTATACATACTGGGCAAAAACATTTTATATTTAAAACAGTGCATAAACATAAATAAAGTACATAATTACCACTAAATTAAATAGAAAATGCGAAAAAACATTAAATAGTGGTGGGCCCATAAATCCCAAAGTCAGCCCAACATGAAATAGCCCAGCCCAGCAAGAAAAATGGAAAAAGAAAAAATTCTTCGGGTTAAAACAACCTAGGCCGAAGCCCGCGACTGAAAACCAGCCCTTTATCTCCACACCCTCCCCGCGCGAGGCCCACTGGCCCGTTAACAGTGCCGCTCAATCCTGTCCGTTCAGGTGAATCTGATGGACGAAAATCGTTGGGCAAGGATCAAAAACAACAGCGGCATCTCGTGATTAGCAGCGTGTTTGACAACTTAATTACCTTTTGCTTATATAGAGCAATACGGCAGGGGATCCAGCCGAGTTGGTTTCTCCCACCCCCGATCGTGGTGGATCTCGGGAGTCTGTTACGGACTCCCCTTTTACCTTTTCCTTTATCTTTTTCTTTTTATTTATTTCTTTTGCTTTTCTTTTTCTCAGAGTGAACCGACATCAACTCAACAGCCTCAACTTAAAAAATTACACTACTGTTGATATCTGATGTGGGTCTATGATATGTTCTAGATTTTTTTTACCATGACCCAAGTACTATTTGCTACAATGTGTGCGGATTTCAAAGAGCTCATGTCGTGGCACAACATGTCCCATAAGCTCAATCGGAAACACAATCAATATCACGATCATCTCAACACAAAAAGTTAGCCTAATAATAAATAAGATTCCCTCTATTTTTTAAATCGAACTCACTATCTTTTAATATCTGATGTGTAATTAAACCTAACATCAGGCGGGACTAACTCTTCACAAATCACAATAATCCGCAGCATTTGCAGCGGAACTTAGCTGTAGACCACCGCCAGCTCTGAATGCCTCTGCCATTCAATGGACAGTTTTGGTTAGTCGGGCTTTTGAGTTGTCGCGGGTCCTCCTGCGAATCGATCGGGATCGCCGCGGAAGCCTTTCGACGCCGGCAGAGCCGCCGGCAGGAAAGGAGGCCGCCGGGTTTTACTGGTTGGTTGGCTTTTACTTGCTGCGTCATCACCTGTCACCAGCCCAGCCCTCGTCGTTTGGTCGGAGGAACACATGGCGTAATAATTCGTGAAGCATGCGCGTGCCATCACTGGTCGTGATTGATTCATCGTCAGGTACGTCCAACCGGTCGTCCCAGACTCCAGGCTGTCTTTCAGGTCGACGGCGGAGTCTGACGTGGAACAGCTACGATGCATGGTATAAAACGGGCACACGCGCATCGTTGTCATGCAATACGCACGAACTAACTATACGATGATGAGGGGGCGGAAGTGCACCTGAGCGCCTCGTCTAAATAAATGGGTGGTTCGCCTGCTTTCCAGGTGGAATCGGATTAACATATGGGCGGGGATAGTGTAATGTCATAACTATGCTCAAAGATACCAAACGGCTGAGCTATACAGCAGCTTATTGTAGGCTTTTTAAATTGACGTTAAAAGTTAGCAATAATTTTAAAAAGTTACTTACAAGTTTTGCAATGCTAGAAGACCAAAATCCGCTGTTTAAGTGGCCATGTGCAATTTGTTAAGAATAAGATATTGTCTATTTTGTCAGGGGCTTGAAATTTACAAAAATTTCAAAAACCAGGTAATTAGCGCTATACTGTCATTAACTGCTAATTCTTGTGATTAGCTAGTAACCTTTACTTCTATAGGGTGATTAATCATAAATTTTTTGCTATGATTTTTACAATTAACATAATCCTACAAACTACGGATTAACAACTACAAATACGAATTACAATTAAAAATCATGGATTCACTTACCTCCTTCCTCTTCCTCGTCTCCGGCAACCGTACCGGCACTGTGCCATCAGGCCGCACACCGTGTCGTCTTTGCTGGATGGTTGCATTGCTGGGCGCCGCCGCCGTCGGGGTAGGCCGCGCCGCCGACGGGGAAGGTTGCGCCGCCGATGGGGAGGTCGTGGCATGGCCGGGGGGGGGGGGGGGGGGGGGGGTGGGCCGCCGAACTCCGCCCGGGATAGTGCGGCAGCGACTGAAATGATCCGGAGGCGAGAGTAATGTTAGGGTTGACCGGTTGAAACGATCCGGAGGCGAGAGTAATGTTAGGGTTGACCGGTTGAGAAAGAGATGATAAAGAGTCCGCACGAATTTTAAAGAAGATCTAAAGGTCGCCTGAATTTTTTTTTGAATTTCAAGCACCTGTAGGATAGGATTACTGTAAGAATAAACATGATGATCAAACAAATATTTTTTTATTCTGAAATAATTATTATTTTTAGTTAAAAATAAACTAAAAAGTGTCAAATATTTTAAAATAGAGACATTACTCTATAGCAGCCGCCCTGCCTTTGGAACTGCAGAAAATGGAACTGGCGTTTGCGGCAGTGGACGCCGGTTCGTGGAACTAATAGACACTGTTTATTCGTCCTCTGCTGTTCCATTTTACTCTTTACAGAAATCATGAAATGGTTCCGTTTGGCACCCAGTCTTTTTCCATCCCGTTAGGATTCCATTAGGATTTCCCGGCTTCCTCACGAGACGCCGATAAAAAGCGGGATCCGATTCGCGTAGCCAAACCGTTACTCCTCTCTCAACGCAGATTTCTTTCTTCCGGCGGCCTCCTTCTATACATAGGCACCAGCCTCCCGCTCTTTTCCCGAGCCGAGCCCAGCCCATCCGCGCGCCGAGGCGTTAGCACACCTCGCCGCGCTATATCCCCGGGAGCGCCCGTCCTCTCGCCGCGCGTCGTTCGCCACCCGTCCCCCCACGTCCCTGCGTCAACGGTTGCGCAAGCAGGCCCCTGCCCACGTACGTACGTTCCCCTAAGGACGGAGAGAGAGAGAAGGGAGCGGACAGGGCGCGCGGGGCAGGATGCTGGGGTTCAGGACGCAGATGCCGTGGTCGTCGGCGCCGACGGAGCCGCTGTGCGACGCCGCGGCGGCCGTCGTCGCGGCGCGGCGCGGGATGGAGACGCCGTTGACGGCGGTCGCGGAGGCGTTCGAGGAGCTGGCGCGCGGGATGGCGGCCGACGGCGGGCAGCTTCGCCTCGCGCCTTTCGGCGACACCTGCGCGCTCGTCTCTGTGCTTTTCAGCTCCCTCGGCATGGCGTTCAGGTTCGCCGAGATCGAGTACGTCGCCAAGGTGAACGCCCGACACCATCCTCTTTTTACTTATTAGTTATTTTTGATATTTTTGCCTCGCCCGTGCTGTTGCCTCGAGATTAGACACGTTGACGAGATGAAATCGCGCGAGCGACGCCTGGACTCGATTGCTCAGATCTCGCACCGTCCTGCGTCCACCGCCCTTTGCGCTGAATTCGATTATTCTACTTTTTCCTTCAAAAAAATGAACTTTTCATTCTTTTCCTTCAAGAAAGCTCCAGGAAACAACGTTGCCGCGTTGATTGTGACTTGTAGTCGATTGCTTCTGGACTCTTTTTCGGGATTTCAATGGTCGGCGTTCATATTATGAAACAAAATTGCTTGCAAACTCTTACGTTTCCCATTACAAAATAGTCTTTTATTAACTTTGCCCGTGTGAACAATTAAATCGTCCATCCAGGTGAACGACCTCATCGGCGCGGGCAAGTCTTACCGCACGCTGAACGACATCCTCGACAAGGACATTGAGAACGACTGCGTGAAGAAGCAGGGCAGCCACTCCCGGAACCTACGCAGGGTTCGCCTCGGCCTCGGCCTCATCAAGGCTCTCTTCGAACAGTTCCTCGCCACCGAGTAAGTTACCCTTCTACACAACAGCTCATCACAAATCTGAACATTTCAGGCCAGCTAGGCCGCTTGTCTGAATCTTGAGGCATCAAATTGGTCCTGCACTGCAGTGCCTTGTCATCCCCTGACAAATATTTGATTCGGAAATGGTTGTCTGATTGCTAAAAAAAATTGGTGATCAATAATCAATTGCCAACTGGTACTCTTCAGCTATGTTGTAGTATAATTGTCGGGTACTGTCATTGACAGGTAGCTCCTCTTCTCTTCCATTTGTAAAAATGATTGACAGGTTGTTCTGTCTCTGGCGCTTTTGTGTTTTCAGGGGTTGTTCATTGTATGATGCTGCTACGACAGCTTACGGGGAGGTTTGCGCACCATTTCATAGCTGGGCAATCAGAAAGGCTGTTGGTGCTGGGATGTACACACTTCCAAGCAGGGAGCAGTTGATAGTGAGGTTGAACGAAACTGGTAAGCAAATAAGAATGCATATCACGTCTGCTGAGCAGAAAAGATTTTCATCTTGAATTTCCCGTAACATTTGATTGTTTAGGGATTGATGAACAAATTTGTAGATAATCAATTGCTGGGCCATTAGATTGGGAAAGCAATGCTACCCCATCTTACTTTGTGTGAATTCATTGTGTTAACATTGTCCTCTATTGTTTGTTGCAGATTCCTCTGTGCAGAAGGAGATGAGGAGATACATTAATGCTTCTAGTCCTATTATAGAATACATCGATAACCTTTTCCTCTCAAGAAATATTAGTCTAGATTGGTGAACAGAACCGGATATCACTTCTGTAGCTTGCTGACGAGCTGTTCTTGATGCCATTTATTTATTGGGTTCATAGTTACTTTTTCAGCCTTGGGTGGCGGGTGCTCCCTTTTCTCCTTTGCTGCACGCACTCTCTGCAAGAATGGATTGTACAACAGCATGATAATTTTAGTATGATCAATGATACACAACTTTTTCCCGTTATGGGTGGAGAAATGAATGGATAATATAAGACAACTCTTGAGTCTTGACTAAACAGACCCAAAACTCTTTCCGGGCCTCTTTGAAAATACTGTCTCTGTTATTTTGTCCGTTCTGGAAGCTATGTCGTTGTCTACTAGTCTAAGGAATTTTTTTTATTAATATACGATTTTTAAACGTTTTTAATATAAACAACACACAAAATGAAAAAATTTCAAAACTAACCCACCTTCGTATGTGGCACATACGAAATTTAAATTTCGTATGTGCCACATACGAAATTCAAATTTCGTATGTGCCACATACGAAATTCGTTTTAAGCTGATGCAGGTATGTTTTATTGAGTTTTGAACCTCAGTTTTAAAATATTTAGAGTAAGAATTTGAAAGTGTTTCCAAAATACAAAATGTAGAGTAGATTGTGAAGTTATTTATGCAATGAGTAAGATATAGTTATAGTATTGGGAATCAAAAGTTATTGAATATTGAATTGTGTAATACGATCACAATCATTCAGTTTTTGTGATCGTAATACCAACTTCGAAAATCAATATATCTCAATTCAATGGACGAAATATATTGGAAATTTATTCCTTAGACTCACCAGAACTAATACTATAATTTATGTTATAACAATTTGGAGCAATTGTACCTCTAAATATTTCAAAACTAAGGTTCAAAACTCAATAAAACTCACCTACGTCAGCTTAAAACGAATTTCGTATGTGGCACATACGAAATTTGAATTTCGTATGTGCCACATATGAAATTTAAATTTCGTATGTGCCACATACGAAGGTGGGTTAGTTTTGAAATTTTTTCATTTTGTGTGTTGTTTATATTAAAAAGGTTTAAAAATCGTATATTAATAAAAAAATCCTAGTCTAAGCATGTTGTTTTGTCCGTTCTTGTTCAGCACTTGCACGGCTGTCGTAGTAGCTTTGTTATTGTTAGTCTGCTGGCCGTCCGCCGAGGGGTCAAGTGTCTGTCTAGTGGTGGTCTTCAGTGTCAACTGCTCCGAGGATGCGTATCTTGGGCTAATGGTGGATGCATCTCGGCCACTGACACCACAGAAGATGTGTACCAGTGTTATCTTCCTGCTAAGAGTTGGTCGTGGTTTGCTACCTGTTGTTATATCAGTGTCAATCATGAGTAATGACTTAGCATTGATCAACTGGAATGTAAGAGGCCTTAATATGCCAGCCTGAAGGGAAGCAGTGCGAGAGATGATTTTGTCTGCTAACCTGACTGTTGTGTGCCTCCAAGAAACTAAGTTGGACCACTTGGATGCTCGGATAGCAGATGAAATTCTTGGACCCTCCTTGTTGCAGTATGCTTACCTGCATCAGATGGTACGAGGGGAGGTCTGTTAACAGCTTGGGACCCAAATAAGATATTGTCTCTTCAGACACTCAACCGGCAGACCAGTTTATCGACACTGATTAAACACTTGCCTAGTAATGCCTCCTTCTTGCTCACGAACGTCTATGGTCCGTCTACTGATGCTGAAAAGCCAGTCTTCTTACAAGAAGTGCTAGCATCTCGCCCCTCCAATGGCACTCCCTGGTTGTGTATTGGGGATTTTAACCTCATTCTTGAAGCACGTGACAAAAATAATTCCAATCTTAACAGAAGGCTTATGGGCTCCTTTCGAAAAATGATAGACACTGCTGAGCTGATCGAAATTCCACTCATAAACCGGCGGTTCACTTGGAGCAATGAGCGTGTGCAACCAACCATGGTGAGGTTAGACTGTGCCTTCTGCAACAACGATTGGGACATCAGTTTTTCTGATCGCAGCTTGTATGCACTATCTTCAGCGGTTTCAGACCACTGTCCTATTTGCCTTGCTTCCTAGCGCCGACCTTCCCCCAAGCCTCGTTTCTGTTTCGAAAATTTTTGGACAAAAATCCCAGGGTTCCTGGAGACAGTACAAGCCGCATGGGCGCTGCCCGTGAATGGGTCCTCCCCGCTGTACACTCTGAACCAGAAAATGCAGCACACTGCTAAGGCCTTGCGCGGATGGGGGAACAGACTATTCGGGCAAGCCAGAGCACAATTGCATGTGGCCTATGAGGTCATCGATCGGCTTGAAAAAGCTCAAGAACATCGTGTTTTATCTGCTGATGAGTGCCAGCTGAAAAAAGAACTCAAAGAAAGAAGCATTGGCCTAGCTGCAATTGAGCGCTCCAGGAGGAGGCAGGCGTCCCGCATCACTTGGCTTAAGGCCGGAGATGCCTGCACGAAATTTTTTCACATCAAAGCTAATGGACGAGCGAGAAAGAAATATATTGCATGTCTCCAGACAAATGATGGTGACTACCTTTGGTCCCACGCAAACAAAGAGCAAGAGTTGCAGCGGCATTTCCAATCAATGTTGGGTACTAGCATCAGCAGAAATTGCACCCTCAACTAGGAGCTCCTCGACATACCGCATATTCCACCAACAAACCTGGACGCACCATTCTTCGAATCAGAGATTGTGGCGGCTATTGCGGAGCTTCCAGCCGAGAAGGCCCCTGGGCCAGACGGTTTCAATGGCACCTTTTACAGGTCCAGTTGGTCTATAATCAAGACCGATGTGGTTCAAGCCTTTCAGAACTTTTACAGTCAGCATGCAAACTCTCTGCATGATATGAACAGAGCGTTCATCACTCTACTCCCTAAATCTGATGGCGCAGAGAAGGTCATTGATTATCGACCCATTAGTCTCATACACTCTTTTGCAAAGCTCCTGTCAAAAGTATTAGCCATCAGACTAAGAGTGATCATTGACAGTATCATCTTGCCATCTCAGAGTGCATTCATCAGGAAAAGAAACATCCAAGAGAACTTTCTGTACATCCAGAATGTAGTCAGGCAATGTCATCAGACCAAGACCCCAATGCTCCTCTTGAAATTAGACATCTCTAAAGCCTTCGATTCAGTGTCTTGGGCATATCTTATTGAGCTGATGGAGCGACGAGGTTTTCCCCTTCGTTGGAGGAATTGGATTTCTTCACTGCTTTCATCCTCCTCGTCCTCAGTGCTTCTAAATGGCATTAGTGGGTCTCCTATTGCACATAGGCGTGGCCTCAGGCAGGGTGACCCAATCTCGCCGCACTTATTCATCCTCGCCATTGATACCCTAGACCATATTTTCTGGAAGGCCACTAAAGCCGGTGTGTTGTCGCCGTTGGCTGGCCGCCGCGATAGATTACGTGTCTCACTGTACGCTGATGATGTAGCTCTCTTCATTAACCCAATATAATCTGAAATGGAGGAACCATTGGCTATATTGAGGCACTTCGGCGATGCCACAGGCCTGCGTGTTAACTGGAGTAAATCGACAGCTATGCTAATAAGCTGTGACCATCTTAATCTGCAGTCCATTCTCTCTGGGTTCTCGGGGCAGCGTCCTGATTGGCCGTTGCGGTATTTGGGCCTGTCACTTTTACCAAGGAGGCTTAAACTCTCGCACTTGCAGAATGTGCAGGACAGAGCCTTGGACATGCTAAAAGGATGGCAAGGGAAGCTGCTGTCATTCGGCGGGCGGCGCGAGCTTGTCCACACAACCCTGAGCTCTTTGTCAACTTACACTCTTGCAGCGCTCAAGCCTCCAAAAAAATTCATCAAAGGTATTGATAAGATAAGACGTCGTTTCCTGTGGATCGGTGATGGCCAAACGCAAGGGAGTGGCCGCTGCAAGGTTAATTGGTCTCGCGTTTGCCACCCACTCGACTTCGGTGGATTGGGCATAGTTGATCTTGATTGCTTCAGCAGGGCACTTCGGCTGCGTTGGCTATGGGCGGAATCAGAGCATCTGGCGCGGTCATGGCACGATATGCCTCTACCTATCGATGATATGGACAGAAACTTGTTTGCCATAGCAATGACGGTCACAGTTGGTAATGGGGAGACAGCCAAATTCTGGCACTCGAGCTGGCTCCAGGGTCGTGCGCCGGCATCCCTCTTCCCCGTCCTCTATGACAAATGTCAAGGCAAGTACAAGTCTGTGGCTCAGGCTCTGCACAGCAACCGTTGGGTGCGTGACACCCTCATCAGAATCCCAAGTGATCAACTAGCGCACTTTATTCGTCTCCGAATCCTGGTGGAACGTGAAAAACAGTTTTTCGACCTCGACAGGGAAGACACTATCAGTTGGCGCCTGTCAGCGTTAGGGCAGTACTCCTCTCGATCGGCTTACCGACTGCAATTCGAGGGGGGACTGCAGTCTTCTTTCCCTTCTCTGGTTTGGAAAGCTTGGAGCCCGCCTAGATACAAGACCTTTTTATGGCTGTTGTTATAGAACCGCATTTGGACTTCGGACCGACTGCTCAATCGCGGGTGGACAAATAACTATTTTTGCCCTCTTTGTTACAGGAATCTGGAGACCACACTTCATCTATTCTGCGAGTGCGACTTCTCCAGGAGCATCGGGACCAAAGTCAGTGAGTGGATTGTCGTAGATCGTCTTGATCCTGCATGTTGGGAATCGGCTCCAATTCTCATGGATTGGTTCCTCAACCTCTCCACGGAGTCGAACTCCCAAAGATCCAAGGGAATTCGCTCGCTGATTATCACGGTCTGTTGGGCTATCTGGCGTGAGAGAAACTGCCGTATCTTCACCGCCAAGGAGAACAGCATCGACGACATCCTTGAGGCGCTTAAGGGCGAACTGCATATGTGGTCCGCTGCTAGCTGCACAGAAATATCCGAATTACTAGCAACTTGTAACCGTAACCATATTATGTAGTTCCTGTAAACACAAACTCTATCTATCTTAATGCACTGCCTACGGGCTTTTCGAAAAAAAAAATACTGTCTCTGTTATTAAATTATTATCGTTAGGATAGTTTAATTTTGAACTTGATTTATCTTAATGACATCAATTTAAAAATGAAGAGTGTATTTTTTTTAATATCGCTTTCTCTAGAACACGATCTGTGGGTAGATACACTGTGGACCATTTCCTAAAAGATGATATTGTACGTTACATGCTCATCTCACCACAGGAATTCTGATCTGAGCGTGTGCCCCCATTGATATCCTCACAGCGGCTGCAGCCTCAAACAGGGGGCTCTGACAGTGGATGCGGGTTAAAAGAAAAAAATAGTTTAAACTTTCAACAAAAAGTTTAAAATAGAGTTTTGAGACCAATTTTTTAGAAAAAATATGAGAATAAAGTAAAAAAATAGAAAGATGGACGGATAGAAAGAAAAAAAACTATGAAGTTAGACTATCCACACTCGTGTACTCTAAACTATACTTCATACTCTAAATCATACTCTCTATACTATATACTTCCAGTATGTGCATCATGTAAATTTACTTTAAAATTTTCAGTAACTTTTCTAGTATCATTTACAGTAGCTTTTCCAGCGTACTATTGCCGATATACCACTGACGATAGCCTTAAGCTCCTCAAATGAATATAGGATGTTGGATGGGTTGATGGTTATAAGGTCTTGATGCATTAGCCAATTTGTTGGCGAAAAACTACCAAAAGACTCTCAAGCTTCTATATTTGTTTGCGTCTCAACTTACTATGGTTTCAATAGATGGAATAATAAGATTATATTTAGATGCAAGAAAAAGAAAAGATAAATCTAGTCATGAAGTGCATGTTTAATTACAGAGGGAAAGTAAAAATAAAAAAATTCTGGTGTATCTATAGATTTATTTTGATAAACTGTATCTATTAATTTCTTAAGAAATGAAAAATCTTATCTCATCTCCCTCCGGGCCCTCCCAGCTCATAGAAGCATCGACAGCCATGAGCTGCGCGCCACGCTCCAGAGTTTCCACGTGAACTCACACGCTCAGTCTCACGCCGCCCGGCCGTCTCCAGCCTCATGTCTCTCCTCGCCTCTCCCACGCCGTTCGGCACGGCCGCCGTCCGCCGCCGCTCTGTCCCGGTCGGGGCAGTCCCCCACGTCCTGCTCCCTGCAGGCCGCCGCGCCGCGCTGCACGTGGCGCTCGCGCGCCGGGGCGGCATCTCGTCCCGCACGCAGCGGCGCCTCGAGGAGCGCGGTGGCAAGAAGCGTGGTGGCGGCAGTGTCACAGCGCCCGCGCCGCCCGGAGTGGACGAGGAGGTGGGGGAGGAGCCTGCTGAGTGGGAAGGTGAGCCGCTGGGGTTCGAGGTGTCTACGACGCCCATGCCGGATGTGCCGGACCCGGAGAAGCCCGACTTCTGGGAGGGATCCCAGTGGGAGCCCCTCGGCTTCTTCGTGCAGTACATGTGGGCGTTCGGGGTCGTCTTCGGTGTGAGTACCTCCTCTTTCTCCATTGTTTGTTCTCGTTTTTTTGCCTTGCTGTGTCTTGATGCAGTATTTTCCCTGTCCGTTATTAAATCATTCGGATTGAACATTTTTTTCGTAGATATCACTCTAATTGGACAACTTCGTGGTTATGTGGTGAATTGCTCTGCATATAAAACTCAAAATTAGACAATTATTATGTAAAAGTTATCTTAGTATAGTTCTGAAATTGCAGTCTTGGTACTGTGAATTCTTCTCCAGCTTGACATGGCCAAATTTATGCTGTGTGTAATGATTATGTTTGCCATATCTGGACTGAAGGAGATTCCTTCCAGTGGCTTATAGGTGGGGAAAAATAATGTGTTGTTGAAAACATAGTTGAAGTAGCTCTTTGCATACTGAGTAACAAAAACTAACACAGTATTTGTCTGTTCAATTATATTACTGAATGAAGCTTTCTTGAACCTTGCTCTTGTTAACTGGCAGTTGGCATACATACTTGCTGAATTTGATTGCCTAGGAAAATCTTCTCACACAAATCCTCGATTATACACGTTACAGTGCTCCTAAAATAGACGTGTGAGCGCTATTTGTGGGTTCTCACCCGTGAATCAATGTGGCCTGCTTGTGCAGCTCGTTGCTTGTGGTGTTGCGGTGGCTACCTACAACGACGGGGCAACAGACTTCAGGAACACTCCTGCTTACAAGGAATCACTCCAATCACAGGAGTTCCCTGAGGAGTCAGAATCATCAGGTGCTGATGTCTTTGAAGGTAATCCAACTGAAGTAGCACCAGCTCTTGAGTAGGACCGACGAGGAGACAAGGGGGCAGAAAAGATGATGGCTCTCCCTCTCCATTTTAGCTATAGACCGTGACTAGGGATGCCTCACGATAGTCAGCATAAGATGCATGTAAAATGTTTGGTTGAAATGGGGCTAAGAAAATTGTCTGGTCATTATTGGTGTGCGGAATTGTTCCTGGGAAGATAATACAATGGGTACTGCTGATGAAATCGTCTGTACTTTAATTTCCATGGAAAGGTATAAATGAGAAAGGGAGCAAAGCATTGCCATGTTTCCTTCCTATATGCTGCATAAAGCCCCCTTCCCGTGATAGGGTTTTTGTCACACATGTATTCCAGGAAAATGTATAATTCGAATGAATTTACGCACGGTACATTTTGTTTACATTTTTATGTAGCGCAATACATAATTTCTCTATAAAATCTGTACTTGTACTGCAAATTCCCTGCTGTGACAGACGGCATTATCAGATTCATTCTGAATCTTTTTAAGTTGCATATGCAATTGCTCACCAAACGATCGTTTCAGAGTGCCCAGCAACTTCTGAATCGTTTGGTACATTGGTGCTTTTGGCACGGCTGATTTGTGCATGTAAACTACTGTTGATTAACTCCCCAAGGAAACGGGATGTACGGGGCTTTCATGGCTTTTGGCTCAACCGCTGGAGTCCCAACATACCAAAACCCACGGGACGTGCACCGGAGCACACAAATGCGCCGTCGCGCATTGGAGTTCACACGCAGGACGGGCACCATATGAAAAGTGAGCAAATCTACGCATGTCGTGGTGCTTTGCAGTTCTGTTCTTCCTGTGTTATGGCATGGCTTTTCATGATCCGAGACAAGAAAGAGGCCGAGGCCGTCCACTTTGCCGAGCTCCCTCACACGATCCATGGCGCCGGTAGTTGCGCACGAGAAAGCTTCACGGGGCGGCCCCTATACATGCTTGCTGCCCGTCTATCATTTCCCGGCAACTGAGCGAGAGAGAGAGAGACGAACAGTTTTTAGGCCCCGTTCTGTTCGAGAGAGAGAGAGAGAGACGAGCAGCAATGACTGCAGCAGACGACGCGGCGCAGCTGGTGTCCCTGCTGGCGCCTCTGCTCGTCGTCGTGCTCGTTGCCGCTGTGGTCGCGTCGGCGTGGGCGGACGGAGCCCTGCGCGGGGTGGAGGAGGCGCGGGCCCTGGTGGACGAGCGGGCCGGGGAGTGGGCCCGGTACGTGTTCGGCTCGGAGGACGGGGAGCACGACTGAGGTAGAGCGGCCCGGCGCGTACTGCATCGCAGGCAAATCGTCGCGTTCCAAGTGTTAGACAATCCGCAGGGTTCAGTTACTCTATCTTCTATACTTTTTATTATATTTTCAATATATCCTTTATATTTTAAGTATGTTCACTTTAAACACCTATTTTGTTATTTTAGTAGTCTATTCTATTTACAGTGAACCACTGCGAATAGTCTTAATGTGTGTGTTCGTTTAAATGTGAATTAATTTACTCTCTTCTTTCTTAAAAGATTATCACTTTCTAATTCAAAATAAACTAGAAGGCGACAATCTTTTGAAAAATAAGGAAGTATTTATTAAGCGACGTTTTTAACCAGGGGTCTAACAGCGGTGACTAAATGTTCAAGAGTATGTGTGCGGGATCAAATATTATGGATCCCGTTATGATTGTTTCTTGTTTGCTGCACGACTGCAGGAAGTTCGTTGTTGTTGACCCGATGTAATAGAGTAGAAAATTAGACTATTTGCACTCGTGTACTTAAAAACATGCTTTATATATTATTTTATACTTTTTTAGTATCTTATTCTAAATCTTCTAAATTTACAATATTCAATATGTTTTTCAGTATTTCTTGTGTGGACAGTCTTAGTCGAAGAACAATGTAACCACTTGATTGATGTGCCTTCCTGATGTGCATGTCCTGAACTCCGGGTAAAATCCAAGAGCAATGAACATGATTTAGCAAAATGGCAAGGCCTTAACTTTAAAGGACATGTTTATTTGCATCTCCTAAGACACCCAGAAGACACTAACTAATACAGCTCGTCACCTTGAAAACTCTACACGTGAAGGCTCTACTCTACAGCTCGTTGACGTCATCGTCGTCTCCCTCGCCGGCAGCGCCAGCGCCGCCTCCGCTTTTCTCGTACACCTGCTTGATGATCGGGCTGAAGACCTGCTTCACCTCCTTCAGCTTCTCCTCATAGTCCTCCTTCTCCGCCGTTCGGCTCCCGTCCTGCTCCTCCAGCCACTCGAGCGTCTCGTTCAGGGCGGCCTCCATCTTCTCTTTATCATCCTCGCTGATCTTGCTGCCCATGCCGCCGTCCTTGAGCGTCGACCGCATCCCGTGCACGTAGTTCTCGAGGCGGTTGCGCGCGTCGACGCGCTCCCGGATGCGGCGGTTCTCCTCCGCGAACTCCTCGGCCTCGCGCACCAACCGGTCGATCTCTTCCTGGCTGAGCCGGCCCTCGTTATTGGTGATGGTGATCGACTTGGACCTCCCGGATGCCTTGTCCGCGGCGGTCACGTGGAGGACGCCGTTCTCGTCCACCTCAAAGGTCACCTCGATCTGTGGCACGCCGCGCGGCGCCGGCGCGATGCCGGACAGGTCGAACCGGCCCAGCTCGCGGCAGTCCTTGGTCAGGCTCCGCTCGCCCTCGAAGACCTTGATCGAGACCGTGGTCTGGTGATCCTCGTAGGTCGTGAACACCTGCGACTTCTTCGCCGGGATCCACGTGTTCCGAGGGATGAGCTTGGTCATGACGCCGCCGGCCGTCTCGATGCCGAGCGTCAGTCTCGGCACGTCCATTAGCAAAATATCTGTCAGCCATTAGAAAACATGAAAGCGTCAGCCCGTAGCAATACATGACCTGCATCGACGAGGACACCCACAACGGCGTGATCCGGTTACCCTGGTCGTTGGCGATGATGTCCACGTGCCCGTTACTGTACACCCCGACGCTCGAGTACGTCGTGCCGAGGTCGATGCCGATCACCGGCGGCCCCGACGTCGATCTCCCCATCCACCGCGGCTCCAAGCCATCTGCGTGCCCGCACAGGTACCCTGCGAACAAACAAACACGTTCGAAGACGTCATCATCATGCCATGACGCTTCACGTTCACAGAGGACGACGTGCTCCGTTTACGTAAACGTACCTGAACAGAGAAGAGGGAGCAGAACGAGAGCTAGAACAGGGTGTTTCGCCATCGTCTCCTGTTTACCCTCTGCCCGTTGTTAGATAGATCGATCAAAGAACGGAGGTTCACTTCGTTCGCGAGATGTGTTCGTGTCTTGGTTTGGAACAAGCGTGATCCAGCAACTGCAGGCCCAGGTATTATATAGGTTCTGGCGGGCGGCGATGGGCGTGGTAATCGCCAGTGTTTTGGCCCGTGCACGACCTCCACATCAGAAGGCACCGTAAAGACGGTCCACGTCTGGCATCCAATGACACGCCGCCACGTAACTGGGTGGTCTCGGTGCGGTTATGTCCGTCCGATCTGGCGAGAACGTTCGGGTCGCCCAGTGCGGCGGGCTGGCCGACCTGGCAGCGATCACAGTACGAAGTTAGAGAGGTATCGCTCCTGGAGGCCCAACGAGAGATTCATGGATTAGTTTGGCTGGACTGCTCTGGGCTGGGCTGGATTGGATGCTCTTCGAATTCGGGCTAAAGGAACAAGTACGTTGGGGGCTGGGGCTTCGACGAACCACTGATTTTCTAATACCGTTTTCGTGCAAGCCTCGGTGCCGATTGCACTTATATTTTTGGGTCCTTATTAGGCCGAATGGATCGCACAGGCCCAGACCGGCCGCCGCGGTGCCGCGCCCGCGTGCACCGGTGCTTTGACCGGGAGAACACCACGCTACAAGCCTCGGAGGGGCCCAAGGTGTCAGTGACCACGGCACCAACAGTATAGGGAAGTCCAGCACATCGCAAATTCCGAAAAGCCCCTCCCGAGTTCTTCGTTTCTCGTTCTCCGCCGCTTTCCGCCTTTTCCCTTCCACATCGTCTCCTTCGAATCGCCGAGCAGCAGCAAACAGGCCAGCGGCAGCGCAGCCAACCAGGTAGCGCCGTAGAGGGCGACGAAGCAATGCCGCCAAAATCTGATAGCGTTGAAGGTAAACCACGCCTACTCCCCATCCCAACCAAAATGATTTTGGCTCAAAACCCTCTCCGGTTTTGACCATCCTCGGCTCGATTGATCAATCTATCTGACAATCGTTGCGTCCCCGTTTTTCTGCTTGTTTCCCTTGCAGGAATCGTCCTCGGCTTCGTTAATGAGGTGCGGCCCCTCTGCCACAACGGCAAAACCCTACTCCTAAACCCTAAACCCCTTACCTTGAGTTGCCTGCTTCCGCTCATGTTATTCGAATGGTGTTTTCTGCGCTTGCCAGAGTAGGGTTAGAGATGCCCCCACTCCGTGTTGTATTGCTTATGGGGTTTTGTGCTGTACTAGAAATGCTCATAATTTTAGAAGTGTAGCCTCCGTATTAGGGATTTTTTTGGATGTGGAAAAATTAAATGGATCAGCCGAGCGTTGGTTGCACTGTGGATCGTGGTAGCAGTATGCTGCTTTTTATGTATACTGGTTGACATTTGTACTTGTTTAGCGAATTTCAGGTTGAGTTATTTCATATCATGTTTTTTTAATACCTGGTCACAACCGAGGCTTTAACATAATAGGTCAGTGACTGAAATTGCGGTGGTTCTCCAATTATGCATCTCTTTTGGGATCTATAATTATATCGAGTGGTGAAGTTGTTGTTGTCCTCCAATTAAGCAGCGACCCACTGTCATGTGCTGAAATGTAGCTTCGTAACTTGCAGTGTGCAGTTCAGTTGCGTCGACTTTTTTAGAGTGGAGCCATTCCCTAAAATAGAATGGAGTTTTTGGTTAGTTTCAGTTTGAAAATGTCCTCCTTGGCATCTCGTACACTGATTACACTTGCCCTTAGGATGGAATTTTTTTTATTAATATATCTTTTAAAAAATCATTTATAATAAATAACCCACGGAATCGAAAATTGGCCAAAATGACCTAGCTTCGTATGTGCCTCATACGAAATTCAAATTTCGTATGAGGCACATACGAAATGCATATTTGGTCGACACCACGTCATCTGATGTCTGCCACGATGGAGAAAAGGCTTGCCACGGTGTAATAAATGGGCACGTATGAATTTCGTACGTGCCTCATACAAAGTGAACAGTACCTTCGTATGAGGCACGTACGACATTCGTGCGTGCCCTAGTTTTGACCCTGCTTTTAATGGATTTTAGGCAAAACTTTTTAAACATTTGTTGACCGATTTGCTAAAAATTTCCAAAGTATAAAATAGAGAATACATTGTGAAGTTTTGAATTCAATAAACTTTCTCTATGTTTAGTATGTAGAAACTAGAGTAATTGTATGTGTTATTAGGAAATACGATCACGTTTCTGCACATTTGTAAAATGTATTCAGTTTTGGTTTTTTGTTTAGAAATATTTGGAGTTAGAATCGACCGAAACGTTCATAAAGGTTATTGTAATGTAAGTTTTGTTGAGTATAAAAAATAAGTTATGAATATAATTTACGGGAGTTTCAAATTTTTTAAAAATCATATAGCGATAACAAATGCATAGTTTGGAAAATTATACAATAAATGTATTAATTTATAGAAATGCATATTAATTGAAGGTAATTAATTGTAAGCTCGATGGCGGTTACATCAAATGAAATTATATAGTTCCGAAAATATGTGCATGTTTTTTGTCACTCTACTACTACGGTACATGAGGCAAAACATAAGTACAAATATTTCTGGAAGAAAATATAAAATAGATAATACAAATGGTGTGTGTACGATGCACTTAAGATGCGTCGATCTAATCCTAACACGCCTTAGTTGAATTAAACGCCGAGCATAGTTTACCCAAGTTGCTACTGAGTGCAACAACGGTATTTTCCCTTACGCAAAGCATCCGGATCAACTTCTTTTGCGCGACGAGCTCTCTCGCGCATGTGTTCTCGCTCAGCCTCTCGTGTTTGTGCTGCGACACGTTCCTCCTCTGCAGCTTTGCTCTCCATTGTCGAATTTCTTCTTGCCTCTTGCGACGACGCTCCTCCTGTGCAACTCTATTCCTCCTTTCTTGCTCTATTCTTTCATCCCACTCTATTTCTTCCTTGAACTTCCACTATGCAAGTCGAGCCATTCTCTCGACCTCCTCGGCGTCTCCTGCCGATTGTTCCTGGTCGATATAGTTCCTGAAGTCGCAAAGAGGTGGTGGCGACTGCACAAGTGTTTGTACAAAAGATTAGATTCTATAACATTCATAAAACAAAAATAATGTTGCATATTACCTGTTTTCTATCACCTGGAAGAAATGGGCACATCCTGTGAGGAGGATCGTACTCGTAGTTGTCGCACATCCAACGCCGGCAACCATACGAGTAACCAGGTCGAAGATCTCTTACAAACCTACAATCAGTGCCACAGAAACACATTGGAGGTTGTAATCCCTCGGGGATTGAAACATTTTCTCTATTTGTGGGTGGTGAGTTCTCGTCTATGGTAGTAAAGTATATGGAATAGTTGTAGCAAGTGTGTGTTGAAGCTGTTACCGGGGTGAGTGTTATATAGACGAGCGGATGATGGTGTATGGACCTAGTCTACGAGAAATTTCATCCCTGAGATGTATAAGTGTGAACTGACATTTCACAGGGTCTGACATGGAGCAGTGCAATTTCGTATGTCTCTTGTACGAGATTCGCCTGACATGGAGTACGAGATTCGCCTGACATGGAGCAGTACAATTTCGTATTTCTCTTGTACGAGATTCGCCTGCCATGTCGTGGATAAGTTTCATGTCAGTTTTTGTTGTATTTTATGTAGATAAGATTCGTCTTACAAGATTCGTCTGACAAGGTACAAAGTAGTATGGTGAGTTGCAAAGTACGAAGACGACAAAGTAATTTTAACAAAATTCTCATTCAAAACATAGTTGTCACACATGGGAACCATACTTCTGATACTATGAAACATGCTTCTGATACATGCGAAACATATTTCACTATTCGCTACTACTTGTGATGCGGACAGTTGCAAGACATGTTATTGCAAACGCCCTTTTCAGCGTTATCATTCGTCTGACTTGTAACAAGATAAAGTTCCATTTGTTGAAGTTCCATTTCATCCAGTTCACCTACCAAATCTTGATTGCGACATTGTACATGTTTAATGTACTCTCGAGTAGCCTTAATAGGTGGTGGATCAACCCAGAGTGTATATCCACAGTTGTCATCATCATAGTAAGCCTAAAACCAAAAATATTGTCATGAAAATTGCATATATGAAATATGTTTTGAAAATGATATGTAGTACTTACTCCACCAACAGGACAACAAAAGAATCGACGACCGCTGTCGCCTCCTTCGTCCATCATTTGAACAATACAATTCAGGTCACAACGACACTTAATCCACTCTTGTTTGCTGCCATCGTATAGTCGTAGTGGATTAAACGGGCTAAAACCACTCTTACTAAAAACGAGAACTCATCTAATGGTGGTTTGTCGGTAGTTGTGATCTGGCAGATCTCCTGACACTACTAAAGTGTTTGCGGAGTTTGAGGTTCGGTGTGGGCGCGCGGAGATTCAAGAAGGTGAAGTGTAAAATGACACAGGAGACACGATGATTTATGTGGTTTGGGTCGCCTGAGCATAATACCCTACTCCACGGGGTGTGTTGGTGTTGTATTGGATGTATGAACTCAACGTGAGTTGAGAGTGCGTGATCAGATCAGAGCAGGTCAGATCAGTCAAGATCCGTCTAGATCCGTCCCCCATGTATCGTCGGCCTGTCCTTTTATAGTACAAGGACATGCCGTTACAAGTTGGTCTGGCCCGACATGTGGTCCCGGCAGTTACTAATATTGATACACATTTGATGCGCTTAATTACCCTTAATGACTGAGTTACGGGCTTTGACAACACCGTTACTGGTAATTAAGGTCGCCCGATCGTGTGTCGTTAATATAGTATTAATGACACTTAATCGGGTCTTGAAGTCCTTGATTCCCCTTTGAAGATCCGGAGCTGTTGTGGAGTCTACCGGAGGTTTGAGACTGAAGATCCGACGGTAGGACACGTGGCGGCTCCGGAGCATGCTGTGAGGAACAGATAGGTCCGGTGCCACCAGACACGTGTCAGTTCCGGAGCTTCTCTCGGTCTGGGGTTAGGTCCGGGGGTGCCGTTATGGTACATAGCCCGAAGCTTTCCCCTTGTGGGTGGTAGCTCCGGTTTGATGGTACACGTGGCGACCGTGGGACTAACCATGTTGGGGAAGCGGGTCCGGTTGTGTCTGACATGTGGGCCTTCGAAGGTCTTCAAATCAAGTAGATGACCTTTCCTTGAGATCTTTGCAATCTCAAGGGGTATACGGTACCCAGGGTACCGACAGTGGCCCCCTGGGCCCACCTCTGGGGAAGACCCCTTGGGTGAAGTCATTCCTCCGGAGGTGGGTCCATCCTTCGACTTTTGAGTCGAGTCTTCAAAAGTCTTCAGATTTGCCGTTGGCGATAGTTTTGGAGTTAAATCCTCACCGCGTGGCATATCCCGGGTGCGGCAAATGAGATCTTTGGCATGCGGATCTCACGCAATTGAAGGTCGCCGGTTCCCGATACGAAAATCGTATCGGTTCTGCGCGCCTTGTCAGGCCGCCGCCTTCAGGCTTCCCGCCTCTCTTGATGACAACCTTTCGCCTGGGTAAGAACCTGGACTTGATCGTCGGGGTGGTCCCGGGCCCTCTTGTCATCAGCAGGGTGAAATTTTTGAATAGTATCTTCGGCTTCCTTGCGGTTTCCATCCAAGCGTTGCGGGGGATTACTTAAGAAGGAAAGCGCGCACCGTCTGGGGTTCTTTACGCCTCTCATCTGAACTTGCGTTCGAACTCCCAAACTTGTACTTGCTTTTCCTCTCTTGCCTCGCTGTGCTGCGATGGAGTTGGGTCTCCGCAAGAGCCGCTTGAAGACCGAAGGTGACCTGAAGAAGGTCCGGGCCCTCATGGGGTGGTCCTCGGACTTCTTCAACCACCAGGTCCACGCCGGTGGGGAGCTCCCGTTCGAGAAGGAGCACGCCGGCGAGATGGTGTACTTCTCTGTGTATGCCATGGTGGGGTTGGTCCCGCCTTTTTCCTCCTTTTTCTTGATGCTGCTAGACTTCTATGGTCTGCAACTGTACCACCTTGGCCCCCACTCCATTCTTCTAGTATCTATCTTCGTCCACTTCTGCGAAATGTGGGTGGGCATCCCCCTCTGCATTGAGCTTTTTCGGACCTTCTTCACCGTCCATACCACCGGAAGGGGCGATGAGTACATTGGATTCTACTACTTTGTGAAGCGCAAGAAGTGCCCATTCAGGTACATCCGGTCGTTTCCCTCTGGAAAGTGGGACGATTGGAAGAAAGACTGGATAGTCATCCGGGTGGAGGAGCACGAGAAGCTGGAGCTGCCCGAAGGCCTCCCCAACATCGACACTGCAGTCTGGAGTGAAGCTCCGGTGCTATCGGATGCCTTCAACCCTGCTCTGACCAGGATCTGCTAGTGTGTGGAGGGAGGAGTAACTCCTCAGACGGTATTTTGCAATTTCCTGGTCAACAGGTGGGCACCGTTGAAGAGGAGAGAAAAACTCGCTTGGGCCCTCAACAGTGTGATGGACGACGACCGGGTCGAGACCGGGCTGAAGTCCAACATGGAGGGGGCGACCTTGGAGTTTCATCTCAAGAAGTTCCAGCACGACATCGATGTCGCGGGTGATGACTTGACCCCGCCACCAGCTTTCCTCCCTCTGAACGTGGAAGTAGAGTTCAACAGGGAGCTCCGGCGGATGATGCCGGTGCTTGACAACCTTGGTGTCGTCGAGAGAAGATCGACCTCCAGGGTGGTGATCCCTGAGGCTTCTGAAGGTGGCTCCGACCCTGCCCCGAAGCCATGGACCGAAGTCGTCGGCAAGGGCAAGGAGCCGGCGACCGAACCCTTGAGCCGGAAGAGGAAACTGAAGCATGTCGACGGAAGGTCCGTCAGGCCTGCATCCACTGCAGCAGCTCCTTCTCCCCGGAGGGGGAGGTCTTCTACAACTGCGGCGACTGTACCTGCAGCAGCGTCTTCCCGGGGTGCTAGCTCCGGGCATGTGACTCCAGCACCAGGGCCAGTTGAGGCCTCTGGGTCCGGAGGTCCTTCCCGGTCGAGGGGGGCCTCGACTAAGGAAATGCCCGCGACTGCAACAAGTTCCAGGGGGCCTTCCGGATCTATCACGCCGGCGGCGGCCATGGTCAGATCAGAACGCCCGAGAAAGAGATTCCGTGCAAGCTGGTGCAGAAGCCTTCTGAGATAATTTTTAATCTTTACCTCAGACAGTTGTTTTGTTGTAGTAACTGTTTTTTAAGTTTCTTCATCCATCATCTGCAGCGTCCCCGAGAAGAGGAGTGAGGCTCCACCCTCAGCCACAGCAGCTGTAGCTGTGAGGACGGAGGCTTCTTCTCCTGTCCCGGTGCCGCCCCAAGTGATCGCTGAAGTTGCGGCAGCTCCGGCGCCAGCTGTCGTGGTCATGGACCTCGACTCATCCCGAGACTCCTATGGTAGCGCCGGACCACGGGAGAGAAGATGCGCCAGCGGCACCTGCCCCGGAGGTTGAAGCCCTGGGTCTTGATGCTTAGATGATGGAAACTTCGGTCATTGAGCCGGAGGAAGCAGTGATTCCGACCCCAGAGCCGGAAATTGTCGAAGCCCCGACGGTTGAGCCGGATGTTGAGGAAGTCCCGGCGGTTGAGCCGGCTACCTCCGAAGCTCCGACCTCAGAGCCGGTTGCCACTGAAGCTCCGGCTGCAGAGCCGATTGCGGTGGAAGACCTTCCAGCGCCTAAGCCGGTTGAGGTTGAAGCTCCGGCCTCAGGGACGGTTGTTGTTGACCTTTCGGCGCCCGAGCCGGTTGTCGCGGAGGCATCAGCACTCGAACCCATGGTGGTCGAGGTGCCAACACCCGAGCCACCAACGGAGGAGGAGCCCAGGCCGAAGCCTGAAGTTGCCCCTGCACTGGAAGTGATGACGGCGGAGGTGCCTGCTACTCGGCCAGGGTGCCCAGATGAAGTCACTGGCCCCCTGCCCGAGGGGGCAAATGAAGACGTGGCGGCAGGGCCTTCGGAACCACTTCCGGAGGTCGGAACTTCTTCTGCGGGACCCTCCTCGGCGGTGACTGAGGCTATCCCGGAGGACGGCACTAGTGCCATGGAGGCTTAGGGAACCACTCTTGTGGAGTGGGACCCAATTTTTGTAAGCGAGAACCCGCTGGAACCAGCGGAGGAGACCCCAGCAGGTCCGGACCCTATTCCCCTGTCGTTGTCCATTGACAACGCTTGCTCCAGTCTGCGTCAAGTCCAGCTGGCGTTCTACCACGACAGCAAGGCTCTTGAAGAGGAGCGCCAAACCCTTAGGCGGTGGCGTAATCGGCTCTACTTCGAGACCAAGCTAGCGCAATCGAGGCTGGCAGACGACAAAGAGTGGATCAAACAGGAGAAGGTCCGCCTGGAGTACTGGGGCAAATTATTGGATGATAGGGAGAGCTTGACTCGTGCCCTCGACACTCAATCCCGGGCCATTTATGAGCAGACCAAGGCAGCTAATAGTGCGGCTGATGATCGCCAAGAAAGGCTTGAAGCCATTAACACTACTCTCATTAAGCGCCGGGAGGCACTTGAAGAGAGGGAGAAGAGGCTCGAAGACGAAGAGCAAAAACTCCTAGAGCTGCGGGATGACGTCTTGAATAGGGAGGAGGAGCTCGCCAAAAAGGTGGCTCTGGCTGACAAGGGCCTCGAGGAACGTGCCAAGAAATTGGAGGAGCGTTGCGTTGAGGAGGAGGAGAAGGCCTGGGTGCGAGGGCAGGAACTCTACCAGCATGAGTGTGCCATCGCTGCCAGGGAGAAGAAAGTTAGGGGCAGGGAGAAGGACTTGGTTGACCACCATAACATGATCTACCTCTGGGAGGAGGAGCTCGGAAAACTAGAGAAGCAGGTTGCTGAAAAGATTCAGCAAAATGCCAAAGAGGTTGAGCGCCTTGCTCGCGAGAATTCTGAACTGGCGGCGACCAAAAGATCCTTGGAGGAACTGAAGGGCTTGAGGGCTGCAGACTCCCTATAGGTTTGGGAGTTCCTGAGCAAAGCCAACGACGCGCTAACACCAATGGGCTTCAGTCCCGTGCGTTCGAATGATCCGGAGCCGGAGCCGGAGCTGGCGTTGCAGGCGTTGAGCTCGGCGGGTAGCAAACTCTCCAAGGTGGGTGACGTAATCGCGAACCAGTTGGAGGTTGAGGGGCAGTCCCTGGCGAAGAACGTCGCAGAGTATGTGCTGACGTGCTACACCAGCCGAGATCCCCAATTTCCTCTGGACCCGGTGCTTGAAGGTCCCATTGAAGGAGAAGGTGAAGCCACCCGAGCCAACGTGTAAGAGGTTGCTCAGAAGGTCGCCCAGTTCTTCCATAGGATCTAGGACCATCTCTGTAGCTCCCACTTGTATTCTCTCTTTTTCTTCCCCAATTTTGTAATCCCTTGTCTCCAGATGAATGAAATCCAAATTTTTGTGAATTTCATTTTTTGTCTTCAACACTTTTGTCTTCACTTGGCCCCCTGGTAGATGTACACAATTTGATTGTGAACATGTACCAAGAGGATATCGTGTTTTGTTGAAGACTCGTTTGCTTCGAACTTGTAGAGTGTAGGTCCGAAGTCTTCGATAGTGAAGGCCCCCTGAGGTTGTCGGAGCTCAGAAGCTCCGACATTGACTACCGTCGGAGTTTAGTAGCTCTGGCAATAGTCCCTATCAACGTGTAGAGCATCGATAGTTAACCCTCCGGGGTGTCGGAGCTCAGTAGCTCCGGCAGTGACCTTTGCCAACGCGTAGTTTGTCGGCAGCAGACTCCGCTTGTGGGGTCTTCTCACCATCTTTTATTCTGCATCGACGGCTGGCCCCCCTAGCTTTACCGGAGCTTGGTTGCTCCGGTGATGCTCGTTTTCAATGTTTAACATCGATTACAAGCCACCTAGGGGGAGTCAGAGCTTCGTTAGCTTCGGCTTTTCTCCATCAACGTGGATTCTTTATTTTTCCTGCACACTTGAAGCCAAGAAAAATAGTAAAATTCGCTCCTTGCCTATAACTTCGTCGCGGCTTATGATTCCTGAGAAAGTTTTAGGTCAAACACAATTCTGAATACAACCGAATGCATTGCCTTATTTCTTCTAGATCCAATTGTACTTGGACCCGCCTTACTTCGCCCTGTCGGGGTGTAGGTAGAGTGGCGTACTTAGGGTGCTTGACCAGACTAAGTCGATAGCACACTTCGGCCCTAGATTGGCTTGGCGGCATTCAGGCGTGTGGGCCATGAACAATATTTGAATCTAAAAGAATTGTCAATACAACTCGGATTGTACATGAACTGGTCGAACAAAAATTTCTTAAGAATTGCACAACTTTGTTATAGACAAGAAAGAGAAAAATAAAAAATGTTGAGCCTGTACAAAATAAATGCACGTGGAGTCTGTTTCACATGAAGATGCCTTTCATTATAGGTCCGGAGTACATGGGAAACAAGTACACTCTTAGGGTATGGAACCAGGCTAAGCGTGTTTAATTTCTCGTTTGACCCAGGGTAGCTAGTCACACTTTTAGTCCTGAGACTATGACAAGTGTCGCATGAACTTTGCGGACCTTCTGGGAAAGGTTCGGCTGTTCTCCCGGAGGAACTACCCGACTCTGTACAATGACTCTATAACATACACCTCAAGTTACTACAGACTCACCTCCGTGATATTAAGTGTAGAACTTACGGAGGTGCTCAATATTCCAAGGATTTGTGAGAGGTGTCCCATCCTCGGTAGCCAAGCGAACGCTTCTGGGACGGTATACTTTAATCACTCGAAAGGGTCCCTCCCATCTGGGGGAGAGTTTGTTTAACCTCTCCCTGGATTGTATTCTCTATAGCACTAGATCGCCTTCCTCGAGCTGTTGGTTGTGTACATGCTGCTGATGATAGCGCCGAAGGGCTTGGCGGTATCGGGCATTCCGAACAGCTGCTTGGCACCTTCCCTCCTCAATGAGGTCTAGGTCTTCACGCCGGAGCTGGTCCTGCGTGGCTTCGTCGAAGGTCCGGACCCGGATTGACCCCAAGTTGATTTCCGGAGGAAGGATTGCTTCAGCTCCGTACACCAGGAAGAAGTGTGTCTCTCCAATTGACCGGTTTGGAGTTGTCCTGTTGGCCCATAGAGTGAGCGGAAGCTCTTCAATCCAGTTGGCTCCATGTTTTTTCAAGCGCTCATAGGTGCGCGTTTTGAGTCCTTTCAGGATTTCAGCATTTGCTCTCTCGGCCTGGCCATTGCTTGCCGGGTGAGCTATGGAGGCGTAGCAAACTTGAATGCCGAGGTCTTCGCAATATCCTTGAAATGCAGAGCTTGTGAATTGGGTCCCGTTATCAGTAATGATTTTGTTTGGGACTCCAAATCTACATACAATAGACTGCAAAAAGTTAATAGCTGATTGCTTGTTTATTGTCACAACTGGAGTTGCTTCCGGCCACTTGGTGAACTTGTCAATGGCGACATACAAGAACTTGTAACCTCCGACGGCTCTTGGGAAAGGTCCCAAGATGTACATCCCCCACGCAGCGAAGGGCCATGTAGGAGGTATCATTTGTAGAGGCTGAGCCGGTGTGTGAATTTGCTTTGCATGAAATTGACATGCTTTGCATTTCTTCACCAGCTCAGTTGTATCCTGGAGTGCTGTAGGCCAGTAGAAGCCATGTTGGAAGGCTTTACCGACCAGCGTACGGGAAGACACGTGGTTCCCACACTCGCCTCCATGGATTTCTGCGAGGAGCTCGCAACCTTCTTCCCTTGTGATGCACCACATTAGGACGCCGTTGGCACTGCGCCGGTAGAGATCCCCTTCTACCAACGTGTATCTTTTAGTCAATCTGACTATCCGGTCAACGGATACATCATCGTCAAGAAGGATGTTGTCTTTCAAGTAGCTCTGGATCTCTGAGATCCATGCATCGGATCTAACTTGAGCATATGAGTCTTGCGTGCTAGGTTGCTCGGAGCTTCCAGCAGCACCTACGACCCCTGATGGCTGCCATGGTAACAGGGCCATCGGGACCGTCAGCTTCGGGATGCTGATCTCGCCCCCTTTGCCCAGTTCGGCAGGCTGAGCTGTGAGTTTTGACAACCTCCAGACAAAAATTCCGTCAGGAGTTGGAGCTCCGGTTGACGCTTTCGTCGAGAGTTCGTCGGCTTCAGCGTTGTGGACACGCTGGACATGGTGGAGGTCTAGGACTTCGAAGTCCTTCTGAAGCCTCTGGAGGAGGTAAGCAGCTAGCTGGAGATTGGTGTAGGAGCATTCACCCTTCACTTGTTTAATGATGAGCTGTGAATCTCCCTTGACTAGCAGCTGCTTGACACCTTATGACAGTGCCACCTTTAGTCCATAGATGAGTGCTTCGTACTCCGCCATGTTGTTGGTCGCCTTGAAGTCAAGGTGTACCATGTATTTTACCTTCTCCCCGGTTGGTGCGAGGAGAAGGATTCCAGCTCCGGCCCCCTGCTTTTGCATGGAGCCGTCGAAGTAGAGGGTCCAGTGAAGGCTTGGTGAAGACCGGAGTCTTGTGTTCCAGCTTCTGCTCACTGGGGCCCCCAGGGTTTGATGGAGAGGGAGTCCATTCTGCCACGAAATCCGCCAATGCTTGACTCTTGATTGCTTGCCTTGAAATGAATTCAAGATCGAATTCGGCCAATTCCGCTGCCCACTTTGCAATATTCCCAGTTGAATTGGGATTATGCAAGATTGCTCGAAGTGGGTAAGAAGTCACCACTGAAATCTTGTGAGCTTGGAAGTAATGGTGAAAATTCCTGGAGGCGATAAGAACTGCATAGAGCATCTTATGCACCTCTAGGTATCGAGTCTTGGCGTCATGAAGTACTTCACTGATGAAGTACACTAGGCGCTGGATGGTCCGGACCCTCCCGGAGGGGCCCACAGCTTCCTCTTCATTGACCCGGATCCTGGATCCGGACCTTCTTCGGGGACCTCCGGGTCCTTGCTGGAGGGACCCGGAGCTTCTTCGGAAGCGACCTGGACCCTCCTGGAGGGGTCTGGGTCTTCTGAAGTAACTTCTTGTGGACTCAAGTCTGGGAACTGAGACCCAGACTCGGTTTCAGGAACCTCCGGACACCCCCGGAGGGGTCTGGATTCCTGAGTATGGGATAGTTCTGGTCTCTCCGCAACCAGGACCATACTGACGACTTCGTCAGTTGCTGAAATGTAAAGCAGCAAAGGCTCACTAGGGTTCGGAGCTACTAGAGTTGGTAGGGTGGTGAGGAACTGTTTTAGCTCCTGGAATGCCTTTTCTGCTTCTTCAGACCATTGGAATGGTCCGGACTTCCTCAATAACTTGAAGAAGGGAAGTGCCCGTTCCGCTAGTCTTGAAATGAACCGGCTAAGGGCTGCTAGACATCCAGTCAGCTTTTGGACATCCTTGATGCGGGCTGGTGGCCGCATGTCTTCAATGGCTTTGATCTTCGCCGGATTAGCTTCTATGCCCCGGTGATTTACCAGGAAACCAAGAAGTTTTCCGGAGCTAACCCCGAAGACACTTGTCTGGGTTTAGCTTTGTGCGGGTGACCCGCAGCTTGTCGAAGACAGCCTGCAAGGTGTCAAGGAGTGACTCCTTGTTCTTGACCTTGACCACGATGTCATCGACGTACACTTCCACTATGTCTCTAATGAGTTCTTCAAAAGTTTTGTACATAGCTCGTACAAAGGTTGAAGCTGCATTCTTGAGACCAAATGGCATGGCTGTATAACAGTACAATCCATCTACTGTGATGAAAGAGGTATGCTCTTCATCTTCCCTAGACATTCTGATTTGATGATACCCAGAATATGCGTCTAGGAAACACAGTAATTCACACCCGGAGGTGGAATCCACTATCTGATCTATTCTAGGTAGTGGGAATGGATCTTTTGGACATGCCTTATTTAGTGTTGTGTAGTCAATACACATCCGAAGCTTCCCACCGGCTTTGGGCACAACGACTGAGTTTGCCAGCCATTTTGGATGGAAGACTTCTCGGATGAATCCAACTTCGAGCAACTTCTTCACTTCTTGTCGAATGATGTTCTGTCGCTCCACGGATTGCTTTCGAGGCTTATGATGCACGGGCCGGGCGTCAGGGTAGATCTTTAGATTGTGCTCAATCACTTCCCTGGGGATCCCAGGCATTTGTGACGGTTGCCAGGCAAACACGTCGACATTAGCCCGGAGGAAAGCGATGAGCGCGAGTTCCTATTTGTCATTCAGTCCCCCCGATATACGGGTGGTCTGAGCAGCATCAGAACCGATTTGGACGACTTTGACGGGAATGTCGGTGCTGCCGCTTGGCTGCACACGAGGTGCAGAAGTCGAGCCTCATTGACGAATGCTCGGGGGTTTTGGAGCTTGCTCCTGCCTGGAGTCCTCCTCTTGCGCCGTAGTAAGTGCATGGAGTTCTTCCAGACAGTTACTCCGGCAGTACGATCTCCGCGGATCCGGAGAACGCCTACTGGTGTTGGCATCTTTAACACCAGGTAACTATAATGAGCAGCTGCCATTAATTTGTACAAGGCAGGCCTACCCAAGATGGCATTGAAGGGTAAGTTCATCTGAGCAACGTCAAAGACCAACTTCTCGGTGCGATACTTCTCCCGGGTCCCGAAAGTAACGGGGAGGGTAATAGCTCCGAGTGGGGTAATGGCTCCCGGACCTACTCTGGAGAAAGGTCGGGAGGGGTGGAGATCCGAAGGTCAGAGCTGAAGCTTGGTAAAAGCTTCGAAGCTTATGACGTTGAGCCCCGAACCTCCGTTTACCATGACATGGTGGAGCTGGATATTATTGATGGTAGGAGATACCATCAAAGGTAGCTGACCTGCTCCAACCATGCTTTGAGGGCAGTCCGAAGCATCAAAAGTGATGGTCGTGTCCATCCACTTCTGATGAGGCTCCGCTCTGGCTGTAGGAGCTACATCGGCCATGTCCCGACGCATTGTCTTGAGGACGCGGCGGGAGGTGATGTCCCATGATCCACCAAAAATGGTGTTCATGGTCTTCCGACGCTCGTTGTCAGAGACGTCAGAATCGTCGTCAACGGAGGTGTAGACGGCCTTCAGGACCTTTTTGGGATCCTGAAAACCTAACTCCTCTTCAGCCGGAGCTTCGTCAACTTTTTGTTTTCCTTCCCTCTGTCGGAAAGGAACTTCTTCCCGGTGCTTGCTGTAGCGCTCGGCAAGGTTTTGGACCTCCCGGCAGTCTTCCAAACTGTGGTTGTTCATCTTATGAATTGGACACCACACCTTGGGTTTGCCACCGTCTTCAGAAGACAGTCGAGGTCGCTTCTCGAGGCGTGGCCCCCGGCCACCCGGAGCTGCAGCAGCTGCAGCATTAGATGCGCCGGCCGACGGCTTCTTCTTGTCGTTGGTCTTTTTCTTCTTTTTGCCACTCCCGGAGGTAGTGGCTTCACCTTTGGAGGATTTCTTGTGATCCTCCGGAGGTGGTTTGGAATGCATTTCACGGCCCTCCGCAACTATGGCACATTTGTCAGCTAAGATGAAGAGTTCCGTGACACTGGTGATCTCCTTGATCGCCAGTTTCTCCAACATCTTCTTATCCCGTACGCCCTGTCTAAATGCCACAATGACAGAAGCGCTAGAGATAGAAGGGATAGTGTTTCGTACCTGAGAGAATCTCTGGATGAATGATCGCAGGGATTCTCTCCCTTTTTGCACGACTGCAAAAAGGTCCAGTTCGGTGCCTGGTCGGGTGTATGAACTCCCGAAGTTGGCGGTGAACTGCCGGCACAACTCCTCCCAACTGTCGATGGAGTTGGGTGGAAGGCTCATAAACCAGGACTGGGCGGTCCCAGTTAAATCCACTGGAAAATAATTGGCCATTACGGCCTCATTTGCTCCAGCTGTCAGGATAGCAGTGGAGTAAATCTGAAGAAATTCGACGAGATTAACGGTCCCATCAAACTTCTCCAGCAAGTGAGGTCGGAATTTCTGTGGCTACCTGACCATACGCAAATGTATGGCCAGGGCCGAACAGCCTCCTCCTACTCCTTCAGGAGCAGGAATGTCCTGAGCTTCTCGTCTTTCACGAGCACGCTTGATATGGACTCGGTCGTCTTGTTGACGGTATCGGCGATCAAGCTCCGCCCGGAGGTCATGAGTTGAAAGCCTTGATACCGTGTGAGTGTGTCGCGCCCCGGAGGTCAACGACGTCACTTGTTGTGACGCAACACGTCTCCTGTTGTTAGAAACGTGCGGACCAAGTCTGCCAGACAAGGTCCGTCGCTGCGACGGGGCCCGTCTTGAAGGAGGAGGACCCTGGTTACTGATGCGGTCGGCTGCTGCTGCAACCAAGTGTTCCACATCGGCCCTCTACTGCTCCATTGCATCCCGGGATGCATCCGGAGGTGGTGGGCACTAAAGGAGAGCACGTGCTGCATGGAGCGCATGTTCCAGGTTGTCATGATTCGCCGACGCAGTGATTGACGCCGGTGCACCATCGCGCTGCCCAGCTTGATTTGCTGGTGAAGGCGATGGTGGTGGAAGTGTGACTCCTGCTGAAACTGAGGTTCCTGCAGGTGGCTGCATATTGGAGGGATTGCCCCCAGCAGCTTGAACAGCAGGATGACCATTGGATGATCCAGCAGCTGAGTTCACCATTCTTGAAATCTCAGGCGCCCCTACCTGGCGCGCCAACTGTCGATGGTTGTGATCCGGCAGATCTCCCGACACTACTAAAGTGTTTGCGGAGTTTGAGGTTCGGTGTGGGCGCGCGGAGATTCAAGAAGGTGAAGTGTAAAATGACACAGGAGACACGAAGATTTACGTGGTTCGAGCCGCCTGAGCGTAATACCCTACTCCACGGTGTGTGTTGGTGTTGTATTGGATGTATGAACTCAACATGAGTTGAGAGTGCGCGATCAGATCAGAGCAGGTCAGATCAGTCCAGATCCGTCCAGATCCATCCATATCCGTCCCCCATGTATCGTCGGCCTGTCCTTTTATAGTAAAAGGACAGGCCGTTACAAGTTGGCCTGGCCTGACATGTGGCCCCGGCGGTTACTAATATTGATACACATTTGATGCGCTTAATTACCCTTAATGACTGAGTTACGAGTTTTGACAGCACCGTTACTGGTAATTAAGGTCGCTCGATCATGTGTCATTAATATAGTATTAATGACACTTAATTGGGTCTTGAAGTCCTTGATTCCCCTTTGAAGATCCGGAGCCGTTGTGGAGTCTACCGGAGGTTTGAGGCTAAAGATTCGACGGTAGGACACGTGGCGGCTCTAGTGCATGCTGTGAGGAACAGATAGGTCCGGTGCCACCAGACACATGTCAGTTTCGGAGCTTCTCTCGGTCTGGGGTTAGGTCTGGGGGTGCCGTTATGGTACACAGCCCGGAGCTTCCCCCCTTGTAGGTGGTAGCTCTGGTTTGATGGTACACGTGGCGACCCTGGGACTAACCATGTTGGGGAAGCGGGTCCGGTTATGTCTGACATGTGGGCTTCCGAAGGTCTTCAAATCAAGTAGATGACCTTTCCTTGAGATCTTTGCAATCTCAAGGGGTATACGGTACCCAGGGTACCGACATGGTTCATACCAAGCTGGACCTCCCATCAAGTAATTTTCGGGCACTGCTCTAAAGTTTCTACCTCCTCGCGTAGCACGACTTGTACTCGTCATTGTTTCACCTCCACGCCTACCTCAACCTCTACTCGTCATTGTTGGTGTGATGAACACAAGGATGCATGAGGAGTCGTATTTATATAGGCCGATGAGTGCAGAGTTGTTCTTCTCTCGTACGAGATTTGCCTGCAATGTCATTCTTTTCATGTACGAAATTCGCCTGCCATGTATCTATTGATGTCATGGATAAAATTCGTCGAACACGATAAAGTGCATTGTCACGATGAAAGATATAGTGCATAAAGAAACATAACATAGTTTTTCTACAATATAACACACACACACATGGGTACACGTTACTAACGTCTACCACGCTTGTTGTCGAACCTACGCGCTGCATTCACATGAGCCCGATCGTAAGACACGCGCGTAGGGGCTGCCCTCCTCCGTCGTTGCTGCATAGGCGCAGGTGTCTCAAACTACTATGAAGGTTGAGTCGGAATGGGAGCACCATCCAACTGCGATGCATGAATTGTGTCCTGCTGCGGCACGTCCACCAGATAGTCGTCGATCTGGAAAGGTGAAACTGGAGGACTGTCGTGGTGCGTCAGCGAGCCAAAAATCATAGTATCATAGTCTGTTGTGCCGTCTCCTGCATTCGCAAAAGTATATAGTTAGCAAGTTCATTGTGTCCAATATGTATTTAAGTAGCATAATTGTTGCACGTCATACCTGCACCCATGTGTGGCACATGCGTGGACGGGCCTGCTTGGTTCGAAGAAGGAACCCAAGAAGGTATCTGTGCCGACGGGTCTGAAAAATCCCAAGCAGGTACCTGTGTCGACGGCCGTGGATCCTAAGCAGCAGATACTTGTGTGGATGGGCCTGGAGCCCAAGATGCAGGTACCTGTGTAGACGGCCCTAGAGCCCAAGCAGGCACCTGTGTGGATGGGATTGGGACCCAAGCAGGTACCTGCGTGGACGGTCCTGCACCCGAAGTAGGTACCTGTGTGGAGGTCCCTGCAGAAGATAGATGAACAGAAATATGAGTATCGTGCAAATATCTCAAGTTTACTAATAATTACGTACCTACTGTGTTGGGATGCCTAATGTGACGTGCGGTCAGAACAGTAGTGTCTTGTGCACATGATTGTGCACAAGAAGCCAACTTCAGCCCCTCTTTCGCGTGGCTGTATATGTTTTGCAGCATGTGCACCATCTCTGACGAAGTCATCGATATCCCCTATCTTAGTAGTTGTGGCTTCATACATGTGCACGTGCAATCATCCTTACGAAGAATGCACTGTTGAACAACTATATCACGGTTAGCACCGAGACAATTCTTGTCCCTACACAAAATTTCAAACTTGTGCTCCGCAGTTCCCATAGGTCGCACACGATGAAATGCAGCCTTTTGGATCTTCTTGTCCATGAACTTGCACATGTAGGGTGAATAAGCCAAATTGACATCATTCCTTACTGAAATTGCAGTAGCGTTGCACTCACAAAAGTACTTGCATGTCCCATATAAAATGCCCTCGACAATAGCAACCAAAGGTAATCCTCTTAAACCACGTATAACCCAGTTGTATATCTGTATTGAGTACCACTGCATTAGCATGTGTAAAATATAGAAGACTAAATAAAAAATAATAGAAGTAATGTAACAGAAGAACCTCACCTCAGCTAAATTAGTTGTCATGATGCCATACCTAGCACCATTAGTGTTGTATAACAAAGACCACTTCTCTTTCGATTTGCGTTGAATCCAACTAGAGAAGTTTCGAGTAGATGAACCTACAGTTGTAACAGATACTTCATTAGAATTGGCTCTGCTTGAGGACGCCTCTGCTTGTGTCATAGTCAATTCGTCTGGACGTTGCCATAGAGCAATAAACTTCCTCTCTTGATTCTGACTACACAACATCTTGAACAAACTCATATGTTGTTTGTTCTTGAAGTGACTGAAAAAGTTGGCGCCCAAATGCCTCATGCAATATCTTGATTGAATGTCTGTCCAATAAGGTTGTTGCCATGCTCGGAGGAACCATGTTTCAAATCATATATTTCTTTAAGCAGACCAGCATGACGATCGTGTATCAAACAAACATCAGACCGTTCTTGCACTACAGTCATCTTTACCCGACTAAGAAATCAATACCAGCTATCAGTGTTCTCGCTTTCAACAAAAGCAAAAGCTACATGCAACACCTGTTAGTTCCCATCAACTGCAATAGCTGTTAGAATTTGACATTTGTACTTTCCAGTTAGAAAAGTATCATCAATGCAGAGAATAGGCCTGCAATGTCTAAATGCAGCAATACATTGACCTAATGTGAAAAATGCACGATGGAGAAACAACTTCCCCAGCATATCTCTGTTCGGCACATCCATAATGTCATAATAAGTACCAACATTCCTCTCCTGAATGGTCTGCAATAACTTTGAAAGATTTTCATAACAAGCTTCAAATGAACCAAATCTTTGCTCAATCACCTTCTGTTTTTCCTTCGACGCTTTAGAGTAACTTATAGTGTACTTGAACTCCTCCTCAATAGTGTTATTATTGATTTCAGCTCAAATTAAATGTTATCCACAATTCGAGCGTACATGTGATTCGCAATATAAACTGCGATGTAAGAGCACTATTGTACTTCTCCAATTCATGCAACTCGCATGTGTGATCAATCATTTTTGATACTCTCCATAGTTTCGTCCACTTCTCTTCGAAACCATGGACCCGAAAAGGATAACTTGAGAACACATATTTCACATCATAATATTTTTTACTTGACTTGTAAACTGTAAATGATCTTTGCACAGCCAGAGACCAATATTTCACGACATCCTTCAAACTATCTTTGTATTTAAAGATATCTCCTTGTGTTAACTGATGAAAGCATCAAGGCCCCCATGAGGTATGGTTTCGGTGATTAATGACAACCATTAGACTTTACTAATGAATTTGTGAATGCAAGGTCCCCATAATCACTCAACCAAATGAAATCTATATGTCATTGGAGACCCATGTACAATCACTTTATGAGATCAAATCAATGATATGAAGACAAGAAGTGAAAGCTCTTATGTCAAAGTCATTCAACCACAATTGATGACACTTAATGCTTGACAACCATCAGAAGTACATTTCCAACAAAAGTCTAAGAGGTCAATCGAGCAAGACACAAAAGAATCACTTAGAAACAACTCGAAGCAAACAAAATCAACTCAACGGATCAACCGATGATTTCTGAGAACAACACATCGGTCGAGTTGGTTCAGCAGAAGAAGAAGACCTTAGAACAAAGCACTCACCGGATCATCCGATGTTAAGGGCTCAGCTACATCTATCCATCAGTACAGTTTGCAATATTCTTGGACCAAGTGTAGCATTGGATCATCCGATGTTAAGGGATCAGCTACATCGGTCCATCAGTACAGTTTGCTATATCCTTGGACCAAGTGTAGCACCGGATCATCCGATGTACAGAAATATACACATCGGTCAATCACTCCAGTAAGCATCAAGTTTGAGCCAATTCTGGAGGAAGAGCCAACGGATCATCCGATGAGAAGACAGGTACAACATTGGTCTAACAACGGTCATATCTGACACAATGACGTCAGCTAAAGTAAACATGACCGATGATGACTAAAGGGAAGACATCGGATCATCCGGTGTTCACAGAAAAGTTCCGTCAGCCTACTTTTCCAACGGCTATTTCGTGGAGGCTGGCTATAAATACCCTCTAAACCGGTCATTTCGACAAGTCTTGATCACCAGACATTCTCAACACATCCACAAGCGTTCAAGACCAAGAGCCATCACTTCTATATCATTTCGACCACCTACACACCAAGAGATAGGCTGGAACTAGCTAGAGAGAGAGCTTGTGTGCCTCCATTCTGGGTGAGTGGAATCTCTAGGATAGTGAGGGCCTCAAGGGAGTGCCCCTTGGTGTTTGTAACTGTGAGAGACTTCCGGAGCTTGCCAAGGCGTTTGTGGAAGCCCGGAGGGTCGAAGTTGTACAAGGATTGAGCTCCACCTTGCCAAGGTTGGCAAACGAAGAAGAATAGTGGAGATCCCTCATCTCGGTGACTTGGGTGTGGCTATACCCTTTGGTGGGTGCCACAACGTGGATGTAGGAAGATCTTGACGATCTTGCCGAACCACGGGATAAATCCTCGTGTCTCCTCGGGAGTTTGCATCCTCTTCCTCTCCCTTACATTTATGCATTTTATATTCCACAAAATTGCTATTTACTTCAATGCATAGATTGTTTGCGTAGGGAATTGGGCTCTTAGGAGTTAAGTTTTATTGCTTAGATTTTTTAAAAGAAGCCCAATTCACCCCCCCTCTTGGGCATTCGATCCTTACAATTAGTATCAGAGCAAGGTTGCTCATAGGATCATTCTAGCTTCACCGCTAGAGAGCTAAAATGGCCAAGGTTGGGGGTTCGGTTCCTATCTTCGAGGGCAAGAACTTTGCCTATTGGAAAGCACGCATGTGCGCTTATCTAGAGGCTATTGCTCCCGAAGTATGGGAAGCGACCCACGCGGGGTTTGGAGAACACAACTATGTTGGTGATCAAATTAAATGGGATACTAAAGCTAGGAATGCAATCTATGAGTGCATTAGTCAAGATGTTTTTGCTAGGATTGCTAGCAAAGAAAAGGCATTTGAAATTTGGGCTTGCTTGATAGAAATTCATGAGGGTTCTTCTCGAGTCAAGGAACTTAAATATCACATGCTTAAAGCAAAATATGATGAATTTAAGATGCTACCTCATGAAAATATCAATGAGATGTTCTCTCGCTTGAATGTACTTATTGAAGAAATTAATGCTCTTGACATTGCTTCTCTTTGCAAGGGACTCATCAACCGCAAAATCCTCATGCTCCTTCCCAAGACAAAGTACAACATCATCAACTCCATGCTTCAAAAGGAGTCTCTTGACCACATTGAAGTTTCAGAGCTCATTGGAGAAATTCACGCTCATGAGATGAGTGTACTTGGAATGTTGAAGCAATCATCTTCAAAAACAATTGCTCTAAAGGCCTCCACCAAGAAAACAAGTCTCAAGAAGAAGAAGGTGGTTGAGCCTAGCTCAAGTGAAGAAGAGCAAGCATCAAGTGAAGATGATGATGATGAGCTTGCATTGATGATGAGAAAGTTTTCACGCTTGAACTCCAAGATTACCAAGAAGGGATACACCTTTGATCCCAAGAAGAAAGCGTTTCTACCAAGGAGAGATGATCACAAGACTTGCTACAATTGTGGTGATCAAGGCCACATCTCCTATGATTGTCCAAAACTGGACAAAAGAAGAGAGAACTACAAGAGCAAGCATCGCAAGCTTGAAGAGAGTGAAGATGATGAATAAGAGGCCAAACCCAAACCAAGATCCTTTAGGAAGAGGAAACATGACAAGGGCAAGAAGGCAAGACTCTTCCCAAAGAAGAGAAATGGCTCACAAAAGGTGTTCATGTGTGAGGCAAATGAATGGGTCACCGACGAAGAAACAAGTGATGAAGAGAGTGAAGCGAAAGAAGAAAGCTTGGCCGGCCTCGCCATTGCCAACAATGATGACTCACCTCTTCATCCACCGCCTATGTGCCTCATGGCGAAAGGTAACACCAAGGTATGTGATGACTCTAGCGATGATGAGCTTTCCCCAGATGATTTAACCTCTTTGATAAATGAATATCATGCTATCATTAAGAGGGAAAAGAGTAAGGTTAAAACGCTTGAAGAAACTCGTGCTAGACTTCAGAGTGCTAACCTCGATTTGCTTGACAAGTATGAAAGCATACTTAAAGAGCATGACACGCTCAAATCCCATGTCAAGCAAATTGAGGAAGATAAGGCTAAAATCAAGTTAGATAATCATGAGCTTAACTTAGCACACCAAACACTCTTGGAAGAGCACAACAAGTTAATACAAGAACATCAAACACCCAACCTTGCTCATGACGTGCTTGATCAAGAGTTGAAAAATATAAAGAAGCAAACTCTTAATGATAGGATATCCACTACTTCTCATGCCACTAATGTCTTGCACAAGTCTTTGCCTTTGAAAGAGAACACTAGGGAGAAGGACTTGTTGGAAGAAATTGAGAGTCTCCACACTAGTGTGGCTAGACTATCAAAAGGAGAAGTCAAGCACAAGGAAATTCTCTTCCAACAAGCAAAGGCCTTCAACAAGAGAGGACTTGGATCCTTCCCGGTGCCTAACAAAGGAAAGGTGCCCTCACTGGAGGTTAGAACAAGCTTCATCAAGGAAGTTGGTTCTTATTGCCAACATTGTGAGGTCACCGGTCACCACACAAGGGAGTGTCCTCTTCCTAACCGACCTTATCCAATATTGCCTACTAACTACAAATCTACTTTCAATGATCATTATTATCTCTTGAACAAAGTACATGGCAAGGTGAAGGCAAGGTTCATTGGCAAAGACATGAAGGGCATGAAGGGGAAGCTCCCCAAGCAACTTTGGGTCCCAAAAACACTTGTATCACACATACAAGGACCTAAGTTGGCTTGGGTGCCTAAAGTCAAAAATTGAATTCATGTGTGTTGGTGAACTACAAAGCCGGAGGAAAGCATTGGGTATTCGATAGCGGGTGCACTCAACATATGACCGGCAATGATGGTATGTTCACCACCATAGAAAACCCCGGCAATCATGAACAAGTCACCTTTGGTGATAACTCTAAGGGAAAGGTAATTGAGTTAGGTAAAATTGCTATTTCAAATGACTTATCCATTTCTAATGCTTTGTACATTAAGTCACTTAGCTTTAATTTACTTTCTATTGCACAACTATGTGATCTTGGACTAACATGCACATTTAGAGAAAATGATGTTGTTGTGAGTAGTGAAACAAGCCAAGACATAGTCTTCAAAGGATTTCGGCATGTACATCTCTACCTAGTAAACTTCTCCAACAAGAATGCTAGCTTGACCACTTGTCTTTTCACTAAGACAAGTTTGGGATGGCTATGGCACCGACGCATAGCGCATATAGGGATGAGCAAACTCAAGAAGTCATTCAAGCTTGGGATGGTGACCGGGGTGAAGGATGTTACATTTGAGAAGAACAAGCTTTGTAGCGCTTGTCAAGCCGGGAAGCAAGTTGCTTCACACCACCCAATGAAGACAATGGTGTCAACCTCCAAGCCACTTGAGCTACTCCACATGGACCGTTTCGGACCGTCCACATATCAAAGCCTTGGCGGTAACCTCTATTGTCTTGTTATAGTTGATGACTACTCTCGCTATGCTTGGACTTTATTTTTAGGTGACAAGAGTGAAACTCCGAAAGTGTTCAAGACCTTCGCCAACCGCGCTCAAAGGGAATTTCAACTTCCCATCATCAAGGTCCAGAGTGACAACGACACCGAATTCAAGATCTACAACATTGGGGAGTGGTGTGACCGTGAAGGCGTGAAGCATGAGTTTTCGGCCACATACACCTCTCAACAAAACGGTGTCGTTGAAAGGAAGAACAAGACACTCATCACTCTTGCGAGAGCAATGCTTGATGACTACGACACGTCGGAGAAGTTTTGGGCCGAAGCAATCAACACGGCGTGCCATGCCGCAAATAGGGTCTATCTACATCGACTACTTCAAAAGACCCCGTACGAGCTTCTCATTGGGAGAATGCCCAACATCTCCTACTTTCGAGTCTTTGGGTGTAAGTGCTACATCTACCACAAGAAAAGGCTCGGTAAGTTTGAAAGAAGATGTGATGTTGGTATATTTCTTGGTTATGCATCAAACTCAAAAGCATATCGAGTATTCAACCAAACCTCCGGTTTAGTTGAGGAAAGTTGTGATGTTGAGTTTGATGAAACTAATGGCTCCCAAGAGGAGAGTTTTGGTCATGATGAAATAGATGATGAGCCTCTACGAGAAGCCATGAAGAACATGACTATTGGAGACGTCAAGCCTAAAGTTGAGGAGAGCCATGATCAAGGGGGAGCTTCAAGTTCCAACATCAACACCTCCATGGCGCCTCAAGTTGACGAAGAAGAGAAGGATGATCCTTTGCCGACTCAAGACTCACAAGCCCAACAACATCAAGAAGAAGAAGAAGTCCATGATCAAGTCCAACCACAAGAGGAGCAACACGCATCACCATCGCCAAGTGCTTCACAACCACTTATGAGGCATGGACGCATCTCCAAGGCGCATCCGATGGACCAAATCATTGGAAGTCCGTCAAGGGGTGTAAGTACACGTTCTCGCCATTTCGCTTCATTTTGTGAGCACTACTCGTTTGTTTCATGTGTAGAACCCACTCACATTGAGGAAGCACTCCAAGACCCAAATTGGGTGATGGCCATGCAAGAAGAACTCAACAACTTCATCCGCAATGAAGTTTGGGTGTTGGAGGAGCGACCCAAGGACAAGAACGTCATCGGAACAAAGTGGGTGTACCGCAACAAACAAGACGAAAATGGCGTGGTGGTCCGCAACAAGGCAATACTTGTGGCCAAAGGGTTCTCACAAGTTGAAGGACTAGACTTTGGGGAGACATTTGCCCTGGTCGCCCGGCTAGAAGCCATCCGTATACTTCTTGCCTATGCATCACATCATAGTATTAGACTTTATCAAATGGATGTGAAAAGTGCCTTTCTTAATGGTTACATTAACGAGCTTGTTTATGTTGAACAACCTCCCGGGTTTGAAGATCCGAGGAATCCTAATCATGTGTATAGGTTGCACAAGGCGCTCTACAGGCTCAAACAAGCACCCAAGGCGTGGTATGAACGACTACGGGATTTCCTTATCATGCAAGGATTCAAGATCGGGGGGGGGGGGGGGGGTGGACACCACACTCTTCACCAAAGACATCAACGGAGACTTGTTTACTTGTCAAATTTATGTTGATGATATTATTTTTGGTTCAACTAACGAAGCTTTTAGCCATGAGTTTGGCAAAATGATGTCTAGGGAATTCAAGATGTCAATGATTGGAGAGCTCAACTTCTTCCTTGGATTCCAAATCAAGCAACTTCAAGAGGGGACCTTCGTCTATCAAGAGAAGTACACCAAGGACCTCTTGAAGAAATTTGAGATGGGATATTGTAGCTCAAGAAGCACTCCAATGGCAACAAATTTTCATCTCGATGTGGATAAGGACGGTAAACCTATTGATCAATCCAACTACCGTTCTATGATTGGTTCATTGCTTTACCTTACCGCATCTAGGCCCGATATCATGTTTAGTGTATGCTTGTGTGCTCGCTTTCAAGTGGCACCTAAAGAATCGCATAGGAAGACGGTCTTTAGGATACTTAGGTATCTTAAGCATACCCCTAGTATGGGCTTGTGGTACCCTAAAGGTGCAAAATTCCACCTCTTGGGATACTCGGATTCGGACTTTGCCGGATGCTGCGTGGATCGCAAGAGTACCTCCGGTGGGTGCCACTTGCTTGGGCGTTCCCTAGTATCTTGTTCTAGCAAGAAGCAAAATTCCGTCGCCTTGTCCACGGCGGAAGCAGAATATATAGCGGCCGGTGCATGTTGTGCCCAAATTCTTTATATGAAGCAAAACCTTTTGGACTTTGGTGTTAAACTTGGTTGTGTGCCTCTCCTTTGTGACAATGAAAGTGCGGTTAAGATAGCTAAAAACCCCGTTCAACACTCCTGCACTAAGCACATTGATATTCGCCATCATTTCTTGAGGGACCATGAAGCTACGGGAGACATATCTTTGAGAGGTGTTAGGTCCGAAGAACAATTGACAGATATCTTCACTAAACCACTAGATGAGAAAACTTTTTCTAGGCTAAGAAGTGAATTAAATGTGCTAGATGCAACGAACGTCATGTAAGAATGCATCTTACCTAACTCTCAAATGATAGGGGTGAGCAAGGGTTAGCTTGGGATGGAGGTTCTTTTGGGTTTCCCTAAGGCTTGGAGAGTGGCTCTCCCTGAAGAAGCCTTTGAAAGGTTCAAACTTGGCAATATAGATTTATTTTATGCCTTGCATGATGTCTGCCATAAATTTCTTGCATTATAAAATGTTTGGCATTGCATACGGTAGAGTGTCACAAAGGGGAACCCACCTCATGAGAAAGAGACTTGTTTGAAATGCAATATCTCAACTCATATGTGGTGGAAAAAACAAAATGTTAGGTGCGTTAATGCCTAGAGGAACATGCTTTAAAGAGATAGAAGTCTTCATACTCTAGCTCACAAAGCATGGGCCTTACATTTTATTTGGATATTTTCCTCCCTATTTTCTCGGTGTTCCATTTGCTTTAAGGCCTAGCCAAGTTATTGGCATATTAGCTTTTTGAGGGGTAAGGGGTTGCCCCAAAAGTCCTAAGACATGTGTTTCTCATTGCTTGTTTGTTTGGTCAAAGGACATATATGGGATGTTGCTGTTTTGTAGTTATCGGATTATCCGATGCTTAGGTCAGACATTCATCGGATCAGTTTGTGTTCAAAGGCCAAGAGTCAGTTCAGTCAAGTGTGAAAAATCGACCGACGAGTTCATTCTGAAAAACATCGGTCCATCCGATGTTCACACTTCTGGAACTATGATGAATTCCACCGATGATATTCCCTTCCACGTCGGACCATCCGGTGTCAACGGTACCTTTTTGAATACCCTTACTGTGCCATTCGATCGATGATTCTATCGTTTCTACATCGGTCCATCCGGTGTTAAAGTTTCGGCTAGGGTTTGGGACCCACTATTTAAACGGCCTTTCATCTCCTTTTCTCTCTCTTCCCGATCCCGACGTAGCCCTCACCGCCGCCGCTGATCCTCTCGCCCAAGCTGCGCCACCGCCGACCTCCAGCCGCCGCCGCCATCCTCCAACGCTGTTGCTGCATCATCTAGCGCCGCCGCCACTCGCCTCCACCGCAGCCGCCGCCGCTCCACCCAAGCGTCGCCGCCGCCTCTCTCCACCACCACAGCCGCCCCACGCACACACCACCCTCTGCATCGTTGGTACCTCCACCGGTCGCTGACGCTAGGGTTTCCGACCGCATCAACCTTCGTGTCGCCGTTCCGTGCATCGTCGACTTCGTTCACGCGCTTTGCCTCATCGCAATGGCTCGTGACAAGAAGAACAAGGGCAAGGCCATTGCGGAGCTGGCCGCAAAGAAGCAGAAGCTCTCGAAGGAGAAGAAGAAGGCGTTGATGGCCGCTCGCGCCGCCGAGGAGCGAGAGCGAGGCTGAGGAGGATCATTGAGGATCCGCGAGGCTCGTTCGAGGTAGCCTCCCGTGATTGATGAGTCCGAGGCGGAAGAAGAGCCGGAAGTGCCACTCGTTCACCGGCGATCAGCCAGGACCCGTGGGGGTCCTCCCGCGGCAGCACCACGTCTGAGACCGACTGCTGCCGATCGTCGTGAGGACAGGGAGGCCCAGAGAGCCATCTATGAGATGGACACCACCGTCCGTGTCGGTGAAGGTGTCCGATTAACAGATTACCGGAAGATGAAGGTCAAGCAGCTCTGAAGACTCAGATGGAGTGTGTTGCTTTAGGAGTGGTTCTCGCAGCCCAGAGAGGCTCTTGTGGACAGTCGTTTCTGGACTGTGACGCAGGCGTCACTCTATGAGACCTATAGACGCCGAGGCCACAAGCTATTCCAGCATAACTTTCTGGATTGGGGTCAGCTCGCCCTGGCTGCAGAAACAGAGATACACCCATACTTTGAGAGGTATCGAGGGTTGGTGCAGTTGATGTCCTACGACAGGAGTGCATATGTGGAGGATTGGGTCCGCGTATTCTACGCTACCCTATATGTCTCTGAGGGTCGCAGATTGATTGACTTCATGTTCATGGGCCAGCACTATCACTTGATGAGACAGACATTGGCACAGCTGCTGGGAGTGGACCTGCACGACACTTGCGTGCATGAGAGGGTATATGGTCAGGCAACCCGCCGAGGAGGCCGCTCACTGGAGGAGTGGAACCACCACTGGAGGAGATCCACTCTTTGTTTGGACCGACCTTCTCTCCAGACAAGCCGAGGGTACCGGCACTACTGACTCCAGCTGCGCGCACAGTGCACCTTGCCTTGCGCCGCACGCTTTTGCTGAGGTCAGGATACCTAGAGGGGTTCACCAGTCTGCAGCAGACCCTCCTGTTCTACATCATGAACGGGATGGAGTTTGATATAGTGGACGTCCTCATATGCGAGATGGAGGATGTGATCACCGATGGAATGGGCATGATGAGGCAGCTTGTGTTCGGACACTGGATCAACTACCTGCTCTCCATGATGGTTCCTGAGGGATCTGCGGTGCGTGACAGCTACATTGACGAGAGTGTGACACGGTTCAGTCACTACCGTGCCCCAGCTCCTGGAGACCGCCGCCTTGGCCGTCCAGTCGAGCGTCAGGTTCGTGCCCGTCTATCTGAGGAGGACTGGTCAGATCTGGAGAAGGAGGATGAGAGGCTAGCTGAGGCAGAGGCTCAGGGTGAGGACCTGCAGCACATATGGTCCGAGAGCGACACGGATGACAGTGTTGAGGAGTACTTCCCACCTCCTCCCTCACCCAGGCAGCACGACGCGGAGGCTGGAGGCTCTACAGTGCCACCCCCTACTCCACCTCCCGTCACAGAGGCACAGGTCTCTCAGCCGTCTGAGCTCACCTCACTCCTGCAGCAGATGGTTGAGCAGCAGCGCTTGGACCGGCTTGCAGCTGAGCAGGCCTGAGCGGAGCAGGCAGCACGTCTTCTGGAGCTCTAGCAGCAGCAGGAGATGCAGCGCCAGATCGCCCGTGAGAGGCGAGAGGACACTGACCGGCTGACTGGGCTGATCGACCAGATGCACCAGCGCTCCCTCGACCAGCAGCAGCACACGCAGCAGGCGATGATGGGCATCCTGGGGTTGATCACCAACCTCTACACCCAGACCGGGATTGCCCTGCCATCGCAGCTGCCAGGCATCTCTCCACCTCCACCTGTCCTTGCTCCAGCTGCAGCTCCGGTGCCGACTATGCCGATCCCTTCGATCACCATGTCTCCATTGCTGGCTCCCGGCGCACCAATCCACTCTCCAATGCCGGCTACGACGTTGTTCCAGCAGACGCCGACATCCGTCGTCAGTGCCCCTGTTCCAACAGCTCCTACCCAGCAGGCACCGACGACGGCTCCTACGGCTCCGCCAGCTCCTTCCACCTCTACTCCAGGCAGCAGCTCAGACGACAGCGACGGTGACCAGTTCGTCATCGCGCCTAGTACTCAGGGTCCTTAGGCACTCGGATCCCTTTTTGGTGTCTTGATGCCAAAGGGGGAGAAGAGTTAGAGGAGAGTCAGGGGGAGGATAGCTTAGCCTCAGGGGGAGCGTCCTAGCTGTAGGGGGAGTTTATCTTTATGAGTTATCTTTTGTAATATGGTGTGTTTGCTACTCATTTGCTACTTTTTGAGCATTAATGAACTTGTCACTTATTCCCACTTTCGAGTTATTGATTGATTTTGAGCCTTCAAATTTTAAGTGTGATAATATTGTATTCATTGCATATCCTCTTAAGTTTCGTACTATCAAATTCATTACTATTGTGCTTCAATTGTTGTGTTGTCATCAATCACCAAAAAGGGGGAGATTGAAAGCATCTAGGCCCCCATGAGGTATGGTTTTGGTGATTAATGACAACCATTGGACTTTACTAATGAATTTGTGAATGCAAGGTCCCCGTAATCACTTAATCAAATGAAATCTATATGTCATTGGAGACCCATATACAATCACTTTATGAGATCAAATCAATGATATGAAGACAAGAAGTGAAAGCTCTTATGTCAAAGTCATTCAACCACAATTGATGACACTTAATGCTTGACAACCATCAGAAGTACATTTCCAACAAAAGTCTAAGAGATCAATCGAGCAAGACAATAAAGAATCACTTAGAAACAACTCGAAGCAAACAAAATCAACTCACCAGATCAACCGATGATTTCTGAGAACAACACATCGGTCGAGTTGGTTCAGCAGAAGAAGACCTCAGAACAAAGCACTCACCGGATCATCCGATGTTAAGGGCTCAGCTACATCGGTCCATCAGTACAGTTTGCAATATCCTTGGACCAAGTGTAGCACCGGATCATCCAATGTTAAGGGCTCAGCTACATCGGTCCATCAGTACAGTTTGCAATATCTTTGGACCAAGTGTAGCACCGGATCATCCGATGTACAAAAATATACACATCGGTCAATCACTCCAGTAAGCATCAAGTTTGAGCCAATTTTGGAGGAAGAGCCACCGGATCATCCGATGAGAAGACATGTGCAACATCGGTCTAACAACAGTCATATCTGACACAATGACGTCAGCTAAAGTAAACTTGACCGATGATGACTAAAGGGGAGACATCGGATCATCCGGTGTTCGCAGAAAAGTTCTGTCAGCCTACTTTTCCAACAGCTATTTCGTGGAGGCTGGCTATAAATACCCCCTAAACCGGTCATTTCGACAAGTCTTGATCACCAGACATTCTCAACACATCCACAAGCGTTCAAGACCAAGAGCCATCACTTCTACATCATTTCGACCACATACACACCAAGAGATAGGCTAGAACTAGCTAGAGAGAGAGAGCTTGTGTGCCTCCATTCCGGGTGAGTGGAATCTCTAGGATAGTGAGAGCCTCAAGGGAGTTCCCCTTGGTGTTTGTAACTGTGAGAGACTTCCGGAGCTTGCCAAGGCGTTTGTGGAAGCCCGGAGGGTTGAAGTTGTACAAGGATTGAGCTCCACCTTGCCAAGGTTGGCAAACGAAGAAGAATAGTGGAGATCCCTCGTCTCGGTGACTTGGGTGTGGCTATACCCTTTGGTGCGTGCCACAACGTGGATGTAGGAAGATCTTGCCGAACCACGGGATAAATCCTCGTGTCTCCTCGGGAGTTTGCATCCTCTTCCTCTCCCTTACATTTATGCATTTTATATTCTGCGAAGTTGCTATTTACTTCAATGCATAGATTGTTTGCGTAGGGAATTGGGCTTTTAGGAGTTAAGTTTTATTGCTTAGATTTTTTAAAAGAAGCCCAATTCACCCCCCCTCTTGGGCATTCGATCCTTACAACTGATTCTCGTGATATCCCGATAAGCCATAATACTTTTCTGTAGCTGATAAATTATTGGGGATTGAATTGTTCCACTCTGCCGGAACAATAGTATCATTCTCATTCTCATCATCAGAAGAGTCAACTTCTGGAACATTTTCGTGTTCCATATCTTCGATCCTTATTTGTTCAACTATGTTCTCAATGTGTTCTCCTTCATCTGCCACACCACGTGCTTTTACATGTATCAAGTTCTCTGCAATTTCTTCTATTCCTACATCATTTTCCACACTATTTGCTTCATCGGCTTCCGCTACAATCTCTACTTCTTTCATTTCCGCTTGCGCAAGAAGCACTAGAGGCCAACCCCGCTCTACAACTAAATATACAAATTTCCTCCAATTTTGTGTTTCCTTAATAATAATCAAATCCCAAAGAATTCCATTTCTTGCCCGATTAATCATTCCTTTCAATGTCAACTGATGTTATTGTGGATCAAGGTTAAATTTTTTCATCAACCAGTTTACGACACCACTAAATGTCCTTTTATTTGCCCTTGTTATCCCTCCATCACACGACGCGAAACTAGACAAATCAATCCCATTAGAGCTATAAACAACTGTGTCTTCTCCTAAAATATCTGAAACATTAACTTCTCTGACATTCCTATTGGAATTTATAAACACAAATAAGTCATATATGATTACTTCTAAAATGAAAGTAATAGCATGTTAATAATTTACAAAACTAAAAATTTCTAAAACTAACATATAAATTTACAAGTCTATTACTTATAAAACTAGAAATTTAGTTTTACTTCTAAAACTAACATGCTAAAACTTACACATACCAAAAACTTAACATAAGAATTTACATTAATTATAAAACTCAAAATGTATCACATACTACTACTTCTAAAATAAATAACATTAACTACAAATAATATACTAATAAAAACCTATAAACATTACCTAAAATCTATAAGTCCTATAGCACATAGCACTATTAACAAGTCCTATATAAAAACCTATAATATACTAATAAAAACCTAAATTAACATTACCTACTCTACCACATAACATTATTAACAAGTCCTAAAAGAGGCCTATTCTGTGGGTTATTTATTATAAATGATTTTCTAAAAGATATATTAATAAAAAGAATTCCTTAGGATGTGGTCATGGGATTCTCTTTCAACTGTTAGCCCAAGCTTAGCAGCATTATTCTGTGAGTTACCCGAAAACTGTCTCATTGAGTTTGCAACTGAAGAGAAGCTTCTCAATGTTTGTAAATCGAAACACAAGCACAAGTTTTTTTTTTCAGTCTTTGTTCGTCACTGTAGATATTTTTCCGCCTTCAGATTTAGTCCGCTTCTTTGTACATTTTCCTTTCTGCCTTGAGAGATAGTTGCATGTTTCTAGAGCATCAATTATATATTGTCATCTGTTCTGCATGTTATTTTTCATTTCTCAAATAACTGGAAATAGCCTCCTCCTGAACTCAAACTAGATGGAAGGGGATGTACTGTATTTTGCCGTTAGATACTGTGTTTACCTTGATTTGGTTAAAATTGTTGGAATTTCGGAGTATTTTCTTTCTTTTTCGATGATTCAACCGGGGGGCTAGGCCGGCTATATATTGGCCCCTTACATGCGTCTCATATTAGGACTCCTCCTCTATATCCGATCTGGACTCTATCCCTAATACTTAATGTGTTGTGTCTGGATATAGACACCCCCTAATCTCTAATTTATTCTACAATACGTGATTAACTTCAACACACCCTCTTAATCACGTTTTTTAGGACACACCCCCAAGACGAACACATCATCTTAGATGATCATGGGACGAACACATCACCCTCTCGAGACGAACACATCATCTCGTATACTGACACCTATGAGACGAACACATCATCTCTGGACGAACACATCATCCACTGGGACGAACACGTCATCCCCTCAGGATGAACACATCATCCCGAGCACCTTTTTCGTGTGAGATCAAAACAATTATTCTTCCGACGCAAAAAGCGTCTTATCATCTTCCTTGTTCTTAGGACACTCACTGGCAAAGTGTCTACACTTCCGACAAGTGTAGCACTGAATCTTTGTCTTGTCAACTTTCTTCTTGTTTTGACCAACTTCTTTTGCTTATTCAGCTTTCCACTCTTCTCTTGTCAGAAGTTTCTTACCATCTTCTGTCTCTCTTGCTTTCCACTCCTCCCTTGTTAAGTAAAGTCTTTCTTCATGTTCTTGGTTGTTGAAGCCATGCACTCGTTCCTCATGTGTCTTGAGCTTGTCAACGAGCTCTTCCACAGCCATCGTCTTCAAATCAACAAATTGCTCAATGGTAGATGCAATGTGGAAGAATTTCGAAGGCAGAATCCGTAGCAATTTCTTCACGATATAATTTTCTTTAACTTCACCCCCAAGACCACAAATCTTTGTGACGATGGTCATTACCCTTGTGGCAAAGTCGTCGATGGAGTCCCCTACGTTCATACGCATCACATCAAGCTCGCTCTGAAGAGTTTGAATTCTTGCTTCCATCACATGTTCTTCACCCAAAAACTTGGTCTTGATCATCTCTCAAGCGTCTTTCGCTGTCTCTTGCTCGGAAATTCGCATGAGTGTGTCTTCATCAATTGCGTGATAGATGGTCGCAAGAGCTAGTTGATCCTGCTTTGGATGAACCTTGTCTTTTGTCACCTCCACGGCTTCCCATACCCCCTGTGCCTCCAAGAAAATTTTCATCTTAATAGCCCATGCTGTATAATTAGTCTTCGTTAGCAGAGGATAATGAAGCGCCATTGATTTTCCCTCCATTACGTGTGCAGTTTCAGCAAATCAATTGATAAATTCTCTGAAACCGGACCCAATGATTTTTCAGCCCACCAGAGCGTCGGCCCAACACGTGACTTCTATAGAACCGGACCAGACACACCTCTGGCCAAAATCAGAAGCTCCCGTGGCCCAGCATGGCTCAGTAAAACCCTAACTCGGTGTTTCACATTTCGCCGTGCAGAGTCGACCGAGTGCGCCGCTGCTGGCTTCGCTGCCGTCTGCGCCTCTGCGCCGCCTCGTCCGCAACCGCTCCTCTGCGCTGCCGCCGGGTCGAGCACCGCTGCAGCCCACCTTCCTCGTTCGTGATCTAGTCTCCGCCCCCCGCGTCATGCAAGCGCAGCACTACGCCGCCGGATTGCCGCTGCTGCCTCGCCCCGCGTGGCCCACGCCCTTGCGCCACCGCTGTCGTGCCTTGCGCGGTCCATGCCTCTGCGCCGCCACGACCCCGAGGCGCCGAGATCCACTCGATCTCCCTGTTGGCAACTCGGGTACGTGCGACTTCGCCCTCGGATCTCAACCCGTTCTGATTACCAATTGTTGGAATTCCAGAGTATTTTCTTTCTTTTTCGATGATTCAACCGGGGGGCTAGGCCGGCTATATTTTTTTTTTGAAGGCAAACAATAGGGGATGCCCCGTCTGTGTTATATTAATATATAGATTGCAATCCGAGGGTTGCAAGACAGGCAGGTGAGGATATCAGCATAAACAAAATCATATTCCCGAGGTGGGAATGATGAGGTTTATGGCCGATAGCCACAGCTGAGTACAAGTTTTGATGGGGGTTGGAAATCTATTACATTGAAGTGACATAGTTGTATGGAAGTTATGCTTCCAGGATGAGAGTGATGGTGCGTTGCTTCTGAAGATGAGTTCGTTTCGTTGTTTCCAAATTTCCCAGCTTGCCGTGATGAATATTTCCATAAACGGTGGACCGGTCCAGTTTCTTTTTGCTTCTTGAATCATTGTGAAGAACGGTACACTGTGGTTCCAGTTGATTTGTATGGCTGCCCAGCATGCGGTGCTGAATTCACATTGGAAGAATAGGTGATATGTCAGTTCCTCTGGTGCCGCTGTGCATAGGACACAGGAGTAGTCGTCATTTTCTATGCTGAAGTTCTTTCTTTTGAGTAGATTTCTGGAGTTCAGGCGGTCCAAGAACATGAGCCAGCAGAATATTTTGAGCTTCTTTGTTAGCTTCGTCTTCCAGATCCAGTTCAATGGTGGAGGCGGTGTTGTGTTAAATCTGAAGTTGTTGTTGTAGATGTAACTGGATGAGAAGCCTTTGCTGTTATTCTTGTATGACCATGTGTCATTGGTGTCTTGTAAGCCTTGGATGATGTTGGTGAGTAGGTTTAGTTCCTGTAGGGCCTGTGTCGAAATTGGGGTGTGGAAGTTGGCGTGTATGTCTGTTGTTGTAATGTATTGGGCTATGGACACATTTTGGTGTCTTGCGTGTGTATACAGGTTGGGGAAAGTCGAAAATAGTTCCGTTGTATACCACTTGTCGTGCCACATGGATACCGTGTCTCCCTTTCCGATGTTTACCTTGGTTTGTTGTTTAAAACTTTCCCACTGGCTCATGATGTCCTTGAACCAGAAGGAACCCCTGTTTGTTAGTTGATGGGGTGGGGTGCCATCTGCGCAATATGAGTCGAGGATGAGGTGTACCCAAGGCGTGTCTTTTTTGTTGTAGAGTTTGTAGAGGAATTTCTGTATGAAGGCCTGGTTCATGAGGTGTAGGTTTTTGAGCCCAATTCCTCCTTTTTTTCTTTGGTGTTATGGTGTCTTCCCATTTCACCAAGGGTTTTCCCTTGGCCATGATGTCTGAACCTCTCCATAGGCAGGTTTTTCTGTACTTGTCTATTTGTTGGATTGTTTTGGTATGTAGTTTGATGGTGCACATTGTGTATATTGGCATTGATGATAGTAGGGTGTCTACAATTGTGCACCTTCCTGCCATAGACAGGTAAGCAGATGTGGTGTTGAGTGTGCGCTCAATTTTAGTGGTCAGTGGTAGGAAGTCAGTGTTTTTTGGTTTTGTGTTTCCTAGGGGTATGCCAAGGTAGGTGAAGGGTAGTGTGCCTAGTTGGCACCCAAAGGTGGCTGACATGGTGGTTGCTTGATCTGAGGTAAGGTTGATTGGGATTAAGAATGTTTTTTCTAGATTAATCTTGAGGCCTGTTGCGGTTGTGAAGGCTGAGAGTAAGTTTTTAGGAAGAATATCTGTTGCTGGGACGCTTGTATTGTGATGATTGTGTCATCGGCATACTGGACTATCGGGAAGTCGTGATTGGAAAGGTGCGGTAGTGGGGGTATCAGTAAGCCTCTTTGCTTGGCGTGGTTTGTGAGGTGTTGGAGTAGGTCTGCTGCGATTGCGAAGAGAGCCGGCGAGAGTGGGCAGCCTTGTCGGACCCCCCTTTTGCAGTGGAAGAATTTACCTGGTACTCCATTGAGTAAGATTGCTGAAGTGTTTGTAGATAGTATGTTGCTTGTCCAGTTGACCCATTGCTGTGGGAACCCTTTGTTGGTTAATGCCCTGAGGATGGCATCATGTTCCATTATGTCAAAGGCTTTTTCAAAGTCTAGTTTCAGCATCACTAAGGGTCTCCTTGATCTCTTGCATTGATGTATAAACTCATAGTTCCATGCAATGCAGTCTTGGATTGTTCTCGTTCTGATGAAGCCGTATTGGTTGGCGTGTAGGATATCTTTGAGGATGGTCTGTATTCTTTCTCCCATGATTTTGCTTATGATTTTGATGCTTGAGTTAAGTAGGGAAATTGGTCTATAGTCGGCCGAGGTTTCCGGGGTCGGTTTCTTTGGGATGAGTGTGATAATGGAGCTGTTGATAGGTTGTAGGCTGCATCCATTGTTGAAGAATGCGTTGCAGAGGTTGTATACATCGTTTTTGATGATGTCCCAGAATTTTTTATAGAATCTGTTGTTGAACCCATCTGGGCCCGGGGCTTTGTCGGGTGGCATATGTTTAACTATTTTGTCGATCTTCTCAGTCGATATTGGCTCTATGAGGGATTGGAGGTTTGGATGTGGTGTGATTATGTTTTGCAGACCTTCCCATAGCGTTGTAGCATTTGTGCATCCTATTCTGGTTTTGAAATCATCCCATAGTATTGCAGCTTTGGCTGCGTGGTTCGTTACTGTCCTTCCCGATGCATCTATGAGGCTTGTGATCAAGTTTCTTCTATATCTGGTAGTAGCTGCTGAGATGAAGAATTTAGTTGGTTCATCCCCCAGTTTTGTCCACCTCTCTGTGTATCGCTGTTTCCAATATTCTTGTTGGTGTTGCAGTAGGGTTGCAGTGTGTTTCTTGATGAGGGTTCTGAAAGTGTCTTCTAGGTGGCTAAGGGGCCTCTTTTCTTCCAGATGGTCTATGATTAGAATGGAGTCGTTTGATATTTTCAGTTTCTTGGAGAGTGAGCCTACTGACTTGCTCCATCTTTTGATTGCAGCTCTGAGAATTTTGAATTTCTTTGAGAGGGATCTCGCAGCATCTAGCCCCTGTGTTGGTGCCCCATTCCATATATTGGTTACTAGGTCTCTGAAGCCTGGCATGTCGAACCAGTAGTTCTCAATTCTGAATTGTTGGGACTTCGGGATAACAGTACTCAGTTGTACCATGCAGGGGATGTGGTCTGATGTTGTTTTGGCTAGTGGTATCAGTAGTGTGGCAGGGAACGACAGTGTCCAGTGAGGCGAGGTGAAGCACCAGTCCAATTGTTGTAACAGTGGGGAGGCATGCATATTGCTCCAGGTGTATTTCCTGTCTTTAAGGGGGATTTCTACAAGCCCTAGCTGGTTTATGGCTGCATTGAAAGTTTGCATGTCCGTGTGGTTTCCCCCTGGTCTATTTCTATTATCCATTGATCGGTAATGATTGAAATCCCCGATAATGAGCCAGTCCTGAACATCGGTGATATTTAGTGAGGTAAACCAATCCATGAAGTCTAGTCTTGGTTGGCCTGTGCACGGGCCGTATACTGTAGAGAACGTCCATTGTTTGCCATTTGTGTTTGATGTGAATTTGATGGTGATTGCGAAAGGCCTTGTTTGTTCCACAATCCCATGTAGGAGGTTGTCGTTCCATCCCACTAGGATTCCACCTGAGGCTCCTTGTGAGGGCGTGAAGGTGTATTGGTCAAAGCGCTTAGGTGCTATTTGTTTGATTAGTGAGCGGGGTATTGAGTCTAATTTAGTCTCTTGGAGGCAGTAGATGATGCAGTTTGTTTCTTCTATTTTGGCTCTAACTGCTTGTTGTTTGGTTGGGTCGTTAAGGCCCCGTATGTTCCAGTTTAGGAACGACCATGTCTGTGATGTTGTATTATGCATTGGGATGTAATGAGTGGCTTAGACATTGCCTCAGACGTAATATGAGGGGGAGACAAATCATGTGCAGGCGCAAAGTAGAAAGGGTAGAAATGCATAGGGTTAACGGTAGTACAAAATGCAGCCGGGCTGCAATGTTTGCGGCTCTTGGCCGGCGGGTTGTTCTTGCTACTACATGAGCTAGGTGGTTTAAGTGGTTTTGTGAAGGTGGCATTAGCTGACGTATGCCACAGGAAGCAAAAGCTGCGGGGACTCATTGATCAAATGTCGACGTCTCGCCCGCTGGTCCCTCTGGCGTCCTAAAGGCGGCGATCACCATCGTCGCGTGGACGCCGCAGCGGAGCGCTTGTGCCTGCAGTTCCGAAAGAGGAATGTGAGGGATGGGTTCTGTAGCGGTTGCAATGTCTTGATCGGTTGGAAATTTAATTGGGCCTAGGAACAGTTTGCGCTTTGTTTTACCACTTGGATTTGTTGTTGGCGTGGATGCTGGGGCAGAATGCAAGGCGCCGATCATCTCCCTGGTGAGTCTGGTTGGCATACGCCTTCCTTCCCGCATTGCGGAGATGCGTGGGCTGCGTCTAACTTGGTCCTGCGAAACCAGTGCCTGTCTGCGCACTATTTTTTTGGAGGGAATGCAGACTGTATTGTGGGATGAGGTGTTGATGGCGGCAGGTACCTGTGTGGGCTGGATGGGCTACTGCTGAGGGTTGCTGAGTTCGGGCTCCTCGACGGCGGGGCCACTTGGTTCGGAGCGAGTGCGGCGCCGATAGACTCTCCCAAAGCAGTTTGTTGGGCGCCTCGGAGAGGAGGTCACCGGCGGGGCTTGGGTAGGAGCCTGCGTTCTGAACCTTGCTGTTGGCGTTTGGCCTCGGCGCGCACCCATGGCGGAGGATTCCGCTTGGTCCTGGACAGGCAGACCTGGAGTAGGTCCCTGGATGTGGGGCACCCACCAAGGGTTTTGTGCTGCAGGGAAGGCTGCAGCTAGTAGTCGACGAAAGGAGGCCGAGTCGAAGGGTCTCAGCCAATCCGGCTGTATTGAGGGATCCCCCTCCAGGAACTGTAGCGGTTGGCCATTGGTGTTGTTGTAGTGGGTGTGCTGCTGGATGATGTTGGCATTGGAGGAGGCGGAGCTTGCATCTCCGTCAAGGTTGGAGACAGCGCTCGGGTCAAGAAGGTCCTGCGACGGGACAGGCCAGGCTCCCCAGGCAACGTGGTTCTCCTGGTTATGCTGCATCTCCGCCGCCGCCGCGTCCCAAGCAGGGTCAGGGTTCGGGGGAGGGGGGAGGATGGGGAGGTTGAAACCGTCGGTGTTGTCGTTGTTTGGCGGTGGCTGGGGGAAGGGATGGGGGTTTCCCCCTGGAGGTATATCATCTTCACCCGGAGGGATGTTGGGGAGAATGAAAGCCCCATTGAGGACGACGATCGGGCAGGACCAAGAGAAACCTTGGCCGTTCGCATCGCAGTGTCGGATGACGATGCTGCGGGGAACGTTGTTGGCGCCATTGTAGAGGCACCGGCATAGCACGTAGCCGTGCTGATCAGGCACGTTGTGCCAAGAGACGAGGTAGCCGAAGGTGGCCACCTCGGCGTCGATGTGTTGAACGTCTTGATAATCTAGGGGGAACCCTAGAATCATGATCCAGTCGTTGTGTGAGTAGTTGGCCTGGCGCCTGTTAATGCCGTGGTCGTGGCAGGAGAAGGCGATGAGGTGGTTCTCCACGAAGAAGGGCTCGTCACGGAGCACTATGTCTCGGTGATAGCCGGATTCAAGCCTGTATAGGCCAATCCCCAGAGGGGTGATGCAGGATGAGATTACCCTCAGCCCAAAGTCTTCTTCGAGGGTTTGGGCAATGCGGACTCGAAACCAGTTGTACTGGTCGTGGGGGATGAGGCCTTCTCGGTCTTCCGCAATGACGAAATCCTCATGGCTTCGGACAGCGGTGGTGCTGAAGTGTACGTTGGTGCGTGGGATTCTCTCCTCGCCGCCTTCGTTGATGAAGTGGTGGCCATGGGGCAGGAACCTTTCGGAGTCGACTGGAAAGTTGGCCATGGGGTGCGAGGGTGTATGGGAGGTGGTGAGTTGTAGTGTGTTCTGTTGGGGAGGGGTGAGTGAAGGCGAGATGTTCCTGGTGGGAGCTATATATGGTGGTGGCTGATGGGGGGTTTGTGTGTGTTGGGTTGGGTCCCCTGTGCACACGTGTGGTGGAACAAAAAGGCCGTCTTTGTGAAGCTGCAGGGGCTTCGTTCCAACCGTTCGTGCGGGACAGGAAGTCTTTTGGGTTTCCACGCGGCGGTATACCCGGGATTTTGCAGTGGAACTCCTCGATCCATGTGCGATTTTGGGTACCCAAGCAAGGCAATGTCTGATGGTGGAAGAGCAGACGTTGGCTCTGTGACCAGTTTGAAGGCAGCGAAGGCATCGTGCTGTTGCGCGACAATTATGGGTGCGATGGTTAAGACTGAAGCAGCGCTTGCAGCAGCAGTGAGGGACTAGTTTGCGTAGGTTGTAGGTGTCTTTGGTGCGATGGGGTTTAGTATTTTTTTCCTGTAGGTGTAGCATGTCCCGTCGTTGCTAGTGGGCAGGCACTCGAGTATTGGATTTAATTCCTTCGGCGGCGTAGTTTGAATGTGGCCCGGGTGTCGAAAGTCCACTTTGGAAGTAAATGCAGGGTGGTGGGTTTGCAGGGAAGGCAGTCGGTTTGGGTTGATCTTTTGTGGGCGATAATAGTGGCGGCCGCTTTCTGTATGCTGGTCTTGTTTCGAGCCTGCACGAGTAAAGTGACTGATATGTGGGCCCTTTCCATGTAGGTCTACGGTTCGAGGCCAGGTGGCTGATTGGTGGGCCCTATGTCTGTCTGGAATTTGAACTTGTGAGCCCTTTCCCAAGATGGACGGCGCAGCGCGGCTAGTCGCCATACGTCGGGCGGCCGACGCCGGCGAAGAAGTCCTCCCTAGAGGGGCTGTGTGGAGCTTTCGGGTGATGTTGTGGAAGACCTTGGTGATCGGGATGTCGTTATGGTTGGCCGTAGGCCTGATCGGGCAATCTATTCGGCCGACTCTGACGGATTGTCGGTGCGGTGGGTGTTTGAGAATGGGGGGATTCATCTTGGGTGGGGCATTGTTCGGGAATGAAGGCCGTGTTTGTTTGATAGGGTTGGCAAACGATACTTGCTTCCGCTTGCTGGGGACAGTCGACCAGGATCTTTCTTCTTCGAGATGCCAGGTCCGCAAGTCTCTTATCCAATTTGGGCCACCGTCGTACCAAGGGAAGAAGTAGACGTCAAAGTGCGGTGTGGTAACCCTAGTAAGGGAGCGTACCAGCTTTCCTACATGGCGTGATGCCACCGCAAATCGAAAGTGGCGGTCCCGGGCCATGGTGACATGGAAGCCCCCCGGGGTCTCGCCAAGGGCGGCGTGGAGGGCCCAACCAACGGACTCCTCCGTAAGCCGGAATGTGAAGCGCCGGAAGACGGCTAGGAGGAAGAAAGCACCTTCTATGGAAGAGGAGGGATGGTGGACCGAAGAGGAGAGGATGTGGAGCACCTTTTGTTGGAATATTTTCCCCTTTGCAAAGCTCCAGTTGCTGGTGTCGAACACCGGGCGGTCGCCATCTCCGTCCATGGCGCCGCGGAGGCGCTGGGTCGTCTTTTGTGGGGATATTTTCCCCTTTGCGAGGCTCCAGCTGCAGGTGTCGACCACCGGGCGATCGCCGACTCCGTCCATGGCGCCGCGGAGGCGCGGGGTCGTCTGTAGCGGGAGGGGGTCAGACGAGGAGCCATGCCGACGGCAAGGCGGGAGAGTACTCGACGATGGGGAGGTCGTGGGTGGGTGAGGGGTGGAGGGTGGGGAGCGGGAGCGGGAGCGCCGCCATTGTAGTGACGTTTTTACAAACAATTAGGCCGGCTATATATTGGCCCCTTATGCTGACTCCAATGCTACTACTTATACGAGGGTACTCACTTCGGCTTTTGAGTCACGCTCGGACCTGTGGGTGCCTACCCAGAACAAAGAAACTCCAACGGGGAGGATGCAAAATGAACGGACGACACCTAAAATCACCGTAAGCCCGCCACGTCTTCGCTCCCGCGCTTGCCTTCTCCAGCGCGCCAAATCCCCGCGTGCCTTCGCTCCACCGAAAATCACCGCTGACAACAACTCCGAGCTCGATCTCCTCAGCGACCCCGAACATCAAGAGCGAACCTGCATGGGCGCGCGCTGCCGACTCGTCTCTCCTCGCGCTCCCACCTCGTTAGACGATTCTCGATATGGCGCTTGGACGAGGACGGCCGCCGCTAGAGGCCCGGCGCGCGGGGATTTGGATAGCACGGTTGAGCTCGGGCAGCACCACACGGAGCCGTGAGCAACCAGCAGCGCGTGCGGGCGGGTCGCGGGGCGAGGCAAAGGGAGGCACCACGCGGAGTTCCACGGACAACTAGAGGACCAACGCCGCGAGCTCGGGCGACGCTATGCTGAGCCGTGGGCGAGCGTCGCGCGTGCGAGCTCGGGCGGCGCCGCGCTGAATGAGGTCCAGTCCCCTCTACAAATGCTCACTGGGTCTGCCACTGGTGGCTGCTGCTGCTCGCTAGTGTTGACGACTGCAGCGACTTCGTCTTCCTCGTCGGTATCGACGGACGCCGCGGCGGGCGAGTTCGACGGCGCTTCCCCGAGCTCGTCGCATGGTGCCCAGCCGTAGTCTGCACTCTGCAGCGGGCGAGCTCAACGGCGCGCCCCTGTGCGAGAAGTTCCTCTTCCTCTCTGCTCTGCCGTCCATGACCAGACAGCACACTTCTTCACGAAGAAGCAACAGGCATGAGGAAGAAAGGCCGCAGGTGAGGGCGAGCATCGGCATGGCTAGTACGGTGTGCGAGCGTCGTCTTCGTTTTCGAGTTTGAGTCACGAGCAGAAATTACTCATATCTAGGTTCTCTTCCACCCACTACGTAAATAAGGTAACCCTTTGCGTTCTTCGGTTGGAGGCGTTTTCTAACGATTCGAGGACTCATTCTGCGTTTGGATATCCGGATGAGTAACCGGTTGGAGTCAGCCTTACATGCGTCTCATACTAGGACTCCTCCTCTATATCCGATCTGGACTCTATCCCTAATACCTAATGTGTTGTGTCCAGATATGGACACCCCTATTCTCTAATTTATTCTAGAATACGTGATTAACTTCAACAAGAATCACCCAGTTATACTGATGCACCTGAATAGTGTTTGTGACTGTCCAGTGTCCACATAAAATGAGTTAACTATTTTCAGCACATTTATTCTTATTAGCTCTGGGTATTGTTGAGTTGACTATTACTATACTATGACTGCAGCAAAACAAGCCGTTGAATTCGCAGAATGTAGCTGACGCGCTACAGAAGTTTAATCTTAAGAAGACTGCAGTACAAAAGGCACTGGATGCATTGGCTGACGGTGGACAAATTTCCTTCAAGGAGTATGGTAAGCAGAAAATTTACATTGCTCGGCAAAATCAATTCGACATTCCAAATGGAGAAGAACTTGAGGAGATGAAGAAAGCAAATAACAGATTACAGGAAGAACTCGCTGATCAAAAGAAAACAATTAGTGAGGTTGAGTCTGGTAAGTTCCTAACCTCCAAACGGTTCCATGTTCTTGCTATTTGTCTATTGATGAATGCAATACACAAATACCATAGTTCATAGATACCTAAACTAAAATCCTGTGCAGAAGTGCGAGGTATGCAGTCAAACTTGACTCTGGAAGAGATCAAGTCAAAGGAGGCTAAATTACAAAGTGAAGTACGTGCTTATAAAAAAGTTCATTTGCACGTCACTCTTCCTTTGGATCAATTTTAATTACAGACCTCATATTTGTTCTGGTCCAGGAAATGGAAGAAAAACTTAATAAACTGAGGAATGGTGTCATCTTGGTGAAACCTGAGGACAAGAAGATCATTGAGGATTCCTTTGCCGAGAAAGTTAACAAATGGAGAAAGCGGAAGCGGATGTTCAAGGAGCTTTGGGATAATATTACTGAGAATAGCCCAAAAGATCAGAAGGAATTTAAGGTTTGAGTAACATGTTTCCCCTATTACATTTTGGCTGCAGTTAAGAGCTATATGCTCTGGTTTAGCTCTAAGCACTCGAGACAGACAATAAGAGTTGCTGTTCTTTTAACTGTCACGACTTCTTGGCAATTTATTTCCTTTTGCTTTTATTTAGCAATCCATAATGACGATGAACAATTTGTACCTGTCCAGGAAGAACTTGGTCTTGAGTATGATGAAGAAGTTGGTGTGAACCTGCAGTCTTACGTGGATATGCTGGCAAGTCTCAATAAAAGGCGAAAAATTTACCGCTGATGATTTACCATGAGTTTATCACACCTGAAAGTATATTACAGAAGTTTATCCAGCTACAGAGTTCATGGTTCTAATTTATAGTTTCTGAAGATGAGCTGTTCCAGAAACATGTTGTCCCCTGTTGATAGTTCTATCTTAACTTAAAGACGTATCATATTTATCCTGCCTGTAAGACCTTAATATAATTTTGAACCTGCCTAAGTAATAGCTAAATTACTCATCCTCTTTAATGTATCTACAACCTCAAGCAATGTATCTATTATCAGCAATATACGCAAATGATTTCGCTTTCATGTTACATTGGCAAGGAACCATGCATTTTTTCCTTTTCCCCTTTACAGTACATATATGCAATAAGCATACCATAGGATCTAACTGATTGTAGTGAAAATCAACTGGTAATGTCTATGATAAAGAACACATCTCTGTTGCCCTCGCCATCTGGTTGCAGCTAAAATCCCCTCTTTGTTCTGACCGATGCCGGCCTGCCTCGCTGTTCATGGTGCTTCACTTCGCTGTCCGCAACGTTACCACGGTTTGCTTCGTTCTCAGGAAAATCCTCGATCTCTGAACTGTAGTTCCGGGCGTGCCCGATCTTGTCGGCCTTCTTTTCATCAAGCGTCTCTTCTCCGTTCTTGGTCTGCCTCCTGTAGCCTGGCCCCCTGGGCTCCCCTCGCGAGAGCTCCATGGCGGCCTTCGCGGCAGCGGCAGCTGAGGCTGCTGACTCAAACGCGGCCTGTGCCGCCGCTTCCACGTTGCTGTACCTCTGCTCCGAGTCGACGGAGATTTCTTCCTCCATCTCAGCCACCTGAGGCGGCCTGATCCTCTCCTTGTTTCTCGGGTTGGAATGTTCCGAGTCGTCGTGGGAAGACCCCACGGCGATCCCTTTCTCGGCGGCGATCTCCTGGAGCACCATCTGCCGGCTCTCGAGGCTCGGCTGCCTGGTTGACAGCATCTGCACGATCTGCAGATTTCGACGGTTCAGTCAGAACTTAAGAAGAAAAGCTAACAAAGGGAGTGCAGTCACAGCTCGTCGACGGTGCTCGATCACCTTGGGGTTGACGCCGCATCCGGTGTGGAGCTCGGACGCGGCGGAGACGAACTGCCTGCCGAACTTGGCCGCGAGGAGGCGGCGGACCTCCTGCAGCTCCGGCAGGTCCCCGCACCTGGCGGCCGCGTACACGAGCCCCGCCGCCGCCTCCCGCAGCTCCTCGGGGCACTCCCGGTGCGCGTCGACGAGCGCGACCCTCTCGACGATGAGGTTGCAGTATCCCTCGAGCATGAGAAGGACGTCGAGCGCGTTCTGCTCCCGGACGACCTGCTCGGCGCGGAGCAGCGCGCGGTCGGCGGCGCCGAGGCGGAGGAGCTGCTCCGCGTCCCCGCGCGCCTGCGCGCACCGCACCTGCCGGTGGCCACGCAGCACGCCCAGCCGCGTCACCGCCAGCCCCAGCAGCGACTTGAGCCGCGCTGTCTGCTTCGTCGTCCGCCCCAGCAGCACGTCCAGCGTCCGCCCCATCGCGCCGAGCTACGCGCTGCGCAGCAACCGCCGCTCGCCCGCCCGCCTGCTTGCTTCTGACTTCTGAGCCGGCCGCCGATGCAGTGAGTCGTGCGCGCTAGCGTGTGACGGACTGATGACCCGGGCGGTTTCGGCTTTATATCCACAGCGCCCAGCTGTGTGAATGGCAGTGGACCGGCGAAGGATCCGAGGATGCCGCGTTTCCTTGTGCGCGTCACGCTTCCTTGCGGTTGCCCAGACAGACGGGTTTGCTTTGTGGCGAAGGCGGACGAGGGCGACGGGCTTTTAAACGTCGAAGTTGATGCGTGTGGTCCTCTCCTCGAGCCGCTGGAGCGGTCAAATGTCAAGTGACTCGTTCAGCGGGTTCGGCATCATGCGGTCTGCAACCGTCTCGTACATGGACCCGAGCCGCGGGTGCGCGTTGCGGTCCGGTGGTTCAGGGGCCGGTTTGTTTCTGCGTGCGGCACGCCCGCGGCTCACGGGCCTGGAGCCCGGGAGGGGGAGGTGGACGCGCGGTTTACCTTCGTGGCTGGTCGATTCGTTTGACCGGGCAAGCTCGATCGTGAATCTTGCCCGGAAACTGACCGGGTGTCGGTGGTGGAAAGCGACGGTGCAGCGGCGGCGGTTGAAAACTTGGCGCCGGGTCGAGAGAGAGAGAACAGTCGCGCCAGTATGTGTGCTCCGACTGACACGATTGCTCGTGTGCGGTTGCCATTTGGGAGCTGCATCCGTTCGTGTAGCCTCCTTTTTGGTACAGCCTGGCCTCTACCTACGAGAGTGACTCGTCCCTGTCTTGTCGCGGTCGGTACTGTCATCGTTTCGTCGTGATGGGGCAGGAGGCCCGGTTAGTAACGGTGAACGCGCTCAATGCTATTTTTTCTCAACGACATCATTGTCATTTTCTATCTGTCCATCAATCGAGATCAGATTGTCAAAGTACACGGTTCGATTTCACTCTTACAAGAAAAAGAGAAGCTTTATTAAGATTGGTCGTTCATACAATCCCCAAAACATGGGCGTGCGACAATTTGCTTTTCATTTTTGCTTCGGGTAGATGCGAATGGTAACAGATACGGTCGAAGTGTAGACTAAGACATTTCCTTTAGTACTACTAAAAAGTAGTCCGCGGATGTTCGTATTTAGACGGGCGCTAATCAAAATCAAGAACATACGTGAACACAGATGATTTTTACGTGTTTCAGGCTGCCTGAGCGTAATACCCTACTCCACGGAGTGTGTGTTGCTTGTATGAGTATACGTAAGCCTGAGCTTAGTTTGGAATCAGTTGTCTGAGCTTAGCTTTTTACCGTGCAGCGCAATCCCTTTATATGCTAAAGACTGACTGTTACAGTATACGCCCAGGCCCGACAGGTGGCCCCGACTGTAATAATCGCTCTATACACTGTCGAAGTGTGGACTAGGACACTTCCCCGATACTACTAAGAAGTAGTCCGCGAAGGTTCGTGTTCGGATGGGCATTTATAAAGATCAAGAACAAGGGTGAACATAGAAAGTTTTACGTGGTTTGGGCCGTCTGAGCGTAATACCCTATTTCACGGGGTGTGTGTTGATTGTATGAGCTTAGCTGATCATGGATGTGTCTAAGATGACTTTTCCTTTTCTACCGTTAGCGCATCCCTTTTATACGTCAAGGACTGACTATTACAGTGTGTGTCTGGCCCGACAGGTGGCCCCGACTCTAATAAACTGTCATATACACGATCTATGGTGTTAAGGGTGGTTAATAGCGTGATAACGTGTCTTAACAATAGTGTTTACTAGTCTTGATAGTCCTCTGATTGTGTTTCATTAATATAGCATTAATGATGCGTTAACCAGGTCTTGTAACGACCAATTGATAGCCCTTGAATGTACGTGCTGTTGGAGATCCCGTTGTCTTCCTGTTGCAGACTTAGGTCCGAGTGTGCAACACATGACAACTCCAGAGCTTCCCTCTGCGGGGAGGAAGGTCCGAAGCTACTGAACACGTGGCACACTGGAGCTTCCCTCTGTAAGGAGGCAGATCCGGAGCTACTGGACACGTGGCAGCAACAGATCTATCTTAACGAGGGAAGTAGATCCGGCACTGCGGGACACGTGTTGCCTTCGGAAGTCCACGATACTGGAAGGTGGAACTCGACACGTCTACTTCTATTACGAAGGGATACCTGGTATACAGTGTATTGACAGTGGCCCCCGGGCCCACCTCTTGTGAGATTGTGAGGTTTTGATGCTGAAGTTGGGGCCATTATCTCTCCCGCGCTGCTACTTTGACTTTCCTCTCGAGACACGCGGTCTTTCTTGATTTGGTAGGTGAGACGCATGACGTGCGGATCTCACGAAATTGAAGGACGCTGGTTCCCAATACGATTTTTGTATCGGTTTCCAGCGTAATCTTTGTAACCCTGTCAGGTTGTCGCCCTCGGGCTTCCAACTTCTCAGCATGACGACGGTTCGCCTGGTGCGACTTTTTGACAAAATGGACCCGGGCTCCCTTGTCATTGACTATGTAACTTCACAGAGCGTGATTTTAGTCCAAATGCAGTTACTGTCGGCACCCTGTGTACCGGATACCCTTTGAGACTGCAAAGAATGCTAAGGAACTCCACATATATGAGTTGAAGACCTCCGAAGGCCCCACGTGTCATACGGAACTGGACCTGCCTCCCTTCTATGGTTAGTCCTAGTGCCGCCACGTGTGTCATAAAACTGGAGCTACATTCCTTACCTGGGAAAGCTCCAGACTAGATACCCGTGTGGCACCCCCGGACCTAACCCCCGACAGAGGGAAGCTCCGGTACCGACACGTGTACAACAGCACCGAACCTACTCGTCCAAGATAGTAAGCTCCGGAGCTGCCACGCGTCCAACCGTCGGACCTTCAATCTCAACAGGGAGAATGGTGGACTTCCAATGGCTCGGACCTTCAAGGGATAATTAAAGACTTCAAGACCCGATTAAGTGTTATTAATGCTATCTTAATGACACACAATCGAAGGTCCCTTAATACCAGTAACGCCACTGTCAAGGCGCGTTACCACACTATTAAGGGTAATTAAGCTTATTAATTGTGTATTAAACATCAATAACCGCCAGAGCCACATGTCGGGTCAGGCTAACGATATAACGATCAGTCCTTGAACTATAAAAGGACTGGTCGAATGATACACAGGAGATACTTCCAGACACACACCCACAAGCGCTCAGCCGCTCAATACAACAACAACACACACCCGTGGAGTAGGGTATTACGCTCAGGCGGCCCGGACCACATAAATCCTCGTGTCATCTTGCCATCGTATTCTGAATCTCTGCGCACCCACAACCGAACTACAAACTCCACGGGCTACCAACGGTGGTACCAGGAGAATTGCCGGAATCACACTCCGACAGTTGGTGTGCGAGGATGGGGGCGCCCGAGATTCAAGGATGGTGAACTCTGGTGCTGGATCGTCCAACGGCAAACCTGCTGCGCAACCTACTGGAGGTAACCCCTCCAACATGCAGCATCCAACAGGTGCTGTGGCTCCAGCAGGAGTCATACCACCGCCACCACCATCTGCTCCTGCAAATCAAGCTGGATGTCGAGATGGGGCGACCGCGTCGGTCACTGCATCGGCGAACAACAACCCCAAACACGCACTCCATGCGGCGCGTGCTCTTCTCCAGTGTCCACCACCTCGAGGAGCATCCCAGGGTGCAATGGAGCAGTGGAGAGCTGACGTGGAACATTTGGTTGCAACAGCAGCTGATCGCATCAGCAACCAAGGTCCTCCCCCCTTGGGGCGGGCCCCATCTCAACATCGGACTGTGTCAGGTAGACTTGGTTCGCATGCTTCGTAGCACAGGAGGCGTGTTGCGTCTCAACAGGTGACGTCGCTGCCTTCCGGGGCGTGACGTAGCCACACGATAACCAGGATTTCGACTCAGGACCTCCGGGCGGAGCTCGATCTTCGTTACCGGCAATAAGACGACCGCGTCCACATCGAGGTGCTTGTGAGAGGCGAGAGGCTCGGGACAGCCCTGCTCCTGTGGGAGTAGGAGGAGGCTGTTCTGCCTTGGTCATGCACCTACGCATGGTCAGATGGTCACAAAAGTTCCAGCCTCACCTGCCGGAGAAATTTGACGGGACTGTCAATCTCGCTTAATTTCTCCAAATTTACTCCACTGCTATCCTTGCGGCTGGAGGTAACGAGGTCGTAATGGCCAACTATTTCCCTATGGCTTTAACTGGGACCGCCAGGTCTTGGTTCATGAGCCTTCCGCCTGACTCCATCAACAGTTGGGCGGAGCTGTGCCAACAGTTCACCGCCAACTTCAGGAGCTCATACACCTGACCAGGCACGGAACTGAACCTTTTTGCTGTCAAGCAAAAAGGAGGAGAGTCCCTGCGATCCTTCATCCAAAGGTTCTCCCAGATACGAAACACTATTCCTTCTATCTCAAGCGCCTCTGTTATTGTGGCATTCAGACAGGGCATGCGAGACAAGAAGATGCTGGAGAAGCTGGCGACCAAGGAAGTCACCAGCGTCACGGAACTCTTCAGCTTGGCAGACAAGTGTTCCAAAGCTGCGAAGGGCCGTGAAATGCACTCCCAACCACCTCTGGAGGACAAAAAAAATTCCTCCAAGGGTGAAGCCACTACCTCCGGGAGTGGTAAGAAGAAGAAAAAGTCCAACGGCAAGAAGAAGCCGTCGGTCGACACACCCACTGTCGCTACAGCCGCAGCTCCGGGTGGCCAGGGGCCACGCCCCGAGAAACGACCTCGGCCGTCGTCTGAAGACGGTGGCAGCTCCAAGATGTGGTGTACCATACACAAGATGAACTGCCACAACCTGGAAGGCTGCCAAGAGGTCCAGAACCTCGCTGAACACTACAATAAGCACCGGAAAGAAGCTCCTTTCTGACAAAGGGAAGGAAAACAAAAAGTCGATGAAGCTCCGACTGAAGAGGAGTTAGGCTTTCAGGACCCCAAAAAGGTCTTGAAGGTTGTTTACACCTCTGTTGACGACGACTCCCACATCTCCGACAACGAGCGTCAGAAAACCATAAACACCATCTTTGGTGGTTCGTGGGACATCACCTCCCGCCGTGTCCTCAAGACAATGTGGCGGGACATGGCCTCTGTAGCTCCCACCGCCAGGGTGGAGCCGCACCGGAAGTGGATGGACACTGCCATCACCTTAGATGCTTCGAACTGCCCGCGGAACATGATCGGAGCTGGCCAACTCCCATTGATGGTATCTCTGACCATCAACAACATCCAGCTCCACCACGTAATGGTGGACGGAGGTTTGGGGCTGAACCTCATAAGATTCGAAGCTTTCGTCAAGCTTCAGCTCCGACCTTCGGATCTTCGCCCCTCCCGACCTTTCTCCGGAGTAGGTTCGGGGGCCATCACTCCACTCGGTGCCATTACTCTCCCGATGACCTTCAAGACTCGGGAGAATTACAGGACCGAGAAGTTGGTCTTTGACGTAGCGGAGATCAACTTGCCATTCAACGCCATCTTGGGTAGGCCAGCCTTGTACAAATTCATAGCTGCTGCTCATTATGGCTACTTGGTGTTGAAAATGTCAACACCAGTAGGTGTTCTCCGGATCCGTGGAGATCGCACCGCCAGAGTTACTGCTATGGAAGAACTCCACGCGCTTGCCACACCGCATGAGGAAGAATCTGGAAAGGAGCAAGCTCCGAAGCCTCCGAGCATTCATCATCGAGGCTCAACCTCCGCATCTCGCGTGCAACCAAGCGGCGACACCGACATTCCCGTCAAAGTCGTCCAAATTGGTTCCGACGCCGCTCAGACCACCCGTATATCGGGAGGTCTGAATGACAAATAGGAACTCGCGCTCATCACATTCCTCTAGGCTAATGTCGACGTGTTTGCCTGGCAACCGTCACAAATGCCTGGGATCCCTAGGGAAGTGATTGAGCACAATCTGAAGATTTATCCCGACGCTCGGCCTGTACATCAGAAGCCTCGGAAGCAATCAGTGGAGCGGCAAAACTTCATACGTCAAGAAGTGAAGAAGTTGCTTGAACCTGGATTCATCCGAGAAGTCTTCCACCCAAAATGGCCGGCAAACCCAGTCGTTGTACCTAAGGCCGGCGGGAAGCTTCAGATGTGTATCGACTACACTACACTGAATAAGGCATGTCCAAAGGATCCATTTCCACTACCTAGAATAGATCAGATAGTGGATTCCACCTCCGGGTGTGAATTACTGTGTTTCCTAGACGCATATTCTGGGTACCATCAAATCAGAATGTCTAGGGAAGATGAAGAGCATACTTCCTTCACCACAGTAGATGGATTATATTGTTACACTGCCATGTCATTCGGTCTCAAAAATGCTGCTTCAACGTTTGTGCGAGTTATGTATAAAATGTTTAGAGAGCTTATCAGAGATGTAGTGAAAGTGTACGTCGATGATATCGTCGTCAAGATCAAGAACAAGGAGTCATTCCTTGATACCTTTCAAGCTGTCCTCGACAAGTTGCAAATCACACGCACAAAGCTGAACCCAGACAAGTGTGTCTTTGGGGTTAGCTCTGGAAAGCTTCTTGGATTCTTGGTAAACCACCGAGGAATAGAGGCGAATCTGGCGAAGAGTAAAGCTATTGAAGACATGCGCCCGCCAGCCCGCATCAAGGACGTCCAGAAGCTAACAGGATGTCTAGCTACCCTCAGCCGGTTCATCTCAAGACTGGCGGAATGGGCGCTACCCTTCTTCAAATTATTGAGGAAGTTTGGACCATTCCAATGGTCTGAAGAAGCAGAAAAGGCTTTCCAAGAGCTAAAATAGCTCCTCACCAATCTACCAACTTTGGTAGCTCCGAATCCTGGTGAGCCACTTCTGCTTTACATTTCGGCAACTGACGAAGTTGTCAGCATGGTCCTGGTTGCGGAAAGACCAGAACCATCTCCAGTTCAGGGAGCCAGACCCCTCCGGGATGGTTCGGAGCTACCTGAAGGCGAGTCTGGGTCCCAGCCCCCAGACCCGGATCCCCAAGGTGAGACGCCAGAGGATCAACCTCCTTTAAATGAAGGAGTTACTATTGCTGAGGAAGAAGATCCGGGCCCCTCCTCGAGGGTCTGGGTCACTTCAGAAGAAGCTCCGGGTTCTTCTGACAAGAACCTGGAGGTCCCCGAAGAAGGTCCGGACCCCTCCGGGAGGGTCCGGGTTGATGAGGAGGAAGTTCCGGGCCCCTTCGGGAGGGTCCGAACAGTCCAACGCCCAGTGTACTTCATCAGTGAAGTACTCCATGATGCCAAGACTCAGTACCTGGAGGTGCATAAGCTGCTCTACGCAGTTCTTATTGCCTCTAGGAAGCTTCGACATTACTTCCAAGCTCACAAGATTTCAGTGGCAACCTCCTATCCACTGCGTGTAATCTTGCATAACCCCAACTCTACTGGGAACATTGCAAAGTGGGTAGCGGAATTGGTCGAGTTCGATCTTGAATTTGTCCCAAGACAAGCAATCAAGAGTCAAGCACTGGCGGACTTTGTGGCGGAATGGACCCCCTCTCCATCAAATCCTGGGGGCCCCAATGACTAGAAGTCGAAACCTAAGGTTCCTGTCTTCACTGAGCCTCATTGGACTCTCTACTTCGACGACTCTGTGCAAAAGCAGGGGGTTAGAGCTGGACTCCTTCTGCTCGCTCCGACCGGGGAGAAGGTCAAACATATGGTTCACCTTGATTTCAAAGCGACCAACAACATGGCGGAGTATGAAGCATTAATCTATGGGCTCAAGGTGGCATTATCATACCGTGTCAAGCAGTTGTTGGTAAAGGGTGATTCGTAGCTCATTATAAAACAAGTCAAAGGTGAATGTTGCTGCAACAACCCTCAACTAGCTACATACCTACTTGAAGTCCAGAAGCTTCTGAAGGACTTCGACGTCCTGGATCTTTGCCATGTCCAGCGTCTCAACAACGCTGAAGCCGACAAACTCTCGACGAAAGCCTCAACCGGAGCTTCGGCTCCCGACGGAACCTTCATCCGGAGATTGTCAAGACCAACCACTCAGCCTACCAAACTGAGCGAAGGGGGCGAGACCAGCACCTCGAAGCTGGCGGTCCCGATGTTCCTGTTACCATGGCATCCATCAAGGGTCGTAGGTGCTGCAGGAAGCTCCGAGCAACCCAGCACGCAAGATTCAAATGCTCAAGTTAGCTCCGATGCATGGATCTCAGAGATCCGAAGCTACTTGAAAGACAACTTCCTTCCTGAAGATAATGTATCCGCTGACCGGATAGTCATATTGGCTAAAAGATACACACTGGTAGAAGGGGATCTCTACCGGTGTGGTGCCAATGGTGTTCTAATGCGGTGCATTACAAGGGAAGAAGGTCGCGATCTTCTCGCGGAAATCCATGGAGGCGAGTGTGGGAACCACGCGTCTTCCTGCTTGTTGGTCGGTAAAGCCTTCTGGCATGGTTTTTACTGGCCTACAGCACTCCCGGATGCAACTGATGTAAGGATCGAAACGCCCAAGAGGGGGGGTGAATTGGGCTTTCTTTCAAATTTTAAGACAATTAAACACTTAACAACTTAAAGCCCAATTCCCTATGCAATTAAACTATGCAATCAATGTAATTTAAAGTTGCGGAATGAAGATTGCATAAGAGTAAAAGGGAGAGGGATGCAAACGCTCAAGGGACACGGAGTTTATCCCGTGGTTCGGTAAGATCACAAGGATCTTCCTACATCCACGTTGTGACACCCACCGAAGGGTTTTGCCACTCCCAAGTCACCGAGACTAGGGGCTTCTTCACTATTCTTCTCCGTTCGCCAACCTTGGCAAGGTGGAGCTCAAGCCTTGTACACTTTTGGGATCCTCCGGGCTTCCACAAACCACTTGGCAAGCTCCGGAAGTTACACACACCAAGGGACACTCCCTTGTGGCTCTCACTATGCTAGAGACTCCAATCACCTAGAGTGGAGGCACCCAAGCACTATCTCTAGCTAGTTCTAGCCTATCTCTTGGTGTACAATTGATGTGAAATTGATGTGAAAGTGGTAGCTCTCTTGCTTGAATGCTCTAGGATGTGTAGAGTATGTCTGGGCTTCAAGTCTTGTCGATTTGACAGGTTGAAGGGGTATAAATAGCCAGCCTCCACGAGATAGCCGTTGGAAAAGTAGGCTGACATCACTTGTCTGCGAACACCGGATGATCCGATGTCTCCCCTTCAGTTGTCATCGGTCAAAGCCAAATTAGCTGATGTCACTGTGTCAGATATGACCGTTGTTAGACCGATGTTGATCTCTCTACTCATCGGATGATCCGGTGGCTCTTCCTCCAGATTTTTGCTTGATCTTGAGGCTCACTGGAGTGATTGACCGATGTATGTAGTTCTGCACATCGGATGATCCGGTGCTTCACTTGGTCCAATGATATTGCATTCTGTGATGATGGACCGATGCACTGAGCCACTCACATCGGATGATCCGGTGAGTGCATTTGTCTGAGGTCTTCTTCTTCAATAGAACCAACTTGACCGATGTAGTCAACTCATGTAACGTCGGTTGATCCGGTGTATTCAACTTGTTGACTTCGAGTTGTTTTGAGTTGTTCTTTTGGAATTTTGAACTTATGACCTCTTGTCACTTGTTGGAAATGTTGTTTTGATTGTCTTCAAGCATGGAATGATATCAAGTTAGAGCTTTCACTTCTTGTCATCATATGTTTTGATTTGATCTCATTTGTTGATTTTATATGGGTCTCCAATGTAATTTTGATTTCATTTGATTGAGTGTCATTGAGACCTTGCATTCACAAATTCATTAGTAATATCGAATGGTTGTCATTAATCACCGAAACCGTACCTCATGGGGCCTAGATGCTTTCAATCTCCCCCTTTTTGGTGATTGATGACAACACAATATTTTAAAGGCGCAATGATAATGAATTTGATGAAAATACTCAAGAATATATGCAATGAATACATTAAGCTTGTAAAGCGCATAAAAGAAAATTATGGTGCGAAAAGCTCAATCGATTAAAATCATAAGCAAATGAGACAAGTGAAAGAGTGCTTAATTAACATTACAAAAGAGTACTCAAGCATGAATACAAAGGATAAACACACACTCACACACTCCCCCTAAACACGTACTCCCCCTGAGACTGCTACTCCCCCTGATACCATCTTCTCCCCCTTTGGCATCAAGACACCAAAAAGGGATCAGAACGCCTACTGACCCTGAGAGCTAGGCGCGAGGACGAACTGGGCACCGTCGCTGTCGTCGGAGCTGGAGTCGCCGGTCGAAGGGGCTGCCGGAGCGGTGGAAACTGGAGGGTCCGCTGCCGGTGCTGGAGGAGAGGAAGCAGGGACCGAAAGTGCTGGAGGAGCTGGAGGAAGTGGAGCGCTCACCACGGACGCCGGTGTCTGCTGGAACAAGGTCGTCGCCGGCAGTGGTGAGTGGATCGGTGCGCTAGGTGCCAGAAGAGGTGACATACTGATCGAAGGGATAGGAGTAGTAGGCACCTGAGCGACACCTGGAGCCAGCCCCAGTCCAGGCTGCTGTGAAGGAAGGGCGATCCCGGTCTGAGTGTATAGGTTGGTGATCAACCCTAGGATCCCCATCATGGCCTGCTGGGTCTGCTGCTGCTGGTCGAGGGTACGGCGGTGCATCTGATCTACCAGGTTGGTGAACCTGTCCGTATCCTCTCGCCTCTGACGGGCGATCTCAAGCTGGAGCTCCTGCTGCTGCCTCTGCAGCTGTGCCAAGTGAGCAGCCTGCTCTGCCCTGGCCTGCTCAGCAGCGAGCCTGTCCTGGCGCTGCTGCTCGATCATCTGCTGGAGAAGCGACGTCAGCTCAGACGGCTGCGTCACCTGCGCCTCGGACACAGGAGGTGGTGTCGGTGGCGGAGCAGCTGATCCTCCTGCCTCGGCGTCGTGCGGCCTCGGTGAAGGTGGAGGGGGAGGTAAGTACTCCTCGACACTGTCGTCGGTGTCGCTCTCAGACCAGATATGCTGCAGGTCCTCCCCCTGAGCCTCAGCCTCAGCAAGTCTCTCGTCCTCCCGCTCTAGGTCGGACCAGTCTTCCTCAGTCAAGCGGGCCCGGACCTGGCGCTCAACTGGACGGCCAAGACGGCGGTCTCCAGGAGCGGACGCACGGTAGTGACCGAAGCGGGTCACGCTCTCGTCTGCAAGCCGGGCCTGTGCTGAGTGCCCCTCTGGCACTACCATAGAGCAAATAAAACTGATCCAGTGCCCATAGACCATCTGTCTCATCATCCCAACCCCATCAGTGATTACGTCCTCCATCTCGCAGAGAAGTATGTCTATGATGTCGAAATCCATCCCGTTCATTATGTAGAACAAGAGGGTCTGCTGGAGACTGGTGAACCCCTCTAAGTACCCTGACCTCGGCAGGAGCGTGCGGCGCAAGGCGAGGTGCACAATGCGCGCAGCTGGAGTCAGGAGGGCTGGGACTCTCGGCTGGTCCGGAGAGAAGGAGGAGCCAAACAGGGAGCGGATCTCGTCTAGCTGTGGAGCTACCCCTCCAGTAAGTGGCCTCCTCGGTGGATCTGCCTGCCCATAGACCTTCTCATGTATGCTGGTGTCGTGCAGCTCCAAACCAAGAATGTGCCCCAAGGTCTGCCTCGTGAGGTGGTAGTACTGGCCATTGAACATGAAAGCAATGGACCGCCTGCCTTCCGAGATGTACAGGGTCGCGTAGAAGACACGGACCCATTCTTCCACATAGGCACTCCTCTCATGGTCCAGTAGATCCACCAACCCTCTGTATCTCTCAAAGAAGGGGCGGACATCAGTCTCTGCGGCCACTGCAAGCTGCCTCCAGTCCAAGTGGTTGTGCTGGAAGAGCTTGTGGCCACGGCGTCTGTAAGTCTCGTAGAGAGACGCCTGCGTGACCGTCCAGAACCGACTATCCACAAGAAGCTCTCGGGGCTGTGGGTACCATTCCTCAAGCAGTACACTCCATCTGAGCTTCCGTAGTTGCTTCGCCTTCATCTTTCTGTAATCCACAAGACGGACTCCTTCACGGGCCAGGACGGTCGTGTCCTCCTCATGGATGTCCCTCTCAGCCTCCCTGTCCTCACGACGGTCGGCAGCCGTCGGTCTTGGACGAGGAGGAGCCTCGGCGTGACCCCCACGTGTCCGGGCTGAGCGCCGGCGGACGAGGGGCGCGACCGGCTCCTCTTCGACGTCGGAGTCGTCGACCACGGGAGGCGGCCTCGGTCGGGCCTCGCGGATCCTCAAGGAACCCCCACGGCCGCGCTCACGCTCCTCGGCGGCGCGAGCGGCCATCAAGGCCTTCTTCTCATCCTTCGAAAGTTTCTGCTTTTTCGCTGCGGGCTCCGCGATAGCTTTGCCTTTGCCTTTGCGATCACGGGCCATCTTAATGTAAAGAAGAGGGCTAGGGTTAGCGAAAGGGTGCTTAATGAGAAACAATGACGGATGTCGCACGGCACGGAACAAACCTCAGCGACGAAAAGGATGAACAACGAAAGGCGACGCAGCGATTTTGACGATGTCGCGTGGTTCGTGGGAACCCTAGCGACGGGGCGGCTGCGGTGGCGACAGTCGGCGAGGGCGACGGCGGCAGTGATGCCGGCAGCCGGCAGGGGCGACGGTGGCGGCGCGGCCGGCGATGGAGGTGCGCGAGCACGGGCGGCGATGGCGCGTGGGGAGGCAGCGGCGGCGGTGCTGCGGGTGGAGGCGGCGCTGGGCGGCGGCGCTGCGGGCGGCGGCGCTGGGCGGCGGCGCTGCGGGCGGCGGCGGCGACCGGTGGCGGCGCTGTGGGCGACGGAGCGGCGGCGACGTGAGCACGGGGGCGCGAAGAGTCGGGGAGAGAGAAGGCGGCGGCGGCGCGGGCGATTTAAATAGTGGGGTCCAAACCCTAACCGTTTTTTAAACACCGGATGGACCGATGATATGAGAATTGAGCATCGGTCAATTGCCACAGAAAGGATATTTAGGGAATGCTGTTGACATCGGATGGACCGACGTTTAGGGTTTGAACATCGGTCGATTAGCACAGTAAGGGTGTTCAACCGAGTGATATTGACACCGGATGATCCGACGTTAGAGGGAGGTTGACATCGGTTGAATAGATCACAGTTCCAGAAGAGTGAACATCGGATGGACCGATGTTTTCCAGAATGAATGCGTCGGATCATTTGAGGTTCTGACTGAAATTGGCTTTGAAGAATGAACACTTATTGGACCGATGAGGGTTAGACAAAGGCATCGGATAATCCGATGACAACAGAACTAAAACATCCCATATATGTCCTTTGACCGAACAAACAATTGAGAAGAAAACACATGTCTTAGGACCTTTTGGGCAACCCCTTACCCCTCAAAAAGCTAATATGCCAATGGCTTGGCTAGGCCTTAATGCAAATGGAACACCGAGAAAAATAGAGGAAAAATATCCAAATAAAATGTAAGGCCCATGCTTTGTGAGGTAGAGTATGAAAACTTCTATCTCATTAAAGCGTGTTCCTTTAGAATTTTGCTCTTTCCACATCATATGAGTTGAGATATTGCATTTCAAACAAGTCTCCTTCTCATGATGTGGGTTCCCCTTTGTGACAATTCTACCGTATGCAATGCCAAACAAATTATAGTGCAAGACATTAAATGAGTGCAAGTTTATATGGCAGGGATCATGCAAGGCATAAAATAAATCTATCTTGCCAAGTTTAAACCTTCCAAAGGCTTCCTCAGGGAAAACTATTTCTAGCTCACCCCTATCCTTTGGGAGTTAGACAAGACCTATATGATATGCAACCTTACATGACCATGGCAACTTACATGACGTTAGATGCATCTAGCACATTTAATTCACTTCTAAGCCTAGAAAAAGTTTTCTCATCAAGTGGTTTGGTGAAGATATCCGCCAATTGTTCTTCGGACCTAACACCTTGCAAAGAGATTTCTCCCTTAGCCTCATGGTCCCGCAAGAAGTGATGGCGAATATCAATGTGCTTAGTGCGGGAGTGTTGAACGGGGTTTCTAGCTATCTTAACCGCACTTTCATTGTCACAAAGGAGAGGCACACAACCAAACTTAACTCCAAAGTCCAAGAGGGTTTGCTTCATATATAGTATTTGGGCACAACATGCACCGGCCGCTATATACTCCGCCTCCGCGGTGGACAAAGCCACGGAATTTTGCTTCTTGCTCGACCAAGAAACTAGGGAACGCCCAAGTAAGTGGCAACCCCCGGAGGTACTCTTGCGGTCTACACGGCATCCGGCAAAGTCCGAATCCGAGTAACCTAAGAGATGAAAACTAGCGTTCTTGGGGTACCACAAACCTACACTTGGAGTATGCTTGAGATACCGAAGTATCCTAAAGACCGCTTTCTTGTGCGATTCTTTAGGTGCCGCTTGAAAGCGAGCACACAAGCACACACTAAACATAATATCGGGCCTAGATGCGGTAAGATATAGCAATGAACCAATCATGGAACGGTAATGAGATTGATCAATAGATTTACCGTCCATGTCCGCGTCGAGATGACAATTTGTCGCCATTGGAGTGCTTCTTGAGCTACAATCTCCCATCTCAAATTTCTTCAAGAGGTCCTTAGTGTACTTCTCTTGATGGATGAAGGTCCCCTCTTGAAGTTGCTTGATTTGGAATCCTAGGAAGAAGTTGAGCTCTCCAATCATTGACATCTCGAATTCCCTAGACATCATTTTGCCAAACTCATGGCTAAGAGCTTTGTTAGTTGAGCCAAAAATAATATCATCGACATAAATTTGACAAAGAAATAAGTCTCCGTCGATGTCCTTGGTGAAGAGTGTAGTGTCCACCCTCCCAATCTTGAAACCTTGCATGACGAGGAAGTCCCTTAAGCGCTCGTACCATGCCCTTGGAGCTTGCTTGAGTCCATAGAGTGCTTTGTTTAGCCTATAGACATGGTTAGGGTTTCTTGGGTCCTCAAACCCGGGAGGTTGCTCAACAAACACAAGTTCATTAATATAGCCATTGAGAAATGCACTTTTAACATCCATTTGATAAAGCATGATATTATGATGAGAAGCAAAAGCAAGGAGTATGCGGATAGCTTCTAACCGTGCTACCGGGGCGAATGTCTCTCCAAAATCCAAACCTTCAACTTGAGCAAATCCCTTCGCCACAAGCCTAGCTTTGTTGCGGACCACCACACCATTCTCATCTTGCTTGTTGCGGTAGACCCACTTCGTTCCAATCACATTCTTGTCCTTGGGTCGCTCCTCCAACACCCAAACTTCATTGCGGGTGAAGTTGTTGAGTTCCTCTTGCATAGCCATCACCCAATTGGAGTCTTGGAGAGCTTCCTCAATGCTTTTGGGTTCTACACACGACACAAAAGAGTAGTGCTCACAAAACGATGCAACATGACGTGAACGAGTACTTACTCCCCGTGAAGGACTTCCAATGATTTGATCCATTGGATGTGCCTTGGAGATACGCCCATGTCTCATCAACGGTTGTGAGTCACTTGGTGGTGGTGAAGCATCTAGCTCGTCTTGTGGTTGGACTTCACCTTGGACTTCATCTTCTTCTTGGTGTTGTGTGGCTTGTTGGTCTTGCATAGGCAATGGATCATCTTTGTCTTCTTCTTCATCCACTTGAGGCGCCATGGAGGTGTTGATGTTCGGATTTGAAGCTCCCCCTTGATCATGGCTCTCCTCAACTTCGGGCTTGATGTCTCCTATGGTCATGTTCTTCATAGCTTCTCGTAGAGGCTCATCATCTATATCATCATGACCAAAACTCTCCTCTTGGGAGCCATTAGTCTCATCAAACTCAACGTCACAACTTTCTTCAACTAACCCGGAGGTTTGGTTGAATACTCGATATGCCTTTGAGTTTGACGCATAACCAAGGAAAATACCAACATCGCACCTTCTTTCAAACTTACCAAGTCTTTTCTTGCGGTAGATGTAGCACTTGCATCCGAAGACCCGGAAGTAGGAGATGTTGGGCTTTCTCCCAATGAGGAGCTCGTAGGGAGTCTTTTGGAGAAGTCGATGAAGGTAGACTCTATTTGCGGCATGGCATGCCGTGTTGATTGCTTCCGCCCAAAACTTCTCCGACGTCCCATAATCATCAAGCATGGCTCTTGCGAGGGTGATTAGTGTCTTGTTCTTTCTCTCAACAACACCGTTTTGTTGAGGGGTGTATGTAGCCGAAAATTCGTGCTTGACTCCTTCACGGTCACACCACTCCCCAATATTGTAGTTCTTGAACTCGGTGCCGTTGTCACTCCGGACCTTGATGATGGGAAGTTGGAATTCCCGTTGAGCTCGTTTTGCAAAGGTCTTGAAGACTTCCGGAGTTTCACCCTTGTCACCTAAAAACAGAGTCCAAGCATAGCGAGAGTAATCATCAACAATAACGAGACAATAGAGATTACCGCCAAGGCTTTGGAAGGTGGACGGTCCGAAGAGATCCATGTGAAGTAGTTCGAGCGGCTTGGAGGTAGACACCATTGTCTTCATCGGATGGTGCGAGGCCACTTGCTTCCCGGCTTGACATGCGCTACATAGCTTGTTCTTTTCAAATGTCACGTCCTTTACGCCGGTCACCATCCCTAGCTTGAAGGACTTCTTGAGCTTGCTCATTCCTATGTGAGCAATCCTCCGATGCCATAGCCACCCCAAACTTGTCTTGGTGAAAAGACAAGTGGTTAGACTTGCGTTCTTGTTGGAGAAGTCCACCAAATATAGATGACCATGCCTAAAGCCCTTGAATATTAACTCTTTGCTAGCTACACTAGTCACCACAACACCATCTTTGTCAAATGTGCACGTTAGTCCAAGATCACAAAGTTGAGCAATAGAGAGCAAATTAAAACTAAGAGACTTAACGTAAAGCACATTCGAAATGGACAAGTCATTAGAAATTGCAATTTTACCTAAACCAATTACCTTCCCCTTTGAGTTATCACCAAAGGTGACTTGTTCATGATTGCCGGGGTCTTCTATGGAGGTGAACATACCATCATTGCCGGTCATGTGTTGAGTGCACCCACTATCGAGTACCCAATGTTTTCCTCCGGCTTTGTAGTTCACCTACACACATGAGTTTAGTTTTTGAGTTTAGGAACCCAAGCCAACTTAGGTCCTTGTATGTGTGATACAAGTGATTTTGGGACCCAAAGTTGCTTGGGGAGCTTCCCCTTCATGCCCTTGATGTTTTTGCCAATGAACTTCGCTTTCACCTTTCCACCTACTTTGCTCAATAGATAGTGACAATCATTGAAAGTAGATGAATAGCTAGGAGGTAATTTTGGAGAAGGACGAGTGGGAAGAGGGCACTCCCTAGTGTGATGTCCGGTGACCTCACAATGTTGGCAATAGGATCCCACTTCCTTGATGAAGCTTATCCTAAGCTCCGGTGAGGGCACCTTCCATTTGTTAGGCGTAGGGAAGGTCCCAAGTCCCCTTTTGTTGAAGCCTTTAGCTTGTTGGAAGAGGATCTCCTTGTGCTTGTCCTCTCCCTTGGAAAGTCTAGCCACACTAGTGCGGAGACTTTCGATCTCGTCCATTAGCTCCTTCTCCCTATTAGCTTTCAATGGCAAAGACTTATGCAAATTGTTAGTGGCATGTGAACTAGCGGATGTTTTGCCATCAAGAGTTTCTTTCTTCAAGTTATTCAATTTTAGTTCCATTACCTCATAGGAAAGACTAAGTGTCTCATGCTCTTGAACTAACTCGTTATGCTTAGCCAATAATGCCGTGTTAGCTAAGTCAAGCTCATGGAACTCAAGCTTGATTTGAGCCTTCTCCTCCTCGATTTGCTTGACATGTGACTTGAGCGTTTCATGCTCATTAAGTATGGTGACATACTTGTCTTGCAAATCGAGGTTGGCACCCTCTAGCTTGGCGCGAGTTAGCTCAAGTGCCTTAACCTTAGCCTTTTCCCTTTTGATAATGGCATGATATTCATTGATCATAGATGCTAGTTCATCGGGAGAAAGTTCATCATCACTTGAGTCATCACATACCTTTGTGTTACCTTTCGCCATGAGGCACATAGGCGGTGGAGGAAGGGGTGAGTCATTCTTGTTGACGATAGCGAGGTTTGCCAAGTTTTCTTCCTCATCTTCACTATCATCACTTGTTTCTTCATCGGTGACCCACTCATTTGCTTCGCACATGAAGACCTTTTGAGGTCCTCTTCTCTTCTTTGGAAAGAGCTTGGTCTTCTTGCCTTTGTCAAGTTTCTTCTTTCCAAAGGTGCGCTTGGGCTTTGCATCTTCATCATCCTCACTCTCTTCTAGTTTGCGATGCTTGCCCTTGTCCTTCCTCTTGTCCGGTTTTGGACAATCATATGATATGTGGCCTTGATCGCCACAATTGTAGCACGTCTTGTTTTCATCTCTCTTTGGCAAGAAGGCTTTCTTCTTGGGATCAAACGAGTATCCCTTCTTGGCAATCTTTGAGTTGAGACGTGAAAACTTCCTCATCATCAATGCAAGCTCATTGTCATCATCATCTTCACTTGTAGCTTGTTCTCCTTCGCTTGAGCTAGGCTCAACCACTTTCTTTTTCTTGGGAGTGGTCTTCTTGGTTGTAGCCTTGAGAGCAATAGTTTTTGATGATGACTCCTCCATCATTCCAAGTACGCTCATCTCATGAGCGTGTATTTCTCCAATGAGCTCCGAAACTTCAATGTTGTCAAGTGATTCCTTTTGGAGCATGGAGTTGATGATGTTGTACTTGGGCTTGGGAAGGAGCATGAGGATCTTTCGGTTGATAAGTCCCTTGCCAAGAGATGCAATGTCAAGAGCATTAATCTCCTCAATAAGAACATTTAAGCGTGAAAACATTTGGTTAACATTCTCATGAGGAAGCATTTTGAATTCATCATACTTGGATTTTAGCAAGTGATATTTGAGTTCTTTAACACGAGAGGAACCCTCATGAATTTCAATTAAGCATGCCCAAATTTCACAAGCCTTTTCTTTACTAGCTATTCTTGCAAATACGTCTTGACTAATGCATTCATAAATGGCATTTCTAGCTTTAGCATCCCATTTAATTTGATCACCAACATAGTTAAGATCACCAAATCCCGCATGGGTCGCTTCCCACACTTCGGGAGCAATGGCCTCTAGGTAGGCACGCATGCGTGCTTTCCAATAGGCAAAGTTCTTGCCCTCAAAGATAGGAACCGAACCCCCATTCTTGGCCATTTAAGCTCTCTAGCGGTGAGGCTAGAATGATCCAATGAGCAACAAGGCTCTGATACCAATTGTAAGGATCGAAACGCCCAAGAGGGGGGGTGAATTGGGCTTTCTTTCAAATTTTAAGACAATTAAACACTTAACAACTTAAAGCCCAATTCCCTATGCAATTAAACTATGCAATCAATGTAATTTAAAGTTGCGGAATGAAGATTGCATAAGAGTAAAAGGGAGAGGGATGCAAACGCTCAAGGGACACGGAGTTTATCCCGTGGTTCGGTAAGATCACAAGGATCTTCCTACATCCACGTTGTGACACCCACCGAAGGGTTTTGCCACTCCCAAGTCACCGAGACTAGGGGCTTCTTCACTATTCTTCTCCGTTCGCCAACCTTGGCAAGGTGGAGCTCAAGCCTTGTACACTTTTGGGATCCTCCGGGCTTCCACAAACCACTTGGCAAGCTCCGGAAGTTACACACACCAAGGGACACTCCCTTGTGGCTCTCACTATGCTAGAGACTCCAATCACCTAGAGTGGAGGCACCCAAGCACTATCTCTAGCTAGTTCTAGCCTATCTCTTGGTGTACAATTGATGTGAAATTGATGTGAAAGTGGTAGCTCTCTTGCTTGAATGCTCTAGGATGTGTAGAGTATGTCTGGGCTTCAAGTCTTGTCGATTTGACAGGTTGAAGGGGTATAAATAGCCAGCCTCCACGAGATAGCCGTTGGAAAAGTAGGCTGACATCACTTGTCTGCGAACACCGGATGATCCGATGTCTCCCCTTCAGTTGTCATCGGTCAAAGCCAAATTAGCTGATGTCACTGTGTCAGATATGACCGTTGTTAGACCGATGTTGATCTCTCTACTCATCGGATGATCCGGTGGCTCTTCCTCCAGATTTTTGCTTGATCTTGAGGCTCACTGGAGTGATTGACCGATGTATGTAGTTCTGCACATCGGATGATCCGGTGCTTCACTTGGTCCAATGATATTGCATTCTGTGATGATGGACCGATGCACTGAGCCACTCACATCGGATGATCCGGTGAGTGCATTTGTCTGAGGTCTTCTTCTTCAATAGAACCAACTTGACCGATGTAGTCAACTCATGTAACGTCGGTTGATCCGGTGTATTCAACTTGTTGACTTCGAGTTGTTTTGAGTTGTTCTTTTGGAATTTTGAACTTATGACCTCTTGTCACTTGTTGGAAATGTTGTTTTGATTGTCTTCAAGCATGGAATGATATCAAGTTAGAGCTTTCACTTCTTGTCATCATATGTTTTGATTTGATCTCATTTGTTGATTTTATATGGGTCTCCAATGTAATTTTGATTTCATTTGATTGAGTGTCATTGAGACCTTGCATTCACAAATTCATTAGTAATATCGAATGGTTGTCATTAATCACCGAAACCGTACCTCATGGGGCCTAGATGCTTTCAACTGAGCCAGTGAAGAAATGCGAAGCATGCCAGTTCCATGCAAAGCAAATTCACACACCATCTCAACCTCTACAAATGATACCTCCTACATGGCCATTCGCTGTGTGGGGGATGGATATCTTGGGACCTTTCCCAAGAGCCGTCGGAGGTTACAAGTTCCTGTACATCGCCATCGACAAGTTTACCAAGTGGCCGGAAGCAACTCCAGTTGTGACAATAAACAAGCAATCAGCTATCAATTTCTTGTAGTCCATAGTATGCAGATTTGGAGTCCCAAACAAGATCATAACTGACAACGGGACCCAATTCACAAGTTCTGCATTCCAAGGATATTGCGAAGACATCGACATTCAAGTCAGCTACGCTTTTGTAGCTCACCCGACAAGCAATGGCCAAGCTGAGAGAGCAAATGCAGAAATCCTAAAAGGACTCAAGACGCGCACATATGAGCGCCTGAGAAAACATGGAGCCAACTAGATCGAAGAGCTTCCGCCCACCTTGTGGGCAAACAGGACAACTCCAAACCGGTCAACTAGAGAGACACCCTTCTTCCTGGTGTACGGAGCTGAAGCAGTCCTTCCTCCGAAAATCACCTTGGGGTCACTCCAGGTCTGGACCTTCGACGATGCCACGTAGGACCAGCTCTGGCGTGAAGACATTGACCTCATTGAAGAGGGAAGGTGCCGAGCAGCTGTTCGGAATGTCTGATACCGCCAAGCTCTTCGGCGTAATCACCAAAGGCATGTTCACAGCCAACAACTCGAGGAAGGCGATCCTTGACAACCAGCTGGAGGCCGAGGGGCGGATGCTGGTGAAGGAGGTGGCGACGCACATCCTGTCCTGCTACCGGAGCTGGTACCCCGACGTCTCCCTGCAGCCAGTCCTCGAGGGGCCCATCGCCGAGAGAGAAGAGGCCGCCAAGTCTGAAGTTTTGGATGCGGTGGCACTCATCGCCTCAAGGTTCCAACGGAGCGGCTAAGGGCTCCCCGGGCGTCTGTTTAAGTTTTTGTCTTTCTGTCTTTTGTCTTGTGGCTGGCTGTGATGACAAACTCTTTATTTGTGTGATAAAAAATCTGTCTGTGGTGCCCTTTTATACTCAACTTGCTTTTATTTCCAGCAATGTCTTCCAGCTGCTTTCTGTTCCTTAGCCTCCAGGACCTGCTGTCCTCCTAAGTATGGCCCCCTGACAGGCGTGGCCAGTTGTTATGGGCACACCTGTCATACACTTAGGGTTTAGGGCGGACCGGTGCAGGAGGAGCCTAGGATTCGTATGTAGCATTGCCATAGCTGAGTATGTAGGTATGTCGACAGCGGCCCCCCCGGGGGTGCTGCCGGAGCTTCAGTTCCGTAGTGGCCACCATCTTTATGGAGAGGTCGACAGCGGGCCCCCTGGGGGTGCCGCCGGAGCTTCAGACCGGCGGTGCCCGCCATCTTCAGCGAGAGGTCGACAGAGGGCCCCCTGGGGGTGCCGCCGAAGCTTCAGGCCGGCGGTGCCCGCCATATTCAGCGAGAGGTCGACAGCGGGGCCCCCTGGGGGTGCCGCCGGAGCTTCAGGCCGGCGGTGCCCGCCATCTTCAGCGAGAGGTCGACAGCGGGCCCCCTAGGGGTGCCGCCGGAGCTTCAGGCCGGCGGTGCCCACTGTCTTCGCGGGTACTCTGACGGTGATTGCTGGAATAACTTCCTCAAAGACCTGTACATAGATCAAAAAAGAGAAGTAATTCTGCCCGCTGGTCATTTTACCCCTGCTCTATTTTTAGTGTCGCTTGACTTACGATCCTGGGCTGACTCGTGGGGCTTGGGTAATTCGGTGCTTCTGCACCTAGGACTCGTCGTTCATATTACCCAAGGGTGGTTCATCTGGCCCCCAGTACTCGACTGTAGCGCTAGGGAGGCAGAGCGCACATGCTCAGGATACGGGACCAGGCTAAGGAGGCTGTGGCCCTGGACCTCCCGCTCGGCGTAAGCCTTTTCCGGGGGAGACCATCTGGAGACACAGGCCCCCGAGTATTGGAACATCCGAGGCCCCAGGCGCATTGCAGGTACCTCAAGCAACCCCACCTGCAGTCCAGACAGCAAGGCTCCCACTATTGCTAAAGCAGGGGAAAAACGACAGCGCTCATGATAGATCACGAGCTATGGCGGGCTTACAGCAACATCATAAAAATTAAAGATAATTTTTGAATTGACAAACCCTATACCAGGCAGGACAACATTCTTTCATTGTAGTTTCTCATAAGATGGAGCAGACTTTACAAGGGGAATAACCCGACCTGGGTGTCAGATGAAGTCGAGTGCACCTACTTAGGGTTCTGGACCAGGCTAAGCGGAATGTGCACTCGGAGCCCCATCGCCTTATGCTAAGTGTTCTCATGAGGCAGTATGCAACTTTTACAATGAAATAGTGTTGCCCCAACCCTGGTCTAGGGGTATAACTTACGGATATGCTCGATGTTCCATGGGTTGGGTAATCGCTGTCCATCCTCCGTAGCCAGGAGGACGCATCCTGGGCGGCAAACCTCTGTTACCCAGAAGGGACCCTCCCAGCTGGGGGAGAGTTTGTTAGACCCTTCCCGGGAGAGTATGCGGCGCAACACCAGGTCGTCTACCTTTAGCTCCCTACTCCGCACAGTCCTCTGATGGTAGCGCTGGAGCGCCTGCCTGTACCGTGCATTTCGGAGAGCCGCTCGCACTCGTCCCTCGTCGACGAGGTCCAGGTCTTCACGCTGGAGCTGGTCCTACGCGGCTTCATCGTACCTCCGGGCACGGGGGGAGCCCATGGTAATTTCTGGGGGGGAGGACGGCCTCTGCCCTGTACACCAAGAAGAAAGGCGTTTCCCCCGTGGCCCGACTGGTTGATGTCCGGCTAGCCCACAGCGCACACGGAAGCTCATCCACCCAATTTGCACCATGTTTCTCAAGGTGTGAGAATGTGCGAGTCTTGAGGCCCTTGAGGATCTCTGCATTGGCTCTCTCAACTTGCCCATTGCTCTCTGGATGAGCAACTGATGCATAGCAGACTTGGATCCCCATGTCCTCGCAGTATTCCTGGAACGCTGCACTTGTGAACTGGGTCCCGTTATCAGTTATGATTCTGTTCGGGACCCTGAACCGGCAGACGATCGACTTGATGAATTTTACTGTCGACTGCTTGTTGATGGTGACAATTGGGGCAGCTTCCGGCCACTTGGTGAACTTATCTACGGCGACGTAGAGATGCCGGAATCCTCCGACGGCTCTGGGAAAGGGTCCCAGGATGTCAAACCCCCATACAATGAATGGCCATGAGGGAGGGATCATCTGCAGCGCCTGAGCTAGTGTGTGGATCTGCTTGGCATGGAACTGGCATGCCTTGCATCTCTTTATCATCTTGGTGGCATCCTGGAGTGCTGTCGGCCAGTAAAAGCCATGCCGAAAGGCTTTACCGACCAGCGTGCGGGAGGACGCATGGTTCCCGCACTCGCCTCCATGGATCTCTGCGAGCAGGTCGCAACCCTCCTCCCGGGTAATGCATCGCAGTAGGATGTCGTTGGCACCACGCCGGTAGAGATCCCCTTCCACCAGCGTGTACCTTTTAGCCATGCAAACAATCCTTTCTGCCAAGGCATGTTCTTCGGGAAGGATATTGTCTTTCAAGTAGTCCCAGACCTCCGAGATCCATGCATCGGGAATTGCTTGAGCCTCTGGATCTTGGGCGCCCGATAGCTCGGAGCCCCCGATGGCGCATACGATCCTCACACCCTGTCTGAACGCGACGATAACCAATGCGCTAGCAACATGAGGGATGGTGTTCCGTACCTAGGAGAACCGCTGGATGAACGATCGCAGCGACTCTCTAGCACGCTGCTTAATGGCGTGGAGGTCAAGCTCGGTGTCGGGGCGCTTGTAGGAACTGCCGAAGTTAGCCACGAACTATCGGCACAACTCATCGCAGGAGGTTATGGACCCCTGGGGCAGGTTCATGAGCCATGACCGAGCTGGGCCGGTCAGGACGACGGGGAAGTAGTTAGCCATAATGGCCTCATCGCCTCCTGCAGCTAGTATCGCAGTGGTGTAGATGTGCAGGAACTCGCTCGGGTTGACACTCCCGTCGTACTTCTCCGGCATGTGTGGCCGGAACTTTCGTGGCCAGACCACGAAACAGAGGTGAGGCGCTAGCGCTGCACACCCTTGGCTAGGGCTGACTGGTGCCGGCGGCGGCAGCGCATACCCTGGGTGAGCAGGCGGGCCTGCGTACACCTGATGCTGGGGCGGTGTTGCATACGCCTGTGGAGGAGGCGCAACGTACGCCTGGTGCGATGAAGGCACAACGTGAGCCTGGGGCACGGGGCCCAGCACGCTGTAATCTGCCTCGAGGTTGCGCTGACGTTCCCTCGGGCGCTCGATGGTGACTCGGCAGTCCTCTCCGGCCCTGCGGCGCTGCAGCCCGGTTCTCAGATCTGTTGTTGAGATCCTGGTCGAGCGCGAGTCTGCTGTCCACCGGTCTATTGTCGGTGTTCGCGACAATGACACATGCATCAGCTGGGCATGTGTCTCCCTCGACGGAGGCGCGTTGAGTGCGGCGGTGACGAGGTGGTCGAAGTCGTTGATCCACTGTTGAGCTGCTCCCTGAGGGGCATCCCCAGCAGGAGGGTTGTGGAGTAGCGCGCGCGCTGCCGCAAGCGCGCTCTCCGGGCTTGCAGCCGGTGGCGCCATGATTGCTGTCACGACCGGAGTACACTGTGGGGTTGCGTGCTGGCCTGCAACCGGCGAAGTAACTGCGGGGCAACACGAAGGTCCTGACCTTCCTGCCCTAGAGCAGTAGCCTGCCCTAGAGCGGGATGACGCCTGATCCTCTGCCACTGTTTGTCGCCGCGACTGCGCCCTGGATGACCCGTCGTTGGATTGTTTGTTCACCATTGCTGCTGGTGGAGATCCTGGCGGGGAAAAAGCCCCCTACCTGGCGCGCCAAATGTCGAAGGTCGTACACGACACTTCCCCCGGGCCTGCTTAGAGAGCAGCCTGCGGAGGTTCTTTGGATTTACGAGGGCTAGTCCCAGGAGATCGAACACAGCACGATGATGAACACAGGGGATTTACGTGGTTCGGGCCGCCGGAGCGTAATACCCTACGCCACGGGAGTGTTGTGTATTGCCTTGCTTGAGCGTGTATGAGCCTTGGTCTAATTTTTCCGTCCTTTGCTAAGGTCGCCCACCGAGCCCTTTTATAGTTCAAGGACTCAGCTGTTACAAGGTGTGGCCCAGGACCCGACAGGTGGTCCCGGGGAGAGCCAAATCCTATACAAGATCTAGGATTAATTGTTATCTACTTCGCTTTGTCAGGGGCTTCAATGTGCCGTCCCGCCGCGTCGCGCGCCAGGGCTACGCATAGTTGGTGATGATGGCAGTGCATGTCTTGTCCGTCTTGTCCTCACGGCTCATTCGTCCGTCTTGCGGCGTGGGTCTGTACCGGCTACTTGGACAAGACAGGACACTGGAGCCTTGACTTTCGCAAGCGCGACTCAGCCTGCCTGGGGAAGGCGCGCGTGTACTTAATGCGTGTCTAAGCAGCGCACGCGTTCCTTTACTGCAGCTTCCTACCACACTGAGTTGGCCGTCCGCCACGTGGTTGCGCTGGAGCCTGCCTCTGCGGGAAGTGAAGCACTTGGCGGATCAGGCCACGTGGCGCATTCGGAGCCCACCCCTATGGAGGGGTGGGGGCTCAGCCCTGCAGGCCACGTGGTAGCTCCGGTGCCTTCCCTTGTGTGGACACGGGCCTGGCCCTGAGGCCCCGATCGGCCACGTGGTGGCTCCGGAGCCCGCCTCAGCGGGGAGGCGCGGGTCCGGTCCTACCAGCCACGTGGTGGCTTGGGAGCCCCCCCTCCGACGGGAAGGTAGGAGCTGGTCCTTCCCTCCTCGATGTGGCAGCCTTGGATTCGACCCCTTAGGCAGGGGCGGAGTCCTTAGCGGTTTCCTCCTGTGCACGGGGGTACCCGGTCTGCAGGGTACCGACAGTGGCCCCCGAGCCCACCTCGGGAGAGTCATCGACACCGCAGGTGGGGTCTTTTTCCTTTTCTTCCTGCGCAACTCTTCCAATTCCACTTCGAGGCAGTTCCCCAGGCGACACGCCCCTGCCGTTGAGGCAACGTGTCTCCTTCCGGTAAGTGAAGGTGCTGAACAGGCGCCGCACGACGTGACTCCTTCCTTCAATCGTGCTTTAACTGCGGTGGTTCCAAGGTGGCTCCTGCACTTCCACTGCTTTCGCCCTTTCGGAAACCGCTGAGTTACCTCCCGCATGGCTAGCTACCCGGCTCGCCTTCTTTGTCGAGCGACCCGAGCCCTCATGTCATTGCCCACACGAGTTCGTTACTCTTCTACCGAGGCTGTGGCGATCCACGCTTTTGCGCCTGTTGGCCTGCAGGGGTGCATAAAAAGAGAACTTTCCCCCTGAGGGTCCTTTCTCCCGCCTCTGCTCTCCTGCGCTCGTGCTCCTGCCTCAAGCCCAGTTTTTGCTCTCTAGTTCCCAGTCTCCCCATCCAAAGCCTCCTTCCCCAATCCTCATAGCGAGCATGTTGCCCAAGTCCAGGCTGTCCAGGCCCGCTGACCTAGCCCCGATGCGCCGGCTTCTCGGCTGGCATACTCCTGAGCGGGAGTCGTGGCTCTGTCCCAGGAGGCTCCCGCTGAGCCTCTCCGCTGGGGAGATGGTCCTCTTCTCGTCGTACGTGCTGGCTGGCTTCGTCTCGCCAGCATCCGCCTTCCTGGTCATGCTCCTGGAGACCTTCGGCCTCCAACTCCACCACCTGGCACCAAACTCAATCGCCATGCTGGCGGTCTTCGCTCACCTCTGCGAGATGTTCGTGGGGGTGATGCCGTCGGTAAAGCTCTTCCGATACTTTTTTGTACTAAGGGCCACCGGCAGGAGCTCGAAGGAGCACCTCGGCGCCTACTACTTCCAACGCCGGACAAAGGTCCCCACGAGGTACATTGCTTCCTTCAACTCCGCGAGGTGGGAGCTGTGGCGCGAAGATTGGATGATTGCCAAGGTCGAGGCCCACGACCGGATGTGCCTCCCCATCGGGATCCCCTACTCCGAGCGATCATTCTGGGAGGATCGCCCAGAGCTGAAGGAGGCGTTCAACCCGGTGCTGGAGAGGATCCAGATGTTGGCGGACCACGGGTTGTCGTCTGCCATGGTGCTGAGGGACTTCATGTCCCGCCGCATAGCTCCGCTTCAGCATCGCGCCCGCCCGGCGTCGATGTTCACCGGCCTGTTGGACTGCACCCGGCTCGAGACCGCCCCCGGCTCCAACCTGAGCGAGCAGCAGCTGCTCGACATGCTGACCCGGGTCTGCCCCGACGACATCTCCGCTGAGGCTCTTGCTCTTCCGCCAGCCTGCCGCCCCTTGTGCTCGGACTCCGAGTTGAGGAGGCAACTGCTGAAGACGATGCTGACCCTTGACGAGTCCGGGCTAGCGTGGCACCAGATTGGGGACCCGTTCCGGGGGGTCAACATTGCTGACGACGCTGAGGGAGGCGAGGCTCCCTTAAGCGACGCTGGTTCTTCCAGCGACGACTCCTCGAGCGGCCCCCAGCACCATCCATGGAGTGGCGTCGTCGCCCCCGACGACAAGGGGAAGGGGAAGGTGCCCGTTTTGGTGCTGGACCCGTCCCCCAAGAAGCGTGCCCGGTTGCCGCCGCCGGCCCCGTCTGCCCCTCGTCAGGACTTTGGAGCCCTGCCGCGCTCGTCGCCATGGGGCGCTGATGGCGCCACCTTGCCACCCGAGTCCTCCACACGCAAGAGGGGGAGGCTCCTCAACGCCGACGGGACCCCAGCGTTCCCTCTCCATTTGGAGGGCGCCAGACCTCGGGGGTGCCGCCGACACCTTCACCACAGGGGCCCCCAGCACACTCAGGGGCCCCCGTCACGGGTGCGGGGGGTCCGAACCCCCCCCCCCAACCCTTTCGGGAAGCGGTAGAACTTCAGCGTCCCCCAGTAAGCCTGCTCAGATTTTACCTTGGGTGTTCTTTGCTGTGTGCCTACCCTGTCAATCTCTTATGGTCTGATTTTGCTTGGTTTCAGCGCCACCACAGTTACTCCACCACCCGCGGGCACTTCTGCTGGGGGGTCTGCCGCTCTAGCCGGCTCGCGGGGATTGTCTGCTGCCTCGGGCCCTGCTCCGGTGCACTAGGCTGCTACCGTCGGGGTGCCTCGGACCCCCGTGCCCGAGGTCCCCACAGCGGCTGCCAAGGCCCAGCCGCGCGCGCCGACAACCACCGCCGCACCCGCAACTGACTCCGCGTCCACCGGCTACTTCGTGCTGGTGGATGCTACCGCGCCCTCTGACACTGCTACGTCGGCTGGCGCCACTGCCCCAGGTGCGGCTATCCGGGAGGGAGCCCTGGTCCCCGCCTCCCCAGTGGTCCTCCAAATGGAGGACGACATTGAGGAAGTGGGAAGGCAGGGGCCCGCTGCTACGGCGGAGCCTCTCCCCCTGTCCGAGGCTATGGCCGTGGCCTGCTCCGGCTTCCGGCAGGCCCAGACGGCCCTTGCCCGGGAGAAAGGGTGGCTCGAGGACGAGGACGACCGGATCCGGGAATGGGCGAGGACCCTGGAGGCCCAGACCCGGCTGGCGAAGAGCCGAGCAGCCCAGCGGGAGGTGGTCGTTCGGGAGGAGATGAGGATCCTCGAGCAGGAGCGCGACCTCATCGCCCAGCTGGACGCCGTCACCCAGAAGCTGAAGGCTGACGCCGAGGCCATCCACGCCGAGGCCAGCTCCCGCCTCCAGGCCTGCGAGGACCTTCAGCACCTGCTGTCCCTCTGGGAGGTTGCTCTAGCCGAACGGGAGCAGGAGCTGGCGGCAAAGCAGGCCGAAGTGGAGGCGACCTGCCGCGGGCTCATCCTCCAGCAGGAAGGGGCGCGAGTCCGCGCCGTCGAGTTGGACCGTCGGGAAGCCACCATGGCCAAGGCGCAGCAGGTCCAGTCCGTCGAGCGCCAAGCCCTCCTGGACTGCAAGTTCAACATCGCCCTCAAGGAGGGTGACTTGGACCGCCGCGAGGCGGGGGTTGGCGAGCGCGAGAGGGCCCTGGCGGCCAAGGAGAAGCGGTTCCTGGACGGCGGCCCCCGGGCACTAGCGGCGGCCCAGCGGGAGGTGGAGGAGCTCCAGGCGGCGCGCTCCGCCGAGGCCCGGAAGGTCTGGGAGTTCCTTGGCGGTGCAGACTCGGCTCTGGTGCCGCTCGGCTTCAGCCCGGCGCGCGTGGGGGAGCTGGCACAGGAGGTGAGTCAGGTGTTCCCGGTGCTCGACTCCACCAGCTCGAGGATGCGCTCGCTGGGTGCCATCCTTGACAACCAGCTGGAGGCCGAGGGGCGGATGCTGGTGAAGGAGGTGGCGACACACATCCTGTCCTGCTACCGGAGCTGGTACCCCGACATCTCCCTGCAGCCGTTCCTTGAGGGGCCCATCGCCGAGAGGGAAGAGGCCGCCAAGTCTGAAGTTTCGGATGCGGTGGCACTCATCGCCTCAAGGTTCCAACAGAGCGGCTAAGGGCTCCCCGGGCATCTGTTTAAGTTTTTGTCTTTCTGTCTTTTGTCTTGTGGCTGGCTGTGATGACAAACTCTTTATTTGTGCGATAAAAAATCTGTCTGTGGTGCCCTTTTATACTCAGCTTGCTTTTATTTCCAGCAATGTCTTCCAGCTGCTTTCTGTTCCTTAGCCTCCAGGACCTGCTGTCCTCCTAAGTATGGCCCCCTGACAGGCGTGGCCAGTTGTTATGGGCACACCTGTCATACACTTAGGGTTTAGGGCGGACCGGTGCAGGAGGAGCCTAGGATTCGTATGTAGCATTGCTGTAGATGAGTATGTAGGTATGTTGACAGCCCCCCCCCCCCCCCCCCGGAGGTGCCGCCGGAGCTTCAGTTATGTGGTGGCCACCATCTTTATGGAGAGGTCGACAGCGGGCCCCCTGGGGGTGCCGCCGGAGCTTCAGGCTGGCGGTGCCCACCATCTTCAGCGAGAGGTCGACAACGGGCCCCTTGGGGGTGCCACCGGAGCTTCAGGCCGGCGATGCCCGCCATATTCAGCGAGAGGTCGACAGCGGGGCCCCCTGGGGGTGCCGCCGGAGCTTCAGGCCGGCGGTGCCCGCCATCTTCAGCGAGAGGTCGGCAGCGGGCCCCCTGGGGTGCCGCCGGAGCTTCAGGCCGGCGGTGCCCACTGTCTTCGCGGGTACTCTCACAGTGATTGCTGGAATAACTTCCTCAAAGACCTGTACATAGATCAAAAAAGAGAAGTAATTCTGCCCGCTGGTCATTTTACCCCTGCTCTTTTTGTAGTGTCGCTTGACTTACGATCCTGGTCTGACTCGTGGGGCTTGGGTAATTCGGTGCTTCTGCACCTAGGACTCGTCGTTCATATTACCCAAGGGTGGTTCATCTGGCCCCCAGTACTCGGCTGTAGCGCTGGGGAGGCAGAGCGCACAGGCTCAGGGTACGGGACCAAGCTAAGCAGGCTGTGGCCCTGGACCTCCCGCTCGGCGTAAGCCTTTTCCGGGGGAGACCATCTGGAGACACAGGCCCCCGAGTATTGGAACATCCGAGGCCCCAGGCGCATTGCAGGTACCTCAAGCAACCCCACCTGCAGTCCAGACAGCAAGGCTCCCACTATTGCTAAAGCAGGAAAAAAACGACAGCGCTCATGATAGATCACGAGCTATGGCGGGCTTACAGCAACATCATAAAAATTAAAGATAATTTTTGAATTGACAAACCCTATACCAGGCAGGACAACATTCTTTCATTGTAGTTTCTCATAAGATGGAGCAGACTTTACAAGGGGAATAACCCGGCCTGGGTGTCAGATGAAGTCGAGTGCACCTACTTAGGGTTCTGGACCAGGCTAAGCGGAATGTGCACTCGGAGCCCCATCGCCTTATGCTAAGTGCTGTCCTGAGGCAGTATGCAACTTTTACAATGAAATAGCGTTGCCCCAACCCTGGTCTAGGGGTAGAACATACGGAGATACTCGATGTTCCATGGGTTGGGTAATCGCTGTCCATCCTCCATAGCCAGGCGGACGCATCCTGGGCGGTAAACCTCTGTTACCCGGAAGGGACCCTCCCAGCTGTGGAAGAGTTTGTTAGACCCTTCCCGGGAGAGTATGTGGCGCAACACCAGGTCGTCTACCTTTAGCTCCATACTCCGCATGGTCTTCTGATGGTAGCGCCAGAGCACCTGCCTGTACCGTGCATTTTGGAGAGCCGCTCGCACTCGTCCCTCGTTGACGAGGTCCAGGTCTTCACGCCGGAGCTGGTCCTGCACGGCTTCGTCGTACCTCCGGGCACGGGGGGGGGGGGGGGGGGGGGGGTCATGGTAATTTCTGGGGGGAGGACGACCTCTGCCCCGTACACCAAGAAGAAAGGCGTTTCCCCCGTGGCCCGGCTGGTTGATGTCCAGCTAGCCCACAACGCACACGGAACCTCATCCACCCAATTTGCACCATGTTTCTCAAGGTGTGAGAATGTGCGAGTCTTGAGGCCCTTGAGGATCTCTGCATTGGCTCTCTCAACCTGCTCATTGCTCTATGGATGAGCAACTGATGCATAGCAGACTTGGATCCCCAGGTCCTCGCAGTATTCCTGGAATGCTACACTTGTGAACTGGGTCCCGTTATCAGTTATGATTCTGTTCGGGACCCCGAACCGGCAGATGATCGACTTGATGAATTTTACTGCCGACTGCTTGTTGATGGTGACAACTAGGGCGGCTTGCGGCCACTTGGTGAACTTATCTACGGCGACGTAGAGATGCCAGAATCCTCCGACGGCTCTGGGAAAGGGTCCCAGGATGTCCAACCCCCATACAGCGAATGGCCATGAGGGAGGGATCATCTGCAGCGCCTGAGCTGGTGTGTGGATCTGCTTGGCATGGAACTGTCATGCCTTGCATCTCTTTACCATCTCGGCGGCATCCTGGAGTGCTGTCGGCCAGTAAAAGCCATGCCGAAAGGCTTTACCGACCAGCGTGCGGGAGGATGCATGGTTCCCGCACTTGCCTCCATGGATCTCTGCGAGCAGGTCGCAACCCTCCTCCCAGGTAATGCATCACAGTAGGATGTCGTTGGCGCCATGCCGGTAGAGATCCCCTTCCACCAGCGTGTACCTTTTAGCCATGCGAACAATCCTTTCTGCCAGGGCATGTTCTTCGAGAAGGATATTGTCTTTCAAGTAGTCCCGGACCTCCGAGATCCATGCATCGGGACTTGCTTGAGCCTTTGGATCTTGGGCGCCCGGTAGCTCGGAGCCCCCGATGGCGCATACGATCCTCACACCCTGTCTGAACGCGACGATAACCGATGCGCTAGCAACATGAGGGATGGTGTTCCATACCTGGGAGAATCGCTGGATGAACGATCGTAGCGACTCTCTAGCGCGCTGCTTAACGGCGTGGAGGTCAAGCTCGGTGCCGGGGCGCTTGTAGGAACTACTGAAGTTAGCCACGAACTGTCGGCACAACTCATCCCAGGAGGTTATGGACCCCTGGGGCAGGTTCATGAGCCATGACCGAGCTGGGCCGGACTGGACGACGGGGAAGTAGTTAGCCATAATGGCCTCGTCGCCTCCTGCAGCTAGTATCGCAGTGGTGTAGATCTGCAGAAACTCGCTCAGGTTGACACTCCCGTCGTACTTCTCCGGCATGTGTGGCCGGAACTTTCGTGGCCAGACCACGAAACGGAGGTGAGGCGCTAGCGCTGCACACCCTTGGCTAGGGCTGACTAGTGCTGGCGGCAGCAGCGCATACCCTGGGTGAGCAGGCGGGCCTGCATACACCTGATGCTGGGGCGGTGTTGCATATGCCTGTGGAGGAGGCGCAACGTACGCCTGGTGCGGTGGAGGCACAGCGTGAGCCTGAGGCACGGGGCCCGACACGCTGTAATCTGCCTCGAGGTTGCGCCGACGTTCCCTCTAGCGCTCGATGGTGACTCGACAGTACTCTCCAGCCCTGCGGCGCTGCAGCCCGGTTCTCAGATCTGTTGTTGAGATCCTGGTCGAGCGCGAGTGTACTGTCCACCGGTCGATTGTCGGTGTTCGCGACAATGACACATGCATCAGGTGGGCATGTGTCTCCCTCGGCGGAGGCGCGTTGAGTGCGGCGGTGACGAGGTGGTCGACGTCGTTGATCCATTGCTGAGCTGCTCCCTGAGGGGCATCCCCAGCAGGAGGGTTGTGGAGTAGCACGCGCGCTGCCGCAAGCGCGCTCTCCGGGCTTGCAGCCGGTGGCGCCATGATTGCTGTCACGGCCGGAGTACGCCGTGGGGTGGCATGCCGGCCTGCAGCCGGCGAAGTAACTGCGGGGCGACACGAAGGTCCTGACCTTCCTACCCTAGAGCGGTAGCCTGCCCTAGAGCGGGATGACGCCTGATCCTCCGCCACTGTTTGTCGCCGCGACTGCGCCCTGGAACACCCGGCGTTGGATTGGTCATTCACCATTGCTGCTGGTGGAGATCCTGGCGGGGAAAAAGCCCCCTACCTGGCGCGTCAAATGTCAAAGGTCGTAAACGACACTTCCCCTGGGCCTGCTTAGAGAGCAGCCCGCGGAGGTTCTTTGGATTCATGAGGGCTAGTCCCAGGAGATCGAACACAACAGGATGATGAACATAGGGGATTTACGTGGTTCGGGCCGCCGGAGCGTAATACCCTATGTCCACGGGAGTGTTGTGTATTGCCTTGCTTGAGCGTGTATGAGCCTTGGTATAATTTTTCCGTCCTTTGCTAAGGTCGCCCGCCGAGCCCTTTTATAGTTCAAGGACTCAGCTGTTACAAGGTGTGGCCCAAGACCCGACAGGTGGTCCCGGGGAGAGCCAAATCCTATACAAGATCTAGGATTAATTGTTATCTACTTCACTTTGTCAGGGGCTTCAATGTGCCGTCCCGCCGCGCCGCGCGCCAGGGCTACGCATAGTTGGTGATGATGGCAGTGCATGTCTTGTCCGTCTTGTCCTCGCGGCCCATTCGTCCGTCTTGCGGCGTGGGTCTGTACCGGCTACTTGGACAAGACAGGACACTGGAGCCTTGACTTTCGCAAGCGCGCCTCAGCCTGCCTGGGGAAGGCACGCGCGTACTTAATGCCTGTCTAAGCAGCGCACGCGTTCCTTTACTGCAGCTTCCTACCGCACTGAGTTGGCTGTCCGCCACGTGGTTGCGCCGGAGCCTGCCTCTGCGGGAAGTGAAGCACTTGGCAGATCAGGCCACGTGGCGCATTCGGAGCCCACCCCTATGGAGGGGTGGGGCTTCAGCCCTGCAGGCCACGTGGTAGCTCCGGTGCCTTCCCTTGTGTGGACGCGGGTCTGGCCCTGAGGCCCCGATCGGCCACGTGGCGGCTCCGGAGCCCGCCTCAACGGGGAGGCGCAGGTCTGGTCCTACCAGCCACGTGGCGGCTTGGGAGCCCCCCTCCGACGGGGAGGTAGGAGCTGGTCCTTCCCTCCTCGACGTGGCAGCCTTGGATTCGACCCCTTAGGCAGGGGCGGAGTCCTTAGCGGTTTCCTCCTGTGCGCGGGGGTACCCGGTCTGCAGGGTACCGACACACGCACAAAGCTGAACCCAGACAAGTGTGTCTTCGGGGTTAGCTCTGGAAAGCTTCTTGGATTCTTGGTAAACCACCGAGGAATAGAGGCGAATCCGGCGAAGATTAAAGCTATTGAAGACATGCGCCTGCCAGCCCGCATCAAGGACGTCCAGAAGCTAACAGGATGTCTAGCTGCCCTCAGCCGGTTCATCTCAAGACTGGCGGAATGGGCGCTACCCTTCTTCAAATTATTGAGGAAGTCTGGACCATTCCAATTGTCTGAAGAAGCAGAAAAGGCTTTCCAAGATCTAAAACAGCTCCTCACCCTTATCAACTTTGGTAGCTCCGAATCCTGGTGAGCCACTTCTGCTTTACATTTCGGCAACTGACGAAGTTGTCAGCATGGTCATGGTTGCGGAAAGACCAGAACCATCTCCAATTCAGGGAGCCAGACCCCTCCGGGATGGTCCGGAGCTACCTGAAGGTGAGTCTGGGTCCCAACCCCCAGACCCGGATCCCCAAGGTGAGACGCCAGAGGATCAACCTCCTTTAAATGAAGGAGTTACTGTTGCTGAGGAAGAAGATCCGGACCCCTCCAGGAGGGTCCGGGTCACTTCAGAAGAAGCTTCGGGTTCTTCTGACAAGAACCTGGAGGTCCCCGAAGAAGGTCCGTACCCCTCCGGGAGGGTCCGGGTTGATGAGGAGGAAGTTTCGGGCCCCTTCGGGAGGGTCCGGACAGTCCAGCGCCCAGTGTACTTCATCAGTGAAGTACTCCATGATGCCAAGACTCGGTACCTGGAGGTGCATAAGCTGCTCTACGCAGTTCTTATTGCCTCTAGGAAGCTTCGACATTACTTCCAAGCTCACAAGATTTCAGTGGCAACCTCCTATCCACTGCGTGTAATCTTGCATAACCCCAACTCTACTGGGAACATTGCAAAGTGGGTAGCGGAATTGGTCGAGTTCGATCTTGAATTCGTCCCAAGACAAGCGATCAAGAGTCAAGCACTGGCGGGCTTTGTGGCGGAATGGACCTCCTCTCCATCAAATCCCGGGGGCCCCAGTGACTAGAAGCTGAAACCTAAGGTTCCTGTCTTCACTGAGCCTCATTGGAATCTCTACTTCGACGGCTCTGTGCAAAAGCAGGGGGTCAGAGCTGGACTGCTTCTGCTCGCTCCGACCGGGGAGAAGGTCAAATATATGGTTCACCTTGATTTCAAAGCGACCAACAACATGGCGGAGTATGAAGCATTAATCTATGGGCTCAAGGTGGCACTATCATGCGGTGTCAAGCAGTTGTTGGTAAAGGGTGATTCGCGGCTCATTATAAAACAAGTCAAAGGTGAATGTTGCTGCAACAACCCTCAACTAGCTGCATACCTACTTAAAGTCCAGAAGCTTCTGAAGGACTTCGACGTCCTGGATATTTGCCATGTCTAGCGTCTCAACAACGCTGAAGCCGACGAACTCTCGACGAAAGCCTCAACCGGAGCTTCGGCTCCCGACGGAACCTTCGTCCGGAGATTGTCAAGACCAACCGCTCAGCCTGCCAAACTGAGCGAACGGGGCGAGACCAACACCTCGAAGCTGGCGGTCCCGATGTTCCTGTTACCATGGCATCCATCAAGGGTCGTAGGTGCTGCAGGAAGCTCCGAGCAACCCAGCACGCAAGACTCAAATGCTCAAGTTAGCTCCGATGCATGGATCTCGGAGATCCGAAGCTACTTGAAAGGCAACTTCCTTCCTGACGATAATGTATCCGCTGACCGGATAGTCAGATTGGCTAAAAGATACACACTGGTAGAAGGGGATCTCTACCGGCATGGTGCCAATGGTGTCCTAATGCGGTGCATTACAGGGGAAGAAGGTTGCGAGCTTCTCGCGGAAATCCATGGAGGCGAGTGTGGGAACCACGCGTCTTCCCGCTTGTTGGTCGGTAGAGCCTTCTGGCATGGTTTTTACTGGACTACAGCACTCTAGGATGCAACTGATCCAGTGAAGAAATGCGAAGCATGCCAGTTCCATGCAAAGAAAATTCACACACCATCTCAACCTCTACAAATGATACCTCCTACATGGCCATTCGCTGTGTGTGGGATGGATATCTTGGGACCTTTCCCAAGAGCCGTCGGAGGTTACAAGTTCCTGTACATCGCCATCGACAAATTTACCAAGTGGCCGGAAGCAACTCCAGTTGTGACAATAAACAAGCAATCAGCTATCAATTTCTTGCAGTCCATAGTATGCAGATTTGGAGTCCCAAACAAGATCATAACTGACAACGGGACCCAATTCACAAGTTCTGCATTCCAAGGATATTGCGAAGACCTCGGCATTCAAGTCAGCTACGCTTTTGTAGCTCACCCGACAAGCAATGGCCAAGCTGAGAGAGCAAATACAGAAATCCTAAAAGGACTCAAGACGCGCACATATGAGCGCTTGAGAAAACATGAAGCCAACTGGATCGAAGAGCTTCCACCCACCTTGTGGGCAAACAGGACAACTCCAAACCGGTCAACTAGAGAGACACCCTTCTTCCTGGTGTACGGAGCTGAAGCAGTCCTTCCTCCGGAAATCACCTTGGGGTCACTCCGGGTCCGGACCTTCGACGATGCCACACAGGACCAGCTCTGGCGTGAAGACCTTGACCTCGTTGAAGAGGGAAGGTGCCGAGCAGCTATTCGGAATGTCTGATACCGCCAAGCTCTTCGGCGCAATCACCAAAGGCATGTTCACAGCTGACAACTCGAGGAAGGCGATCTGGTGCTACGGATAATACAAACTCGAGAAGGGTTAAACAAACTTTCCCCCAGCTCGGAAGGACCCTTCCGAGTGAGCAAAGTATCCCGTCCCGGATGCGTTCGCTTGGCAACCGAGGATGGGACACCGCTCCCTAATCCTTGGAACATTGAGCACCTCCGTAAGTTCTACGCTTAATATCACGGAGGTGAGTCTGTAATTACATGTGATGTATGTTATAGCGTCATTGTATAGAGTCGGGTAGCTCCTCCGGGAGAACAGCTGGACCTTTCCCGTAAGGTCCGCAAAGTTCAGGCAACACTTGTCACAGTCTCAGAACTAAAAGTGTAGCTAGCTACCTTGGGTCAAACGAGAAACGAGACACACTTAGCCTGGTTCCGTACCCTAAGAGTGTACTTGTTTCCCCTGTACCTCGGACCTATAATGAAAGACATCATTATGTGAAAACAGACTCCACGTGCATTTATTTTGTACAGGCTCAATATTTTTATTTTCTCTTTCTTGTCTATAACAAAGTTGTGCAATTCTCAAGAAACTTTGGCTCGAGCAATTCATGTATAATTCAAGTTGCATTGTTAATTCTTGTGGGTCTAAACATTGTTGAATGGCCTACTCTTCTGAATGCCGCCAAGCCAATCTAGGTCCGGAGTGTGCTATCGACTTAGCCTGGTCCTGCACCCTAAGTACACCACTCTACCTACACCCCGGCAGGCCGAAGTAAGGCGAGTCTAGAAACTATTGGACCTGGGAAAAACAAGCCAATACACTTGATTGTATATAGAATTGCGTTCGACCTAAAAATTTCTTTCGGGAATAGTTAGCCGCAATTGAGTTATGGATAGGAAATCGATTTTTCTGTTTTTCTTGACTTCAGTGTGTAGGAAAAATAAAGATCTTATGATGATGGTGAATGAAGCCCAAGCTATCAAAGCTCCGACAGCCCCTAAGGTGGCCCGCTGTCGATGTTTTAAACATTGATAGTAGGCATCACCGGAGCTACCAAGTTCCGGCAAATCCAGGGGTCCAGCCGTCAACGTGAAGAAAAGATGGTGGGAAGACTCCCTAGTGGGGTCTGCTGTCGACGCACCGCGTGTTGTTAGTGGTCGCTACCGGAGCTACCAAGCTCCAACAACCCTAGAGAACTAACTGTCGACGCTCTGCGTGTTGACAGTGGTCACTACCGGAGCTACTAAGCTCCGACAACCTCAGGGGGCCCCTACTATCGACGACTTCGGACATACAAACTACAAGTTCGAAGCACGCAAGTCTTCAACAAAATGGTACATCCTCTTGGTACATCTTCACAATCAAATTGTGTACATCTACCAGGGGGCCAAGTGGGACAAAGGTGTTGAAGACAAAAAATAAAATTCATAAAATTCTTGGATTTCATTAATCTGGAGACAAGAGATTACGAAATTTAGGAAAGGAAGAGAAGATACAAGCAGGAGATACAAATATAAAGTCCTAAATCCTGTGGAAGAACGAGGTGACCTTCTGGGCAACCTCCGACACGCTGACCCTGGCGGCATCTCCCTCTCCGTCGACAGGACCTTCAAGCACCGGGTCTAGTGGGAAGTGAGGATCCCGGCTGGTGTAGCACGTCAGCATGTACTCTGCAACGTTCTTCGCCAGGGATTGTCCTTCGGTTTCCAACTGATCCACGATGACATCGCCTATCTTGGTGAGCTTGTTGCCCGTCGAGCTCAACACGTGCAACGCCTGGTCCAGCTCCGGCTCCAGATAGTCTGGACGTACGGGACTAAAGCCCAGTTGCGTCAGCGCGTCATTAGCTTTGCCCAAGAAGTCCTAAACTTGTTGGGACTCCGCAGCCCTTGAGCCTAGCACCTATTCCAAGGACCTCTTGGTCACTGCAAGCTCCGAATCCTGCCGGCCAAGGCGCTCAACCTCTTTGGCGTTCTGCTGAATCTTTTCAGCAACCTGCCTTTCGAGTTTACCAAGCTCCTCTTCCTGGAGGTGGATCTTGTTTCGGACTTCGACCAGGTCTTTCTCCCGGCCCCTCACTTTCTTCTCCCTGGCAGCGATTTCATTCTCCCTCTTGGTGAGGTCTTGTCCCTGCTGCAAGGCCTTCTTCTCCTCTTTCTCGTAGCACTCCTCCAGCTTCTTGGTGCGCTCCACGATGCTCTTGTCACCCAGAGTTAGCCTCTGAGTAAGCTCCTCCTCCCTCTTCACGAGGTCATCCCGTAGCTCCAGGAGTTTTTGCTCTTCATCTTCGAGCTTTTTCTCCCACTCCTTAAGAGCCTCCTGGCGCTTGACGAGGCTGTCGTGGATGGCGCTGAGCTTCTCCTGGCGATCATTCGCCGCTTCATTAGCAGCCATGGCCTACTCGTGGATGGCCCGAGACTGGTTGTCGAGGGATCGAACCATGCTTTCCCTCTCATCCAGTAGCTGACCCCAGTACTCCAACCGGACCTTCTCACTTTTCACCCACTCCTTGTCGTCGGCCAGCCTCGTCTGCACCAGCTTGGTCTCGAATTGGAGCTGGTTGCGCCACCTCCTAAGGGTTTGGCGCTCCTCCTCGAGGGCCTTGCTGTCGTGGTAAAAGGCCAGCTGGACCTGACGAAGGCTGGAGCATGCGTTGCCGATAGACAGCGACAAAGGGATTGGCTCCGTACCTGCCGGGGTCTTCTCCGCTGTCTCCAGCGGGTTCTCCGTAACAAAAATCGGGTCCCACTCTACAAGAGCGGTCCCCTGAGCTTCCACGGCACTAGGGCCGCCCTCCGAGATAGCCTCGGCTGCCGCCGAGGAAGGTCCTACAACAGAAGTTCCTACCTCCAGAGTTAGCTCTGAAGGTCCCGCCACCAGCTCATCAGCAACCGGTCCCTCAGGCGGAGGACCGGCAACTTCTTCTTGGCACCCTAGCTCAGGCGCAGGGACCTCCGGTGATGAGATCATGCACGTTATCATTGCACCTACAAACATGACACAATGTTTATTTTTTTGGATCCTAGCTCAAGTGAATGTGCACTCTTATTTGATGGACAAGATCAAGATGGCGCACTATGTCGTCCACCACCTTGGCCTCCTCCATTCATGCATACAAGAAGATTTGATGGCGTTGCACATTTAGACCAACACATAAGAGGAGATGAACTTGAGTCGAGGACGACTCCAATTCAAGAAGGGGAGTATGATGAGTACATCACTTCTATAGATACAAACAACACTCCATTGAACATATAAGATGCAATTAATAGAGTTCATACACAACAATTAATTTCAGAGGTGAACTCGTTCTTATATATTTCCTTATATGTTTTTGAGCATAGATTGCTACTTAATGATTTATTTGTGATTAGGATCCATGGAGAGGTTCAAGTAGTACTTGGAGGGAGTATTAGGGACGTGGAAGACCGCAGAATTCGTTCAAAGAAGATGGAAACCGAACCAAACTCCAAATCGTATCCAACTCGGAGTCCAGGAGCAGTACGCACTAAAACGGATGCCCAGGACGCATACGAACTCCGTTTTGGACGTTCTACATATGCATGGAAATGGGAGAGGATAACCTTTCCAATGGCGCCGGTCCCATGTCAAAATTCCTTCGGAGTGGACAGGAATCGTCGAAACAAAATCATGTACAGAATCTGTCAGGGTGCTGTGCCACCGTATTGGGCCATTGGGCCTTGTATCAAGTCTAAGTCCATTATTTTCGTGTCTTAGGGTTAGGTCACGACCCTAACACCCCCTTGGACTTCCTCCCACCTATATATACTCCATGGTAGCCGCCATAGACAATTGGGTTTTGCATAGATTAATAATATCGCTGTTCTACAGTTTGTAAAACCCCAACTTCGCGATTTCAGATCGTGTCTTCTACGTTCTTGCTTGTGTTTTCGGTTGCACTTGCAGGGATTAGCCTTCTTGGCGAGGTCAATCGTGTGAAGCACGGTTGATAACCAGCGGAGCGGTGGTGTAGTGATTGCAGGGGTTGTTCGTGTTCTACTCGAGAGCCTCGGATCATCAACGTCGAGATCTCCACATCAATCGACCTATCCATTACCTTTCGGAAGATCGGACCTCAGTTTTCCTATCAATTGGTATCAGATTTCCAGGTTGCCCATTAGGTAATTCATCTATCCATTACATTAGTTTTGTTTTTCATACCTAGAGTCCACAAAAAAAACTTGCAGTTTAGTAGATCTGTTCATTACTTTGTCCAAACCACATTGAGCCTTTGCAACTTCATTATTCAGTTTGGTTTTGTTGAGTTTGTGTCCGTGGTTGAGTCATATTGCTGGTTTAGAAAGTGTTTTTGGTCTTAGTTTGAGTTTTGCATTGGGTGATTCATCCATTTGAATCACGTCATCACGTCCAGATTAGATTCACCTCTGTCCAGTTTGGTATTTTCATCATATCTCGCACATACGAAATCGGATTTTGGTGTCTTGTGCATATTTGTCCTTGAAAGATTGAGCAGAAAATCTGCGACAGACACACGAGATATCTTGGATTGATTTTCATTGTATTCTTCCCTTGCAACACATTATGAAAAAAAAAAGAAAAAAGAAAAAGGCAAGTGCAAAACAAGAAACAAAAGCCGCACAAAAAAAGAGGAAAAAAAACAACAACAAAACAGAAGTACTTGCATTCTTTGTGTCATCTAGTTTTGTCGCATGTCTTGCTAGCTTGAACTACTAGGAACACATTTAGGCCATCAACTTTGACAAATACTTTGGACACTTATTCAACTTTACTATCTGATTTCATTGTTGCTAATCCTTGCTACATAGAAAGTGTCATCCAAGCTACACCTTACTCTTGAGCAGAATCGATACACCTTTGCAATCATCCCACGCTTCATTGGTTTCTTCATACCGTCCATCGTTTGCCACCTGCAGTGTCGGTAAGAACACTTGTAAGAGCGTGGTAAGACGCTTGAGAGTGTGTGATTCCACTTCCACTTTGCCATTATCCTTTGTAGTTGATAGGGATAACATATTTTTGTGTTGTCTTCTGTTTGCTACTAACAATGTCAGGTAAAAGCAAGAATCATGCATTATATGCTGAGATGATGGACATAATGAAGACGACGATGGATTTGCTCAGTAAAAATCAAACATCAACCAAGGATTCACATGACATTCAGACCACCTTTACAACACCTTCCACAAGAAGTAATTACATTCGCCCCTCTCTTCCTTCTTATGATGGTTTTGGTTACGATGAATATATTGCTTGGGAAATAGAGTTGGATAAAATTTTTGGACAATGGCATATGTGTGAGAGGAGAAAGATTAGAAATATTGCTAGTGCGTTAGTTGATTGTGCATTAACTTGGTGGGACAACTTAAGCGATATAGAAAAACCTCGAACATGGAAAGATATGAAAATTCTTATGCGAGAAACTTTTGCTAATGTATCTAATTGCAAAGATGAAATACATGAATTTGAGAAGAATTTTCTTGTTGTACCTCCTCCTTTGCCTAACCTTTTGCAGGAACATGAACAAATAAATGTAGATGCAAATGAGAGTGAGGTGTTGAACAACTCTTCTGAATTTTTTGATGAATCAACTGATAATGCATTTGAATTTCTTGCTGAAAATGAGAGTAGTGTTAATGGACAATGCTCTACATTTATCCAAGGTATGAAATTTTCAGATGTGCTGAATTTTACCACCAATCATGCTATCGATGAGCAGCAACAAGATGAAACTTTTCATAATACACCTTTACCACTAGTTGATTTTCCTACTGATTCTTACAACAAAAATGAGTTGTGTGCTGATAATTATATTGTACTTATGCTAGAACAACCAAATGAATTTGATACTTTATCACTCACTGATGCTGAAATTAAGCATTTGATCCCAACTACATGTGAAAGGGATGAGCTGAAATTGTTATCTTCTCTAAATACTTTGGGCTATATTGAATTTGACACTCTTTGTGATCTAGATATCGTAGAGAAGATAATATTTCTCAATCTGAATTGCCTTTGTTAAGTAGAAATATTTTTCATGCTATAGGCAAATATGAACATAGTGGTATGTTTGTGGTGCATAAAGTTTACATATGTTTAAATGAGGAAGCTCCTTTTGTGCTGCAACAACATAGTCAAGTAAATGAATGTACTAATGCTAATGATATCTTGTCAAGTTTTTCTAGTATTTTTTCCTTGCAGCAGGGACAACAAAAGCATTACTCACTGCGGTTGTGCAATATGGACAGTGCTCACTCTATTCCCAAAAGCCTCTTTGCTGGACATACAAGCAAGCCGAGGACGGCTTGTCATAAAGAAGGAGAGAATGATGAGATCACGCACATTATCATTGCACCTACAAACATGACACAATGTTTATTTTTTTTTATCCTAGCTCAAGTGAATGTGCACTCTTATTTGATCGACAAGATCAAGATGGCGCACTATGTCGTCCACCACCTTGGCCTCCTCCATTCATGCATACAAGAAGATTTGATGGCGTTGCACATTTAGACCAACACATAAGAGGAGATGAACTTGAGTCGAGGACGACTCTAATTCAAGAAGGGGAGGATGATGAGGACATCACTTCTATAGATACAAACAACACTCTATTGAACATATAAGATGCAATTAATAGAGTTCATACACAACAATTAATTTCAGAGGTGAACTCGTTCTTATATATTTCCTTATATGTTTTTGAGCATAGATTGCTACTTAATGATTTATTTATGATTAGGATCCATGGAGAGGTTCAAGTAGTACTTGGAGGGGGTATTAGGGATGTGGAAGACCACAGAATTCGTTCAAAGAAGATGGAAACCGAACCAAACTCCAAATCGTATCCAACTCGGAGTCCAGAAGCAGTACGCACTAAAACGGATGCCCAGGACGCATACGAACTCCGTTTTGGACGTTCTACATATGCATGGAAAGGGGAGAGGATAACCTTTCCAATGGAGCCGGTCCCATGTCAAAATTCCTTCGGAGTCGACGGGAATCGTCGAAACAAAATCATGTACAGAATCTGTCAGGGTGTTGCGCCGCCGTATTGGGCCATTGTGCCTTGTATCAAGTCTAAGTCCATTATTTTCGTGTCTTAGGTTTAGGTCACGACCCTAACACCCCCTTGGACTTCCTCCCACCTATATATACTCCATGGTAGCCACCATAGACAATTGGGTTTTGCATAGATTAATAATATCGCTGTTCTACAGTTTGTGAAACCCCAACTTCGCGATTTCAGATCGTGTCTTCTACGTTCTTGCTTGTGTTCTCGGTTGCACTTGCAGGGATTAGCCTTTTTGGCGAGGTCAATCGTGTGAAGCACGGGTGATAACCAGCGGAGCGGTGGTGTAGTGATTGCAGGGGTTGTTCGTGTTCTACTCGAGGGCCTCGGATCATCAACGTCGAGATCTCCACATCAATCGACCTATCCATTACCTTTCGGAAGATCGGGCCTCAATTTTCCTATCAATTGGTATCAGATTTTCAGGTTGCTTGTTAGGTAATTCATCTATCCATTACATTAGTTTCATTTTTCATACCTAGAGTTCACAAAAAAAACTTGCAGTTTAGTAGATCTGTTCATTACTTTGTCCAAACCACATTGAGCCTTTGCAACTTTGTTATTCAGTTTGGTTTTGTTGAGTTTGTGTCCGTGGTTGAGTCATATTGCTGGTTTAGAAAGTGTTTTTGGTCTTAGTTTGAGTTTTGCATTGTGTCATTCATCCTTTTGAATCACGTCATCACGTCCAGATTAGATTCACCTCTGTCCAGTTTAGTATTTTCATCATATCTCGCACATACGAAATCTGATTTTGGTGTTCTTGTACTTTCTGGAAATCTTAAGAAGTGATCTATAACTTTCATATTCATAATTTGCCCAGAAAATATAGTTATCGATGTCTAAATTGCATTGGATCCGAATCTGTTATTGACCCAAAAATTTTGAATAGTCTGTATTTCGGGGGCAATATCTGCTATTGTTCTTTTCCAAAATAGGTCTTCCATATATTGAAATTAAAGAGGAGAGATATATCTACAATCTTTCTGTTCTAAGTTTTCCAATTTAGAGCCTATAAGTGTGCCTATTTGTCCTTGGAAGATTGAGCAGAAAATCTGCGACAGACACACGAGATATCTTGGATTGATTTTCATTGTGTTCTTCCCTTGCAGCACATTCTGAAAAAAAAAAAGAAAAAAAAGGCAAGTGCAAAACGAGAAACAAAAGCCGCACAAAAAAAGAGGAAAAAAAACAACAACAAAACAGAAGTGCTTGCATTCTTTGTGTCATCTAGTTTTGTCTCATGTCTTGCTAGCTTGAACTACTAGGAACACATTTAGGCCAGCAACTTTGACAAATACTTTGGACACTTATTCAACTTTACTATCTGATTTCATTGTTGCTAATCCTTGCTACATAGAAAGTGCCATCCAAGCTACACCTTACTCTTGAGCAGAATCGATACACCTTTGCAATCATCCCACGCTTCATTGGTTTCTTCATACCGTCCACCGTTTGCCACCTGCAGTGTCGGTAAGAACACTTGTAACAGCGTGGTAAGACGCTTGAGAGTGTGTGATTCCACTTCCACTTTACCATTATCCTTTGTAGTTGATAGGGATAACATATTTTTTGTGTTGTCTTCTGTTTGCTACTAACAATGTCAGGTAAAAGCAAGAATCATGCATTATATGCTGAGATGATGGACATGATGAAGACGACGATGGATTTGCTCAGTAAAAATCAAACATCAACCAAGGATTCACATGACATTCAGACCACCTTTACAACACCTTCCACAAGAAGTAATTACATTCGCCCCTCTCTTCCTTCTTATGATGGTTTTGGTTATGATGAATATATTGCTTGGGAAATAGAGTTGGATAAAATTTTTGGACAATGGCATATGTGTGAGAGGAGAAAGATTAGAAATATTGCTAGTGCGTTAGTTGATTGTGCATTAACTTGGTGGGACAACTTAAGCGATATAGAAAAACCTCGAACATGGAAAGATATAAAAATTCTTATGCGAGAAACTTTTGCTAATGTATCTAATTGCAAATATGAAATACATGAATTTGAGAAGAATTTTCTTGTTGTACCTCCTCCTTTGCCTAACCTTTTGCAGGAACATGAACAAATAAATGTAGATGCAAATGAGAGTGAGGTGTTGAACAACTCTTCTGAATTTTTTGATGAATCAACTGATAATGCATTTGAATTTCTTGTTGAAAATGAGAGTAGTGTTAATGGACAATGCTCTACATTTATCCAAGGTATGAAATTTTCAGATGTGCTGAATTTTACCACCAATCATGCTATCGATGAGCAGCAACAAGATGAAACTTTTCATAATACACCTTTACCACTAGTTGATTTTCCTACTGATTCTTACAACAAAAATAAGTTGTGTGCTGATAATTATATTGTACCTATGCTAGAACAACCAAATGAATTTGATACTTTGTCACTCACTGGTGCTGAAATTAAGCATTTGATCCCAACTACATGTGAAAGGGATGAGCTGAAATTGTTATCTTCTCTAAATACTTTGGGCTATATTGAATTTGACACTCTTTGTGATCTAGATATCATAGAGAAGATAATATTTTCTCAATATGAATTGCCTTTGTTAAGTAGAAATATTTTTCATGCTATAGACAAATATGAACATAGTGGTATGTTTGTGGTGCATAAAGTTTACATATGTTTAAATGAGGAAGCTCCTTTTGTGCTGCAACAACATGGTCAAGTAAATGAATGTACTAATGCTAATGATATCTTGTCAAGTTTTTCTAGTATTTTTTCCTTGCAGCAGGGACAACAAAAGCATTACTCATTGCGGTTGTGCAATATGGACAGTGCTCACTCTATTCCCAAAAGCCTCTTTGCTGGACATACAAGCAAGCCCAGGACGGCTTGTCATAAAGAAGGGGAGAATGATGAGATCATGCACGTTATCATTGCACCTACAAATATCACACAATGTTTATTTTTTTTGGATCCTAGCTCAAGTGAACGTGCACTCTTATTTGATGGACAAGATCAAGATGGCGCACTATGTCGTCCACCACCTTGGCCTCCTCCATTCATGCATACAAGAAGATTTGATGGCGTTGCACATTTAGACCAACACATAAGAGGAGATGAACTTGAGTCGAGGACGACTCCAATTCAAGAAGGGAAGGATGATGAGGACATCACTTCTATAGATACAAACAACACTCCATTGAACATACAAGATGTAATTAATAGAGTTCATACACAACAATTAATTTCAGAGGTGAACTCGTTCTTATATATTTCCTTATATGTTTTTGAGCATAGATTGCTACTTAATGATTTATTTGTGATTAGGATCCATTGAGAGGTTCAAGTAGTACTTGGAGGGAGTATTAGGGACGTGGAAGACCACAGAATTCGTTCAAAGAAGATGGAAACCGAACCAAACTCCAAATCGTATCCAACTCGGAGTCCAGGAGCAGTACGCACTAAAACAGATGCCCAGGACGCATACGAACTCCGTTTTGGACATTCTACATATGCATGGAAAGGGGAGAGGATAACCTTTACAATGGCGTCGGTCCCATGTCAAAATTCCTTCGGAGTCGACGGGAATCTTCGAAACAAAATCATGTACAGAATCTGTCAGGGTGCTGCGCCACCGTATTGGGCCATTGGGCCTTGTATCAAGTCTAAGTCCATTATTTTCGTGTCTTAGGGTTAGTTCACGACCCTAACACCCCCTTGGACTTCCTCCCACCTATATATACTCCATGGTATCCACCATAGACAATTGGGTTTTGCATAGATTAATAATATCGTTGTTCTACAGTTTGTGAAACCCCAACTTCGCGATTTCAGATCGTGTCTTCTACGTTCTTGCTTGTGTTCTTGGTTGCACTTGCAGGGATTAGCCTTCTTAGCGAGGTCAATCGTGTGAAGCACGGTTGATAACCAGCGGAGCGGTGGTGTAGTGATTGCAGGGGTTGTTCGTGTTCTACTCGAGAGCCTCGGATCATCAACGTCGAGATCTCCACATCAATCGACCTATCCATTACCTTTCGGAAGATCGGGACTCACCTCTTTTCCTATCATCCGGAACCACCACCTCCGGGGCAGGCGTTGAAGGTTCGGCCGAAGCTGAGGCCACATCCGGCTCCGGTGCTGGTGCCTTCTCCGTCGCCGGTTCAGGCGCCGGCGCTTCGACAACTACCGGTTCGGGGGCCGGCACCTCCGCGACAACTGGCTCAGGCGCCGGAATTTCATCAACACCCGGCTCTGCTGCCAGGGCTTCAACAACATCCGACTCTAGGGCCGGAACTGCAGCTACCTCCGGCGATGAGGCCGGAGCGTCCATCATCTCAACGTCCAAAACCGGAGCTTCAACCTCCGAAGCTGGTGCCGCTGATACATCTTCATTGCCGTGGTCCGGCGCTACCACGGGAGCTTCAGGGGATGACTCGAGGTCAAGGACCACGACAGCTGGCGCCGGAGCTGCCGCGACCTCAGCCACCACCTGGGGCGGCGCTGGAACTGGAGCCGGAGCCTTCGTTTGCGCAGCATCAGTTGCTCTGCAGGAACCGGAGCTTCAACCCCTTTCTTGGGTACCCTGTGGATGAAGGACGAAGAAACCCAAAATATGATTACAACAAAAACAATCAACTGAGGTAAAAAAATCAAATTTACCTTGGAAGGCTTCTGCTCCAGCTAGTACGAAACCTCTTCACCGGACGTTCGGGACCGGACCTTGTCGCCACTGGCGTATTAGCTCCATAAGGCTCCCCGGAGCTTGCTCCTGCTGTCAGCGACGTCTTGGTTGAGTCCCCCCTCAACTGAGAAGGACCCTCAGACCTAGAGCCCTTAGCAGGCCCTGGTACCGGAGTCACATGGCCAGAGCTGGCATCCTAGGGAGACGCCGATGCTGGAGTAGGTGTCGCCGTTGAAGACCTCCCCGCCGGGGAGAAGGAGTTGTTGTGGAAGGAGCAGGTCTGACGGACCTCCCGTCAGAGTGCTTCAACTTCCTCTTGAGGCTTGACTGCTTGTTCAACTCCTTGCCCTTGCCTGCAACTTCAGCTCTCTATCTCGAGGCGGAAGGGAGACCACCCTCGGAAGCTCTGGGGATCGCCAACCCGGTGAACGAACGCCTCTCAACTTCACTGAGGTCGTCAAGCACCGGCATCTTCTGCTGGAGCTCCCTACTGAACTCTGCCTCCATGTTCAGAGGGAGGAAAGCCGCCGGCAGAGTCAATTCATCACCCTCGACGTCGATGTCGTGCTTGAACTTCTTGAGGTGAAGCTCCAAAGCTGCGCCTTCCAGGTTGGACTTCAAACCGGTCTCGATACGGTCGTCGTCCATCACGCTATTGAGGGTCCAGGTGAGCTTCTCCCTCTTCTTCAGCGGAGCCCACCTATTGACCAGGAAGTTGCAGAATACCGCCTGGGGAGTCACCCCTCTTTCCACACATTGGCGGATCTTGGTCAGGGCAGGGTTGAAGGCGTCCGATAGCACCAGAAATTCTCTCCAAGCTTCAGTGTCGACGTTGGGGAGGCCTTCGGGCAGCTCCAACTTCTCGTGCTCCTCTACCGTGATGACAATCCAATCCTTCTTCCAGTCGTCCCACTTGCCAGAAGGGAACAACCTCAAGTACTTGTACGGGCACTTCTTGCACTTCACAAAATAATAGAAGCCAAGGTACTCGTCACTCTTGTCAGTGGTGTGGATGGTGAAGAAGGTGCGGAAGAGCTCGACGCAGGGGGAAATACCCACCCACATCTCGCAGAAGTGGACAAAGGTCGACACCAGAGGAATGGAGTCGGGGCCAAGGTGGTACAGCTGCAGACCATAGAAGTCTAGCAGCATCAAGAGAAAAGTGGAGAAGGGTGGGATCAGTCCCACCATGGCGTACGCGGAGAAGTACACCATGTCGCCGGCGTGCTCCTTCTTGAACGGGAGCTTGCCGGCGGGGACCAGGTGGTTGAAGGAGTCGCTGGACCACCCCATGTAGGTCCGGACCTTCTTCAAATTGCCATCAGTCGTCGAACGGCTCCTGCGGAGACCCAACTCCATCGGAGCACAGCGGGGTGAGAGAGGAAAAGCAAGCGAAAGTTTGGAGGATTTTAGCGCAAGTTCAAATGAGGGCGTAAGGAATCCCCCAACGGTGCACGCTTTCCTTCTTAAGTAAGCCCCCGCAACGCTTGGATGGAAACCGCAGAGGGGCCAACGATACAGTTCAAAAACTTCACCCTGTCAATGACAAGGGGGCCCGTGGCCACCCTGACGATCAAGTTGAGGTCCTTAACCCAGGCGAACAGTTGTCATCATGAGAGGCGGGAAGCCCGAGGGTGGCAGCCGGACAGAGCGCGCGGAACAGATACGGTTTTCATATCAGGAACCAGCGACCTTCAATTGCGTGAGATCCGCACGCTCAGATCTCACCTGCCGCATCGTGGATATGCCACGCGGCGATGGTTTAACTGCGAACTACCACCAACGGCACATCCAAATACCCTTGAAGACACGACTCAAAAACCGAAGGATGGACCCACCTCCGGTAGAACGACTTTATCCAAAAGGTCTCTCCCAGAGGTGGGCCCAGGGGGCCACCGTCGGTACCCTGTGTACCGGATACCCTTTGGGACTGCAAAGAATGCTAAGGAACTCTACATATCTGAGTTGAAGACCTCCGAAGGCCCCACGTGTCATACGAAACCGGACCTGCCTCCCTTTTATGGTTAGTCCCAGTGCCGCCACGTGTATCATAAAACCGGAGCTACATTCCTTACCTGGGAAAGCTCCGGACTAGATACCCGTGTGGCACCTCCCGGACCTAACCTCCAACAGAGGGAAGCTCCGGTATCAACATGTGTACAACAACACCGGACCTACTCGTTCAAGACAGTAAGCTCCGGAGCTGTCACACGTCCAACCGCCGGACCTTCAACCTCAACAAGCAGAATGGTGGACTTCCAACGGCTCGGACCTTCAAGGGACAATTAAAGACTTCAAGACCCGATTAAGTGTTATAATGCTATCTTAATGACACACAATCGGGGGCCCTTAATTCCAGTAACGTCACTATCAAGGCGTGTTACCACACTATTAAGGGTAATTAAGCTTATTAATTGTGTATTAAACATCAGTAATCGCCAGGGCCACATGTCGGGCCAGGCTAACGATGTAACAACCAGTCCTTAAACTATAAAAGGACTGGTCGGGCGATACACAGAAGAGACTTCTAGACACACGCCCTCAAGCGCTCATACGCTCAATACAACAACAACACACACCCGTGGAGTAGGGTATTACGCTCAGGCGGCCCGACATGTAAATCCTCGTGTCATCTTGCCATCGTATTCTGAATCTCTACGCGCCCACAACTGAACTACAAACTCCACAGGCTACCAACGGTGGTACCGGGAGAATTGCCAGAATCACACTCCGACAGTTACCATCCAAGCATTGCAGAGGCTTACTGAATGGAGAAAGTCTGCACGGGAAGAGAACTCCTTACACTTTCATTTGATCTTGCGCTTAGAGCTCTCCGCCCTTGCATCACTTTTTCCACTTCTACTCCATTTTGCGACAATGGAGTCAGGACTTCCTTCCAGCAAGATCAAGAGCGATAGCGAGTTGTTGAGAGTTCGCACCTACATGGGGTGGTCGAGTGACCCCTTCAAGAACTCGATTCGCTTCGGCAAGCTCCCTTTCAAGAAGGAAAGCACCTACGAGATCGTGTACTTCTCGACGTTGGTAGGGTTCATCCCACCGTTCTCCAGCTTCTTGTTTATGTTGTTGGACTTCTACGGTTTGCAACTCCACCACCTCGACGCCCACTCCTTCTTGTTGGTGGCGACTTTTGTCAATATTTGCGAGATGTGGATGGTGTGCCACCCTGCATCACGCTCTTCTGGACCTTCTTCACGGTCCGCACAACCAGAAAATGCAATAAGTTCCTGGGATTCTACTACTTCGTGAGGCGCAGGAATCCATCCTTCAAGTACATGAAGTCGTTTCCTTCCAGGAAGTTGGATGGCTGGAAGAAGGATTAAGTGATCATCAGGGTGGAACACCATGACAGGCTGGAGCTGCCCGATGGCCTTCCCACCATCGACACTGACAACTAGGAGGTGCTCCTGAAGCAGACGAAAGAGTACAACCCGACCTTGTCCAGGATCCGGTGTTGCGTGGAAGGAGGGGTGACCCCTCTAATGGTTATTGTGAACTTCCTGACCAATCGTTGGGCCCTGCTGAAGAAATGGACCCATACCGGATTGATGTTGGTCTCGGGTCAAACTTTGATGAAAAGGCTTTGAAGCTTCATCTCGAAAAGTTGTACCACAGAACCATCAATCTCGATGACTTGACACCTCCAGCAGAGTTCCTGCCCCTTAACGTGGTTCTGGAGGTTAGGCGAGAGCTACAGAAAGAGATGTCGGAGCTTGATGACTTGGGCATTGTGGAGAGACGTAAGAGCACTCCGCCAGCAGGGATTTCAATCCCCGGAGCTTCACAAGGCAAGGCTCCTATAGCTTCAAGCCAGAAGAAACCCAACTTGAGTCACAATAAAGGCAAATAGCTTGTCGAATCCTCTAGCCGGAAGAGGAAGCTGACGCGGTTTGACAACAGTTTCGTCAGATCGCGTCCAACAGAAGTGGTGCCTCGCCCAACTCTCAAATCGGTAGTGCCTCCAACATCGGCAGCTCCTTGGGATCCAGTGTCCATAGAGGGCACTAGGTCCGACAAGTCGACTCCGGTCCCAGTGCCATTAGCAGGCTCTAGGTCCGGAGTCCCTTCTCAACTGAGGGAGATCCCGGCTGAGGTGACGCCAATGGCTGCTACAAGCCTCGGGACAAAGTCCGGGGCCTCTGCTTCACCAACGATGGTGGGCTCTGACTTCGGTCGTCGAAGGAAGAAAATCTGTATCGACTGGTGTTGACGGCTATTATATACCAATTTCATCCGTTAATTTAACTCAATTATGTGAAGGATTTGTCATTTCTTGCACACATCACATTTCTATCTAACCCAATTCCACTTGGACTTAGAGAAATATGTGTATGCAGCATTTTATGCAGGAAATGAGGAAATGTAGAGGGACCAATCCTATAAAATATCATCCCAGCCAATCAGGCGACGACATGTGGCATCCCATGGATCAAATGACCCACAAACAGAAGTATCCGAGGAGATCCAATGGTGTATCACCCATATACATCAATGGGACCCACCTAGCAGCCACCTGGAGAAAGCACACGAGAATTGGTGCAATGACCAGGTCGACCGAACCAGGGGGTCGACCGACCTGGTCTCTGCACCAAACTCGGTTAGCCTCCGCGTGTTGGCTCCTCCCGGCTTCCTGGAGTCAATGGCGACTGATTCACGCGCTTTTGGTGGCAGGAACCGACCTCAACACTAGTATAAATAGGACCCCCTACCCCTCACTTCAACACACACCACTTGAACTTCATCTCTATTGTATACACTATCATCCATAGTCTTAGAGGAGTTAGGTTGTAGAGAGGGGAGTCTCTAGTCCCAAGTCCAAATTGGGAAAGGAGTAAGGAGTCTCTCTCTTCCCAATCCTACATTGGGAAAGGTATGACTCATGTATTCTTTCTTGTATTTGTGACTTTATTCATAATGAAGATAGTATCTTTAGTCTCTACTTATACATATACTTGGGCAAAGCGTTTCTTGTTTGATTGTGGAGTCCATGTATGTGGAAGGTATAGCTTATATGACTATTTCATCATGAACATATCTCATTATCATAGAACCTATATACCCCCACTATAGTCTAGTTAATTATAACATAACTAGGTTAGTATGGATAATTATGTTGTGTATCAACATTGGTTCAATGATGATTCAATTCATTGCCTTAGGATGGATTGTGCCTAGGCTCTTAAGGTAATTACTTAATATGCTAGCATGGTGTTAGGATAGCTAAGTAGCATTGGATGACTCGTAGACCCACGGATTGAAGAGGTAGGCAGTAGGTGGTGACAGCCCTATCTGTCCTTTGTAATCCTCCATGTTCGGCTATGCCACATGCTCTTGGCGGGAGTCTCCCTAGTATTGCTAGGGGTAAGCCCGTGCCCGATGTGTTGAACCACATAGCATAAGTATTCACTATTGATCTATCTTATGAATAATTAGTTTAGACTATGTATATGTACAACAGAGCATAGTAGGAGTACCTCCATAACTCTCAACCTTAACTAACCTCTAGGATCCTCTTATTCCCCTTAGACTTGAAAGCTCTTGTGTGTGTCACACTACCTCCACTATTATTTTATCCATCCTTACTAGATTCTTACCTAGACCTTTCTACCCTTTCCACTTGATGATTGTTATATCTCTTCCCTGCCTTTCTTTGGGATAAAATAAATGACACCCTTGGGAATACTCTTAAGGGGAAATGCTACAATGATATCTCCGTGCGCTTGCGGAATTCACTCTGTGATCCAATATAACCATTAACAAGCATCTTTGACACATCAGTTTGATATGTTTAGTTAATGGTGCGTAAGTAATACCAACAAGCATTTCTGGCACTATTGTCGGGGATGATTTGTTAGTATACCTTAGGAGTCGTCAACAACTGGAGCGGCAACGTCCCTAGGTAAGGGCCAGCTCTTTAGTTTGTATCTTGATTTTGTTTTTTTTTTTGCTTTTTCTTGAATTCTCTACCCTCTATTTCCAGAGTATCAAGAGCTTCTGCTCCAACACCCGCAAGTGCCTCGGCCCCAAAGACCGCACCGTCCGGAGCTTCTGATGTTGAAACGGCTCCTCTGGTGGTTGAGGTAGTCAACCCCACAGCTCTGGTGCCTACTAGCACCGAGACGGCCTCGGTACCAACGGTCGAAGAAGAAGTCACGTTTGCACCGGAGCAAGCTTCAACTACTTCAAAGACAGCACCGGAGGTACCGGCGCTAGTACCAGAGACTTTGGAAGTTGCGGTTGAAGCTCCAACACCAGCTCCGGAGGTGACGGAGCCATTGGCAGAAGATCCGGCTACGGGACCTTCTTCGTCTACACCGATGGCTGAAGATCCGGTAGTGAGACCCTCCTCGTCAGTGCCGGGGGTAGAAGATCCGGGTGCGGGACCTTCCTTGTCCGCACCAGAGATAGATGAACTTCTAGATCAGCCCCGCTGACGTGGAGCTGTTGGAGTCTATGCTTGTGTCATGGGTTCCAACGACTATCCCAGAAGACTTGGAGGAACTGGAGGACGAACCTCAAGCTGGTCCGGAGCCAATCCCTCTGGCGTTGTCGATTGACAATGTTTTCTCCAGCCTCTGTGAGGTCCAACTCGCCTTTGACTACGAGCGCAAGTCTCTTGAAAAAGAGTGCAACACCCTGAGGTGTTGGCACCAAAAGCTGTACTTCGAGATGAAGCTGACGCAGTACCAACTTGCGGACCAGAAAGAATGAGTGGCAGCGGAGAAGGCCCGACAGTCACGCTTGAACAAGGCGCTGGATGAATGAGAGGCTGCTATAAAAGCCCTCGATAAAAAGACCCAAGAGATCTACGAGCATGCTTAGAGAGCCAATGAAGTGGCCGAAAGCCGCTCAGAGAATCTTAACGTTGTGAGGGAACACCTCCTCAAACGTCGGGATGAATTGGACAATAAGGAGGATGAACTCCAGAAAAGAGAGGATGAAATCTCTAAGAAGCTGGCACGTGGCGAGCAGGACTTGGCTGACCGAGTGGAAAAATGCAAGTCCTGGTGCGATCAAGAGAAGCACCAAGTGTGAGTGGCAGGAGAGTCAGCAAGAGAGAAAATGTTGTCTCTGCCAGGGAGGATCAGGTGAAGGTGAAGGAGAAGGACCTTGCAAAAAGGCGAGACCGCATATATCTCCGAGAAAAGAAACTCGCTGACCAGGACAAGTTGTTGGCCGAACCGATCCAGCAGCACACCAAAGAGGTCAAGCGATTCTCGAAGGAAGGTTATGCGGAGCTTTCATCTGCAAGGAGGTCACTAGAGCAGCTTTGAAGCGTAAGATCAGTTGAGTCCCAACAGGTCTGGGACTTCTTTGGGTGAGCAAATGAAGCTCTAGTACCTTTTGGATTTAACCCGGTTCGACCGGCTGATCCGGAGCTAGAGATGGACAAGGCACTAGTGGCACTTAACTTCGCAGGCACCAAGCTGGAGGCTCTGGGGGATGTGGTCTCGACCAAATCGAGACTGAAGGTAAATCCCTGGCTAGGAACGTCACAGAGTATGTACTGACGTTCTTCTGAAGCCGATACTCCTCGATGTCTCTAGCTCCAGTGGTCGAAGGACCCATCACCGAGGAGGAGGAAGCTGACAAGGCCAGTAAGCCGCCGAGAAAGTTGCTTCATTCTTCGTGAGGAAATCCAATAGCTAGGGGCTTTCTTTTTGTACCCTCACCTTGTAAACCTTCAATTTTGAATGAATGAAATCCTTTCGAATTTCATTTTTGTCTTCAATACATTGCCCTTTATCTTGTTGGCCCCCTGATAGATGTGTTCAATTGATTGAGGACATCTACCATGAGGATTTTGACAATGTCTTGATGACTTTATTGCTCTTAACTCACAGGTAGGATTATAGCTCCAAGGTCCAAGTTTTGCTTCTGAAATCTCTAAGGACCCAGTGTTACCTCAACAGCGGGCCCCTTGGGAGTTCTCAGAGCTTGATGCTTCGACGGCGCCCACTATGAACGCATAAAACATCGACGACGAGCCCCCTGGGGGTTGTCAGAGCTTGATGCTTCGACAGCGCCCACTTTCAACGAATAAAACGTCAATGGCGGGCCCCTGGGGGTTGTCGGAGCTTGATGCTTCGACGGCACCCACTGTCAACGCCTAAGACGTTGACGACGGGCCCCCTGGGAGTTGCGGAGCTTGATGCTTCGACGGCGCCCATCGTCAACGCGTAAAACATCGACAGCGGGCCCCTAGGGGTTGTCAGAGCTTGATGCTTCGACGACGCCCACTGTCAACGCGTAAAAAGTTGATGGCGGGCCTCCTTGGGGTTTTCAGAGCTTGATGCTTCGACAACATCCACCATCGCTCATGTAGATTGCCGTCAATTGTTCATTCTTCCTACGCATGAGAGACAAAAAAGGAGTAAAATTTGTCCTCGTGTCTATAGCTTATTCGCGGCTTATTATCCTTTTTTGAATTTTAGATCATAGCAAACTCACTATGACAACATAAGTATACTGATTAAATTTCTTTATATCTGAATGCTTTCTGGATCCGACTTACTGAGACCCAACAGAATAGGTAGACTGGCGTACTTAGGGTGCTGGACCAAGCTAAGTCAATAGCGCACTCCGGACTTGTCATTAGCTTTGGTTTTCAGGCGAGTAGCCCATCTAGCGATACTAAGATCCGATAGAAGATTACCTATAAAACTTATATATCACATGAATCTCTAGGACTAAGTTTCAACTGGATTGCACAACATTGCTATTGACAAGAAGGTAAAAGATGATAAAAATAATGAGCTTACGCAAAATTAATGCACGTAGAGTCTGCTTGTACATAAATGTATTTTTTTATAGGTCTGAATAACAGGGAGACAAGGATACACTTAAAGTACATGGCCAAGTTAAGTGTGTTATTGATCTTGTACTAACCTAGGGAAGGTAAAGACACACCTAAAGTACATGACCAAGTTAAGTGTGCTTTTGATCTAATACCAACCTGACTCTATTCACAGACTCTATAATATTCATTTCAGGCAAATACAAACTCACCTCCGTATAATTAAGTGTAGAACTTACAAAGGTGCTCAATGTTCCATGGATTGGCAAGTGGTATCCCATCCTCTGTTGCCAAGCGGACGCATCGAGGACGGGAAACTTTTATTACTCGAAAGGGACCTTCCCAGTTGAGGGAAAGATTGTTCATCCCTTCGCGAGTAAGTATTCGCTGCAGCACTAGATCAACTTTCTCCAACTGTCGGTTGCGCACATACCTTTGGTGATAGCGTCGGAGCGCCTGTCGGTAGCGCGCATTTCTGACAGATGCTTGCCACCTTGCCTCGTCGACGAGGTCTACATATTCACGCTGGAGCTGGTCCTGTGTTGCTTCGTCGAAGGTTCAGACTCGGAGAGAACCCATGGTGACCTCCGAAGGAAGCACTGCTTCAGCTTCGTACACAAAAAAGAAGAGTGTCTCTCATGTTGCCCAACTAGGTGTTGTCCATCTCACCCACAACGCAGATGGAAGCTCTTCTATCCAGTTAGTGCCATATTTCTTCAAGCGCTCATAAGTGCGTGTCTTGAGTCCCTTGAGTATTTCTGTGTTTGCTCTCTGAGCTTGGCCATTGCTTGCCGGATGAGTTAGTGATGCATAGCTGACTGATATGCCGAGGTATTCACAATACTCTTGGAATGTTGCACTCGTGAATCGGGTTCCGTTGTTAGTGATGATTCTGTTCGGAAGTCCAAATTTTGCAGACAATGGACTTCAAGAACTTGATGGCAGATTGCTTGTTGATAGTCACAACTGGAGTTGCTTCTGGCCACTTCGTGAACTTGTTGATGGCGACATAATCGGTACCCTCCGATGACTTTTGGGAAAGGTCCCAAAATGTCAATCCCCCACACGGCGAATGGCCACGTGGGAGGAATCATTTGCAGTGATTGTGCCGATGTGTGAATCTGCTTCGCGTGGAACTGGCACGCTTCAGACTTCTTGACTAGATCGGCTGCATCCTGGAGTGCGGTAGGCCAATAAAAACCATGCTGAAAGGCCTTACCGACTAGCGTGTGGGTGATGCGTGGTTCCCGCACTAGCCTCCATAGATCTGTGAGGAGTTCGCAACCTTCTTCCCGGTGTGAGACCTATGTGTGCTTAATACATTGGCTTGTCGTGAATACACTTGGACTTGATGATAAAAGTTTTGAATATCACCAAAACACCTTTTTATCAAGGTCCGACTCTAGCTCTGAGCTACAGCAAAGTCCTACTAGCTTTGGTCAGCTCCGGTGAAGTTTTGTCTTTGATAGCTCCGACATGTTTTTGATAGCTCTGCCATGTTTTTGCTAAGCTCTGAAGTTGATTTTTCTAGCTCCAGCTTTTGGGATTACTAGTTCCGACTAGTTCTGGTTAGCTCCGGCACTAGGTCCTACTAGTTTTGTAAGCTCCGGCGGGAGCTTGGTTGTACTAGTTTTGGTAAGCTCCGGCGCTAGGTTCTACTAGTTTTGTTAGCTCCGGCTCAAGGTCCGGGTTGCTCTGGCAAGGTCCGGAACTTGACCGTAGTGCTTCTGCTTTTCATTTGCAATGTTTCGTATTTGCTTTACATTGTTGGAAAGATTGCTTAGTATTCATTTGCTAAGTTTTTGGTGCATTTTGGTTGATATGGATGATATCGTGTTACTTTGGTTTTGCAACATGCTTATGTGAGGTTCTCACGTAGGGTGTTGTGTTCGGAACAAACTTGAGTCAAGTCGAGGACTTGGGCTTGTATGGATTGGTTGTTTATTCATGTGCAGGTGTTGCTTGAGTTCAAGACATGGCTGGTAACGGGATCCATTGGACTAGTCTCAGGGAGGAGATGAGGTTCCAACAACTAAATTCAGGAGGAATTGTGGTTGAGCTGATCAGGAGGTTATGCAGCATGATTGAATCAAGAACAATGCATATGAAGGTATCGTGGACGTCATTGGAAGATGTTTGGACGTGTGCAAGGAGTGCATGGACGTGGCTACATGGTTCCGAGACGTGATGAAGAGATGTGGACGTAAAGAGTTGGTCGGAAAGGTCCAACCGACTAGGTTATGGACTCAGGCTGTGGCTGAGTCGGGTTTGACTCAAATATGGAAAGATTTGAGTTGGTTATGATAGGATTTCGTGTGGGTCACGAATTTGAGTTGTTTAGGAATGTGGGATACGTTCTTAAGGTGTTTGGAAGTCTTAAGATTGCTTCTATCTGGGTATAGAAGAATCCTAAGCAGTTATGGAAAGTTACGATTCGTGAACAGAGTAGGATTAGGTTCCTGATCTGAGTTGAGTTGGCTTTCGAGCTGGTTATATAAGCAAGGGAGCCCAGAGCTCATGGGACACAACTTTGGGGCTGTTCCTCTTGTGTTCTATTGAATAAAATTCGTAGTTTGAAGGAACTTTTGTGCCTTGTTCGTCCGACCGATTCCAGACAAGTTTTACTCGTCGAGTTTCTGGACAGCACTACCTTTTGTCGGTGGTTTTATCATAACTCGAGTTTTACAGATCCAATTGACGTGATTCTTTTTGGGTTGTCTTCACAACTTGATTTTCTATCATATGTCGAAATTTCGCGGTCATTGGATTTGTGGTCTATGATCTACACGAGTTTATTTGCAGTGTTCCAGAACTGTTTTTTCTCGGGTAGGGCAGATTGACCATTGTTTGATCTTTCGATCATAACTTGAGTTTTTCTTGACGGATTTGAGTGATTCTTTTTGTGTTGTCTTCGTGACTTGATTCTCTCTGATATATATCACTTTTTTCACGGTGAAACATGTTTAGATTAGTCTTACACATGATTTCTTTAACAGATCATTTTTCTGCCGAAAGGGTTTTGGGTTTAATTGTTTCCGCTGCTTAAGATTTTTAAATCTACCATTCACCCCACTCTGGTAGCTTTTCACGTGCTCTTCGATCCTACAATTGGTATCAGAGCCACGGTGCTCTAATCTTTGTGATTTGCGTGTGTTTTTGACTAATCATCATGGAGAAGTACTCCGCCAAACCTTGTGTGTTTGCTGGTATTGGTTTTCAGGTTTGTAAAACACGCATGGAGGCTTTCATCCAGGCACAAGGCTTTGCAATATGGGAGAAGATATACAAGCCTTACGAAGTGCCATCAAACGATCAAGTTACATCTACAAATCTGAGAGATGTCGACAACAACAACAAGGCTCGGAACTTGATCATACAAGGATTAACACAAAGCGACTTCGACCGTGTTGCACACCTCCGATCTGCATACGATGTGTGGAAAGCACTTTGTGACTACCACGAAGGATCCAACACGATCAAAGAGGTAAGGCAAGACATGTTCAAGAAAGAATACATGCACTTCGAGATGCAACCCGGTGAGTCTATTGATGACCTTTTTGCTCGCTTTAATAAGATTCTCAGCAACTTGCGTAGTGTCAATGTTAATTTTTCAGATGCTGAAAATGCTAGGCAATTGCTAAGTGCATTAGATATGTCAATTTGGGAGATGAAAGTCACATCTATTCGTGAATCTACTGTCATGAGTTCACTTAGGCCCCATTTGGTATGGTTCCAGATTCACACAGAATCAGAAATGTTTCAGTTCCAATGCTGAAACGGTTTTAGACTCTGGAATAGAATCACTTTAGAAACCGTTTGGCTAGCATATCTATTTCAGTTTCAGGAGAGAGGATAGAAATGTTGAATTGACCCATTTAACCTTGATTGGTTTGTTGTTGTTCTTCATTTATGTTTGTGATTATGTAATGACGTTGACAATAAAAAAATAGCCTCCGGTCGTAATGTTGACTCCTAGTGAGAACGTTGTAACATATCATGTCTATTATTTGGTTGCTGTAAGTTTTTATTTTGTTTGTATTATCACGTTGACGAGTTTAGAAAAAAGACGAAAATAAAGAAATTTTGGCCACTGATCCGAAGCATTCTAAGGTAATGGCAAATCTTTGTAATTTTTCTAGAACTTAGACCCGAGTTACTATTGATCAAAGTGTTCCAAGGTGTGGAACACCTTTTCAGGTGTTTCACCTCCACAGTTCAAAAAAGTAAATCACTTCAGAGTGATTCTCCCCTGAAACGTTTCTCTTTTTTGCCGTTTGGATCAGTTTCAAGTGATTCTACCCAGAATCAGAAACGTTTCATCCATCCAAACGGGCCCTTACTTTAGATGTGCTATATTCCAAGTTAAAAACTAATGAAATTGACATAATCTCATGTAAGAACCCTAATAAGTATATTGCATTTGTTTCACAACGTGATACGTCTAGCTTCGGCCAATCATCATCTTGCAATACTCTTGCTTTGTTGTCCTCACTAACCGTGGAGCAGATCGAAGAATTTCCAAAAGAGGAGTTGGCACTCATCTCTACTAGATTCGAAAAAGCATTGCAAAATGTGAGAACTAGAAGGAGAGGAAGCTCCGGACCTCAACGCTGTTTTGAATGTGGTAAAACAGGACACTTTCATACAGAATGCCCTAACCTTTCAGGTCCGACCACCCGGGATGAAAAACAAAGCAAGGTTCGAACCTCCTCTGGAAATTTCAACAACAAGAAAAAAGGTACCATAGGACGCAAGATGATCAACAGTTTCATCACCGCGCTTCAAGAGTTCAGTTCAAGCGATGTGGACATTGGAAGTGATGAAGATGAAGATGATTTGGCAAACTTGTGCTTCATGGCGGGCAAGTCAAGATCAAGTATGGAGGAGGCAGAACACAACAGTGACAATGAAGAGGTATGTCCTACTTGCGAAGAAATGTGTGATGCTATTTCTCGTGCCACTATTATTGTTAAGAAAAAGGACAAAAAGCTTAGGGATAGTGCTGCTAAAATTGAATCACTAGAATCTAAAATCAACCATTTAAAAACTTTGATTCCTAGTGATGATGCATGTTCCTCATGTGATTTAATATATGAACAATTGTCCTCATTAAGAAGTGCGCACACCTCCACACTTGATAAACTCGAGTTAGAAATTGAAAAGAACAAAGAGCTTGCTGCACTTAATGATAAAAACTTGAAAGATGGTAGTTGTTCTACAATTGATTTGCATTGTTCTACTTGTGATGATCTTGATAAGAAACTACAGGATGCTATGAATGAAATTTCTATATTGAACAATGCTTTACGTTCTCATGAAGTTAAATTTTGTTCCAATTGCAAACTAAAAGGAAAAACTTCATGTGAAAATTGCCTTGATCTGTCCAATAAACTTGATTACATGCATAGGACATTAGATCAGTTTTGTAATGGGAATAAGAACCTAAACTTACTGCTGAATTCTTCCAAGTCTTGAAATGATAAAACTGGTTTAGGTTTTGATTCTCATGCTCATGCTAAGGCACATCCACCTAAAATTGTAAAGTCATTAGGAAATGGTTTGATTCAAACAGTTCCTAAACAAAAAGGAGTGGTTTTCAAATCTGCAGGAGTATTGTCTCATTCGGTTTCAAATAAAAATATTGCTTGCTCATCTAGACATGAACACAAAGTTAAATTTCATTGTACCTTCTGTGGTAGAGATGGTCATGTCATAGATTTTTGTTATAGACTAGCTAAACAACAGAAAAGGGAAAGAATGGTTGCTAGATCTCATAACTTTCATGCAAAATTTGTTGCACACATTGAACCGAATGTACAACCTGCTGTTTTGAGTCAAAAACATTCAAAGTTTGCCTCCGGACCTTCTGTTTTTGCCTCTGGAGCTACTGATTTTTGTGCTACACAAGTAACACCTTATAGGTCAGTACTCAAGAATAAAAAATCTCAAACTTTGACTCATAAACATGCTGTTTTGTCTCAGCTTTCGCGTATTTTTCCTGCTGCATGTTGCGTGACTCAGTACTGGATTCCTAAATGCCTTTTGACTAACCTCAGTATTGAGTCATCGACGTATTGTGCTTTTATGTAGGTTACACGTTTGAGGAAGGAGAACATTTGGATTGTGGATTCAGGTTGCTCACGCCACATGACCGGTTCACATACTCCTCTCACAATGATCATGACAACTGAACCATGTCAACTTTTGCATCTTGACACCGTAGGACCTTCACGTGTTCAATCCTTCGGAGGTAAATGGTATGTTCTTGTTATCGTTGATGATTATTCTAGATACTCTTGGGTTTACTTTATGGCGTCTAAGAATGAAGTTTTTAGTCACTTTAGAACTTTATTTCTTAGATTATCAATTGATCACCCAAGATCATTAAAAGCAATTAGAAGTGATAATGGAACTGAATTTAAAAATCAATCTTTTGATCACTTTTGTGCTGAAAATAGAATAGATCATCAATTTTCTTCACCATATGTACCTCAACGAAACGGTGTTGTAGAAAGAAAGAACAAAACCTTAGTTGAGATGGCTAGGACTATGCTTGATGAATATCAAACTCCTAAGAAATTTTGGGCTGGTGCGTTAGCAACCGCTTGTTATGTCTCAAATCGTGTTTTCTTGCGTGCTAAGCTAGGTAAAACACCATATGAGCTCTAGTTTGGACATAGGCCTAGTGTTATACACTTTCGGGTCTTTGGTTGCAAATGTTTTGTTAAGAAACATGGTAATCTTGATAAATTTGAACCTAGATCCATTGATGGCATGTTTCTTGGTTATCCATCTCATACTAGAGGCTACCGTGTGCTTTTACTTGACACTAACAAAATTGTGGAGACTTGTGAAGTGTCTTTTGATGAATCTAGCCCAGGTACTAGCTCAAACATTGCAGGTCCAGATCCATATCCACAGGGGGAGAGCATTTTCATTGAAGATGAGGAAGAATTGGAGTTGCTGCCAGAAAATTCAGCAGCTAAAGACTTTGGTTTAGCTTCGGATGTTAATTCTCTACCAGCACCGACAACCATCAATGCTGATTCAAATCATCCTCAAGCCACAAGCTCATCGATTTGTGATGAACATGAAGAAGAAGAAGCTTGTGAGACATCTGTTCCCCTACGGTTTTACAAAGATCATCCCCCACAACAGATGATTGGAAGCTTGCACGAACGAGTCACACAGTCCAGGTTTTGCGATCCCAACTCTCATGCTCATTCTGCTTTTTTTGCTTCTTTTGAACCCAAAGATATATCACACGCACTCACTAATGAATCTTGGATTATTGCCATGCAAGAAGAGTTAGAAAATTTTGAAAAAAAAATAATGTTTGGAAACTTGTACCTCCACCTCAAGGTCACACTTTAATTGGAACTAAATAGGTATTTAAAAATAAACAAAGTGAGGATGGGGTTGTGGTTAGGAATAAGGCTAGGTTGGTTGCTCAAGGTTTCACTCAAGTTGAAGGTCTAGATTTTGATGAAACTTTTGCTCCTGTCACTAGATTAGAAGCCATAAGAATTTTGTTAGCTTTTGCAGCATCTAAAGGTTTTAAGCTATATCAAATGGATGTTAAAAGTGCTTTTCTTAATGGCTACATAGATGAGGAGGTTTATGTCAAACAACCATCGGGTTTTGAAAATCCAGATTTTCCTAATCATGTTTACAAACTGTCCAAAGCCTTATACGGTCTCAAACAAGCCCCTAGAGCATGGTATGATAGGTTAAAAACATTCTTAATTGAAAAGGGGTTTACCATGGGCAAGGTGTATAAAACTCTTTTTGTGCTTAAGCATGGCAATGACTCATTATTAATTCAAGAGTATGTGGATGATATTATCTTTGGTTGTGTTTCTCATGATCTTGTGTCCAAGTTTTCAGCAATGATGAGTTCCGAATTTGAAATGAGTATGATGGGTGAACTCACTTACTTTTTGGGGCTGCAAATCAAGCAAACCAAGGAGGGTACCTTTGTGCATCAAACGAAGTCTACCAAAGGCCTCCTAAGGCACTTCAACATGGACAAAAGCAAGCCTCTTCGGACACCAATGGGAACAGCAACAACACTTGAACTTCATGAAGAAGGTGAATCTATGAATCAAAAAGAATATAGAAGCATGATCGGATCACTTTTGTACCTCACGACATCAAGACCAGACATACAATTCAGCGTATGTCTTTGTGCACGCCGGTTTCAAGCTTCCCCCACGTGTTTCACATTGTCAAGCCGTCAAAAGGATTCTCAGGTACTTACATGGAACCCAATAATTTGGCATTTTTCTTCCTTCTTCCTCAATCGTTACTTTGAAAGCTTTTTTGGATGCTGATTTTGGGGGTTGTAGGATTGATAGGAAAAGTACTTCCGGTGCTTGTCATTTTCTTGGTAATTCTCTTGTTGCTTGGTCCTCTAGAAAACAAAATTCAATTGCACAATCCACAGCCGAATCTGAATATGTAGCTGCTGCTAGTGCTTGCTCACAAATTCTTTGGATTGTTCAAACACTTAAGGACTATGGTGTTGATCTAGATAGTGTTCCACTGTTCTGTGATAACACTAGTGCCATTTGCATTGCTAAAAACCCCGTGCAACATTCTAGAACTAAGCACATTGACATTAGGTATCACTTTCTCCGAGATAATGTTGAAAAAGGAAACATTATGCTTCACCATGTAGATACCGAACAACAATTGACTGACATTTTTACAAAACCTTTGGATTTCACTCGTTTTTGTTACATTCGTAGTGAAATAGGGGTTATGCATCCTCATGGCTTAAATTGAGGGGGAGTTTTTGAAACTTGGGAAGTCTTTGTGTGAATCTGAAATTAAAATAATATGAGCATAGTATTTCATACATATATGACTCTGTGATTCCTTTTACATGCTGAAAGTTCTTACTACATTACTCGTGTTATACATTATGTAGTTTTTGCCATGTCTAGTAATTGGAATAATTACTTACACTAAAACTGGTTATGGTCGAACTTTCTTGCTGTTTTGAACTTGTTACATGTTCACGAGTGCTTTTAATCATAAAGAAATAATCAAGTAATCAACTCACATGTTGAGTTTTTATGAACAAATATAAATTTAGAAAAGATCAAGAGAATATGCATGCATCGCACTTCTTCTTTTGAGATAGCTTATCATTGCACTTAGATATGAACTTGGAAGAAGTTGTGTATAACTAAAACCATGTCCTTAAGCTTCTGATTGTCAAATGACATAGGCTTGGCTTGGTTGGTTAGAATAAGGTAGATGCGCATATAATCTCTTGCAAATATCATATGATCTAAATTTGTGTTTTGAAAAATAATAAAATGCAGCAACTATTGTCATGCTTTCAAGTTATGAAATAGTTAAGTTTGTGAGATCATGACTTGCTTAAATTGAAAATTACATATGATCTCTAGCATGGCTTACACTACTTTATGTATCTCATTGATGTGATAGTGTAAGTTACTTGATAGTATGACTTGGATGAGCTTTGTTTTATATGTATATGTTATAATATGCTCATAACAATTAAAATTTCTCTTTTACCTTGCTGAATACATTGTCAAAGGGGGAGAGATTAATCACACATTCAAAAAGGGAAAGATAATGTGCATGGGGAGAGATGATAAAGGGGGGGAAATATGTGAATTTTGAATTTTTGCTTTTCTTCTCATTTTATTTCTGATTTACAAAAAGGGGAGAAATTGTCTTCAAAACTTTTAACGAGGATAAGCCAATGTTCGGATTTTAAGTGGTGTGGCCAATGCATTCATCAAGGGGGAGATTGTGAGACCTATGTGTGCTGAATACATTGGCTTGTCGTGAATACACTTGGCCTTGATGATAAAAGTTTTGAATATCACCAAAACACCTTTTTATCAAGGTCCGACTCTAGCTCTGAGCTACAGCAAAGTCCGACTAGCTTTGGTCAGCTCCGGTGAAGTTTTGTCTTTGATAGCTCCGAAATGTTTTTGATAGCTCCGCCATGTTTTTGCTAAGCTCCGAAGTTGATTTTTCTAGCTCCGACTTTTGGGATTACTAGTTCTGACTAGTGCGGGTTAGCTTCAGCGCTAGGTCCTGCTAGTTTTGTAAGCTCCGGCGGGAGCTTGGTTGTACTAGTTTTGGTAAGCTCCGGCGCTAGGTTATACTAGTTTTGTTAGCTCCGGCTCAAGGTCCGGGTTGTTCTGGCAAGGTCCGGAACTTGACCATAGTGCTTCTGCTTTTCATTTGCAATGTTTCGTACTTGCTTTACATTGTTGGAAAGATTGCTTAGTATTCATTTGCTAAGTTTTTGGTGCGTTTTGGTTGATATGGATGATATCGTGTTACTGTAGTTTTGCAACATGCTTATGTGAGGTTCTCACGTAGGGTGTTGTGTTCGGAACTAACTTGAGTCAAATCGAGGACTTGGGCTTGTATGGATTGGTTGTTTATTCATGTGCAGGTGTTGCTTGAGTTCAAGACATGGCTGGTAACGGGTTCCATTGGACTAGTCTCAGGGAGGAGATGAGGTTCCAACAACCAAATTCAGAAGGAATTGTGGTTGAGCTGATCAGGAGGTTGTGCAGCATGATTGAATCAAGAACAATGCATATGAAGGTACCGTGGATGTCATTGGAAGATGTTTTAACGTGTGCAAGGAGTGCATGGACGTGGCTACATGGTTCCGAGACGTGATGAAGAGATGTGGACGTAAAGAGTTGGTCAGAAAGGTCCAACCGACTAGGTTATGGACTCAGGCTGCGGCTGAGTCGGGTTTGACTCAAATATGGAAAGATTTGAGTTGGTTATGATAGGATTTCGTGTGGGTCACGAATTTGAGTTGTTTAGGAATGTGGAATACGTTCCTAAGGTGTTTGGAAGTCTTAAGATTGCTTCTATCTGGGTATAGAAGAATCCTAAGCAGTTATGGAAAGTTACGATTCGTGAACAGAGTAGGATTAGGTTCCTAATCTGAGTTGAGTTGGCTTTCGAGCTGGTTATATAAGCAAGGGAGCCCAGAGCTCGTGGGACACGACTTTGGGGCTGTTCCTCTTGTGTTCTATTAAATAAAATTTGTAGTTTGAAGGAACGTTTGTGCTTTGTTCGTCCGACTTGTTCCAGACAAGTTTTACTCGTCGAGTTTCTAGACAGCACTACCTTTCGTCGGTGGTTTTATCATAACTCGAGTTTTACAGATCCAATTGACGTGATTCTTTTTGAGTTGTCTTCACAACTTGATTGTATATCATATGTAGAAATTTCGCAGTCATTGGATTTGTGGTCTATGATCTACACGAGTTTATTTGCAGTGTTCCAGAACTGTTTTTTCTCGGGTAGGGCAGATTGACCATTGTTTGATCTTTCGATCATAACTTCAGTTTTTCTCGACGGATTTGAGTGATTCGTTTTGCGTTGTCTTCGTGACTTGATTCTCTATGATATATATCACTTTTGTCACGATGAAACACGTTTAGATTAGTCTCACACACGATTTCTTTAACAGATCATTTTTCTACCGAAAGGGTTTTGGGTTTAATTGTTTCCGCTGCGTAAGATTTTTAAATCTACCATTCACCCCCCCCCCCCTCTGGTAGCTTTTCACGTGCTCTTCGATCCTACACCCGGGAAATGCACCGCATTAGAATGCCATTGGCACCACGTAGGTAGAGATCCCCTTATACCAACATGTATCTTTTAGCCAATCTGACAATTCGCTCAGTGGATACACCATCTTCAGGAAGGATGTTGTCTTTCAAGTATTCCCGGACCTCCAAGATCCATGCATCGGGACTGACTTGAGCTTCCGTATCTTGCACGCTTGGTTGCTCGGAGCTTCCTGTAGCGCCTACGATCCTTGGTAGACACCATGGTAACAGGGCCACCGGGATCGCCAGCTTCGGGGTGTTGGTCTCGCCCCCATCACTCAGTTCGAGAGGTTAAGCGACATGTGCTGATAATATCCTAACAAAAATTGCATCGGGTGCTTGAACCCTGGTTGAAGCTTTTGTCGAGAGGTTGTCAGCTTCAATGTTATTGAGACACTGGACATGGCAGACGTCCAGGACGTGTAAATCTTTTTGCAACTTCTGGACTTCAAGTAGATAAGCAGCAAGCTGTGGTTTATTACAACTACATTCACCTTTGACTTGTTTGATGATGAGTTGTGAATCGCCCTTCATGAGGAGTTGTCGGACGCCATATGATAGCACCACCTTGAGTTCAAAGATGAGAGCTTCATATTCCGCCATGATGTTGGTTGCCTTGAAGTCGAGGTTCACCATGTACTTAAATTTCTCCCTAGTCAGAGCCAGGAGAAGGATTCTAGCTCTGGCCCCTTGCTTCTGCAAGGATCTGTCGAAGTAGAGAGTCCAGTGAGGCTCAGTGAAGACCGGGACCTTAGGTTACGGCTTTTGGTCACTGAGGCTCCCTGGAGTTGATGAAGAAGGTGTCCACTCTGCCATGAAGTCAGCCAGCGTCTAACTCTTGATTGCATGTCAAGGCAGGAATTAGAGGTCAAATTCTGCCAACTTTGTTGCCCACTTGGCAATATTCCCTGTAGGATTGGGATTATGTAAAATTACTCGTAGTGGATAAGAGGTTACCACTGATATCTTGTGGGCTTGGAAGTAATGACGAAGCTTCCTTGAGGCAACAAAAATTGTATACAACAGTTTATGCACCTCAATGTACCAAGTCTTGGCGTTGTGAAGTACTTCACTGATGAAGTACACCGCCGTTGGACAGTTCGAACCCTCCCGAAGGGGTCCGAAGCTTCTTCTTCATCAACCCGGACCCTCCTCAGAGGGGTCCGGATCTCCTTCTTGGTCAACAGATACTCCCTTGGATGAGAGAGGTTGATCCACAGGCATCTTGCCTTTAGTATCCGTGCCTGAGGGTTGGGACCCAGACTCGCCTTCAAGTAGCTCCGGACCCTCTCGGGGGGGTCTAGGCTCCTGAGTTGAAGATGTTTCTAGTCTTTCCGAAACTAGAACCATACTGACAACCTCTGTAGGTGCAGCGATGTAAAACAGAAGAGGCTCACCAGACTCTGGAGCTACCATGATTGGTAGTCTGGTGAGTAGCTGCTTGAGCTCTTGGAACACCTTTTCTGCTTCTTCAGACCAATGGAATGGTCTCGACTTCCTCAACAGCTTGAAGAAGGGTAGCGCCCGCTCTGCCAGACTTGAGATGAACCGACTGAGCGAAGCTAGACACCCAGTAAGCTTCTTGACATCCTTGATATGGGCTGGAGGCTGCATCCCTTCGATGGCTTTGACCTTCGCCGGATTTGCTTCGACTCCTTAGTGGGTCACCAGGAAACCAAGAAGCTTTCCGAAGCTAACCCTGAAGACACATTTGTTTAGGTTGAGATTCATGCGCATCTGTTGCAGCTTGTCGAAGATGGATTGAAGATTGTCGAGGAGTGAGTCTTTGTTCTTCACCTTGACAATGATGTTATCAACGTAGACTTCCACCAGGTCCCTAATCAGCTCCCCGAAAGATTTGTGCATGGCTCGCACAAAAGTTGAGACTGCATTTTTAAGACCAAAAGGCATGGCAATATAACAATACAACCCATCTACTTTGATAAAGGCGGTATGCTCTTCATCTTTCTTAGACATTGAAATTTGACGATATCCAGAATAAGCGACTAGGAAACACAGTAGTTCACACCAGGAGGTAGAATTCACTATTTGATCTATTATTGGTAGTGTAAAAGGGTCTTTTGGACATGTCTTATTCAAAGTGGTGTAGTCGATGCACATACGAAGCTTCCCGCTAGCCTTTGGCACGATGACTGGGTTTGCCAGCTACCGTGGATGATGAACCTGTCGGATGAATCCAGCATCAAGCAGCTTTTTGACTTCTTCTCTGATGAAGTTCTGCTGCTCAACAGATTTATTCCAGGGCTTCTGTTGTGTAGGTCGTGCGTCAGGGTATATCTTCAGATGGTGCTCGATCACCTCCCTGGGGATCCCAGGCATTTTTTATGGTTGCCATTCAAACACGTCGACATTTGCTCGGAGGAAAGTGACGAGCGCGAGTTCCTATTTGTGAGTCAGACCTCCCAATATACGGGTGGTTTATGTAGCATCAGAACCAATTTGAACAACTTTAACGGGAATTCTAGTGTCGCCGCTTGGTTGCACACGAGGTGCAGAGGATGAACCGCGCTGGCGCGAGATCGGTGGTTATTGAGCAGCTTGCTCCTTGTCGGATTTCTCTTCTTGCGTTGTTGCAAGCGTATGAAGTTCTTCCAGCGCGGTAACCCCAGCAGTGCGGTCCCCTCTAATCCAGAGGACACCTGACAGAGTTGGCATTTTCAACACGAGGTAGCCGTAGTGGACTACAACCATGAACCTATACAAGGTTGGCCTACCTAGGATCGCGTTGAAGAGAAGATTAATGTGTGCCACATCAAACACCAGCTTCTCGGACCTATAGTTGTCCCGTGTCCCAAAATTCACTGGTAGGGTAACCGATCCGAGAGGTGTGATGACTCCCGGACCTACTCCAGGGAATGGGCGTGAGGGCCTAAGGTCTGAGTGGTTGAGTTGGAGCTTCACAAAAGCTGTGAAGCTAAGGAGGTTGAGGGTCGCACCTCCATCCATCGGGACATGGAAGAGCTAGATATTCTTGATAGTCAGGGAGACCATCAAGGTCAATTGTACATCTCCTTCCATGTTTTTCAAACAATCCGAAGCATCAAAAGTGATGGAAGTATCCATCCACTTTCGATGAGGTTCGACCTTGGTAGTAGGAGCAGCGGCAGCCATCTCTCGATGCATAGTCCTAAGAATGCGTCAGGAGGTGATATCCTAGGACCCTCCATACATCATATGGAGAGTCTTCAGACGCTTATTGTTGGAGATGTTGGAGTTGTCGTCGACAGTGTTGTAGACTGCCTTTAGCGCCTTCTTGGCATCTTGGAAGCCTAGCTCCTGATCAGACGGAGCTTCATCGACTTTTTGCTTCCCTTCCCGCTGTCAGAAAAGCATCTCGTCTTGACGCTTGCTGCTGTGTTCAGCAAGCCTCTTGACCTCACGACAGTCTTCTAGATTGTGGCTTGTCAATTTGTGAATCGGACACCACATCTTTTCACTGTCACCATCTTCAAACGATGGTCGAGGTCGCTTGTCGGGGTGTGGCCCCCGACCACCAGGTTCTGCGGCAGCGACAACAGTAAGTGTGCCGGCAAGTGAGTTCTTGAAAGTGCATCTAGTTCCCTTATGGGTTATGGTTGATTAATGACAAACAATTAAAGAGCTAATGATTTTGGTTGAGTTCTTGCAGAAAATGTAGTATGGATTGAAATTCACAAAAAAGGAGAAAAGGCGCGAAAAGTGAAGTAGAAATAGGTTTTCTATTTCTCCTTGAGTCATAGGAAAATATGAACTATTAAAAGGGACACGATCCGCGAAAACTTAGTGAGTCAAATGGGAGCTCAACCTCTTGGGTAGGTTTCAGGAAAATCCCTTTGTCAGAGTCGGACTCGTCTGATGCCTTGGATCAGACATGTCCGAAAACCTTCAGTCTAGAGTCAGACTTGTCTGACACCTTGGGTCGGATAAGTCCAAAATTCCTTTGGGGGAATTCAAACATGTTCAAACTGTATTTCGGACATGTCTGAAACTTCTCTGGTCGTTCTCAGACATGTCTAAAGTGGGTCGGACATGTCTGAGGTACTTGACTTAGAAATATCTTCTAAGTGTCTAAAACTCGGAATTGTTCAAGAAGTGGTTCAGACAAGTTCGAGAAGTCTCTATTCAATTTCAGACATGTCCGAAGTGGGTCGGACATGTCCGAGGTGGACATCATTGGCTCAATGCCTCGGATAAGTTTGAGTTGAAAAACCTCTCCTTGTGTGTCAGACTTGTCCGATGGTAGTCGGACGTGTCCGATGCGGTGTAGATTAAAATTCGAGTGATTAGCCATAAAGATTATGTTGCCAGTCTGTCGAACTTGTCCGAACTTGGGTCGGACTTGTCCGACATGGGCTGTCACCTAACGACTAAAAAACTTTTTGAGTATAAATTGGTGAGGATTCCGCCCCCAATCCAGCCTAACCCTATGTAAACTCTCAGAGTCGTCTCAAGCCCTAAAGAAACCCTCCTCTCTTGTTCTTCACCCTCTTGAGCCCAAATCTGAAGATTTTTGGGAGGTGTGAAGGAGAGATAGTGAGAATTGAAAAGAGAAGTCCATAGGGGGTTGAGCAACGTTTGATTTGCTGAGTTTCTTCGTGATCGCATGTTTGTTACTTTTGGGGTTCTCCCCTAGACGGTTAGGCGTCGCCTCGAAGATTTCTTGCGTGATTTCTCCCCTAGACGGTTAGGCGTCGCCTCGAAGATTTCTTGCGTGATTTCTTGATCCGCGGAAGTTTGTAATCTTTGTGATAGTGGAAGATCCAAGACTTGACCTTTGAGGCGTCTTGGCGAGGATAGGGCTGTTAGGCCCGACTCTTTTTGGGTTCCTCAACAGGGACGTAGGTTTCTTCGTGGAGCTGAACTTTGGGAGAAAATCCTTGTGTTCATTGTCTCTATTTACTTTTTTGCAAAGTCCTTACTTTCTAGTGATCATCTAGGTTTACTTTATTTCTAGCACTTAATCTTATTTCTATCATCTACTAGAATTGCTAGGACGCATTTCCATTCACTAGGTTGCGTAAAAACTCCATTTTTATCACTTCCCTGTGAATTCTGTCGGACTTATCCGATCAGGATCATACTTGTCCGACTTTAGTCAGACAAGTCCAATTCTAAGTTAGACAAGTCCGACTTGCATTGACAGGACATATTTTAATTGAGTCTAGATTTTCGATTATTGCCTATTCACCCTCCCTCTAGGCAACTTTCAATAGGTATCTGAGCAAGTCTCTCCACCAAGAGACTAACAACTCAGAGAGGAGATGGCCAACATAGGAAACAACCCGGTGATCGTTGATGGAGATGACAAGACGAAGAACATTGATGTGCCTCAAGATGATCCAAATGACGACGAGGAAGTGCGTCTACTCAAGGCGTGACTTTGTGAGAAACTAGATTTTCCCAAGAAGGAGACCAAGGCGATCGGTCCAATCAACAACGATGAGAGTAATTCACAAGACTACTCCCAATATCCTAACAACTATGAGTGATTAACTGCTAGCAATCACTATTTATCTATTCCTATTGGGAAACCTCCCCAATTTGATAGAAATGATTATTCTATATGGAAGCATAACATGAAGATGCATCTCATTTCCTTAAACCCTAGCTTGTGGCAAATTGTTTTGACAGGTGTTCATCTTCCCAAGAATGAGGAGGACGTGACCCCGGAGCAAGTCGTCCTACTCCACCGTAATGCTCAAGCGGTCAGAGTGATCACCTCATCCTTGACCCGAGAGGAGTTCAACCGGATTGAAGGGTTAGAGGTGGCAAAATAAATATGGGACACGCTCAAGACGACACATGAGGGCAACCATATCATTAGGGAGGCAACGATCGAAATGATTGAAAGAGAACTTGGGAGGTTCACTATCATGGATGGTGAGACCCCCGAAGACATGTACAACCGCCTCAAGACCCTCATCAACAAGAGCGATCCTATGGAATCACCCAATGGACGGACCACAAAGTGGTGAAGAGAATGGTTCGGCATTCATGCCTCGAAATGTTACTCTTTGCTCACTAATTCGTGAAAGTTCGAGATTCCACAAGATGACCCCCAAAGAAGTGCTAGAGGGAATCATCAACCTTGAGATGATGGAGCAAGAGGTTATGTTATACAACAACCTTCAAAAACTCTCCTCCTCCAAGAAGAGAGATGTTGCATTCAAGGCAACGTCCTAAAGATCCCAAGAAAAAGGCGGGAGTGATGAAGAGAGCCCCGACACCGATGAGGAAGAGGCACCCTTCATCAAAAACTTCAAGAGCATGTTGAGAAGGAGGTGGGGGGGCTACCATCGCGAAGGTAAGAGCAAAGACAAGATCAAAGAGGGCTTGCTACAATTGTGGGCAATACAGCCACTTCTTTGTGGATTGCCCCCATGAAGAGAACAAGAAGAAGAAGAAGAAGAAGGGCCAAGTCTGAAGAAAAGAAATACTTCAAGAAGAAGAAGCAACCGGGACAAGCCTACCTTGGTAAGGAGTGGGATTCCAATGAAGAATCCTCCTCCGATGAAGAAGAGAAGATAGCAACAATCGCCATCAAGAAATCAACTATAGAGAACAAGCTCTTCCGAAACTTGGAGAACTTAAGGCCAACTTGACTCATGGCCAAGGAGAGAAGAACGAAGGTTAAATATAAACCATCTTCTTAAATTTCTTCACATGATGATATTGATAGTAGTAGTGAAAATGAATATATGCTTAAAGATATGAGTAAGAGTACTTTGAAAAGATTCGAGATATTGTCCAATGAGATATTTGAGAAGGAAGAGCTCATAAATCGTCAAGAGGACATGCTCATCCAACAAAAGGAGAGATGTCAAGAGCTTGAGAAGCACTTGGAGCTTCAAAGAGAAATAAGCAATGCACTTGAGCGTGAACTCGCTTGGAGCAAAGAAACTTACTCAAACCTTGAGAACACTGCAATTGTGTTAAAGGATGAACTTGTTAGCTTGACAAAAGTTAACAAGATCCTTGAAACACAAGTGAAGTCTCTCAAGGTTAATCCACCTTATTCCTCTAAAAGCTCACCTTCCACAAATATCAAATCCGAAACACCTCAAGCTTTCAACTGCTCTAACTTGATCCTAAAACTAAAAGATGAGCTTAAGGTGGCACAAAAAAAGAAAGCACCAAAAGGTGGCATCTTTGACAAGGATAAGATGACATATGCACGTAGTGCATACACCAACACAAGGCATCCTCTTGTCAAAGATGGTCTTGGCTATTATAGGGAGATGAAGCAAAATGCTAAGACTTGATTGTTTTAGTCAAGGAAGGTTCTTACCACAACAACAAGGGAAAGAACATTGCCACTTCACATGATATGCCTAAAAATGAACCTCATCCTTTGTTCCATGATTTTGATGCTTCATATGTCTTGTTAAGGAACAAGTTTGGAAAGCCTTATGCTAGGTATGTTGGGCCAAACCGCAAGAGTCCAAAATCTTGCGTGTGGGTGCCCAAGTGCCTCTTGACTAACATCAAATGACCCAACACTGCTTGGGTACCTAAATCCAAGGCTTAACTCTATTTTGTAGGCATACTCCTCCGGTGGAACCAAGTGAGTTCTTGATAGTGGATGTAAAAACCATATGACCGGAGAGAGGAAGATGCTTGTGAAGTATGAGGAAAACAAAGATCCAAGTGAAGGGGTCTACTTTGGGGACAATTGCCAAGGGAAAATCCTTGGCACCGGTAAAATTGCTATATCCCCTAATCATACTCTTTCAAATGTTTTGCATGTTGATTCACTCGATTATAATCTCTTGTTCATATCACAATTATGTGACAAAGATTATAATTGTTTTTTCACTAACGAGGGTGTGACCGTCACAAGAAAGAGCAATGACTCAATTGCCTTTAAAGGTGTGCTCAAGGGAAAACTTTATCTTGTGGATTTTTTCGTGAATAAAGCCGAACTTGACACATGCTTAATGACAAAAACCAACATGGTATGGCTCTGGCATAGAAGACTAGCCCATGTTGGAATGAGAAACTTGCAAAAACTTCTTAAGGGCGAGCACATCCGTGATTTGAAGAATGTTGTGTTTTAAAAGGATAGGCTATGCAGTGCTTGCCAAGCCGGAAAGCAAGTTGGAGCTCAACATCCATCCAAGAACATCATGATCACAACAAGACCATTAGAGCTTCTACGCATGGACCTATTCGGCCCAATTGCCTACATAAGCATTGGCAGTAACAAATATGGTCTTGTCATTGTCGATGATTTTTCACGTTTCACTTGGGTGTTCTTTTTGCATGACAAGAGCAAGACTCAAGGTGTCCTCAAGAAAAATTTGAGGAGAGCTCAAAATGAGTTCTCCTTGAGGATCAAGACCATAAGGAGTGATAATGGCACCAAATTCAAGAACACTCAAGTCAAAGAGTTTTTGGATGAAGAAGGCATCAAGCATGAGTTCTCGGCCCCCTACTCCCCTCAACAAAATGGGGTGACTGAGAGGAAAAATAGGACCCTCATTGAGATGTCAAGAACCGCTTGCCATGCCAAAAACCGCTTGTACCTTCATCACATATTGAAGAAGATGTCCTACGAGCTCCTAACTCGTAACAAACCCAACATTTCCTTTTTTGTGTTTTTGGGAGCAAATGCTATATTCTCAACAAGAATCATAGGACTTCGAAGTTCGCTTCAAAGTCCGATGAGGGTTTCTTACTTGGTTATGACTCAAACACTTACGCCTATCATGTTTTCAACAAATCCTCCAGAATTGTTGAAGTAGCACGTGACGTACTGTTTGATGAGACTAATTGCTCCCAAGTGAGTAAGTAGATCGTCATGTGCTAGATCAAGAAGAAGCTCCACAAGTGGTGATAGGAAGGATAACACTTGAAGATATTCTACCACAAGAAGAACCTCAAGACTCAAGTGGCCATCTCACACATCAAGCAAGCTCTTCCTCAAACGATCAAGTTCAAGACCCTCAAGTTGCACCTCAACAAGATCAAAATGGAGGCAACAATCAAGGGGGAGACGAAGATAATGTGGAAGATGAATATGAAGATACAAGACATCAAGCACCATACCCAAGAGTACATCATAGCGTTCAACGGGACCATCCCGTCGACAACATCGTTGGAGATATCTCCAAGGGGTAACTACTCGTTCTCGTGTTGCAAATTTTTGTGAACATTACTCTTTTGTTTCTTCCTTGGAACCTCACAAGGTTGAAGAAGCACTACGAGATCCGGATTTGGTGGTGGCCATGCAAGAGGAGCTCAACAACTTTGAAAGAAAACAAGTATGGGAGCTCGTGAAGAGACCGAACGCCAATGTTGTGGGCATCAAGTGGGTATTCCGCAACAAACAAGATGAGCATGGGGTGGTGACAAGGAACAAAGCATGACTTGTGGCCAAGGGGTACTCACAAGTCAAAGGTTTGGATTTCGATGAAACCTTTGCTCTTGTAGCTAGGCTTGAATCAATTTGAATATTACTTGCCTTTGCTACTCACCATGATTTTAAGTTATACCAAATGAATGTCAAGAGTGCATTTCTCAATGGTCCAATCAAAGAAGAGGTGTATGTGGAGCAACCTCCGGTCTTGAAGTTCGAGACTTCCCCAACCATGTCAACAAATTGCATTATGACTAAAAGGTTTGAGATGTCGATGATGGGGGAGTTGAAGTTCTTCATAGAATTTCAAGTGAAGCAACTTAAGTAAGGCACATTCATTAGTCAAACGAAGTACACACAAGATATTCTCAAGAAATTTGACATGGATAAAGCCAAGCTCATCAAGACTCCAATAGGAACCAATGGGCACCTTGATCTTAATGAAGATGGTCCAAGTGTGGATCAAAAGGTATATCGCTCCATGATAGGTTCATTTGCTTTACTTATGTGCATCAAGACCCGATATAATGTTAAATGTTTGTATGTGTGCTCGATTCCAAGATGCTCACAAGGTGTGTCATTTGACCGCCATAAAGAGAATTCTTAGATATTTAGTTCACACATCAAGCCTAGGACTTTGGTACCCCAATGGCTCTAAGTTTAATCTCATTGGATACTACGATGCGGATTATGCGGGGTGAAAAGTAGATAGGAAGAGTACCTCTGGAACTTGCCAATTTTTAGGGAGGTCCCTAGTGTCCTGGTCCTCAAAGAAACAAAACTCCATTGCTCTATCCACAGCTGAAGCGGAGTATGTCGCAGCCGGAAGTTGTTGTGCACAACTTCTTTGGATGCGACAAACTCTTAGGGACTATTGTATAAACTTGCATCATATCCCTCTCCTATGTGACAATGAGAGTGCCATAAAAATAGCCCACAATCCAGTTTAGCATTCAAGGACCAAGCACATTGATATCCGCCATCACTTCTTGAGAGATCACTCCATCAAAGGAGACATAGTGGCCGATATCTTCACTAAGACCTTAGATGAGAAAAGATTTTGTGAGCTTAGGAGTGAACTTAATATCTTAGATTCTTGAAATGTGGCTTGAGTCTTGCACATATGATTGTTACTTGTATTTGCTTCAAAATTCATGCATGCTTGCGAAAAGACTCTTCCCCCTCGATTTTCTACAAAACTATTTGAAAATATTGATTTTTTTGTGAATTATGGTCATAGTTTGGGTGTTGATTGCTTACTGACCATGTTTGCAAAAAATATTTTGTAAAAAATTGTCCATAATGTTCAAATTATCTGATCCCTCCTAAAAACTCTAGTTGCACACTGCAACTATTCAGGAGGAGTCGGACAAGTCTGACTCTCAAGTCAAACATGTCTGACTAAGTCAGACATGTCCGACAGGTGAGTCGGACAAGTCCGATGTGGGTCAGTTAGGATTTTTGGGAGACTGGCGGACAAGTCCGACTTCCGCGTCTGACAAGTCCGAAGTGGGATGTCTCAGGCCCCCCAAAAGAGGCTGACGGCTCATCTATCTCTCTTCCCTCTCTTCAATCTCTCTCAACCATGTTCATCCCTCTCCCTCTCAAGATCCTCATTGATTTTGAGATTCTTACGACGAGTGTGTGAGGTCGATCCATCCAAGGCTTGAAGATCTTCAACTTTTTGGACCTTCTCCTATATGTCCCCATTTCAAGGTACCTTCTCGATTCTTACCTAATTTCTTACGGATCTTGCGGCAAGTTGTTATTTTTCTTGTTAATGAATTTTTTCACTAGCATGATTACCAACTTGTGGTAGAATCTTGTTGATAGAAAAATTGATTTGTATAGTTTAGATAGAAGTTAGGGTTAAAACTGTATAGGTTGGATATGTCTGACATCTGCTTCGAACAAGTCCGACTCGGTTTGTCAGATATGTCTGACTTTCTGGTCAGACAAGTCCAATCTTGTATAGCATTAACCTCTTAACTTCTATACAAACTATCAATAAATGAATCTATCCTTCTTCCTTTGTCTCTTACCTATCCTTTATGTCTATCTCTAGCCATGGCTCATGACAATCAAGGTGCAAAGAGAGGAAAGCAACTTGCAAGTAGTGAAGCATCCACTCAAGCCCTGAAAAGGGTCAAGCAGACAACCCGTCGCACCAGCTCTGCTCAGGGAGCCATTGTTGTCTCAGGAGGATCCAGTGGTGGTCCTCAAGCTTCTCCAGAGGATGCTGAGATTGGACCCTTGGTAGTCCACGCACTAGAAGGCGACCCTCGTCGTCCGGCAGACTGGGTCAATTATAGAAGGAGCCTCCCAAAGACACAGACTCAGAGGGATATCATGTGCTATGAGATGACTAAGGTTGGGAGATACCCTCGGTTTTGGAGCTATTTCTACGTGGACTACTATCAATCAGTGCTTAAGACTAAGCAAAAATCCAGTGACTAACATGCAGTGGGTTGACTAGGAGACAATCCAAAAGAAGAAAGATGTGTTATTTACTGAAGTCAAGGGCGCCTGTGAATTTCATGTTTTAAAGGACATCATGGGGCTGCAATACCCATGGAATGTCGAAGTGATCTTCAGTTCTATGCCACAATATTTTATTGGACAGACAAACATGGTTTCACTTAGATGACCAATGGTGAGAAGTACTCTGTGAGCTATGAAGATTTTGCCAACATCTTGAACATGGGACGCTGTTTGAGGCATCCATTGAAGATCCATGAGGATCCCCTTGTGACCATTGAGGAGGTGTTGGATTTCTACTCAGAAGGATACCCTGCTCAGCCTACTCACATCCACGGGCCACGTCCTTTTCATGCTATGCTCAATCGTCTCATCCGAAAGACGATAGCCCCTAAAGATGGTGATGCCAATCGTATCAACCACAACAGCCGCAATGTGATCAAGCTTCTTGCCAGCCAACAAAAGTTTAATGCATTTGACTACATCTATGAGGAGATTTACTTTGCTTCAGAGACTCCTGCCAGGTCTTGTTGTTATGCTCCCTACACCATGAAGTTTACTGAGACTGTCTCTGGTAATAAATTTATGAAGTAAGTGGTGCATAGGCCTCTAGTACCTCAGAGGCCTTCGAAGCTTCATCGTCCTGTGAGATCTCCTTCGGCACCATCTCATCCTAGCTCACCCAGGAGGCGCTCAGCTCAGCCTCCTCCTCCTCCTCCTCCTGTGCCACAACAACCTTCTTGCTCTTCAGGACTCTTGAAGGTTCTCAAGGCGATGTCCTTATGTGTCACTCCACTCAGATTTCAGTTCAAAAGTTAAATAAAAGGCAAAAGAGAGACATAGCAGCCATCAGAGAACACCTTCAGCTTCCTCCTGCCCATGTGTCAGATGAGAGCGAAGACGAAGTACCTCCGGAGTTTCTCGAGCTGTCAGAGTCTGAGCTTGCATTCTTCTCGTGGACTGGTGGTCCCTCTAGTGCCCTAGCGGCAGCTGGTGCTGTTGATGATGATGAAGAAAGCGAGTATGAAGAGGAGCGAGAGAGTGGAAGCTCCAAAGAGAGTGTCGATGATTAGATACTAGGGCTTCTTTTTAGCTTTTCTCCTTCTTTGTGCCTTGATGTCAAAGGGGGAGAAGTATTTTAGTTATGGACATGGACTTGTACTCATTTTGTGGTTTACGTGTGTAAGCTCTTTACCTAGTAATGCTTAATTCTTGTGATTCTTATGTTTCACTCAGGTTTTGAATGCTTAGTTTATTTCAAGTCCTCAATGTTTATTCACTTGCAATGCATCACAATGCTATTCACACAAAATGCACATAGGCACCCCACGAGTATTAAGAGGATATGAGCTCAGTTAATCCTATTTTAGTCGAAAGCTCATAGACCCTTAATACTCAAAATCAAAATTTTATCAAATTGTTGGAAGCTTTAATTGGTTGTCATCAATCACCAAAAAGAGGGAGATTGAAAGTCCATCTAGGTCCCTTGTGGGTTTTGGTTAATTAATGACAAACATCTAAATACCTAATGAGTTTGGTTGAGTTCTTGCAGAAAATGTAGTATGGAGTGAAATTCATGAAAAGGGAGAAAATGCGCGAAAAGTGGAGTCTAGAGTCAGACTTGTCTAGAGTCTAGAGTCTACCGTAATGATATCAGTGAGCTCTTTATCTTTCTTAGACATTGGGATTTGATGGAATCCATAATATGCGTCTAAGAAACATAGAAGCTCACGGCCGGAGGTAGAATCCACTATCTAATATTTTCTTGGTAGTGTAAAGGGGTCTTTTGGACATTCTTTATTCAGAGTGGTGTTGTCGATGCACATCCAAAGCTTCCCGCCAGCCTTTGGCACGACGACTGGTTTGCCAGCCATCGTGGATGATGAACCTCTCGGATAAATCTAGTGTCAAGCAGCCTTTTGACTTCTTCTCAGATGAAGTTTTGATGCTCAACAGATTGCTTCTGAGGCTTCTGTTGTATAGGTCGTGCATCGGGGTATATCTTCAGATGGTGCTCGATCACCTCCATGAGGATCCCAGGCATCTGTGACGGTTTCCATGCAAACACGTCGACATTTGCTCAAAGGAAAGTGACAAGTGTGAGTTCCTATTTGTCACTCATACCTCCCGATATACATGTGGTCTGAGTGGCATCAAAAGCTATTTGAATGACTTTGACGAGAACGTCGGTGTCGCCGCTTGAATACACACAAGGTGCAGAGGTTGAGTCGTGTTGGCGCGAGCTCGGTGGTTGCTGAGCAGGTTGCTCCTTGTCGGATTCATCTTCTTGCGCTGTTGCAAGTGCATGAAGTTTCTCCAGTGTAGTGACGCCAGCAGTGCGGTCCTCTCAGATCCGGAGGATGCTTGATGGAGTTGGCATCTTCAACACAAGGTAGTCGTAGTGGGCCACCACCATGAACCTATACAGGGCTGGTCTACCTAGGATAGCGTTGAAGGGAAGGTTGATGTGTGCCACATCAAACACCAGCTTCTCAGACATGTAGTTCTCTGGTGTCCCGAAGTTCACCGAGAGAGTAACAGATCCGAATGGTGTGATAGCTCCCGGACCCACTCTGGAGAATGGGCGTGAGGGCCTGAAGTTTGAGAGGCTAAGATGGAGCTTCACAAAGGTTACGAAGCTGATGAAGTTGAGTGTCACGCCTCCATCCACCAAGACATGGACGAGCTGGACATTGTTGATAGTTGGGGAGACCATCAGGGGCAATTGTCCTACACCTGCCATGTTCTTCAGACAGTCTGAAGCGTTGAAGGTGATGGGAGTGTCTATCCACTTCCGATGAGGCTCCGCCTTGGGGGTGGGTGCAACAGCAGCCATCTCCCGATGCATAGTTTTTAGAATGCGTCGTGAGGTGATATCCCAGGACCCTCCATAAATCATATGGAGAGTCTTCCGATGTTTGTTGTCAGAGTTGACATAGGAGTCGTTGACGGTCTTGTAGACCACCTTTAACGCCTTCTTGGCATCTTGGAAGCCTAGCTTCTGGTCAAATGGAGCTTCGTCGACTTTCTGCTTCCCTTCTCGCTAGTGGAAAGGAGTTTTGTCTTGACGCTTACTGTTGCGTTCAGCAATCCTCTTGACCTCGCGACAGATTTCAAGATTATGGACCATAGATTTTTGGATCGGGCAACACATCTTGTCACCGTCTTCGGATGATTGTCGGGGTCGCTGGTCGGGGCATGGCCCCAGCTACCCGGTGTTGCAGCAGCAGTGGTAGGTGTGCTGACAAGTGACTTCTTCTTGCCACTTGACTTCTTTTTCTTGTTGCCACTACCAGTGGCAGTAGCTTCGGCTTTGGAGGCAAATTGACCAGCCTCCGCAGCTGGTTTGAGTGCATCTCTCGGCCCTCCACAACCCTCACACACTTGTCAGCAAGGCTGAAAAGTTTCGTGACGCTGCTGACATACTTGGTTGCCAGCTTCTCCAGTGTCTTCTTGTCTCGAACCCCCTGACGGAATATAACCACGATAGAAGCGTTGGAGATAGAAGGTATAGTATTTCGTACCTGAGAGAATCGCTGGATAAATAATCGCAGTGACTCTCCCGACTTCTGTTGTACAGCGAAGAGATCCAGCTCGGTGTCAGGTCGGGTGTAGGAGCTACCGAAGTTGGCAGTGAACTGACGACATAGTTCCCCCCAACTGTAGATGGATTTAGGGGATAGGTTCATAAACTAGGACCTTACAGTCCTGGTCAAGTTCACTGGGAAGTAGTTGGTCATGACATCCTCATTCCCTCCTGTCGCGAGGATGGCGGTGGAGTAGATTTGAAGAAACTCGATGGGGTTGATTGACCCGTCATATTTCTCCGAAAAATGAGGCTGGAACTTGAGTGGACACTCCACCATGCAGAGATGTATGGCAAGAGTTGAACAGCCGCCTACAACTCCCAAGAGGAGAAGGGTTTTCTCGAGCATGTCACCTCTCGCGAGCACGCTCAATGTTGACATGGCCATACTGCCTCATGTACCCACGGTCGAGCTCCGACCGAAGGTCCTGTGTTAGGAGACTCGATGTCGTATAATTATGTCACGTGCTAAGAGGGCGCACGTCTCCTGGGCTGCAATGCCGTAGGACCAAGTCTTCCATACAAGGTCCTGTTACGAGAAGGTGCCTACCCTGCATGGGGCAGACCTTAGTTGTTGAGCGTAGTGGTTGCGGCTGCAACCAGGTGCTGAACGTCAGCGTGTCACTGTTCCAGCACGGCCGGAGGAGCTCCCGGTGCCGGAGGACACTGAAGTAGAGCATGTGCTGCGTTCAGCGCGTTCTGCGGGTTGTTCGTCAATGTTGTGACCAACGTGAATTCACCATCCTGCTGCCCAGCGTTGGCTGCTGCAGCAGATGGTGGTGGAACGACGTTCACCGAGACAACAATGTTGGCCAGCTGCTGAACATTGGAGGGATTTCACCCCAACGGTTTGTGCAGTTGGCCTGTTGGAAGCGGGGGTTGAGTTCACCATCTTGGAGATCTTGAATTGGCCCCTACCTGGCACACCAAATGTAAAAGTATAGACTAAGACACTTCTCTCAGTACTACTAAGAAGTAGTCTGCGGAGGTTCGTATTTAGGCGGGCCGCTAATCAAGATCAAGAACAAGAGTGAACACAAAGGATTTTTATGTGGTTCGAGTCGCGTTAGCGTAATACCCTATTCCACGGAGTGTGTGTTGCTGGTATAAGTATATGTAAGCCATACCTTAGTTTGGAATCAGTTGCGTGTGCTTACCTTTCTACCGTGCAGCGCAACTCTTTTATATACTAAGGACTGACTGTTACAGTATACCTCCTGACCCGAAAGGTGACCCCGGCTGTAATAACCGCTCTATACACGATCTACGGGTGTTAAGGGTGGTTAATCATGTGATAACGTGCCTTAATGGAGCGTTTTCGGTCTTGACAGTCCTCTGATTGTGCGTCATTAATAAAGTATTAATGACGCGTTAACCAAGTCTTGTAACGGCCGATTGATAGCTCTTGAATGTTCGCGTCGTTGGAAATCCCGCTATCTTCCTGTTGCAGACATAGGTCCGGGTGTGTGACACATGGCAACACCAGAGCTTTCCTCTACGAGAAGACAGGTCCGGAGATACTGAACACGTGACAGAACCGGAGCTTCCCCTGTCGGGGAGGCAGGTCCGGCGCCCCGGGACAGTGGCAACACCGAAGCCACCCTAAAGAGAGAAGCAGGTCCGGTACTGCGGGGCACGTGGTAGTACCGGAGCCACCCTATAGAGGGAGGTAGGTCTAGCACTGTGAAACACGTGGCAGCACCAGAGCTAGTCTAAGGAGGGAGGCATGGCACTGCAAGACACATGTTGCCTACGGAAGTCCACAATATTGGAAGAATGAACTTGACGCGTCTTCTTCTGGCACGAAAGATACTTAGTATGCAGAGTATCGACATATATCTACACGTTTCGTCCTAACCCAATGAATATCTATGTCTAATGCTGAGATTTATATATGGCCGTAGGTGTTTGTATGTAGTATGAATGGAACGATGAATACACCGAGAAAATTATATGCGTACAACTGTTGTAAGTGTCCTGTGTTTGATATCGAAATTGCTTGTTGACGCAGCAGTGATCGGAAACCATCCGGAGAGGGAAAACTAGCCACCTACTTAATGCAACAGTAGTGACAGATGGAGCAGTGAGAAGAAGATGAGTTTATCGGAAAGAATGGTGTGGATCCGTGTGCAATAGTAGCAAGATTATCCAGTCTCCACCAAGTTTCGGTTCAGGCGGCACGACCTTCAGTCTCGTGCGAGCCGGATCCATATCCTCTGCATTGCTTCAGTCAATGCAGATGACTCCCTTCTCTATATTAGTTGGAATCTGAGCTATTTATTTCTAGATCAAGAATTGAGATAACTTCCAGCTTTTTCAATACAACAAAAAAAATCAAAAGCCATGTATGTTCCTCTCTCCTATTCCTCCCTCCTTTTCAACAAAAATAATTTGAGTTGCCTGAAAATGACTAAATTTCATTTGTTGCACAATTAATGACTAATTATTATTAATTAATAGATAATTACTACAATTAATCATTAGTTTTAAGATGACATTGTCAGTCACCGATCCTACTTTAATTGTTAGAGGACTAACAATGTCACCTGATATTTTTTGGAACATGTTGTCTGTATTTTTTAAAATATGTCGTCTGAGAATTAAAGCAGAACCGGCCTAAAAAAGGATGTTAGATCTTTTTTGTCGATTGCAATCTTGTATTAGTTATACAGATTATGTTAGTTCTAAAATAAACGAATAAAATAATGTTATCAATGTATAGATCATAGAAAAAATGTTAAATTGTTAATTGTAAGAATTAATGATTAATGGTAGTGACTATATATTATTAATAATTAGTCATTAATTACGCGACAGATGAAATTTAATTAATTTTCAGACAACTCAATTTTTTTATTGAAATAGATGGAGAAATAGGAGAGAGGAACATAAAAACCGTTTGATTTTTTTTCTCATTGAGAAAGTTTGCAGCTATCTCAACCTTTGATTTAGAAATAAATGATCCAGATTCTAACTAATATACAGAAGGAGTCCTCTGCATTGACTTAAGCAAAGCAGTGGATGTGGATCCCCCGTGCGAGCCACGCCGGCCTCATGGGCGGGCGCTGGTTCGGCCGTGCCAATTTTTCAACCGAGCCTTCAGTTTTGGCGGTTGAGCCTTCTGATCCAGTCCACACGTCCGAGCTAGCCGGTCTAATCGGCGCCCACGCGCTCACAAGCCAAGTTGCGGCCTCCGGCAGCACCATATCGTGGTCGTGGCCCTCGTGCTACCTTCGGCTTCCCCGGCGCCGGCCGTGCAGACAAACTCCGGTGGTGGTGAGACGATCATACGACGAGGGAACATCAGCGGGGAAGAGGAAATAACAGAGAAGAAGAGATGAGGTGGGGGAAGAGAAAAGGCGACGTGGGCCTTTGCTGCAGACCGACCGTTGCGTGGCGCCGCGAGAAGCTAAGCAAGCGCTCACCGCTCACGCGCGTAACAAGAAAATCCAATGCAAAACCCGAACTGAAAGTTCCAAAAAACGGCACAAAAACACAGACATGTAGCCCTTGCCGTGTGTGTGGAATAGTGGTTAGAGTGTTAAGCTAGTATGCGCTGACTAGTTGCCTTCAAAAGCTTAAGTTAATAAGGGATGGTAGGCAATTCACTTATATTTCAACACTCCCCCTCACGTGCAGGCTCTTTTGGCTCTGCAAACGTGGAATAGAAGTCGGCTGCAATTTTATTTTATTCTTTTAATAAATTGCGCCCGCCAGGACTCGAACTCGAGACCTCTGGCTCTGATACCATGATAGATTGTATGGCGCTGAATGATCACTATGGGTCATGGGCTCTTATATTTATAGAGAAATATATACATGGTATGTTACATGAGTTCCAAGAATAGATGATGTCCTTCTATCTATAAATATAGACTACTATACATAACATATTCTCTACCAAATATACTACTGATGTATATGGTAGTCTATCTAACATACCAAATATACTCCCGACATATATGTTAGCCAATATATCATATCAAGTATACTTTACACATATATGGTCGTCAATATAACATATCAAATATTGATATATGCTTCCATGTTTAACACCCCCCTCAATCTGGATGGTGTGATACTAAGTTCAGATTGCGTCGAAAATTATTGAAGGAGGAGACCGGTAATGGCTTGGTCATAATGTCGGCGAGCTGATCTTTAGATGATACAAATCTCACATCGAGTTGACGAGATGATACTCGTTCACGAACGAAGTGATAATCAACCTCAACATGTTTCGTCCGTTGATGAAAAATTGGATTGGCAGATAAATAGGTGGCACCAATATTATCACACCATAGACTGGGTGCTCGTGATTGCGAAATCCCAAGCTCACGCAAAAGCACCTGAATCCAAATCAATTCTGCGGTAGCATCAGCAACTGCCTTATATTCAGCCTCTGTACTTGAACGAGACACTGTTGGCTGTTTGCATGAACTCCAAGAAATAAGGTTACCACCAAAAAATATGGCATATCCACCAGTGCTTCGACGATCATCAGGATTCCCAGCCCAATCAGCATCTGAGAACGCACTAAGCAGTGAAGAGCCAGACTTGGTGAAGCATAATCCCATATCAATAGTTTCATTAAGATATCTTAGAATCCTTTTGACCACCGCCCAATGTACAGTAGTTGGAGTTGATAGAAATTGGCAGACTCTGTTGACACAGAAAGAAATATCAGGTCTTGTCAATGATAGGTATTGGAGGGCACCAACAACACTTCGATATCTTGTAGTATCTTCAGACGAGAGCTTTTCACCCATATCTATTCCCAACTTCTCAGTAGGAACCATAGGAGTGGACACACCTTTGGAGGTGAGCATATTAGTTCGGGATAATAAATCTTGTATGTATTTGTGTTGTGTCAGAATGAGCCCATGAGAGGAATGACATACTTCAATCCCAAGAAAATAACTGAGTCTACCAAGATCTTTTACTGCAAAATCAGCCTTAAGTTGTGTAAGGAGTCTCTCAGTAGCCACAGAAGATGAGCTGATTATAATAATATCATCAACATAGATAAGAATATATATGTGGATATCAACCTTGTTAAAAATAAAAAGAGAGACATCTGCCTTTGAGGCTGTAAATCCCAACTCCAAGAGTTTGGAGCTAAGGCGAGAAAACCAGGCACGTGGTACTTGTTTGAGACCATAAAGAGATTTATCCAACTTGCAAAGAAAATTGGGATGTTGATAATCCACAAATCCAGGAGGTTGTTTCATATAAACATCTTCATGAAGAAGACCATGTAGAAAAGCATTCTGGATATCTATTTGTCGAACAGCAAGGGACAATAAAAGTCGAATAGTAGTTGGTTTAACAACTGGACTGAAAGTATCATCATAATCAATTCCATATTGTTGTTTGAAACCTTTAGCAACCAGACGTGCTTTGTAGCGGTCAATGGACCCATCTGGCTTTTGCTTTAGCTTGAAGACCCATTTGCAGTCAATGACATTAATACCAGTACGAGGAGGTACTAAATGCCATGTTTTATTTTTAATGAGTGCCTGAAATTCATCATTCATGGCCTGGCGCCACATAGGATGCTCCATAGCAACAACATGAGAAGTAGACTCAGAAGTACAGGACCGTACCACAGAATATGTAACTGTACCATCTGTACGTACCTTTGGACGCCTAATATTATTTTGTAGGCGCGTCCGATACGGATGGACGGAGGGTGCGTCAGCCTCGACACCTGATTGGGCCTCAATATTAGGAAGCGCATCCTGATTTACACCATTAACTGGCAGGCAATCAACAGGTATGGTAGGTGCTCCCAAATCTGATTCATGTTGCATGGATGGCAGCATATCTGGAGCAGATCTTTGAGATAAGGTTCCTGATTATCTGCATCCAAAGAGTTAGCAGGCAGAGATGCATGTATATGATCATTTTCCAAATTAGTACTGCTGTTTCCCAAATGCAACATGCGCAAATCAATATTACTATGTGTCGATTCCAAATTTTGGGAAGGATGGGGTGGAGTTCTTTTGAAAGGAAAGATATTCTCGTCAAAAATAACGTCTTTGGAAATATAGACACGACCAGAATCAGTATCAAGACATTTATACCCTTTATGTAAAGAGCTGTAGCCTAGAAAAACACATTCCTTGGATCGAAAAGAGAGCTTATGTTTGTTATAAGGACGAAGATGAGGCCAACAAGCACACCCAAAAACTTTTAATAGTGAGTAATCAGGTGGTGTATTAAATAGACGCTCTAAAGGGCATTTGTTATCAATAACTCGAGTAGGAAGACGATTGATGAGGTATGTGGCTGTAAGAAAAGCTTCATCCCAAAATTTAAGGGGCATGCCTGCATGAGCTAAGAGAGCAAGACCGGTTTCAACAATATGACGATGTTTGCGTTCAGCAGAACCATTTTGTTGATGTGTATGAGGACATGAAACACGATGAGATATGCCAAGAGAACGAAAAAATGTGTTGTGAATTTTTTGGTATTCTCCACCCCAATCAGATTGAACACACTTAATTTTACCATCAAGGAGACGCTCAACATGCACTTGAAACTGTAAAAATATACGAGGAGCGTCAAAACGATCATGCATTAAATAGATCCAAGAAAATTTACTAAAATCATCAATAAAGCTGATGTAATACTTAAAACCACCAACAGATTGGGGTGAAGGTCCCCATACATCAGAGAAAATGAGTTCCAAGGGTGATGTAGACCGATGAATAGAACTTGTGTATGGTAATTGATGACTCTTGGCTAGTAGACATGCATTACAAACCGACAAAGATGAATCTCTAGGACATGAAATATTATTGAGATGCAAAATTGACCGAACTACTTGGGATGAAGGATGACCGAGTCGGGCATGCCATTGGGCTTGACTAGTAGAATTGCTCGCTAAGGCATGCTTCAGGGCAGCGACATCGGATGACTTGATAGGATAGAGGCCAGACTCACATCGCTCTTCCAAAAGACTTTTCCTCGATGTTTGATCCTTAATAGAAAAATGCCATGGATGGAATTCAAAAAAGACATTATTATCACGAGAAAATTTATGAACGGAAAGAAGATGTTTGGAAATATCAGGCACATGCAAAATATTGCGCAATGCAAGAGGGCGAGCAACAGTATTAATTGAAGAATGACCAACATGCATAATCTGCAAACCTGCTCCATTGCCGACTTGCACTTGTTCGCCTCCATGATAGCGTTCACGGACAGCAAGGCGATCGAGATCACTTGTAATATGATCGGTTGCGCCCGTGTCACTGTACCAGTTGGGATCGATCTTGTACGAGTTTGTGGACGCCAAGGCTGCTGAGGGGGCTTCATCCTGGTACGTGTTGTCCATCCTATATCAGCACTTGATGGCGGTGTGGCCGAGCTTGCCGCATATCTGACATTGAGGACGAGGGCCGTTATCGCGACGATCACCGCGCGACTGGGTGCCGCCACGAGACCGACCGCCACGGCCACGGTCACCACGACCGCGACCACGGGATGTACCGCCACGCCCCACGTAATTCGCGGAGGCACCATGGTTTAGTTGTAGTTCCGTCAGGTGCTGGAGTTGTCAGGCTTCGAATGCGACCAAGTGAGCGAAAATGTCATCGAGGGATAGAGCCTCCGTCTTTGTCGTCATCGAGGTGACGAATGGGTCGTATTCAGCCGGGAGACCTGCAAGAAGATAAACGAGAACCTCCTCATCACGGAGGGGAGCATCAGCGGCAGCGAGCTCGGTGGCGAGCCCCGTGATTTTGCGAAAGAAGTCAGTGGCGGACAGATCACGTTTCTTCGATGTAGCGAGTTCCACACGGATTTGCACCATGCGCGCCTTCGTAGACGAGGCGAACTTCTTCTGTAGGGAGTCCCATACCTCTTTTGAAGACGCGGCATTGACGACATCCCGAAGAACTTCTTCGGTCATCGACGATAGAAGACCACTCAATAGTTGTTGATCTTGATCATACCAGCGTTCGTACGCTGGGTTGGAGACTTGTTCAGCACCCGGAGCCGTCGATGCGGCAACCTTCTTCTCAGGTGCAGCGTGGGTGCCATCTAGGTACCCAATCAGCTTTGAGCTTCGGAGATACGGCAGGAGCTGAGCGCGCCATAGGAGGAAGTTGGATTTTGTCAAACGAATAGTGACAACTTGGTGAATAGGGATCGAGGCCATGGTGATGTTGTGGGCAACAGACATGATAGAGGAGGAGGAAGTGGTGGAGGAGGAAGAAAAATTTGTGGTATGATTCAGAACCTTGGTTCTGTTACCATGATAAGCTAGTATGCGCTGACCAGTTGCCCTCAAAAGCTTAAGCTAATAAGGGATGGTAGGCAATTCACTTATATTTCAACACAGAGATCGGTGTAGCCATGTAGCCCTTGCCGTGTGTTTGAGGGTGATCGATGCCGGCTAAAAACGATCGTTGTTACGTGTGCTTTCGGTTAAAGTGCCAATTGAACTATATCATGAGCATGAAAGAAAGCGAAGTAGGATTTAGGACTTAGATATTTTTGAAGTGTAGACAGCTGATCATTGTCAAGAAGGATAAGGACGTAATTGAATTCATATTTTCTCATTTTCAAAGTTTTTTTCCCATAAGCTGTAAAGTTAAAGAAAAAGTTGTTATACACATAAGAATAAAGATGCCATGATCATGCAATCCTTTTTTGGGACGACTAATGGTAATGGACTGTTCTCGTTTCTTCTCTCCGAGTCTCCGGTTCGAACCGCCTTCTTCTTCCCTGCTACCGTGCCCGTGCACTTTCGGAGCCGCATCTGCGCCGCACAACTGGAAAACACACAGGGGACAACCGTCGGTCAGCTTACGCGCATTGCATCTTGCAGTTAATCTCTCCGTTCCTAAATATTTTTCAGTGATCAGTTTACTTTTAAATTAGCTGGGGATAAATATTTTGGGATGGACGCGCTATCGCGTCTCGTCAGGGAAGGAAGGAAGGAAACAGAGAGCTGACGAGCCGTTGTAATTGATGATCGGACGGAGCGGCTGCGGCCTGCGGGCCTGATGTCCTCGGCTAAATGAATTCCGGCCTGCTCGACGTCAGGTTTCGGACCTCTGTGACCATAAATCACGAGCAGGGCAGACCACCCATCCCAAACACCGGAAGTTCTCAGGCGTCATCGTTATCCACCTGCTTCGCGCTCGACGTGCTGGCCGCCACTCGCCGGGGTACGTGGCGAACTGGCGATCGAGAGCTCGCTGGCTAGCTCGTATGCGCACGCGCGCGCGCGGCACGTCACGCGCCGGCACATCAGGATGCAGTGGCTGGGTTCCGGGTGGTCGGTGAATCCCGTCGAAGTCCCACCCACCACAACAATGCAGTGGCAGGCAGAGACCACCAATTGTCCAACTATGTATATGCTGCTAACAACGGTGACGTGTGTGTTCGCTCCGAAACGTAACGAAATCTCTCTTACCTCACCGGCTCACCGATACTCTCAACGGCGATCATCGAGCAGTGGTGATTTTTACGTGAACTCGGAGCCGTCTAGCGGGCACGCGCTTTCCCTAATTCCGTTTTGACGCTCTGAATATCCTTGGATCAACGGACAAGCATCACGGGTGACGTGCGAAGCCATTGAATTTGACGCTCTGAATGTTCTCGGATCAATATGGACAAGCATCACGAGTGACGTGTCAATCTCTCTCGTCGGAAATTTTCCAAGTCAACGAACCTTTTTTCCAATCTAAAAAACAAGAGAAAATGCGATTCTCTTTTTCTAAAGGTGAATACGATACATTTCTTTCAGCTGATCATCTATCCTTGAGTGGACTTCATCGAAAGGGGAATATTAAACAGAAAAGGAACAAAGCAGTGTGGCCCAACGGACCTATTAGGCCCAGATAGGCTGGGCCCCCAGGAATCGGTCAAAGCTTTCTTGGGCTGGAGGGCAGGCACGGATTCTAGAAACTCTCATCAAAGGCGCCTCAACCTTCTATAAGAGGTGTCTATCCATTCCCCGCCGCATCCGTGCCATCACCTCCTGTTTCCCGATCTCCATCTCTCTCCTCCGAGGAAGGAAGAAACGCGAGGAAGACATGGCGGTCTCGATCCAGCTGACCAAGGAGTACGGGTACGTGGTCCTCGTGCTGGTGGCCTACGCCTTCCTAAACTTCTGGATGAGCTTCCAGGTCGGCAAGGCCCGCAGAAAGTAAGCTCCGCGGTCGAAGGATTTCATTTCGGTCCTGTCGCTTCTGCCACACCTGTTCTTGTTGATATCTTACCCATTCCTTTTCATCCCGGGAGATTTGGTTTGACGCTGTATTTCCGTTCAGGTACAAGGTGTTCTACCCCACCATGTACGCGATTGAGTCGGAGAACAAGGACGCCAAGCTCTTCAACTGCGTGCAGGTGCCATCCTCTCGCGAATAACTGCTCTCGGGCGGGGTTGATATCTTGGGGAGAACAGTGGTTCTAAAGTAAGATCTGTCCTTTTTTTTTGTACCTGTGAGTGCAGAGGGGCCACCAGAACTCGCTCGAGATGATGCCACTGTTCTTCGTCATGCTTCTCCTGGGCGGCCTGCAGCACCCGACCATCGCCACCGGGCTGGGGTTGCTCTACACGGTCGCAAGGTTCTTCTACTTCAAGGGCTACTCCACCGGTGTCCCAGACAACCGCCTCAAGATTGGGTATGCTTTCTTGGCAAAGTATCTGTAACTTCTTAATTCCTTCTTCGTATTCTGCATACCTAACACTGTTGATAATTTCCAATGTCATTCAAAATTTGGTGTACTTGGAGGTCTATTGGAGAGTTAGTAGGTGTCGACTTGTTTTATGTTTTGGAGTAGCAAAAAAAAATCAGTAGTGATCCCCATTAATTATTATAAATTATCAAAATCTTCTTTTCGAGCAGGCCACGTTATCATTAGAAGATATTTTTCTGCTTTATACATGTACTCCCTCCGGTTTAAAAAGAATGAAGTAGTTTGAGACAAGATTTCAAATACCAAAAGTGATTAATTAGGATATATTTTACTTTCTTTGCTCGTATTAAATATATTTAAGTGTGATTACAATCCAGCTACTGTTGCTTAAAATTTCCGCTCGAATTTATGGATAGTATGCAGTGTTATTTGATCCATTTGCTTGCGTTGTATGCTGCAGGGGTCTCAACTTCCTGGCAGGTTTTGGACTGATCATTTGCACAGCATCATTCGGCATCAACCTGGTTATCAGGGAAACACTCTGAACTCTGAAGTGACTTGTGTGTGACTTCGAGCCGTGGTGCTTTGTGAGCTGTTTCTTGCATTTAGGTTTACTGGAGTACCTTTTCTTTTTTGTGTTGTGTGGGTACGCGTGTCTTTCAAACTTTGACAATGCCGGGATAAGTGAAAGCTACATGAAGAAGAGGGCTTTACGTATACGAACATACCGTTAATGTTGATATATGTTCTGCTTTCACTGTAAAGGATTGTCCCGCGACTGCTGTTGTCTTACTTTTCTCCCAGTATCGATGTTCAAAAATGGAGTGTCCCTCGGTTCTCGAAAGATTGGCGCTTTCTAATTTAAATTTAAAATTGAAGTGAAAAGCGACAAACTTTTAATAAAAGGAAGTACTAGTTTTCTTCATCCATGTTTGCTATGTGGCTTCATAACCATGTCTACCTTTGTTGTTATTGATATTGCATATCCTTTCCATTAAAAAAATTGTCATTTTGTAATTAAAAAAACGATAAGCTTTTTTGAAACGGAGTTAGTGACTGTTTATTGTACAAGCAATGTACTAATCGTTGTCTTCTGCAGTTAGTGACCGTTTATCGTATCTCCTGTTTTGTTTCCAACTTCCCTCTGAGGATTTGAATTACCTTCAGTTGGACATGCCTCCTGGTCCCTGAATCGGTGGGCAATCCAAAGTTTAAAGTCCATATAAGCCGCTAGTTCTACATGCCTACTATATTGTCCAAGACGAAAGCGTCAAAAAAGAACAAGGTGCGAGTAAGGATGCCACTGCAGAGCCTACATACATTATCCAACACGCCTCGGCGAAAATACGAGGATTCCCAGCTGCCGGCACGCTATTATTTCAGGAGTCCTCAGCTTTAGTATGCAATATGAAATACATATAAAATACAGTATTTTTTTATCGCAATTTACTTGTCAATCTCTAGTTTAAAAATGAACTGTCGATCTCTAGTTTAAAATTAAACTAGAGAGTGACAAGTAGTTTAAGATGGAAGGAGAGCCGGTTTCTCCCTCCCGCTCAAGGCATGTTTGCGCATCCCTTATGGTAAGGCGTTGTCGTCCTCGTCTTCCTCAGCCCTTCTACTCTTGGAAGTGAAGAGACCCTCCTGATCAGCAGAGCCAGCACTTCTACTTCTGGCAACCGTTCTCCTTGGGCCTCGTTCCTCGGCTCTTCTTCTACTATTGGAAGTGGGGAGACCCTCTTCCTGATCGGCAAAGTCAACACTTCTACTTCTGGCAGACATCCTCCTTGGGCCTCGTTCCTCCTCCATGCTCCCGCCATTCTTTTGGACCCCTCTGTACCGCGAGTCGGAGTGATCGTTGCCTTCCTCCCGATCAATATAGTCAAAAGTTCTATTCCTGCCAGACCCTCTTACGTTCCTTTCTCCCAGATGATTATCCTGGGTATCATCCTCAGGACGGTCGTGATCGCACTTTTTGCAAACCTTGTTGCGCCGGAAGTTAAGAAAGCAACATCTAAAAAGGAAGACAACAATTAGTGCGTTGAATTGAGAAAGATCACAAGGAGATTTAGGTTCAGCACATACGAGGGACATTCCCACTCTCCAGGATTGAGCATCCTCTTCGGACGAGGTTCTTCACATTTAAAACATATCTTGTTGCGAGAGAAGTTCATAAAGTGACACCTAAAATGCACAAAGTGGGGCAAATCAAACAGTGCTAGGACAGCAAGAGATGAAAAGGAATAATGCAAGGTTAGAAAATTACTGTGTACAGATCCAATCACCCATTTTCATTTCAGTGGTGGCTGCTTCTATCTTCTTTGGTCCATCTCTTTTGCATTCAAGGCAGCGACGATTCCGAGCAAAATTGAGGAAGTTGCAACTGCCAGGATAACAGGAGTTCAAGTACATGATACTGTCACCAATCTTTCATTATCAAGTAATAGAAACAAATAACCAACTATAAACATCTTTGACATGTGCAAGAAGGAATGAGAAGAAAAGTAGCCGAGTGAACATTACAGACGTCCATCAACATGCATAACCCTTGGTAATGCAGCTTGGTGTAATGAGGATGGAACGTTTGACCTTATTCTTTGCCTCAAGCATGGGGAATTAGGAGAATTGTTTCTTCATTGTACGATTGAATAATCAACCAGGATACAATACCCATCTATATATAGATAAGGTGCCATGACTCTTAAAAAACTAAACCCTGCAACTACGGAAACTTATCCCTCTAATCTATCCCTAACCCTAACCGCGCTACAGTAACAGACATGCTACAGGGACGAGGCCCAAAGACCCATCCACAACACTTTAATTCCTTTGCCTTCAAGCAAAAATCAGTTGCAATCCATATGCTAAGAATATATCATCACTACAGAAAGGTTGTGGTAACATTCTTGCGCTCGATCTGTTAAACCTTGACAGGTTGCTACAACACAGTACGCAAAAGTGTAGAATGGTCAGATGAATAGAACTATGAGAGTATATCAAAAAATTGACAGGGCTTTTGAGTTGATCTGAAATACAACTGCTCCTCTGCTTCATCTTATAAGCTTTTTTTAATACATTGTTACTACACATGCAAATATGCTTCATGCATTGAACAAAGAAATTCATTGAGTCAATATGCAAGGGTTTGTATTACTTGTGTGTATTGGAATTATGGTTACCGAAGGTAGAATGTGTGCCTGGTCATAACTCATAAATAAGAATAGAAACAACTTCAACGGAACTGCTACTTACATTTTTCTGATGAATGTCATCGGTGTTCCAATGAAAGTTAGTGACGGGCTTCCGTAAATACTAAGTAAATGTCAAACTCTCCTAACAGTTGCAAGCATATATAGTACCATCACAGCTCAACATAGAAGTTAAATCTATGCAGAAATAATGTGTGCTAATTTTATGTTTTTCTACAGGTTGACAAATGATAAACTGTCACAAATGCTTTCTGGATACCGCCGAACCGGCCTCCTGTTCTGTTCGCTGGCACCCTGAAGCACGGTCACGCCAACAAGCAGGGGCCAGAGATAGGAGAGAGTTCTAACTCTGAATTCTGCTTTCTTTTATTGATATAATTTGGTGGACATATATAGCCACCAGGATGTGAACAATTTAGGAAACCAATCCCGACTCTAATGGCCAAGGAATATTATAATCTCAAAATATGGTAATCTATCCAACTATTCATGGCGCCTCCAGATATTTCTAATTTAGACTCAATCTAATATGGTAACTAATCAATTATTCCTGGCGCCTCCAGATATCCCTAATTTAGACTCAACCTAATATGGTAATTACACAATTATTTATGGCAATATCAAATATCTCTTGCACCTTTTATATTTCAATCCCATATGACATAAACACCAAAAGGATTAAATGAAATTAGCACAACACCAGATCCCTACTCTCACATGAATGGGCCTGAAGTATCGAAACAAAGCTCTTGTGAAAAAGAACAAAAATATCTATAGTCTTCTTTCAGTGCTTTGTCACGGGACAAACTGCAAATTGCGAAGTTCGCTTGAAAAAAGATGGGGCAGCAGAAGTTTTTTAGGGGCATAGGATAAATAACTTACTTTGGGCACAGCCAATCGCCCTTCTTCATTTCAGTCTCAGATGTTTCTTTTCCAATCCCAACTGAGCCCTGGGTCTTGGCAACCGTTTCTTTGCTCTTGCTATAAGTATGAGATACAGGTTTAATGCAAGATGGATCAATTGCTGTGTCACTACGTGCAGTAAGCTCCGAAAGAAGCTTTCTTGCAGATTCTTGAACGCTTCCATTGACTGAATTTTCTCCTGAAAGACTAGATGGCTCTATTGCATAACTTAGAAGTATGTGCACAACATCAACAGTCCTAACTACTACCTCTTCCTCCGCCGGTACATTGTGATAAGCTTTATCACAAGATCCACGTAATTTGCAAGCCCCGCATGCCTAGCACCAGGTTACCGACATAATGGTAATATTAAGTTATTGTGAAGCAAATTGCTGACAGTAGAAGGCAGGCTGTTACATGTTAGGGGAATAACACAAAACCAAATTAAACTTACATCCCTTTCTTCGACCTGCACAAACAGTCTCAGCCGTTTTGCAGAATTTACAGGCTTGCGGAAGATATTAGGACAGCCACACTGAACAATAGCTTGAATATCATGCTTAGGAAGGAAGCTGCAAGAGTAAAGGATTCAATAAAAATCCAATTAAGCCAGAATATACAGTGCTTGTTTTTGTTGGCAGGTCATAGTTGTGAACAGTCTGAAAATTTAATCACTATAATCACTAGTAGACATGACCCGAAATTTGACTAACTAACAAGGGGGCTAAAAAACAAGACAGTTGACAGTGAATTCATACTACACATGCTTCAAATAGGGCAGAAATGCGGCAAAAAATATTCAGCCTACAAACTTAAATGTCAAAACAGAAAGCCTAACAATGGAAAGCATGCGAGTGAGGAACAATTTTGCGGCCTTGTTCAAGGTGCACATCAAGCCCCAATTAGCAACCATTGCAGCATTTCTACTCATTCAAGTCCCAATTAGTAACCATTGTGGCATTTCCACTCATTGAATGGCATGATCATTTGCATAGCCTCCGACAATCAGAATTCGAGGAGTTATGTTTTCTAATTAACGCGAACCATCTGTTACTACGCTAAGTGCGCGAAAGAAATAGATCCAATTCCTACACAAAGCAATCAACACAGAATCACAAGGTTCCATTTACTTGAGGAGATCAAAGCGCTCGCGGGCAAACTTGAGGCACGCGTTCTTCACCATGTTTTGGTCCTTGAAAGGGTAAGTGTCTGCCGAGGCCACGGCGTTCTCAGCCGCCGCCGCCGCCCCATCTGCAGCACCCTCGGAAGCACTCGCGCCGGAGGCAGGAGCGGGCCGCTCGAAGTACCCCTTGGCCCGCAGCTTATCTAGAAATTCGTTCCACTCCGGCCACGGGTGTTTGGCCGCTACGACAGAGACGGCGGTGTCAGCGACATCAACGGCCGCGATGGTGGCGGCGGCGGAACAGAAGCGAAGGGGCAGGAACGACCCTGGGAGACTGCGAGAGGGATTGGAGACCACTGCGGGTGAAGCAAGGCGGCAGGATCGGAGGAGAGAAGAGCTCAAGGTAAGAGTTAGGAGCTTGGATGAGAAGGCCATGGCGGACGGGAAGTAGCGGCGGGAGTTAGCTAGACGAGCATGGAGGCGGGCTGCTGAAGAGTAGAGTGAAGGTTTCTGGATTAGGGTTTAAGGCGTTCTAAAAGCTTGTCGTTGATCTACAAAGCGATAATTTTTTTTTGAAACAGAGAGAGAGTAAGTCATTACAATTTTAACTGTTTTGAAATTTACTATAATTTATAAAATTAAGTCGGGACGGTTATAACGTACATCTGATTTAATTTATGTCATTGGTTTACAAAATTAAGTATATTTTATCTGTATCAGACAAAAATACATCTATCTTCTTCTTTACCCTTTATTCCTCTTCTCCATCTCATTTGAGCTTCGTTATGGTACCGTCACATGGAGCTACGAGCGCGATAACACGACTACGCGACCCTTTGTGGGAGCTGGGCAGCGGAGCGTCGGCGATGAGCCGTACCAGCTCGGTAAGAGTCCGAGAGGTGAGCTCAATAATGACAAACGGGATGATGCGGCGTGCGAGCTTGGTATCAACGCGAGCAGGATGACACACTATACGAGATTGAAAATGTCTCTCTTCTTTAATGTAGCCTCGCCAATGTCATAGTAATTCTTATTTTCGGTAAATAGAGAAAGTTTTTTTGCACGATTTAAATGCAATTATTTTAAAATATACTTTCTATTTTTGATAACTTTTTGAGTTATAACGTCGCTTGTTAATAGCATAACAAAACACGGGAACAATATGATATATATTTTACCACATGTGAAAGTTTGTGAATTCAAATATTACTATTTTTATAAATTAAAATTTACCGTTTCAGTAAACATCCGCACATAAATGTCATGTATGCTTATTTTTTATCATGGAATAAAACTCCGATCTTCTCCAATAAAGAAGTTATAGTCGTCTTATAAGTCTGAATGGGTACTATTAGATTGTAATAACTGATCATAAGCTGCTGATAATTCACCCCGTTATATAAAATATGTCGACTTTTAACAATGCGAATTTGGACGAAATCCAGGGGAATTGAAGAAATCTCTCAGAGCTGTGCACCCCATCCCTCAAGGTCACGCAAACCCACGGGCGCACGGCGGCACGCCCGTACCCACCGGCCCGCAGCGTTCACAGAACCCACGAATCCCGGCCGACCCAACCAATCGAGCCGACACAGGGCAACCCTATCCCGTGGTGTCTCCATCCCACCACCTCCCCCAACCCGCAGGCAGCCGCAACCCCGGAATTTTTTTTTTAATATACGATTTTTAATCCAAAATTATATTAATAACTTTGGATTTAAAAAATTTCCAAATATGACCCACCGTCGTATGAGTCTCATACGACGTAACGAATGTCGTATGAGGCTCATACGACGGTCCGACGTGGCTGCCACGCGGGCAACGGTCGCCGCGGAAAACGAGGCGGCAGCGAACGTCGTATGAGCCTCATACGACTTGCGCTAACGGTCGAACCGTCGTATGAGGCTCATACGACGGTCTGCCCCTTATAAGCCCCGCCCCCCCCCCCCCCCCCCCGCCCCTGCCTCGCTCCCACCCATCCCACTGCCTCCTTTCCTCCCAGCCGCGCCGCCCGCGACCTCCACCGCTCCCGCACGCTTCCGACGCTCGCTACTCTCACATTTTTCGTCTCCGATCCGTCGTCCTCGGATCCTCGCGACTTCGGTATTGATTTCGCCACCGTACATTTATGTTGTTTTGTTGTCAATATAATATGAATGCGTATTATATTATGATATTTGTTTGTATGAATGTATAGTGTTGATAACACACGCGACATAGTCTATTGTATTTAATTTTTATACACGTTGTTCATGCATATAGTGTAATGTTGTGAATATAATATAATTGTATATTATTACTCGTTGTGCACGCGATTGTTGTCAATATTATATGAATTTATATGGTTCATGCATATAGTTTAATATGAATTTTGTTAATATTCATGCGAATGTCATGATTACGGTAGAGTACATTATTGCAGCATGTTTTCTTAATGTATTATTCGTTTAATTAAAATGTACTCGTTTTTTGATATGATTTTTCAGTTTATAAATGTGTACTATATATTATATTATGTTTTATTAGTAGTTATAAAATATTATCATACATTACAGAGGAGCGTAAAATTGCTCCTGTAGTTACAAATGTGTGGCAAATATATACGTTTTATAGAGTCAAATTAATTTGGTTAGAGTAGATTATAATACGTTTGTTTATACTGAATACAGTAGGAATGTCGGACAAATTAATGTTTCGTATTTTCTACGGAGAAGGCACGCTTGTTTATGGGTCAACTGGGGTTGATATGTCTGCTTGGACGTCGTTGGTGAGGGGGATAGCAAGACCAAATGAGAGGTCATTTGGTAGCCTGGAGAAATGGCTGATTAAAACGTTAAACCTTGATGAACAAGTATATCAAGTGAAACTGAAAGGGTTGATTAATCGAGCAAGAGATGGATGTTATTGGGATTTCGTTCCTATTAAGGGGACACAGAATTGGAGGAAATGGGTAGATACAGTTGTGGAGCGGGGTTGGCCGCTGGTGTTTCTTGCGCAAGCAGAAACGAAAGAAGTTGAAGATTCAGCTGAAGCAGACGATATGGAAGATACTGAGGTAGAGGTCGAAGGCGGAGTGAACCAGATGCAAGAAGACCCACTTGGTGTCGCTGATGAAGGAGAGCACATCGAAGATTTAGTTGAACAAATTAGAATTGAGGACATGGAATATGAAAATGTTATTGAAGATGACTCTTCTGATGATGAGAATGATATTATCATTCCTGCAGACTGGAACAATGCAATCCCGAGTAATTTAGCAGCTGCAGAAAAATATTCTGGGTTATCTGGATATCATGAGAACCAGTTAACACAAGGAGATATTTTTAAAGACAAAGATGGTTTAAAAGATGCAGTAAAATATTGGTCTTTGTCTGTGCAGAGATCATTTACAGTTTACAAGTCTAGTCCAAAATTATATGATGTGAAATGTGTGTTCTCAACTTGTCCTTTTCGAGTTCATGGTTTCGAGGAGAAGTGGACGAAGCTTTGGAAAGTTTCAAAAATGGTTGATCACACATGTCAGTTGCAGGAATTGGAGAAGTGCAACGGTGCTTTGACCTCAGATTTCATTGCAAATCATATGTATGCCCGTATAGTGGACAACATACAGTTTGAACCAAAATCAATAATAGCCACTATTGAGGAAGAGTTCAAGTACACCATCAGTTACTCTAAAGCATGGAGGGCCAAACAGAAAGTGATTGAACAAAGATTTGGTACTTTTGAAGCGTCTTATGATAACCTTCCAAAGTTGTTGCAGACCATTCAGGAAAAAAATGTTGGTACTTTTTACGACATTATGGACATGCCGCATAGAAGTGTGTCTGGGAAGTTGTATCTGCACCGTGCATTCTTTGCATTAGGCCAATGTATTGCTGCTTTCAGACATTGTCGACCAATACTCTGCATAGATGGTACATTTTTAACTGGAAAGTACAAAGGTCAAATTCTTACTGCTATTGCAGTTGATGGGAACCAACAGGTGTTGCCTGTGGCCTTCGCATTTGTGGAAAGTGAGAACACTGAAAGCTGGTATTGGTTCCTTAGTCGGGTCAAGATGGCTGTAGTTCAAGAACGTCCTGATGTCTGTCTCATACACGATCGTCATGCTGGATTGCTTAAAGCAATATCTGATTTGAAATTTGGATCATCGGATCGGGGACATCAACCTTATTGGATAGACATTCAATCAAGATATTGCATGAGGCATTTAGGTGCCAACTTTTTTAGCCACTTCAAGAACAAGCAACTTATGAATTTGTTCAAGATGTTGTGTAGTCAAAATCAGGAGAGTAAGTTTATTGCTCTTTGGAAACGTCTCGACGAATTGACTTCTGGCAGTGCAGAAGCATCTTCAAGCACTAGCAATCCTCGTGACATTTCACGCAGAAACTTCTCTCATTGGATTCGGCGCGAAGCGAAAGAGAAGTGGTCCTTGTTATACGACACCAATGGTGCTCGGTATGGTATCATGACAACTAATTTAGCTGAGGTAATATCCATCATTCCTAAGTGTTTTAGTTGTGTTACTTATGTATTTCATCATGCTAATGCAGTGATACGAAATGCAGATATACAACTGGGTCATTCGCGGTTTAAGAGGGTTACCTTTGGTTGCTATTGTTGAGGGCATTTTATATGGGACATGCAAATATTTTCGTCAACGTTATGCGACTGCTATTTCAGCACTGAATAATGTGAATTTGGCTTATTCACCATACCTGTGCAAGTACATGGAGAAGAAGATTGAAAAGGCCCGATTTCATCGCGTCAGACCTATGGGTACCGCAGAGCACAGGTTTGAAATCCTTTGTAGGGATAAGGACCGTCGTGGTGCTAACCGTGCTAGAGTTGTTCAACAGTGCATACTTCATCAGCATGATTGCACGTGCACATGCATGAAGCCACAACTCTTCCATAGACCATGTTCCCATGTGATTGCAGCTTGCTCATTTACTAACTTGACAGTGACCAATTACGTTTCATACTACTTTCAGAAAAGTGTTGTTGTCAGTACATGGAATGCAGAGGTATATGGATTTGGTAATCTGAGCTCATTTACCATGGATTTAGGCCTTGATGCTATGCGAGCACCTGACATCTCGCGGTTGAAGCAGAAAAGAGGTCGACGTCAAACTCGTCGTATCAGAAACGATATGGACGAGTCAGAACTTGCAAGATTCCAAGGAAGATGCAGCAAATGCAACCAAATAGGCCATACGTACAAAAAATGCATTACCAACACAGAGCCAAATGTGGTTGAAGCTGGACCATCTGGGGATCCGCTGAGTGGACGGCGTCCTCGTGCTAGGAAGACAACTACGTTTAGGGATGGAGATGGCGATGTGATGTGATGTCAAGTATTTTATGTATTTGTAGCACTTACTCTATCTATGTTAAGTGAACTAAGTGTATCGGTGTTATGTATTTGGATTATGTTATGATGTTATGTGAACTCCAGTTAGATGCATATGAACTTTATGTTATATATGTTAATATGTTGTTGATGTCATTTAACTTTAGCTCAAAATGCACTTCATGTTAAAATTTTTTCCGTACTTGATGAAAGTTGCCTAGAGGGGGGGTGAATAGGCTAATTGACCTGCAAATGACTCAATAAAACGAGATTAAATTACAGGGGGCGGACTAGTCCGGTCAGGGGGCGGACTAGTCCGGTCAGCCTGCGAGAATAACCCTAAAAAGATGTTTCTAGCAAGTTTTAGGGGATTTTCTCAATGCTACAAGTGAGTGTATGTTTAAGTCAAGTTGAGCAACAACCTAAACAAGAGCAAGTCAAGTTTCCACAAGTTTGTAGCAATGCGGAATATGAAACGAGACTACCAACTCTAGAACAAAGTAATCAATAGAGTAAATGCGAAGAACACAAGGAAACAAGGATTTTTATCCCGAGGTTCGATCCCACACAAGGAATCTACGTCCTCGTTGAGGAGTCCACAAAAGGACCGGGTCCAACAACCCTTCCCTCACCAAGTTTACCGCACGGGCCTAACTTGGTTCTCCACTAATCACAACGGTGATTACAAAGTTCGTTGGGGCTTCTCACAAACTGAGGCTCCCACACCACAAAGATGATCAACACAGTAAAGCAAACTCAATACACAGCCCACAAAGACTCAACGAGTGCAAGAGATCAAACCGAGAGCACAAGCGCGATGTTCTTCCTCTTCTCCACCTCACTAAACCCTAATCCACTTAAGAATTAGTTTTAGAGGGAAAGTAGGCAAGAAGGAGGCTTAGGAGTGCTCCAAGTTGGCTGTGGCGGCGCTAGGGTTTTAGTTTTTCCAAGGATGTTTGAAATGAGGCCGGGGGTCCCCTTTTTATAGAGGTCCCAACCCCAATTTGCTGACTTCAGCAAAAGGACGGACTAGTCCGGCCACTGGCCCGGACTAGTCCGGCCTAGGGGACCACTGACTCCTTTGTCAGGTCCCGACAGCTGACACACGATCGTCACGCTACCCGCCAAACTTCAAATTCAAACGGTCACTTCCAGAACGGACTAGTCCGGTCAACACCGGACTAGTCCGATCACACACAGAGCCTTCTGCTCCGGGTGAAAACGGACTAGTCTGAGGACCACGGACTAGTCCGGCCCCTAGGGCGGACTAGTCCGGTCCTCCCAGACTTAGCCATAGAAGCACCTTTTCTTAGCCAACCCGGACTAGTCCGGCCCCACGGGCGGACTAGTCCGTTCTCACTCAGGACCTCTTGGTCCGGTCCAAAACGGACAGGTCCGTGGTTTTGGGACTTCATCCCAAAGCCCACTCACAGCTAGCAGGACTAGTCCGGTCACAAACGGACTAGTCCGATCTCAGTCAGACCCTTCTGGTCCGGCCAGAAACGGACTTGGCCGGCCAGGGACGGACTAGTCCGGCCTCCTGCACGGACTAGTCCGGCCCTACGGCCAGACCACTCAATCACTCATTTCTTTCATAGGTTTGACCTCTAAACCACTTTGAGCTCCCAAACTTGATCTCAATGCACTTGACACACACACCCTCCTATTACTACGGCTAGTCTAACTCAACCATGCTAGAAACCCTAGTTTCTACGCTTCGAGTTGACTCCGTTTCCTTCCTTTTCCTTTTTGAGGGTTTGCGTCTCCAATTGAGTCCATACCTGTGCTAGGATCACTTGAGCTCATTAGCGACTTAATTGTCGTCATCAATCATCCAAAACCCACGGGGAACCTAGATGCACTTTCAATCTCCCCCTTTTTGGTGATTGATGACAACACATTAAGTCCTTCACAAATAAGAGTGTAAAGTTTGGTTTTCATAACATGTGTGCGTATGAATGACTCCCCCTCAATGTATGCAACATGTAAAAGAGGTGGAGGAGTTCTTTCATACCCACACACGTTATGGTGGGGTGCCTACGTGATGTGCTCAACAGTTTGTGTCAAGACATGAATAACATCAATACATTCATAAGATTGACAATAAGAGCAATATATTGATAGTAAGCAACATTAACGAGTCTTGCACAAATGTAAAATCATAAATATGTTACAAGATAAGTCAAACATCACAACACACACCCACAAAAGAAGATTGACTCCCCCTTAACTCTCCCCCTTCGGCATCAAGGCACCAAAAAGGAAAAGAAGGGAGGAAGCTAAGACTTAAGAGCTAGTCCTCGTCGTCGCCACTTCCACTCTCCGTGGCCTCGGAATCTTCGACGTTGTCCTCATCATCGACATCGTCGTCGTCGTCGTCGGAGGTCCTTGCCGAGGGAGCAGCCCGAGAGGAGCTTCCATCCTCTTGGAGCTGGGCGAGCTCATCGGCGGTGAAGGTGGGGAAAGGAGTGATCTCCCCATCACTCACCTCCGGAGAGGACATCGGGACCTCCAGCTTGTCGCACACCGCCTTAAGGTACTTCTCTTGGCGCTTGTGTGCCCTCTGAGCGCGAATCTCTTGCTTCCGGCACGAGGTGAAGATGGCCTTGAAGCATTTGAAGAACGCACTCATGGACTGAGGCGGAGGCGGAGAAGGAGGTGCCACTGGGCGAGACGGAGGATCTGCATTCTTGCGACGAGGAGGAACAGGCAGAGGCGGGGGAATCTGAGGACGCAGTCTCTTATGTGTGACATCCTTCAGGAAGGTAATTCCGGAGACTGTCTCAATTAGGCACATCACATAAGGAGCATAGCCACAAGATCTGTTGGGGGTATGAGATATATTGAAGATATCATCAAAGATGTACTCAGCTAGGTTGAAGCTTTCTTCCCCATCTATCAGCACAAGCAAATGCCTCAAGTTCCCCTGGATGACTCCGGCATCTCCATCCTTCGGGGCAATGGTCTTCCGAAGAAGGCGGTTGAGCACACTGAAAAATGGCTTGATATTTCTTGCCAGTCCTGCCTCATAAGGAAGATGATCTGGATACATGAAGTCAAGGGCATCTCGATCTAGGGCCTTGAGGTTGGAGATGATGATCTCATGCTCAAGGTGTTCTTCCAATCCTAAGATCTTGGCAAAGTCTTCAAATGTGACTGTGTACTGCTCTCCATTGGTCATCCATGACATCCGGCGATTGCCAAAGGAGTGAAAGTAGACGGTCGAGTAGAATTGCACAATCACCTCAATGTTCCAGTCGTACTGGAAACCCATGATATCCTTGATTCCATGTCGTTCTGCTGCATTGATCACAACATCAAATGCAGCATGCTTCTTCTGAGCCATGTAGTCCCAGTCAACCCACTGGGCATCAGTCACAGGAGTCTTCATCTTCATGTAGACGAGGCGATAGTAATCGCAGTGGAAGTCACACCAGAACCTAGGGTCGGTGGTGGACTTCTCATACTTATAGACATTCTCGTCTCTGAGCCTCCTGGCCTTCTCAGCTCCTTTTCCTTTGAAGGTATTAGCTGAGAGGTTGGGCTGACGGTTTGGATTCCGTGCTGGACTGTGCATCACCAGAGGCTCAGCAGCCTGAGCCTTCCCTTTTTCCCGAATCACCACTCCTCCGGGTGCCTTCTTGGCTGGCACCTTGATGGAGGGCTTCTTCTTTTTCGGCTCAACTGGAGCCGGGGCTTTTCCCTTCTTTGGGTCGCGCTCGACCCTAGGGGCAGCCTCTTCTTGGGCTGGCTCCTTGCCCTTCGCTTTCTCGCCAACAGTGACGAGCTTCTTTCGCTTAGGAGCGCTGGCCTCAGCAGCCCTGGAGTTGTGGGCCTCCCTATCCTCTCTTTTCTTCTTCCTCAGCTCATGGAGGGATTCCGCGGTGGCACGAGCAATGGCTTCATCCTCATTGTAAATGCTCGCAGCCACCTTGGATGCTTCGAGTGCCTTGAGCTTTCTTTCCTCCTTGGCCTTCTGCGCCTCAATTAGCGCAGCCTTAGTCCGAGCCTCGGCAATTTGGGCCTTGGTACGCCCCTCGAGGTGGACACGCGGAGGAGAGCGCTCGGAGTTCGACATTCTGTAAAAAGATGGAGGAAGGAAGATATGAGCCTAGGAAGAAGAAGTATTGCCGAAAAGATCTCGAGAACCAACTAGAAGTAGGGTTTGCCCTGTGCAGACCGGACTTGTCCGCCCCAGGGACGGACTAGTCCGCTGGCCGGACTTGTCCGCCTGGTGGCCGGACTAGTCCGGGTTACACAGGAAGAACCCTAACCCTAATCAATTCATCGAAAAATTTGTGAATCAATGCGCAATACTCCTAGGCTATGATCACAGGGATGTATGGAACAACATTAACGAAGATGTTCCTATCAAAAACTTGAAGAATCAAGAATGGGGCTAGTTTTTGAGGAACGGTGAAATACCTTCAAGAATCCGCTTGATTCGTCGAAATCGGCGTGGATCTCGAAGGTGAAGCGCGGGGAAGTGGTCCCTAACTCCCAAAGGCTTCGATGCGCGGATTGGAGTTGAGTTTTGGTGGTTGGAGCGCAAAATCGCCGATTTGGGGGCGGTTGTGCGCGTGTGGAAGTTTGAGAGGCAAATGAGAGAGAGAGAGGGGGTTTGGGCCGCCTGGGGGTTTAAGTCCCCAAGGGCCAGACTAGTCCGGTTGAGGGGCCGGACTAGTCCGGTTAGCGGACCAGACCCAGACTAGTCCGGGTCCGGACTTGTCCGGTTGAAGGCCGGACTAGTCCGGTGTTCGGACTAGCCGCGGAATAGTCTGATCCGGACTTGTCCGGCCGTAGGGGCGGACTAGTCCGGTTCAGCTGGGCTGAAAAAGAATATATTTGGGTTTTGCCCATAGAGTTAAGTCCTTTTGTACGAGTATAGCAAGGAAAACATGACAAGCATGATTGTGAGCCAATAAGGAACAACTTATGAACATTTTCATGAGGAAAATAGATTTCTCAAACAAATTTGAGGAGAAATCGACATAGAGAGGAGTTTTTCGAAATGTGGCTCAAAAAAAAATATGAGGAATGGTGCTTTAAGCCACGTTTCGAGAATCCAACACATTTAGCTCACTTCTTAGCTCACAGAAACGCTTCTCGTCAAGAGGCTTTGTGAAAATGTCCGCAAGTTGATGTTCCGTCCTCACATGCGAAATCTCAATGTCTCCCTTCATTGAGTGATCTCGCAGGAAATGGTGTCGAATGTCTATATGTTTGGTCCTAGAGTGTTCCACCGGATTATGGGCTATCTTGATTGCACTCTCATTGTCACACAAGAGTGGAATTTTACGCAAGTTAATCCCATAGTCCCTAAGAGTTTGTCGCATCCAAAGAAGTTGTGCACAACAACTTCCGGCCGCAACATATTCCGCTTCGGCGGTGGATAGAGCAATAGAGTTTTGCTTCTTGGAGGACCAAGACACAAGAGATCGACCTAAGAATTGGCACGTACCCGATGTGCTCTTCCTATCAACTTTGCACCCCGCATAGTCCGCATCGGAATATCCAATGAGGTTAAACTTGGATCCTTTGGGGTACCAAAGTCCTAGGGTAGGTGTGTGTACAAGGTATCTCAAGATCCTTTTAACGGCGGTCAAATGACAAGCCTTGGGTGCTGCTTGAAAGCGTGCACACATACGCACACTTAGCATGATATCGGGCCTAGATGCACAAAGATAGAGGAGTGATCCGATCATAGACCTATATAGCTTTTGATCCACACTTGGACCGTCCTCATTTAGGTCTAGGTGTCCATTTGTCCCCATAGGGGTTTTGATGGGTTTTGCTTTGTCCATGTCAAACTTTCTTAGAATGTCTTGAGTATACTTAGTTTGACTTATGAACGTCCCTTCTTTGAGTTGTTTCACTTGAAATCCTAGAAAGAACTTCAATTCACCCATCATGGACATTTCAAATCTCTCCGTCATTATCTTGGAGAACTCATCACAAAACACCTTATTTGTGGAACCAAATATGATGTCATCCACATATATTTGGCACACAAAAAGATCCTCATTGAAGTGTTTTGTGAAAAGGGTATAATCCGCTTTTCCTATCCTAAAACCATTTTCAACTAGAAAGTCTCTTAGGCACTCATACCAAGCTCTAGGAGCTTGCTTGAGACCATAAAGAGCCTTTCGTAATTTGTAAACATGGTTAGGATAGTCTTGATCTTCAAACCCTGGAGGTTGCTCTACATACACTTCTTCCTTGATTGGGCCATTAAGGAATGCACTCTTAACATCCATTTGGTAGAGTTTGAAGTCATGATGAGTAGCAAAGGCTAGTAATATTCGAATTGACTCAAGCCTAGCTACGGGGGCAAATGTCTCATCAAAGTCCAATCCCTCAACTTGTGAGTATCCTTTTGCCACAAGTCGTGCCTTGTTCCTAGTTACCACTCCATGCTCATCTTGTTTGTTGCGAAACACCCACCTGGTTCCAACAACATTAGCTTGGGGGCGCTTGACAAGCTCCCAAACCTTGTTCCTTTCAAAGTTGTTGAGCTCCTCTTGCATGGCAACTACCCAATCCGGATCTCTTAAGGCGTCTTCAACCTTATGTGGTTCCAAGGATGAGACAAAAGAGAAATGCTCACAAAAGTTTGCAACACGTGAGCGTGTTGTTACTCCTTTTGTGATATCTCCTAGAATGTTGTCAACGGGATGGTCCCGTTGAACACTTTGATGAACACGAGGATGCGGGGGTTGACCTCTTGAATTACTTGGTTCATCTTCTTCACTTTGGTCTCCCTCTTGATCCAAGCCTCCCCCTTGATCCAAGCCTCCATTATCACTTTGGGGAGCTTCTAGTGGATCTTCAACTTGTCCAATGGGGATTTGACCTACTTCATAATGATGATGGTCACTTGGGCTTTGAGATGGTTCTTGAGGGCGAACATCTCCAAGTGCCATTTTCCTTAGAGCTTCTAGTGGAGGTTCCTCTTGATCAAGGGCATGTTGATCAACTTGCTCCACTTGAGAGCCATTGGTTTCGTCAAACACCACGTCACGTGCTACTTCAACAATTCCGGAGGATTTGTTGAACACACGGTACGCATGAGTGTTTGAGTCATATCCAAGCAAGAAACCCTCATCGGACTTTGAAGCGAACTTCGAAGTCCTAGGCTTCTTGTTGAGGATATAGCACTTGCTACCAAAGACCCGAAAGTAAGAAACATTGGGTTTCTTACCAATGAGAAGCTCATAAGGAGTCTTCTTGAGGAGGCGATGAAGGTACAATCGATTTACGGCATGGCAAGCGGTGTTAACCGCTTCCGCCCAAAACCGGTCCGATGTTTTGTACTCATCTAGCATCGTCCTTGACATCTCAATGAGCGTCCTATTCTTTCTTTCGGCTATGCCATTTTGTTGTGGAGAATAGGGAGCGGAAAACTCATGCTTGATGCCCTCCTCATCTAGGAACTCTTCTACTTGCATGTTTTTGAATTCGGTGCCATTGTCACTCCTTATAGCCTTTATCCTTAAGGTGAACTCATTTTGAGCTCTCCTTAGGAATTTCTTGAGGACACCGGGAGTTTCACTTTTATCATGCAAGAAGAACACCCAAGTATATCTAGAGAAGTCATCAACGATGACTAGACCATACTTGCTACCACCAATGCTAATGTAAGCAATGGGGCCAAAAAGATCCATATGGAGTAACTCCAAAGGTCTAGTTGTCGTCATGACATTCTTAGAGGGGTGTTGAGCTCCTACTTGCTTTCCCGCTTGGCAAGCACTACATGGCCTATCCTTTTCAAATACTACATCCTTTAGGCCACGAACATGCTCACCCTTAAGTAGCTTTTGAAGGTTCCTCATTCCAACATGGGCTAGCCTTCTATGCCAAAGCCATCCCATGTTGGCTTTTGCCATTAAGCATGTGTCAAGTTGAGCTTTATCCGCGGTGAAGTCCACAAGATAGAGCTTTCCCTTGAGCACTCCCTTAAAGGCTATCGAGTCATCACCTTCTCTAATGACATTCACTCCCTCACTAGAAAACACACATTTATATCCTCTATCACATAACTGTGATATGGATAGGAGATTATAGTCTAGGGAATCAACATGCAAGACATTTGATAAAGTATGTAATGAGGAGATAGAAATTTTACCGGAGCCAAGGATTTTCCCTTGGCTATTGTCCCCAAAGAAGATTCCTTCACTTGGGTCCTTATTCTCCTCATACTCTATGAACATGCTTCTCTCTCCGGTCATGTGGTTGGTGCATCCGCTATCCAACACCCATTTCGATCCACCGGAGGAGTATGCCTACAAAACAAGTTTATGCCTTCCTTTTAGGTACCCAAGCTGAGTTGGGTCCTTTCACGTTAGTAGTTAGGCATTTGGGCACCCACACGCAAGGCTTGGGGCTCTTGCGGAGTGGCCCAACATATCTAGCAAACACCTTGCCGTGTTTGTTCTTCTTCAATACATAAGATGCATCAAAATCATGAAATAAATGATGCGGTTCAGATTTAGGTAAGTTTTTGCTAGAGGGTGAGTTCTTTTCATTTTTAGATTGGGATGAACTCCCCTTAACAAAGACAATCATGTCTTTGCCATACTTGGAGGTTTTGGTGTTATGTCTTGCACCTCTAGTATAGCCAAGACCATCCTTGACATGGGGTGGTCTTGTGTTGGTGAATGCACTTCGTGCATATGCCACCTTTTCCTTGTCAAAGATGGCACCCTTAGGTGCTTGTTTGCCTTGTGCTAGGTTGAGTTCATCCTTAAGTTTAAGGATCAAGTTGGAGCACTTGCAAGGTGATGTTGCCTTGGATGAGGCCTTTGAGGAGGTTGAGCTCTTGAAGGAAGAGGTTACATTGTTCTTGAGTGACTCAATTTGAGTCTCAAGGATCTTGTTAGCTTTTGACAAGCTTCCAAGTTCATCCTTGAGCTCAATCGACTTCTCCTCAAGACTTGAACACGTTTTCTTGCAAAGTGCAAGTTCGTGTTCCAATGCCTTGCTCTTCTCTCTTTCGAGCTCAAGGAGCTCATCAAGCTCTTGACATCTCTCCTTCTCAAGGATGAGCATGTCCTCCTGTCTATTGATGAGATCTTCCTTCTCAAAGATCTCATCCATAAGCAACTTCATCCTACGCAAGGTGCTTTTGCTTATGTCCTTAAACATATGCTCATTTTCACTAGCACTATCAAAATCATCATGTGAGGAAGTTGGGGAGGAAGGATGAGATGTTACCTTTCTCTTTCCTTCCCTTGCCATAAGACAAGTAGGCTTGTGGTCGTTGTTGAGGTTGGGGAAGAGCTTGCCTCCCTTGGAGTTCCTCCCGATGGCTATGGTGGCCATATTCTCCTCTTCTTCTTCGGAGGAGGACTCATCGTTAGAGTCCCACTCCTTCCCCAAATGGGCTTGTCCGGAGGACCTCTTCTTCTTGAAGAATCTCCTTTCTTGAGGCTTCCCTTCCTTCTTCTTCTTTGTTTCTTCGTGTGGGCAATCAGCGATGAAGTGCCCATACTCGCCACAGTTGTAGCAAGACCTTCTTGATTTGGGTCTTGCTCTTTCCTTTCCCTTGCCTTCATGGTTGTGCCCCCCTTTCTTCCTCCTCATCATTCTCTTGAATTTGTTGATGAAGAAGGCCTCCTCCTCATCGGTGTCGAGGCTCTCCTCATCACTTTCTTCTTGCTCCTTTGAAGAGGGCGTTGCCTTGAGTGCAACGTTCTTCATCTTGGAGGCGGTGAACTTTTGGAGGTCGTTGTAGAAGAGCGCCTCCTTCTCCATGATTTCATGGTTAATGATCCTCCCAAGGACCTCCTCCGGGGTCATTTGAGTGAACCCCGGGCTTTCCCGAATCATGGAGCATAAAGAGACGTTCCTAGGCATGAATGCCCGGATCATCCTCTTCACCACCTCGTGGTCGGTCCACTTGGTGCAGCCATAAGATCGGCTCTTGTTGATCAGCACCTTTAGCCGATTGTACATGTCTTGGGGGGATTCACCATCCAAGATGGCAAATCTCCCAAGCTCTCCTTCGATGAGCTCGATCTTGGCCTCCTTGACCACTCGGTTTCCCTCATGCACCGTCTTGAGGGTGTTCCATATGTCTTTGGCCACTTCAAGGCCATCGACACGGTTGAACTCATCTCTAGAGAGAGATGAGATGATCACACCCGCAGCTTGAGCGTTGCGGTGGATGAGGATGGCTTGTTCTTGAGTTATGTTGTCCTCATCCTTTGGAATCTCCACCCCGGTCATGACAATTTGCCACAACGCTGGGTTGAGTGACACGAGGTGGATCTTCATGTTATGTTTCCACATACCGTAGTCCGTTCCATCGAATTGGGGAGGTTTCCCCAATGGGATGGACAGGTAGTGGTTGTTGGCGGCAAGGCGTTCATAGTTGAACCCTTGCCGGTTGTAGTTGACTCCACCACCACCGCTTGATTGATTTGATGGATCAATCTTGGAAATGTTCAACTTCTCCCGGAGCTTCGCCTTGAGTTGGCGAGTCTCCTCATCGTCCGTTGGCTTATCTTGATAAGCCAACGTCTCCTCACGGGTCGCCTCGTAGTTGCTGCTCGATGCATCATCATTCACCACTCCGGCCATCTCTCCGAGTTGTTAGACTCTTTGTGGAGAGTCTCGCTCTGATACCAATTGAAAGTTGCCTAGAGGGGGGGTGAATAGGCTAATTGACCTGCAAATGACTCAATAAAACGAGATTAAATTACAGGGGGCGGACTAGTCCGGTCAGGGGGCGGACTAGTCCGGTCAGCCTGCGAGAATAACCCTAAAAAGATGTTTCTAGCAAGTTTTAGGGGATTTTCTCAATGCTACAAGTGAGTGTATGTTTAAGTCAAGTTGAGCAACAACCTAAACAAGAGCAAGTCAAGTTTCCACAAGTTTGTAGCAATGCGGAATATGAAACGAGACTACCAACTCTAGAACAAAGTAATCAATAGAGTAAATGCGAAGAACACAAGGAAACAAGGATTTTTATCCCGAGGTTCGATCCCACACAAGGAATCTACGTCCTCGTTGAGGAGTCCACAAAAGGACCGGGTCCAACAACCCTTCCCTCACCAAGTTTACCGCACGGGCCTAACTTGGTTCTCCACTAATCACAACGGTGATTACAAAGTTCGTTGGGGCTTCTCACAAACTGAGGCTCCCACACCACAAAGATGATCAACACAGTAAAGCAAACTCAATACACAGCCCACAAAGACTCAACGAGTGCAAGAGATCAAACCGGGAGCACAAGCGCGATGTTCTTCCTCTTCTCCACCTCACTAAACCCTAATCCACTTAAGAATTAGTTTTAGAGGGAAAGTAGGCAAGAAGGAGGCTTAGGAGTGCTCCAAGTTGGCTGTGGCGGCGCTAGGGTTTTAGTTTTTCCAAGGATGTTTGAAATAAGGCCGGGGGTCCCCTTTTTATAGAGGTCCCAACCCCAATTTGCTGACTTCAGCAAAAGGACGGACTAGTCCGGCCTAGGGGACCACTGACTCCTTTGTCAGGTCCCGACAGCTGACACACGATCGTCACGCTACCCGCCAAACTTCAAATTCAAACGGTCACTTCCAGAACGGACTAGTCCGGTCAACACCGGACTAGTCCGATCACACACAGAGCCTTCTGCTCCGGGTGAAAACGGACTAGTCTGAGGACCACAGACTAGTCCGACCCCTAGGGCGGACTAGTCCGGTCCTCCCAGACTTAGCCATAGAAGCACCTTTTCTTAGCCAACCCGGACTAGTCCGGCCCCACGGGCGGACTAGTCCGTTCTCACTCAGGACCTCTTGGTCCGGTCCAAAACGGACAGGTCCGTGGTTTTGGGACTTCATCCCAAAGCCCACTCACAGCTAGCCGGACTAGTCCGGTCACAAATGGACTAGTCCGATCTCAGTCAGACCCTTCTGGTCCGGCCAGAAACGGACTTGGCTGGCCAGGGACGGACTAGTCGGCCTCCTGCACGGACTAGTCCGGCCCTACGGCCAGACCACTCAATCACTCATTTCTTTCATAGGTTTGACCTCTAAACCACTTTGAGCTCCCAAACTTGATCTCAATGCACTTGACACACACACCCTCCTATTACTACGGCTAGTCTAACTCAACCACGCTAGAAACCCTAGTTTCTACGCTTCGAGTTGACTCCGTTTCCTTCCTTTTCCTTTTTGAGGGTTTGCGTCTCCAATTGAGTCCATACCTGTGCTAGGATCACTTGAGCTCATTAGCGACTTAATTGTCGTCATCAATCATCCAAAACCCACGGGGAACCTAGATGCACTTTCACTTGACAATGTAGGTATGGCCGGCCCACAGCGAGAGTGTCCCGAGCTACTTTCGTCTCGAGTTGACTTGACCCACCGCGGTTACCGAGTCTCTGTAGGTCAGGAGTTGCCCGTCCTTCGTCCCCAGGTTCCTATGAAATTCTGGAAGATAGACGATCGATGGATTCCCAGGTACTTCTTTCTTTCATACTTCATGATCCATTGTACATGAAAACATGTTCTCATCCGATTTGTTTTGTAATCAGGTTGAGTGCAGCAGGCCTGCTGCCCATATGTCGGCTAGTTGAGAGGAGACCGTTCGATCCGGAGGATCGCAAGTACCGTTTTAGCTTCGACAAAGCCCTCTTGAGTGTGTTGACTGATCGCTGGAGACCGGAGACCCACACGTTTCACTTACCGTGTGGGGAGATGACCGTCACGTTGGAGGACGTGTCTTTCCTGTTGGGTCTTCCTCTCGCAGGTGCGGCTGTTTCTGCACCTGAGGACACACCCACCTGGTGTGCGCAGATGGTCGCACGTTTTCAGAACGTGCAACGGGTCGCTAATGTTGATCCCGTACCTGCTCTTGAGGACGGCCAGCACCACGGTCCGTCAAAGAGATGGTTGTCTTGCTACGAGGTATTCTTTCTTATTTTCAATTCAAATGTTTCATTCCATGCAGTAAACTAACAAATTCCATTTATTTTACTTGCAGTTGAGTACTATGCATCCAGACGCAGATGATAACACGGTCACTAGATACTTGGAGGCTTACTTGTTGTGGTTGTTTGGGTCGATTCTGTTCACCAACAACCATGGTGACTCGGTGGATAGACATCTTATTCCGTTTGCTAGAGTTGTAGCTGAGTCCACACCGCAGGACATGCCTCAGTACAGTTAGGGGTCAGCAGTGCTCGCTGCCACGTATAGAGGACTCTGTGACGCGTGCACTAAGGTAGCAAGCAACGCTGTCCTCACGGGTTGTCCGTTGCTCCTACAGCTGTGGGTCTACGAGCGCTTCATGATTGGACGACCTGAAGTCGTCCCAGAGCCGTATGATGGTGATGAGTACGGTGAGCGTCCGGATGACGGCCCTACTATGGGTACTTTTTGGGTACACCGTGCGGTACGTACATATTTTAAGTTACACTGACAATTTGTACGCTAATTCAATTTGTACGCTTATGTTATACTGACAACATATATGATTTGCAGCGTGAGTGGGGTAACAAGCAAATGCACAAGGTGTACGCCGGATTCAGCAAAGAGTTTGATCGGTTACAGGCCGACGAGGACGTCCGATGGACACCGTACGGTATGGACGAGCACGACCAGCGAGCACCGAGGGGGCTTGCATTGCTGTGCTACAGAGACTCGGATTACTGGCTCACTAGGAAAGCTCTGGTGTACGACATCTTCGTCGAGGAGTACGCACCACACCGCGTGTTGCGTCAGTTTGGCTTACAGCAGGCTTTCCCGGTCATTCCACATTCTGTTGTGCCTTCTTCAGTACATACGTAAGTGCTTCATCCCATCTCAATTTACTCATTTAGTTGTACAAATTTAATGTACATATCTCTCATACAGGTACGGCCGTAAGGGTACGTCTACGCCCGGAGTGTGGGCAGAGCGCATGCATCCGTGGCTGTTGCAGTGGTCCCAGGCACTAGTCGACGTCGTGCAGGAGACTAGACCGTTCTCACACGAGGTGTACGAGGAGTACTTACGGTGGTTTCTTCCTCGCACCCGAGCAGTTCTCGGACACACTCCTGCGGAGCGACAGCCGCACGTACCCAGGGTGGTAGATACGTATCCGCGGCATAGAGATGAAGCTACATCAATGGCGGTAAGAGCTTTCATATTGTAGTTACTTTGCGTACTTTAACGTATAGACATTACTTAATTAAATTGTTTCTCTGATTACTTCTCATGAATGTGAAGATGCATCGGGTCCGTCTCATTGCTGAGCAGTCCGCAGCAGGACTTCAGCGTTTGAGACAGGGGATATCGATGACTTCGTCGGACATGGTACACGTGCTCCATAACATCTACAGCAACGCGGTGGAGAGCTTACGGTTGGCTTGTTGTACACAGCCCTGTGTACAAGACACTACGTTGCCTTCAGCACAGCACATGAGGCGTCACAGCACAGCAGGTACGAAATGCGTATCAAATTAATTTTTTTAAACATTAGTAATACTGTACTGACGACATTGTTTTCGCAGGCACATCTACGCAGGTACCTACGTCGACGACCCCACACGTTACAACCTTTGCAGGAACGTCTACACAGATCCCTGGTCCCGACTTCGCAGGCACGTCGACACAGGTGCCTGCTTGGAGTTCGGACTACGCAGGCACGTCGACACAGGTGCCTGATTGGGGTCAGCACTTTACGGATCCCTCGACACAGGTACCTGCTTGGGGAGCTCCGCATATCCCACAGACGGACGCAGGTACGATGTAGAATAATTTTTCTCATTCATTTATATTTTCGTAATTTGAGTTTGTACTGATAATTATTCTATAATTGCAGGTACGTACAGAGCGGACTTTGAGACTACGATGTCTGACTCACAGACGCAGCACGACACTCCTCCGATGACACCTTTCCAGGTCGAGGACTTCCTCGTTGATATAGCGCAATACGATACACTTCATGGGTCTCAGTTGGCCGGTGCTCCCATTCCGACTCAGCAGACTCAGCAGTTTCAGACACCGGAGCAGGCTGGCCGTCCGCAACGGCAGAGGAGACCGCCGCTAGACATTTCATATGACCGGACTCATGTGAATGCTGCGCGTAGGGCCGACAAGCGTGGTAGACGTTAGTGTTATGTACGACGTATATGTGTGACTTATGATGTACAAAACTTATGTTCTATTATATTATTTCATTATGTTTCTATTCTATGGTGTTTCGCATGGAAAGGAAGTATTACATACTACGCGTTACTTAAAAAACTAAAGCAAACGAGTATCTTATTGAAATTGAAGGCATAGGAACATTTAAACGATACATTTGATGGAATAATGAAACATAGTTCGTAACTAGTACATTTTCACTTGTGGTGAGGACATTCACAGGACATATTGTTGCACTTAGGACTAGTATCATCCTCCAATTGTTCTAACTCCATATCCGCAATATGACCTACTAATTCTCGGTTTCGATTTTGCAAATATTTTATGTAATCTTGAATAGGCTTGATAGGTACTGGATCAACCCACAATGTGTATCCGCAGTTATCTTCATCGAAATAAGACTACAAAAACAAATTTAAAGTAAACATAACAAAAAGAAATACGTGAACGTACACAAAAACGATATGAACTTACTGCACGACCCACAGGGCAACGAAAGAATCGACGACCGCTATCCTCTTTTCCATCCATCATTTGCACCAAACAATCCAGGCCGCAACGACACTTGGGCCATTCTTCTTTGGTACTATCATATGGACGAAGAGGATTAAACACACCAAAATCACTTTTTCCTAATAGAGGGAATTCATCAAGTGGTTCATCGAACCACGAAGGACCGCCAACTAAGTAGTTCTGAGGCACTGGCCTAATGTTTCCTTCTCCTCTCCTTGCACGACCTCTGTTTTCCATTGTCTTACTACTAACTTTAATCGTATACGAAATGTAAGAGGTGCGGACCCTTTTATAGACGAACGTGGATGGGTCTATAGACCAAGTGTACGAAAGTCTATGGACCATGTCAGGCGAATCTCGTAGGAGACACATACGACATTGCACTGGTACATGTCAGGGGAATCTCGTACAAGAGACATACGAAATTGCACTGCTCCGTGTCAGACGAATCTCGTAGAAGACACACACGACATTGCACTGGTACATGTCAGGGGAATCTCGTACAAGAGACATACGAAATTGCACTGCTCCGTGTCTATATAACACTCACCCCGGTAACAGCTTCACCACGCACTACCAACAATCATTCTATATACTTCACTACCATGGACGAGAACTCACCACCCACAAATAGAGAAAAGGTTCCAATCCCCGAGGGATTGCAACCTCCAATGTGTTTCTGTGGCACTGATTGTAGGTTTGTAAGAGATCTTCGACCTGGTTACTCGTATGGTTGCCGGCTTTGGATGTGCGACAACTACGAGTACGATCCTCCTCACAGGACGTGCCCATTTCTTCCAGGTGGTAGGAAACAGGTAATATGCAATATTACTTATGTTTTATGCATGCTATAGAATCTAATTTTTTGGACAAACACTTGTGCAGTCGCCGCCACCTCTATGCGACTTCCGGAACTACATCGACCAGGAACAATCGGCAGAAGACGCCGCAGAGGTTGAGAGAATGGCTCGACTTGCATATTGGAAGTTCAAAGAAGAAAGAGAGTGGGATGAAAGAATAGAGCAAGAGAGGAGGAATAGAGCTGCACAGGAGGAGCGTCGTCGCAAGAGGCAAGAAGAAATTCGACAATGGAGAGCAGAGTGTGAGCGCAAAGCGGCAGAGGAGGAACGCGTCGCAGCACAAGCACGAGAGGCTGAGCGAGCACGCATGCGCGAGAGAGCTCGTCGCGCAAAAGAAGCCGGTCCCGATGCTTTGCGTAAGGGAAAATACCCCCGTTGCACTCAGTAGCAACCTGGGTAATTCAACTAAGGCGTGTTAGAATTAGATCGGCGTATCTTTAGTGCGTCGTACACACGCCATTTGTATCACTTATTTTACATTTTGTTCCAGAAATATGTGCACTTATGTTTTGCCTCATGTACCGTAGTAGTAGACTGGTAAACAACATGCACATACTTTCGGAACTACGTAATTTCATTTTATGTAACCGCCGCCGAGCTTACAATTAATTATCTTCAATTATTATGCATTTGTATAAATTTATACATTAATTGTATCATTTTCCAAACTATGCATTTCTAATCACTATAGGATTTAAAAAAAATTGATACTCCCATTAAACTCTCATATATTATATTCATAACTTATTTTTTATACTCCACAAAACTTACATTACAATAACCTATATGAACATTTATGTCGATTCTAACTACAAATATTTGTAAACAAAAAATAAAACTGAATACATTTTACAAATTTGCAGAAACGTGATCGTATTGCCTAATAACACATACAATTACTCTAGTTTCTACATACTAAACATAGATAAAGTTCATTGATTTCAAAACTTCACAATGTATTCTCTATTTTCTACTTTAGAAGTTTTTAGCAAATCGATCTACAAATATTTTAAAAATTTTGACTAAAATCCATTACAAGATGGTTCAACACGGGCTAGGGTTAGGGCATGCACGAATGTCGTATGAGGCCCATACGACTGTACTGTGCATGTCGTATGGGCCTCATACGACATGCCACCGTGGCCGGTTTCGGCCCCGCTGGACGGCCCAGTGGCACCCATGTCGTATGGGCCTCATACGACATTTGCATGTCGTATGGGCCTCATACGACATTTGCATGTTGTATGGGCCCCATACGACCGCCGGTCAGATTTGAAAATAATTTGAATCGGGGGTTATTAATATAAATTTGGATTAAAATACGTATATTAAAAAAAAATATGTCGACTTTTAACAATGCGAATTTGGACGAAATCCAGGGGAATTGAAGAAATCTCTCAGAGCTGTGCACCCCATCCCTCAAGGTCACGCAAACCCACGGGCGCACGGCGGCACGCCCGTACCCACCGGCCCGCAGCGTTCACAGAACCCACGAATCCCGGCCGACCCAACCAATCGAGCCGACACAGGGCAACCCTATCCCGTGGCGTCTCCATCCCACCACCTCCCCCAACCCGCAGGCACCCGCAACCCCGTCCGGCCACGCCGCGCGCGACCCAATCCACCCAGCGTCCCGTCTCGTTCTCGTCGCACCTCGCCTCGCCTCGCCCGCGCGCTCGCTCCCCCGATCCGTGCGCGCCATGGCCTCGGACCAACAGGCGCTCCCGGTCCCCGTCCCCGTCCCGCCTAACCCGAGCGCGATCCCAACCGCACCAGCTGACCCGATCCCGCCATCCTCCTCCGGCGCGCGCAAGCTCCCCATCAAGCGCCGCTCCCCGCGGCCGTCCTCCTCCTCGCCCCACTCCTCCGGATCCGACCAGCAGCAGCAGCAGCCGCCCTTCAAGTTCCAGCGCATCTGGTCCGAGTCCGACGAGCTCCGCTTCCTGCAGGGCCTCCTCGGATGCGGCGCGCAGGGCCTCGTCTTCCCGCGCGACCTCAACGTCTTCTACGACCGCTTCTCCGAGTCCATGCCCCAGCCCTACACCCGCGCCCAGCTCTCGGAGAAGCTCCGCCGCCTCAAGAACAAGTTCCGCAGCATGCCCGCGCGCATCGCCAAGGGGCTCGACCCGGCGCGCCTCGCGCCGCACGACCGCGACGTGCTCCACCTCTGTTCCCGCCTCTGGGACCCCGCCAACGCGGCCACGTCGCCTTTTGCGGCTGGCGCTGGCTCCGGGGCCTCTGGCAACAAGCGCCGCCGCGCCAACCCCGGCAGCACACTGCTCCTAGATGCTGCTGGAGATAGCAACTCCCATGATTACAGTGGGATTAATTTTCTGGATGGTTCCAATGGCGAAGCTATGCTTTTTCTTGAGCGAGAAAGTGGGCATCTTGGTGACCATGAAGGTGCCCGTCTTGTGGCTGATAGCACCTTCAGTGGGATTGCGCTCGAGCAGCCTCAGACTGTGGCTGCTGTTCCAACTGGGAACCATGGAGTTGTCAATGAGATGAATGGGAACCACAAATTGGTGGTTCCAAGTAGCAATGAGCATCCTATGGCAAATGCAGTGCTAGATGTGTTTGAAGAGTGTCTGAGGGATGCAAAGGCAAACATGATTTTCAGTGGTGACAATATGGATGGGAGTGCTGAGGAAAGTGAGCTCGCGAAGCGGTGGAGGGCGCAGAGGATGAATGAGCTTGACGTATTGAGCCGGAGGCTCAGGCTGCTCGTTGAGGATGCTGCAGCGGCTGGACGTTGAGGATGCTGCAGTGGCTGGACGTTGAGGCAGAAGTTGGTGGCTTTGGTGATGTGCTTCCATCCCCCGCCCCATTTGTATAGAAGCTAGGTTATTTCGCTATGCTTTTGTAATTTCTTGCTCATCTTGGCCCTTGCTTAGCAAGCCTGTTATGTTATTGCCTCTGTACACCTCTATGGATGCTATTGTCTAGCATAATAATTAAGCAGAAGAGTAATCTCATTTCAGCAGTGTTGTTCATATGGTTTCCTGCTGTTAGTATTACTTTTAATTGACTGCTGAAGGTAATCAGTCATGTAGCTTTCAAGAGTATTCTTCCTTTTTTTTTTCATTGAGCAACTGTCGTACTTGTAAGCAGTTGAAGAAAACATTTTGTTTCCTTGCAAACAATGTTTTGAGAATGCTTTCCCCTAACCACTTCCATTGTTCTTTTATGCTTTACTCTAGTGTCTTAGTTTCTGACCATGAATTGTGTGGTAACATTGCGATATTACTAATGCTAAGGAGTACCCTGTGCCGAAGGCTCCCACACATTGTGGGGTCTGGGGAAGGGTTATTTCTAGACAACCTTACCCCTGATTTCGTAGAGAGGCTATAGCTTATCAGATATTGTTGTCATTATCCAAAATACCTAAACTTAATACAGACTTTTTTTTTTTGTAAATGCATAAAGCAATATTCATAATAAAATTTTGGGCTTGTCATATGGTTGCCATATGATTCTCCTTAATACTGGAGCACTTATCCAGTGCAAGTATGACACGGCTATGTCTGACACGATCATGTCATTTCAAACTGCTTTTTGGTTATTCCTCTAATCTATTCGTGGTATTTACTCGCAAGTGACATTTTTCTTGTCCCCTTCCCTGTACTAGTGATGGTCCTAGCATTTCCTTGTCTGAGACTGACAATTATTTGGAGGATTAAGTCCAAATTTGGTCCCTCAACTGTTACTTCAGTTTACTTTTCATCCCTCATCTTTCGTACCAGACATATTTAGTCTCTTATCTCTCAAAACTGTTTATTTATGGTCCCTTGAGTGATTTATAAGGTGGTTTTGATCTCATATCCATTTTCTCTCGTCTCCTTCCTGAAAAATCTCTTTGGTTGTACCTAATTTGTTTTCTTATTCAGTTGCTGGCCATTAGGGGCAGCGTACAGGGTTGCAACATCGTGACACTTTTATTCTGTCGATGTACTACCTGCGTACTTGGATTGGTGGTCGCGTATATTATTCATTAGTCGTCCGACTATTCGCGATTAGTCGTGTTAGTCAAACTGATTGTTCGCTGCTGCTCAATAAGGGGTAACGACCCGACTTGGCCTATCAGTTTTCTAGTCCTCCGACTAGTCATACGATCAGGGCGACTAGACGAGCGATTAGCGATCAGGTTTTTGTGGATGATTAGGTAGGAGCTAGGAAATTAGAAAATCGGGTCTGTTCTGTTACCAGCCACAGCGGCCCATTAGGGTTACTCTGTTACCAGGCAGCACTTCCCGTCTCTTTTCTGAGCCTGACACAACACTGAAAGCGGTCTAGAGGGGGGGGGGGTGAATAGGCGATAATCGATAATTTAAACTAAATTCAGAGTTATGAAAACAGAGAAGTCGGACTTGTCTGACCTAAGTCGGACTTGTCTGACCTGGGTCGGATAAGTCCGAGATTACCTGCACGATCAGACCAAAAATCCAATTTTTAAGCGATCTAGTGAGAGATATCGATCCCTAGCAGTTCTACACGAAGTATGGAGTAGAAAGAAAGCTGAGGGAGAGATAGCACGTGGAAAAACACTAGAATCAAAACTTGCGAGAACGGAAGAACAACAAGAGACAAACGATTTTATTCCGAGGTTCGGAACCACAAAGGATCCTACGTCCCCGTTGAGGAGTCCATAAGTGACCAGACCTTCTCTAGCCTTTCCCTCACGAGTTGCCACAAGGGCCAACTCCCAAATCTTCCACTATCACAAAGATTGTTACAAACTCCCCGATTACAAGAGATCACAAAGAAATCGCGGGGCGACGCCTAACCGTCTAGGGGAGAACCTTAAGAGCAACAAACACGCAATCACGAAGAAACTTAGCGAATCACACGTTGCTCAACCCCTCAACAAACCGTTTCTCCCGATTCTCAGAAAGCACTCTTCACTCTTCCAAAAAAAACTCGAATTTGGGCTCTAGAGGTGAAGAACAAGTGGAGAGAGGTTCTTGAGTTCAAATGGGCGTTCAGAACTGTTCAGGGGTGTTAGGCATGGTTGGTGGGTCGAAACCACCCACTATTTATACTCCAAAAGGTCATTAGAGCCGTTTGACACAGCCCACGTCGGACATGTCTGACACAGAGTCGGACATGTCTGACCTCAAAGGTCAGGTCTTTCACTTCAGACTTGTCTGACCAAAGCCACTTCAGACATGTCTGACACACAATCTCGGACATGTCTGAAGTTTTGCAGAGAGAACTCGGACAAGTCTGACTCTCTGGGACTTAGAAAATTTTTCTTAGTCCCTGGGAACAGATACATCTCGAACATGTCCGACCCCCAGGTTCGGACAAGTCCGAAACTTCACTAGAACCCTTCCAGTGCCAATTCGGACATGTCTGACTCACAGTTTCGGACATGTCTGCCTTCCTACAGAGAGGATTCGGACATGTCTGACACCACAAGTCAGACAAGTCCGCCCAAGCCACAAAGGCCCTACTAAAAATCTTCTACTAAGGGGTTGAGCACCCGAATGACTCACTAAGTGTCTACGCGTCGTGTCCCTCTTAATAGTACGGTTTTTCCTACGACTCAAGGAGAAAATAGAAAACCCTATTTTTATTCTTCTTCGCCACAACTTTTCTCCTTTTGCCGTCTTTCTTCAAAGCTCCATTCCGTACTTCGGATCTGCGCTCATGCTCAACCAAGTTCATCAGCACTTTAATGGTTCATCATCAATCCACCAAAACCCACAAGGGACCTAGATGCACTTACAATCTCCTCATTTTTGGTGATTGATGACAACCAACTAAAGTCTTCGACAAAAATAAGATTTGATAGAAGTTTTGAGTCTCAAATGTATATGATCTTTTGGAATAACAATAAAAACAACTCATATACACTCAATCGTCGTGAGGTGCCTATATGCTCGTGTGTGTGCAATAACGTGATACAAATGAAGAAATGCACACGAGATCAATGAAGCATCATAATGATCATCATAAGGCATCAATAAACATCATTAAGCATTAACAGTCATAAACGAGTAACAAATAAGTACAAGACACACCACGATAGAAAATATGACTAGATACATGTCCATGTCCAAGAAAAAGCACTAGAGTCTAATACTTCTCCCCCTTTGGCATCAAGGCACCAAAAAGGAGAAAAGTGGACACTAAGACCTAGTCTACTCGTTGTCGTCCTCGTCGTCGTCGCCGTCATCGTCGTCGTCGCTCTCCTGCTCATAGTCCCTCTCCTCGCCGGAGTCGCTGTGAGCTGCAGGAGGTGCTGAGGAAGAGGCGCCGGTGCCGGTGAAGAATGCCATCTCTGCCTCGGTGAGCTCCGGAAACTCCGGTGGCTCCTCGTCCGAGCTGACGTCGTCGACTGAAGGAAGCTGGAGGTGCTCCCTGATGGCTTCGAGGTTCCTCTGGTTCCTCTTTGCCAAGCGCTGAGTCGACCGACAGACGGTGAAGATCGACTTCAGGATCTTGAGCAGTCCCGAGGAGCAAGACGGCTGCTGCTGGGGCACGGAGGCTGAACTGGGAGGTTGAGCTGACTTCCTCCTCGAGGAACTGGGTCCTCCCTCTGCTGGTGCCGGTGCTGGTGCAGCTGCTCGAATCGGGCGGTGAAGTTTGGAAGGCTTCTGAGGCACAAGGCGCCTATGAGGCACATCCTTCACAAACTTCTGCCCGGACACCGTCTCAATTAGCTTCATCAGGTACGGGGCGTAGCAGCAAGACCTAGCTGGTGTCTCCGAGGCGATGTAAATCTCCTCGTAGATATAGTCAAAAGCGTTGAATTGCTGCTCCCCTACCAAGAGCTGGATCAGATTTCTGCTGTTGTGATTGATCCTGTTGGCATCCCCATCCTTGGGCGAGAGGGTCTTCCTTATCAGACGGTTCACCACGGCATGGAAAGGCTTGAGGCCGTGGATATGAGGAGGGTTAGCTGGATACCCATCCTCATAGAAACTCTCCATTTCTACCAAATTCACAAGATCCATCTCATGGATCTTCAGTGAGTGCTGCAGGCTGTCCTCCATCCCGAGAATGCGGGCAAACTCCTCATAGCTGACTTCGTACTTCACCTCATTGGTCATCCAGGTGAAGCCGAGCTTGTCGACCCAATAGAAAACTGTGGCATAGAATTGGAGGATGACTTCCTCGTTCCATGGGTATTGGAGACCCATGATCTCGCTAACTCCGTGGTGCTCACAAGCTTCGAGCACCCCCTTGAAGAGAAGGTAGCAGTCCTTCTTCTTCAATACAGCCTTCCAATCAACCCACTGCATCTCCGTCACTGGGTTCTTCTTGGTCGTGAGGACAGACCGGTAGTAGTCCATGTGGAAGAAACACCATAAACGGGGATCCTTGCTCTCCCTCGGCTTGTCGTAACACCGCACATCTCTCATGTGCATGGTGTCATTGATATTCCTCCGGTAGTTTACCCTGTCGGCCGTGCGTCGAGTGTCACCAACTGGAGAGTGCACGACCAACGGTCCGATCTCCTACTGCCCTTGGGAGCTCGAGCTGCCCCCTTGACCACTGACAATTTGCAAGCTGACCACTAGCGGGTCGCTTGACGATCACTCTCTTTGGGCGCTTTGATGGTTGAGCCGAAGAATCGGGATCCGCGGGCTCCTTGCCTCTCTTGTCGTGACCCATAGCTACAAAAAGATACAAGGATAGATAAGAGTCAAAGCAAGAGAGATAGAGCAATTAACTTGATAGTTTCGATAGAAATTAGGTCTCAGAGTTATACAGGATCGGACATGTCTGACTGGAAAGTCAGACTTGTCTGACTCAGAAAATTCGGACATGTACAAATTTCTGTCAGACTTGTCCGACCTGTACAGAACTAACCCTAATTGCTAAGGAAACTAAGCAAATCAATTTTTCTACCGACCAAATTTTGCACCAAGGTTGCAAACATGCCTAGGAACAATTTCAAGGGCATAAATTTGCAAACTTGCCGCTAGATTTAGAATTGAAAGGAAAGATGAGTAAAATACCTTCGGATGGGGAAAAGATTGAAGAACTCCGAAGGGGATGCGAATCCTCCACCCTTGAGGGAGATTTTCCCTGAACTTCTCACAAGAGCCTCAAAAGCAATGTGGATCGCCTTGGGAGGTTTGAGAGAGAGAGGTTAGAGTTTGAAGTGAGGAGAGAGAAGGAAAGGAAACCGTCGGCCTCTTTGAAGGGGTTCGGATTTCCCACGTCGGACAAGTCCGAAATCTCTCTGCAGACTTAAAACCCACTTCGGACATGTCTGACTTTTGTCAGACTTGTCCGACTCCTCCTGAGTGTACGCAATGTGCAAACACTTGGGGATAAATAGATAAGTAGATATGGACATTTTGGACAGGTTTTTGCAAATATCTTTGACAAAAATGATCAGTAAGCAACCAACAATCAAACTATGATCATTTTCACCAAAGAGAAGTTTAGAACATAGTTTTCAAGAAAAATAGATGAGATTTTCGAAAACACACAATAATTTGAAGTTGAAAACTAATAGCAATCAGATGTGCACGACTCAAGCTATGTTTCGAGAATCCAAGATATTTACCTCACTCCTTAGGTCACAAAAGCGTCTCTCATCAAGAGGTTTGGTGAAGATATCCGCCAATTGCTTCTCACTTCTAACATGAGAGATAACGATATCTCCCTTGATAGAGTGATCTCGCAGGAAATGGTGACGAATATCTATGTGTTTGGTTCTAGAATGCTCGACGGGGTTGTGAGCAATCTTGATGGTACTCTCATTATCACATAGGAGAGGAATATAACTCAGATTGTAACCATGATCCCTAAGAGTTTGTCGCATCCAAAGAAGCTGCGCACAGCAACTTCCGGCTGCAACGTACTCCGCTTCGGCTGTGGAAAAGGCAATACAGTTTTGTTTCTTGGAAGACCACGCAACCAAGGACCTACCAAGGAATTGGCATGTCCCGGATGTGCTCTTCCTATCTACCCTACAGCCCGCATAATCCGCATCAGAATAACCGACGAGATCAAACTTGGATCCTTTAGGGTACCAAAGACCTAGATTAGGAGTGTGAACTAAATACCTAAGGATCATCTTAACCGCTGTCAAGTGACACTCTTTTGGAGTGGCTTGGAATCGAGCACACATGCACACACTAAGCATAATGTCGGGTCTAGAAGCACAAAGATAAAGCAAAGAGCCAATCATAGAACGGTATACCTTTTGGTCCACGCTCGCTCCTTCTTCATTTAGTCCTAGATGCCCGTTTGTTCCCATAGGTGTCTTGATGGGCTTCGCCTTCTCCATGCCAAACTTCTTGAGAATGTCATGAGTGTACTTGGTTTGGCATATGAAAGTCCCTTCCTTGAGTTGCTTTACTTGGAAACCTAGGAAAAACTTCAACTCCCCCATCATAGACATCTCAAATCTCTCCGTCATGATTTTGGAAAACTCATCACAAAAATTTTTGTTAGTAGAACCAAATATGATGTCATCAACATAAATTTGGCATACGAACAAGTCATTATCAAAATGCTTAGTGAAGAGAGTATAATCGGCCTTCCCAATCTTAAAACCATTTTGAGTGAGAAAATCCCTAAGGCACTCATACCAAGCTCTAGGTGCTTGTTTGAGGCCATAGAGAGCCTTACACAACTTGTAGACGTGATCGGGATGCTCTTCATCTTCAAATCCGGGCGGTTGCTCCACATACACTTCCTCCTTGATTGGACCATTGAGGAATGCACTTTTCACATCCATTTGATATAACTTGAAATTATGGTGAGTAGCAAAGGCCAATAATACGCGAATAGATTCAAGCCTAGCTACGGGAGCAAAGGTTTCATCGAAATCCAAACCTTCGACTTGAGCGTATCCTTTTGCTACAAGTCTTGCCTTGTTTCTTGTTACCACCCCGTGTTCATCTTGTTTGTTGCGGAACACCCACTTGGTTCCAACAACATTTGCATTTGGTCTCCTCACGAGTTCCCACACCTTGTTCCTCTTGAAGTTGTTGAGCTCTTCTTGCATCGCCATTACCCAATCCGGGTCTTGTAGAGCTTCTTCTACTTTTCGTGGCTCTAAAGAGGAAACAAAAGAGTAATGTTCAGAAAAGTTAGCCATACGTGAGCGAGTAGTTACCCCTTTGGAGATGTCTCCAAGTATGTTGTCAACGGGATGGTCCTGTTGAACGCTTTGATGAACTCTTGGGTGTGGTGGTTGAGCTTCTCGATCATTGTCTTCATCTTGATCATTTTCTTGATCTCCCCCTTGATCCAAGCCTCCTCCTTGATTTTGATCTTGTTGAGATTCATCTTGAGGATCTTGATCTTGTTCATGTGGGGGATTTGCATCTTCTTCGCTTGCTTGAAGATCATTTGGATCATGTGGTCGCACATCTCCAAGTGCCATTCTCCTAAGTGCTTCTTGTGGAGTCTCCTCTTGATCTAGCACACACTTATCAACTTGCTCCACTTGAGAGCCATTAGTCTCATCAAACACTACGTCATGTGCTACTTCAACAATCCCGGAGGACTTGTTGAAGACATGATAGGCGTAGGTGTTTGAGTCATAGCCAAGCAAGAAACCTTCATCAGATTTCGAAGCGAACTTCAAATTCCTAGGCTTCTTGTTGAGAATATAGCACTTGCTCCCAGAAACACGAAAGTATGAGATGTTGGGTTTGTTACCGGTTAGGAGTTCATACGAGGTCTTCTTCAAGAGTCGATGAAGATACAACTGGTTTATGACATGGCAAGCGGTGTTAACCGCTTCCGCCCAAAACCTGTCGGACGTCTTGTAATCATCATGCATCGTCCTTGACATCTCGATAAGAGTCCTATTCTTCCTCTCCGCTACTCCATTTTGTTGAGGGGAGTAGGGAGTGGAGAACTCGTGCTTGATTCCTTCTTCATCCAAAAAGTCTTCAACTTGAGTGTTCTTGAACTCCGTCCTGTTGTCGCTCCTAATCTTCTTAATTCTTAAGGAGAACTCGTTTTGAGCTCTCCTCAAGAACTTCTTGAGAACTCCTTGGGTTTCACCTTTGTCATGCAAGAAAAATACCCACGTGAAGCGAGAAAAATCATCAACAATAACTAGACCATATTTGTTACCACCAATACTAATGTAGGCGATCGGTCCGAATAGGTCCATGTGTAGTAGCTCCAATGGTCTTGAGGTTGTCATGATGTTTTTGGACGGATGTTGAGCTCCTACTTGCTTTCTGGCTTGACATGCGCTACATGGTCTATCTTTCTCAAAGACAACATCTTTTAGTCCACGGATATGATCCCCCTTAAGATGTTTTTGCAAGTTTCTCATCCCAACATGGGCTAGCCTTCGGTGCCATAGCCATCCTATGTTAGTTTTCACCATTAAGCACGTATCAAGTTGGGCTTTATCCGTGGAGAAATCCACAAGGTAAAGATTTCCCTTGAGTACGCCCTTAAAGGCGATTGAGTTGTTGCATCTTCTTGAGACGGTCACACCGTTGTTAGTGAAAAGACAATCATTGTTGGAGTGTATAAGTGAACTGCTTACCCTTCCCCATAAGCTTAAGCTTTTGAGGGCAATTGGTCAGTGTATACTAGCTTAACATGGTATCAGAGCCAGAGATCTCGAGTTCGAATCCTGGCAGGCGCAAGCCCACTCCAATTTCCACGTTTGAGGCCTGAGAGAGCCTCACGTGAGGGGGAGTGTTGGAGTGTATAAGTGAACTGCTTACCCTTCCCCATAAGCTTAAGCTTTTGAGGGCAATTGGTCAGTGTATACTAGCTTAACAATCATAACCATTATCACATAATTGAGAAATAGACTAGAGGTTGTAATCAAGTGAATCAACATGAAGCACATTAGAAAGAGTGTGTTTTGAGGAGATAGCAATTTTACCGGTGCCAAGGATTTTCCCTTGGCTATTATCCCCAAAGAAGATTCCTTCACTAGGATCTTCATTTTCCTTGTACTCTACAAACATCTTCCTCTCTCCGGTCATATGATTAGTGCATCCACTGTCAAACACCCATTTTGATCCACCGGAGGAGTATGCCTACAAAAAGAGTTATGCCTTTCCTTTAGGTACCCAAACGGAGTTGAGTCCTTTGATGTTAGTCACAAGACATTTGGGCACCTACACGCAAGGCTTTGGGCTCTTGCGGAGTGGCACAACATATCTAGCATAAGTCTTGCCAAATTTGTTTCTCAATAAAACATAAGAAGCATCAAAGTCATGGAACAAAGGATGAGGTTCATTTTTAAGCATATAAGATGTTGAGACAATGTTCTTTCCTTTATCTTGGGTGGATGAACCTTCCTTGACAAAAACAATCAAGTCTTTGTTATTCTTGGGGGCTTTGGCATTTTGCCTCTGCTCCCGAGAATAACCAAGACCATCCTTGACATGGGGAGGTCTCACATTGGTGTATGCACTACGTGCATAGGCCACCTTCTCCTTGTCAAAGATGCCACCTTTCGGTGCTTGTTTGTTTTGTGCCAATTTAAGTTCATCCTTAAGTTTTAGGATCAAGCTTGAGCACATGCAAGTGTGAACTTCCTCGGATGAAATCTTTTGAGAAGATGAGCTCTTTGAGGAAGAAGGTGCATTGATCTTAAGTGACTCAACCTTTGTCTCTAGAATCTTGTTAACCTTTGTCAAGTTAACAAGTTCATCCTTGAGCTCAACGGTCTTGTCCTTAAGATTTGAGCATGCTTCCTTGCTCATGGCAAGGTCATGCTCCAATGAATTGATTCTTTCTCTCTCGCGCTCGAGGAGCTCCTCAAGCTCTTGACATCTCTCCAATTTTTGGATGAGCATGTCCTCTTGACGCTCAAGGAGATTCTCCTTCTCGGAGATTTCATCCATAAGAGAGTTCATCTTTCTCATGGCACTCTTACTTAAGCCTTTAAGCATGGATTCAAGTTCACTACCACTATCAAATTCATCACAAGAAGTTATAGAGAGAGTGGGTTTAGATTTGACCTTTCTCCTTCCCTCCTTTGCCATGAAACATGTGGACTTGAAATCATCAAGGTTGGGGAAAAGCTTGCTTGCAATTGAGCTCTTTCCGATGGCAATGGTTGCCACCTTCTCTTCATTTTCGGAAGATGAGTCTTCATTTGAGTCACATTCTCTTCCAAGGTGGGCATGTCCCGATGGCTTCTTCTTCTTGAAGAGCTTCTTATCTTGGGTCTTGCCCTCCTTCTTCTTGCTTTCATTGTATGGGCAATCCGCAATGAAGTGTCCATGTTCACCACACTTGTAGCAAGTCTTCTTCTTTAGCTTCTCCTTGCTCTTGCCTTCTTGGTGATAGCCTCCCTTCTTCCTTCTCATCATCCTTCTAAACTTGTTGATGAAGAAAGCTTCTTCCTCATCGGAATCCATGCTCTCATCATCACTTGCATCTTCATTGTGGGATGTGGAAGTTGCGAGGGCTATGTCTTTCTTCTTTGATGAGGCAAGCTTTTGGAGATCGTTGTAGAACATAGCTTCCTTCTCCATCATCTCATTATTGATTATCCTCCCAAGCACTTCTTCCGGAGTCATCTTGGTGTAGTCGGGGCTTTCACGGATCAAGGAGCAAAGAGCGATGTTTCGAGGCATGAATGCTCGAAGCATCCTCTTCACCACTTCATGGTCCGTCCATCGAGTGCTTCCATAGGCACAAATCTTGTTCACGAGCACCTTAAGGCGGTTGTACATGTCTTGGGGCGACTCACCATCCATGATGGTAAATCTCCCAAGCTCTCCTTCGATCATCTCAATCTTCGCCTCCCGGATGACTCGGTTGCCCTCGTGCGCTGTCTTGAGTGTATCCCAAATATCTTTGGTCACTTCCAAACCTTCGACTCGGTTGAATTCATCCCGAGTCAAAGATGAGGTTATGACTCCCACGGCTTGAGCATTGCGATGAAGTAGGATAGCTTGTTGTGGAGTGACGTCTTCCTCATTCCTTGGCATATGAACTCCGGTTTGCACAATCTGCCACAAACTAGGATTCAAAGAGATTAAATGCATCTTCATATTGTGTTTCCACATTGAATAGTCATTTCCATCGAATTGAGGAGGTTTGCCAAGTGGAATAGACAAATAGTGATTGTTAGCATGAAGACGATCATAATCAAAGTGAGTTTGAGTATAGTCATCGTTACTCTTCTCCTTCTCTTTGTTGATCTTGGGTTGTTTCCCTAGCTTCTCCTGAAGCTTCGCCTTGAGTTGGCGAGTCTCTTCATCGTCCTTCGGATCATCAAGAAGAACGTCGTAGTTCTTGTCATTTGAGCCTTCACCCTCGACATATGAGGTATCATCCTTGTTCCTTTCTTCCGCCATCGATTCTCCGAGATGTTAGTCTCTTCCGGAGAAACCTGCTCTGATACCAATTGAAAGCGGCCTAGAGGGGGGGATGAATAGGCGATAATCGATAATTTAAACTTAATTCAGAGTTATGAAAACAGAGAAGTCGGACTTGTCTGACTTCTAGTCGGACTTGTCTGACCTAAGTCGGACAAGTCTGAGATTACCTGCACGATCAGACAAAAAATCCAATTTTTAAGCGATCTAGTGAGAGATATCGATCCCTAGCAGTTCTACACGAAGTATGGAGTAGAAAGAAAGCTGAGGGAGAGATAGCACGCGGAAAAACACTAGAATCAAAACTTGCGAGAACGGAAGAACAACAAGAGACAAACGATTTTATCCCGAGGTTCGGAACCACAAAGGATCCTACGTCCCCGTTGAGGAGTCCACAAGGGACCAGACCTTCTCTAGCCTTTCCCTCACGAGTTGCCACAAGGGCCAACTCCCAAATCTTCCACTATCACAAAGATTGTTACAAACTCCCCGATTACAAGAGATCACAAAGAAATCGCGGGGCGACGCCTAACCGTCTAGGGGAGAACCCCAAGAGCAACAAACACGCAATCACGAAGAAACTTAGCGAATCACACGTTGCTCAACCCCTCAACAAACCGTTTCTCCCGATTCTCACAAAGCCCTCTTCACTCTCCCGAAAAAAACTCGAATTTGGGCTCTAGAGGTGAAGAACAAGTGGAGAGAGGTTCTTGAGTTCAAATGGACGTTCAGAACTGTTCAAGGGTGTTAGGCATGGTTGGTGGGTCGAAACCACCCATTATTTATACTCCAAAAGGTCATTAGAGCCGTTTGACACAGCCCACGTCAGACATGTCTGACACAGAGTCGGACATGTCTGACCTCAAAGGTCAGGCCTTTCACTTCAGACTTGTCTGACCAAAGCCACTTCAGACATGTCTGACACACAATCTCGGACATGTCTGAAGTTCTGCAGAGAGAACTCAAGTCTGACTCTCTGGGACTTAGAAAATTTTTCTTAGTCCCTGGGAACAGATCCATCTCGGACATCTCCGACCCCCAGGTTCGGACAAGTCCGAAACTTCACTGGAACTCTCACTGAAACCCTTCCAGTGCCAATTCGGACATGTCTGACTCACAGTTTCGGACATGTCTGACTTCCTGCAGAGAGGATTCGGACATGTCTGACACCACAAGTCAGACAAGTCCGCCCAAGCCACAAAGGCCCTACTAAAAATCTTCTACTAAGGGGTTGAGCACCCGAATGACTCACTAAGTGTCTACGCGTCGTGTCCCTCTTAATAGTATGATATTTCCTACGACTCAAGGAGAAAATAGAAAACCCTATTTCTATTCTTCTTTGCCACAATTTTTCTCCCATTGCCGTCTTTCTTCAAAGCTCCATTCCATACTTCGGATCTGCGCTCATGCTCAACCAAGTTCATCAGCACTTTAATGGTTCATCATCAATTCACCAAAACCCACAAGGGACCTAGATGCACTTACAAACACAAGCTGCCGCGCCCGCTCTCCGTCTCTTGAAGTTCAGAGCCGCCGCGCCGGTCTCCGCCTACGCGTCCGGTGGCCGTCCCCCTCCTCAGCGGCACCCCTCTCCCTCCTCTTCCTCAGTCTGCTCCTGGCGGTCTGGTCTGTGTGGCAGCCCTCCCATCCTCTTCCTTAGCGCACAGGAGGCAAGCATGAGTTCGTCGGAGGAGGATGGTATTATTTGTCCCTCCCTTGCCTGTTTATTCTTCTGCACACTTGTGCCTCTGTTGTTAGCCTGTTAGTCTGTTACTCTGTGTATGTGCTTGTTGGCTTGATGGTTTGATTCTTGTTATATGTTTCGGGTACCAGAAATATATGTGCTTCTGTTCTTCATACTGGTCAGTTTTTTCTGCATTTTCCATGGATGAAATATATGTGCTGTTCATACTGGTGAGTTGTTCATCATTCTGTTTCTATACATATATGTTGTGTGTGTAATATATATATGTTGTCATATATATAGTGTCGACTAGAAATGTCGTCAAAAATATCCAGGACGACTAGGGGGTCGACTAGGGTCGATTAATTGCCCTAGTCGACGACTAATCGATCTAGTCGCCCTAGTCAGTCCTTAGGCGACTAGGGTCGACCAGACGACTAATGAACCTTGGTCGTATATTCTAATTTGATAGTTGTGCCGGTTGTTCTGACTTGGAGGTATTCTCTTTAGCTGTATGGGTTAATCAGATGGTCACGAGAGGTTCAATTTTAGTTGTATGAGTTGATTAGTTTGAGACTGTAGTACAGCATATCCCGTACATTGGCATGACAGCGGCGCGGAGTTGATGCCTCATCCTGTACGCCACCCTTGACGGCCGGTAAGAAAATAAATTAGAGATTTGGAACGAGATTTTTTGGGAGGAGACGAGAGAGAAAAACTTGATACGAGATTAAAACCACCGTATAAAGCAATTGAGGGGCCATAAATAAACGATTTTGAGAGATAAATGACTAAATGTGTCCGGTATAAAAGATGAGGGACGAAAAGTAAACTGAAGTAATAGTTAAGACACTAAATTTGAACTTAATCCTTACTTGGAATGCTTCATTTGATATGATATGAGTACATAGAAGTTTGCCAATGGTTCAGTAATTGTTGCTGCAATATGCATACCCTGCTAAATGTGTTCTCACCTTACAATATTATCATAGGTGGTTTATTTTAAGGAGAGAATCATTTTCTTGTTGAATGCAGTATGTCGGTACTTGTTGTAAATTTCAGTTGTTTCTTACCACGTGCCTTATGTTTGGTCATCGGTGATGTGATTCTTATTGTGATTGTCTGCAATTTAGTATCCATGGGCTAGGTTCTTGCACTGATGCTCGTAAACTGAAGAATCAGTACGTCTTTGATCTGACATCTGCATTTATAGTGTCAGCATGTCTTTTTTGTGTTTAAGCATCTGTTTTGTGCTGAAGTATGCCATAGTTAATTAAAGCCTCAAAGGTAGCAAATGTGAAAGTGTAGAACTAATTGTTCATTTGATCATTTTTCTGACAACCCAGTCATCGTTTTCATTTCAGTCTACTACACCCTCTGTAGGTCCCAGCATAACTTGGGAGAAGTGCTGGAGTAAGACTGTTTTTTGTCCTTTGCGGATTGTTATTTGTATCCACTCAAATTGAATCCATATCCTTTGCAGAGTCCTATGTTTGTAACTCGGGCCTCTATATTTTCGTAATGAACTGATGTTTGTTTATCATGTTTTTATGTTATTTATTTCTTGATTTAATACTTGTAACTTTGCAAGCATGGTCTGCTAAAAGTTTAAAATAATATAGATATATTTATGGATCAGATGGCGTAAATCTCACAGGATGTTATGAATCTGGATAATTCATCTATTTCTTCTTGCTTGTTCCCCTTGAGTACACTCTAACCCTCATTATATAGAGGAGACTCACTTAAATACTAACCCTAGTGCGCTTCTAATATCCATAGTCTATGAGACCCACTACTATCCATAACACAGAATCACTCTCATCAGTACCTATTTCATGTGGATCCACACAACGTGGCTACTGAGACCTCTCAGTTCTGACGTTCATGTAAAAATTACCCGGATTTGCTTAAGTTTTTTTGAACACAAAAACTGCAAGGGAAGCCTCTGCAGGAAATATATTGATTCAAAAGAACAAATAAAAAGCAGTAAAGTACACATCTGCCAGAGGCAACACAAATGAAAAACCTCCCAGATAGTGTCCTATCTACTTCTCTGAATCTGATGAGTTGTGATCTCAAAGAGGCAAAGAAACATCCTCTCCACAGGTGCATTGTAGATTGAGATGCTCTGAATATCTTTGCATTACGTTGTTTCCAAAATTCCCATGTTGCTGTAGCAAAAACCTCCATGAAGCCGGATTGGTTCCAATCTCTCTTCGCTGAAGTTATTGTATCAAAGAAAGGAATGTTGTGATCCCAATGGATGCCTAGGCTGGTCCAACAAGCTTCGCTAAAAGGGCAACCGAAAAATAAATGATAAGTGTATTCCTCTATGCCACCCGTGCATAAGACATAAATGTAGTCTTCTCCTTCAATGTTAAAATTCTTCCTTTTTAGGATGTTTCTTGAATTGAGCCTGTCTCTGAATAACAACCATGTAAATATTTTAATTCTCTTCAGCACTCTTGATTGCCATATCCATTGAAAAGGAATGAGGGAACAATATTTCTGTAGTGATATGCATAACCTCTCTTTCAGCAGTAGACTCTATTATTTTGATCTTTCCACTTATCCAACAACTGGCCTCTGTGTATTGCTTGTTGGATAATTGTGTCTATGTTGGCATGCTTAGCCTGAGCTTCCTCAGATAGTGGGATATAAAAATGGTGTGTGATGTCTGTCTGGGCAATGTACTGCAATTGAAATGTTCGATTTCTTGGCAAATGTAAGTAGTCTCGGAAAATCTCTTTTGAAGAGGTTTCCCTTCCACATATCACGCCACAACAGGACTGTGTCCCCCTTACCAACCGTAACAGTTGCTTGCAGTCTGAAATCCTCCCAGAGACTCAAGACATCTCTCCACCAAAAGGACCCTTTGCCTTTCGTACTTTGAGGTGGTTTTCCGGCCGAGCAGTATGTCTGCAATACCAAGTTGACCCAGGGAATATCTTCCTTGTTGCAAATCTTAGCTAAAAATTTGCAGAGCAGCGCTTTGTTCATGTTTTTGAGGCACTTGAGGCCTAGCCCTCCTTTGTTGTAGGTGTCGTTACTTGATCCCAGGCTACCAAAGGCTTACCTTTGCCTACCACATCGGAGCCTCTCCACAAACAAAGCTTTCTTGTCTTGTCAATTGCCTTAATCACTTGGCCATTCATCTTAATAGTGCACATTGCATAAATCGGAATAGCTGAGATAACACTGTTCACCAATGTGCATCTGCCTCCCATAGATAACCAAAAGGCTATAGTTGATAATCTTCTTTCAATGTTGGAGATCAGCTGTGAGAAATCTTCTACTTTTGGTCTTGATAGTCCCATTGGAAGACCCGGGTAGGTGAATGGAAAGCCTCCTATCTTGCATCCTAGGGTTCTAGCCATGTTGGTTGTTTCCTCCTCCGACAAATTGATTGGCATAAGGCTAGATTTTCCCCAGTTTACCCTCAGGCCTGTGGCACTTCCTAGCTGATGAAAGAGGTTTTTCAAAAAGAAAAGTTCCCTCTGAGATGCTTTGAGGATGATGATTGTGTCATTAGCGTACTGAACCATCGAGAACTGAACATTTTGCATTTGGTGCATTGGAAAAGAAAGCATGCCCATTGTATAAGCTTTGTTGATGAGTATCTGGAGAATGTCCACTGCCAGGACAAAAAGCAAGCGAGATTGTGGGTCGCCTTGTCTAACCCCTCTTTTGCATTGGAAGAATTTTCCAGACACCCCATTTAATAGAACTGCCGAGCTGGCTGTTGAGATAATATCTTTGGTCCAGTCCAACCATTGCTCACTAATCCTAGGCTCCTGAGCATTAACATTATGAAGTTGTGTTCTACCATGTCAAAGGCCTTCTCAAAGTCCAGCTTTAGTATAACAATCTTCTCCTTTGAGTGCTTGCACTGGTACAAATATTCATAGGTTCATGACATGCAGTCCTGAATTGTCCTACTGTGAATGAACCCATATTGATTTCTGTGTATGAGCCTAGTAATGGCATATTGCGGTCTGAAAGCATCTAGGCCCCATGAGGTACGGTTTCGGTGATTAATGACAACCATTCGATTTTACTAATGAATTTGTGAATGCAAGGTCCCAATAATCACTCAATCAAATGAAATCAAAATGACATTGGAGACCCATATAAAATTAACTAATGAGATCAAATCGAATCATATGAAGACAAGAAGTGAAAGCTCTAACTTGACATCACTCAATGCTTGAAGACTATCAGAACAACATTTCAAACAAGTGTCAAAGAGGTCACAAGTTCAAATTCCAAAAGAACAACTCAAAATAACTCGAAGTCAACAAGTTGAACACACCGTATCATCCGATGATTTCTGAGTTGACTACATCGGTCGAGTTGTGTCAACAGAAGAAGAAGACCTCAGAGCAAAGCACTCACCGGATCATCCGATGTATGGCTCAGTCACATCGGTCCATTAGTACAGTTTGCAATACCATTGGACCAAGTGAAGCACCGGATCATCCGATGTGCAAACTCACACACATCGGTCGATCACTCCAGTAAGCATCAAGATCAAGCAAATTCTGGAGAAAGAGCCACCGGATCATCCGATGAGAAGACAGGGGCAACATCGGTCTAACAACGGTCATATCTGACACAGTGACATCAGCTAATTTGGCTTTGACCGATGATAACTGAAGGGGAGACATCGGATTATCCGGTGTTCGCAGAGCAATGATGTCAGCCTACTTTTCCAACGGCTATTTCGTGGAGGTTGGCTATTTATACCCCTTCAACCTGTCAAATCGACAAGTCTTGACTCTCAGAAGCTAACAACACATCCAAGAACACTCAAGACCAAGAGCTTACACTTCTACACCCAGTAGATCATTTGTATAGGCTAGATCTAGCTAGAGAAAAGCTTGTGTGCGTCCATTCTCTGTGATTGGAGTCTCTAGACTAGTGAGAGGTTGAAGAGATCCTTCCGGAGCTTGCCAAGGTGTGTGTGGAAGCCCGGAAGATCAAGGATTGTACAAGGCTTGAGCTCCACCTTGCTGAGGTTGGCGAACGGAGAAGAATAGTGAAGACCCCCTTGTCTCGTTGACTTAGGAGTGGCAAAACCCTTCGGTGGGTGCCACAACGTGGACGTAAGAAGATCCTTGTGATCTTGCTGAACCACGGGATAAACTCCGTGTCTCCGTGTCCTTTGAGCGTTTGCATCCCTCTCCCTCCTTTTTACATTTATGCAATCTTCATTCCGCAACTTAAATTTACATTGATTGCATAGATTATTCGCATAGGGAATTGGGATTTAAGTCGTTAGTTTTTAATTACCTTAAAATTTGAAAGAAAGCCCAATTCATCCCCTTCTTGGGCGTTTCGATCCTTACAATTGGTATCAGAGCGAAGTTCCTCATTGGATCATTCTAGCTTCACCACTAGAGAGCTAAAATGGCCAAGAATGGGGGTTCGGTTCCTACCTTCGAGGGCAAGAACTTTGCCTATTGGAAAGCACGTATGCGCGCCTACCTAGAGGCTATTGCTCCCGAAGTTTGGGAAGCGACCCATGCGGGGTTTGGAGATCTTGACTATGTTGGTGATCAACTAAAATGGGATGCTAAAGCTAGAAATGCAATCTATGAATGTATAAGTCAAGACGTATTTGCTAGAATTGCTAGTAAGGAGAAAGCTTGTGAAATTTGGGCATGTTTAATTGAAATACATGAGGGCTCATCTTGTGTTAAAGAACTCAAATATCACTTGCTTAAATCCAAGTATGATGAATTTAAAATGCTTCCTCATGAGAATTTTAACCAAATGTTTTCTCGTTTAAATGTGCTCATTGAGGAGATTAACGCACTTGACATTGCTTCTCTTGGCAAGGGACTTATCAACCGCAAGATCCTCATGCTTCTACCCAAGCCCAAGTACAACATTATCAATTCAATGCTCCAAAAAGAGTCACTTGACAACATTGAAGTTTCGGAGCTCATTGGAGAAATTCATGCTCATGAGATGAGCGTACTTGGAATGATGGAGGAGTCATCGTCAAAAACCATTGCTCTCAAGGCTTCAACCAAGAAGACAACTCCCATGAAGAAGAAAGTGGTTGAGCCTAGCTCAAGTGAAGAAGAGCAAGTAACAAGCCAAGATGACGATGATGAGCTTGCGTTGATGATGAGGAAATTCTCACGTCTAAACTCCAAGATCGCAAAGAAGGGATACTCTTTTGATCCCAAGAAGAAAGCCTTCCTCCCAAGAAAAGATGAAAACAAGACATGCTATAATTGTGGTGATCTAGGCCACATATCATATGACTGTCCAAGACCGGACAAGAGGAAGGACAACCATAAGGGAAAACATAGGAAGCTAGAAGAAAGTGATGAAGATGAAGAAGAGGTCAAGCCCAAACGCTCCTTTGGAAAGAAGAAATTTGACAAAGGCAAGAAGACCAAACTCTTTCCAAAGAAGAGAAGAGGGCCTCAAAAAGTCTTCATGTGCGAGGCCAATGAGTGGATCACGGATGAAGAGTCAAGCGACAAAGAGAGTGAAGATGAAGAAAACTTGGCGGGCCTTGCCATCATCAACAAGGATGACTCACCTCTTCGTCCACCTCCTATGTGCCTCATGGCGAAAGGTAACACTAAGGTACGTGACGATTCTAGCGATGATGATGATGAGCTCTCCCACGACGAATTAGCATCTATGATTAATGAATACCATGCCATCATAAAAAGGGAGAAGAGCAAGGTTAAGGCACTTGAACAAGCTTGTGCTAAGCTTGAGAGTGCGAAGCTCGATTTGCATGACAAGTATGTAACCATACTTAAAGAGCATGACACGCTCAAATCACATGTCAAGCAAATCGAGGAGGAAAATGCTCAAATCAAGCTTGACTATCATGAGCTTGACTTAGCAAACCTAGCACTCTTGGGAAAGCACAATGACTTGGTTCAAGAACATAAAGTGCTTAACCTTGCTTATGAAGCGATTGAACTAAAATTGAAAAACATGAAAAAGGAAACCCTTGATGGCAAAGTATCAACTATTTCACATGCCACTAATATTTTGGATAAGTCTTTGCCTTTGAAAGCAAGCCCTAGGGAGAAGGAGTTGATGGACGAGATTGAAAGTCTCTGCACTAGTGTGGCAAGACTCTCTAAGGGGGAGGACAAGCACAAGGAAATCCTCTACCAACAAGCTAAAGGCTTCAACAAGAGAGGACTTGGATCCTTCCCAGTGCCCAACAAAGGAAAGGTGCCCTCACCGGAGCTTAGGACAAGCTTCATCAAGGAAGTTGGTTCCTATTGTCAACATTGTGAGGTCACCGGACATCACACGAGGGAGTGTCCTCTTCCCAACCGTCCTTCTCCCAAATTGCCTCATAACTACAAATCTACTTTCAATGATTACCACTATCTCTTGAGCAAAGTAGGTGGCAAGGTGAAGGCAAGGTTCATCGTCAAAGACACTAAGGGCATGAAGGGGAAGCTCCCCAAGCAACTTTGGGTCCCAAAATCACTTGTATCACACATACAAGGACCTAAGTTGGCTTGGGTGCCTAAACTCAAAAACTAACTTCATGTGTGTAGGTGAACTACAAAGCCGGAGGAAATCATTGGGTACTCGATAGCGGGTGCACTCAACATATGACCGGCAATGATGGTATGTTCACCTCCATAGAGAACCCCGACAATCATGAACAAGTTACTTTTGGTGACAACTCAAAGGGGAAGGTAATTGGTTTGGGTAAAATTGCCATTTTGCATGATTTGTCCATTTCTAATGTGCTCTATGTTAAGTCTCTTAGTTTCAATTTGCTTTCCATTGCACAACTATGTGATCTTGTACTAACGTGCACCTTTGACAAGAATGGTGTTGTAGTGACTAGTGAATCAAGCAAAGAACTAATCTTCAAAGGTTTTCGGCATGGACATCTTTACTTGGTGGACTTCTCCAACAAGGATGCTAGCTTGACCACTTGTCTTTTCACTAAGACAAGCTTGGTATGGCTATGGCATCGACACATTGCTCACATTGGAATGAGCAAACTCAAGAAGTCATTCAAGCTTGGGATGGTGACCGGCGTGAAGGATGTCACATTTGAGAAGAACAAGCTTTGTAGCGCTTGTCAAGCCGGGAAGCAAGTTGCTTCACACCACCCAATGAAGACAATGGTGTCAACCTCCAAGCCACTTGAACTACTCCACATGGACCTCTTCGGACCGTCCACATATCAAAGTCTTGGTGGTAACCTCTATTGTCTCGTTATTGTTGATGACTATTCTCGATATGCTTGGACTTTGTTTCTAGGTGACAAGGGTGAAACTCCGGAAGTCTTCAAGACCTTTGCTAAACGTGCTCAAAGGGAATTTCAACTTCCCATCATCAAGGTCCGGAGTGACAACGGCACTGAGTTCAAGAACTACAACATTAGGGAGTGGTGTGATCGTGAAGGCGTGAAACATGAGTTTTCGGCCACATACACCCCTCAACAAAATGGTGTCGTTGAAAGGAAGAACAAGACTCTCATCACCCTTGCTAGAGCAATGCTTGATGACTATGGCACGTCGGAGAAGTTTTGGGCCGAAGCAATCAACACGGCGTGCCATGCCGCTAATAGGGTCTATCTTCATCGACTACTTCAAAAGACCCCATATGAGCTCCTCATTGGGAGAAAGCCCAACATCTCCTACTTCCGAGTCTTCGGGTGCAAGTGCTACATCTACCGCAAGAAAAGGCTCGGTAAGTTTGAAAGAAGGTGTGATGTTGGTATCTTTCTTGGTTATGCGTCAAACTCAAAAACATATCGAGTATTCAACCAAACCTCCGGGTTAGTTGAAGAAAGTTGTGATGTTGAGTTTGATGAGACTAATGGCTCCCAAGAGGAGAGTTTTGGTCATGATGATATAGATGATGAGCCTCTACGAGAAGCTATGAAGAACATGACCATTGGAGACATCAAGCCCGAAGTTGAGGAGAACCATGATCAAAGGGGAGCATCAAGTTCCAACATCAACACCTCCATGGCGCCTCAAGTTGATGATGAAGAAGAAAAAGATGATCTATTGCCAATGCAAGATTCACAAGCCACACAACATCAACAACAACAAGAAGAAGAAGTCCAAGATCAAGTCCAACCACAAGACGAGCAAGATGCTTCACCACCGCCAAGTGCTTCACAATCACTTATGAGACATGGACGCATCTCCAAGGCGCATCCGATTGATCAAATCATCGGAAGTCCGTCATGGGGAGTAAGCACTCGTTCTCGCCATGTCGCTTCGTTTTGTGAGCACTACTCGTTTGTTTCGTGTGTAGAACCCACTCATATAGAGGAAGCACTCCAAGATCCAAATTGGGTGATGGCCATGCAAGAAGAACTCAACAACTTCACCCGCAATGAAGTTTGGGTGTTGGAGGAGCGACCCAAGGACAAGAACATCATCGGAACGAAGTGGGTGTACCGCAACAAGCAAGACGTGAATGGCGTTGTGGTCCGCAACAAGGCAAGACTTGTGGCCAAGGGTTTCTCACAAGTTGAAGGACTAGACTTTGGAGAAACATTCGCTCCGGTCGCTCGGTTAGAAGCAATTCGTATACTCCTTGCTTTTGCTTCGCATCACAATATAATGCTTTATCAAATGGATGTTAAAAGTGCCTTTCTTAATGGTTATATTAACGAGCTTGTTTATGTTGAGCAACCTCCCGGGTTTGAAGATCCGAGGAATCCTAATCATGTGTATAGGTTACACAAGGCGCTCTACGGGCTCAAGCAAGCACCTAGAGCGTGGTATGAACGTCTAAGGGATTTCTTGGTCATGCAAGGATTCAAGATCGGGAGGGTGGACACTACACTCTTCACCAAGGACATCGACGGGATTTATTTATTTGTCAAATTTATGTCGATGATATTATTTTTGGCTCAACTAACAAATCTCTTAGCCATGAGTTTGGCACCATGATGTCTAGGGAATTCGAGATGTCAATGATTGGAGAGCTCAACTTCTTACTTGGATTTCAAATCAAGCAACTTCAAGAGGGGACCTTCATCTACCAAGAGAAGTACACCAAGGACCTCTTGAAGAAATTTGAGATGGGAGATTGTAGCTCAAGAAGTACTCCAATGGCGACAAATTGTCATCTCGACGCGGACTTGGACGGTAAACCTATTGATCAATCTCACTACTGTTCCATGATTGGTTCATTGTTATATCTTACCGCATCTAGGCCCGATATCATGTTTAGTGTGTGCTTGTGTGCTCGCTTTCAAGTGGCACCTAAAGAATCGCATCGTAAGGCGGTCTTTAGGATACTTCGGTATCTCAAGCATACACCAAGTGTAGGTTTGTGGTACCCTAAGAACGCTAGTTTCCATCTCTTGGGTTACTCGGATTCGGACTTTGCCGGATGCCGTGTGGATCGCAAGAGTACCTCCGGTGGGTGCCACTTACTTGGGCGTTCCCTAGTATCTTGGTCGAGCAAAAAGTAAAATTTCGTGGCTTTGTCCACCGCGGAGGCAGAGTATATAGCGGCCGGTGCATGTTGTGCCCAAATTCTATATATGAAGCAAACCCTTTTGGACTTTGGAATTAAATTTGGTTGTGTGCCTCTCCTTTGTGACAATGAAAGTGCGGTTAAGATAGCTAGAAACCCCGTTCAACACTCCCGCACTAAGCATATTGATATTCACCATCACTTCTTGCGGGATCATGAGGCTAAAGGAGACATCCCTTTGCAAGGTGTTAGGTCCGAAGAACAATTGGCGGATATCTTCACTAAACCACTTGATGAGAAAACTTTTTCTAGACTTAGAAGTGAATTAAATGTGCTAGATGCATCTAACGTCATGTAAGTTGCCATGTTCATGTAAGGATGCATATCATATAGGTCTTGTCTAACTCCCAAAGGATAGGGGCGAGCTAGAAATAGTTTTCCCCGAGGAAGCCTTTGGAAGGTTTAAACTTGGCAAGATAGATTTATTTTATGCCTTGCATGATCCCTGCCATATAGACTTGCACTCATTTAATTTCTTGCACTATAATTTGTTTGGCATTGCATACGGTAGATTGTCACAAAGGGGAACCCACCTAATGAGAAGGAGACTTTTTTGAAATACAATATCTCAACTCATATAAGGTGGAAAGAACAAAATGTTAGGTACATTAATGCCTAGAGGAACATGCTTCAAAGAGATAGAAGTCTTCATACTCTACCTCACAAAGCATGGGCCTTACATTTTATTTTGGATATTTTCCTCCCATTTTTCTCGGTGTTCCATTTGCTTTAAGGTTTAGCCAAGCTATTGGCATATTAGCCTTTTTGAGGGGTAAGGGGTTGCCCAAAAAGTCCTAAGACAAGTGTTTCTCCTTGCTTGTTTGTTTGGTCAAAGGACATATATGGGATGTCATTGTTCTGTAGTCATCGGATTATCCGATGCCTAAGTCAATCCCTCATCGGACCAATAGGTGTTCAATCTTCAAGGGCCAGTTCAGTCAGAATCTCAAATGATCCGACGAGTTCATTCTGAAAAACATCGGTCCATCCGGTGTTCTCTGTTCTAGAGCTGTGATCAATTCCACTGATGTTACTTACTCCCACGTCGGACCATCCGGTGTCAACATCACTATTTGAACACCCTTACTGTGCCATTCGAGCGGGGATCCAAACCCTAAACGTCGGTCCATCCGATGTCACCAGCTATTTTTGAATATCCTTACTGTGGCATTCGACCGATGTTCATCCCATCTAGCATCGGTCCATCCGGTGTTAAAAATTCGGCTAGGGTTTGGGACCCACTATTTAAACTCGTGCGCCGCCAGCCTTTCTCTCTCCCCGACACTTTGCTCTCCCGCCTCTCCCTCCGGCCGCCGCCGCCGACATCCGACCGCCACCGCCACCGCAACCTCGCGCCGTCGCCGCCGCCGCAACCTCGCGCCGCCGCCGCCGCCCTCACCACAGCGCTGCCGCCGCTCGCCATGCCGCCGCCTCCATCCCGCCGTCACTCACCCGCGCCGCAACCTCACCTCCAAGCACCGCCGCCTCACCGATCGCCGCCTCCACCACTTGCCACCGCACCCAAGCGCCGCCGCCTCTCTCCACCATTACAGCCGCCCCACGCACACACCGCCTTCTTCACCATCAACGTGTGCCACCCTCTACGGTCGCCGTCCCCTCGTTGCCATTAGGGTTTCCCGGCCGCGTCAACCTTCGTGTTGCCGTTCCGTGCATCGTCGACTTCGTTCACGCGCTTTTGCCTCGTCGCAATGGCTCGTGACAAGAAGAACAAGGGCAAGGCCATCGCGGAGCCCGCCGCGAAGAAGCAGAAGCTGTCCAAAGAGGAAAAGAAGGCGTTGATGGCCGCTCGCGCCGCCGAGGAGCGTGAGCGTGGCCGAGGAGGGTCCCTGAGGATCCGCGAGGCTCGTTCCAGACAGCCTCCCGTGATCGATGATTCAGACGCCGAAGAAGAGCCTGAAGCGCCTCTCGTCCGCCGGCATTCAGCCCGGACCCGTGGGGGACACTCCCCTGCAGTTCCACGTCCGAGACCGACAGTAGCCGACCGTCATGAGGACAGGGAGGCCGAGAGGGCCATCTACCAGATGGACACGGCAGTCCGTGTCGGTGAGGGAGTCCGTCTCACGGACTACAGGAAGCTGAAGGCAAAACAGCTTCGGAAGCTCAGGTGGAACCTGTTACTGGAGGAGTGGTACCCGCAGCCTCGAGAGACTTTGGTTGACGACAGGTTCTGGACACTGACACAGGCGTCACTCTATGAGACCTACAGACGCTGAGGCCACAAGCTGTTCCAACACAACTACATGGATTGGAATCAGCTGGCAGTGGCAGCAGAGACAGAGATCAGGCCATATTTTGAGAGGTACAGAGGCCTAGTGCAGCTGCTTTCTTACGACAGGAGTGCATATGTGGAGGAGTGGGTACGCGTGTTCTACGCTACCCTCTACATTTCTAAGGGCCGGAGGTCAATTGACTTTATGTTCATGGGCCAGAATCATCATTTGTCGAGAGAGATAGTGGCTCAGCTTCTTGGAGTGGACTTGCACGACACCTGCGTGCATGAGAAGGTCTATGGACAGGAAAATCCGCCAAGGAGGCCGCTCACTGGAGGAGTGGCTCCTGCTCTGGAGGAGATCAGATCATTGTTTGGACCTACGTTCTCTCCAGACCAGCCGAGGGTACCGGCTTTGTTGACCCCAGCAGCGCGCACGGTGCACCTTGCCCTGCGTCGCTCTCTCCTGCCGAGGTCCGGCTATCTTGAGGGGTTCACTATCCTCGAGCAGACGATCCTGTTCTACATCATGAACGGGATGGATTTTGACATAGTTGTCGTCATTTTCTGCGAGATGGAGGATGTGATTACAGATGGAGTGGGGATGATGAGGCAGCTCGTCTATGGGCACTGGATCAGCTACCTATGCTACATGGTGTCTGCTGACAGGACCGCAGTTCGAGACAGTTTTCTCACGGACGACAGTCTCCCGCGCTTCAGTCACTACCGAGCTCCAGCTCCAGGGGACCGCCGCCTTGGCCGCCCTGTTGAGCGTCAGGTTAGGGCGATGCTGTCCGAGGAAGACTGGTCGGACTTGGAGAAAGAGGATGAGCGTCTAGCTGAGGCAGAGGCTCAGGGAGGGGACCTGCAACACGTCTGGTCCGAGAGCGACACAGACGAGAGTGTCGAGGAGTACTTCCCTCCTCCTCCACCCTCACTGAGGCAGCACGACGTAGAGGCAGGAGGATCAGTTGCTCCACCGCTGACACCACCCCCTGTGCCCGAGGCGCAGGTGTCACAGCCGTCAGAGCTGTCGACACTTCTTCAGCAGATGATAGAGCAACACCCTAGGACAGGCTCGCGGCTGAGCAGGCCAGGGCAGAGCAGGCTGCTCACCTGGCACAGCTTCAGAGGCAGCAGCAGGAGCTTCAGCTGGAGATCGCCCGACAGAGGCGAGAGGATACGGACCGGTTCACAAACCTTGTTGATCAGATGCACTGACGTACCCTTGACCAGCAGCAGCAGACTCAGCAGGCTATGATGGGGATCCTAGGGTTGATCACCAACCTATACACTCAGACTAGGATCGCCCTTCCTCCACAGCAGCCTGGACTGGGACTGGCTCCAGGTGCGACTCAGGTGCCTGCTACTCCGATTCCTTCTATCAGCATGTCACCACTTTTGGCACCCAGCGCACCGATCCACTCTCCTCTGCCGGCGACGACTCTGTTCCAGCAGACGCTGGCATCTGTTGTCAGTGCTCCGCTTCCTCCAGCTCCAGCTCCACCGGCGCCTCCTGTACCTGCTACCTCCTCTCCAACACCGACAGCGGACCCCCCAACTCCCTCCGCTCCAGCTCCTGCGACCGACGACTCCAGCTCCGACGACAGCGACGGTGACTAGTTCGTCATCGCGCCTAGTACTCAGGGTCAGTAGGCTCTCTGATCCCTTTTTGGTGTCTTGATGCCAAAGGGGGAGAAGAGGTAGAAGAGTCAGGGGGAGTAGTATCTCAGTCTCAGAGGGAGTTTATTCTTTGTATTCTTGTGTGCTTGAGTACTTTTGTAATATTTATTAAGCACTTTTCCACTTGTGACATTTGCTTATGGTATTAATCGATTGAGCTTTTTGCGCCATTAATTTCATTTGATTTCTACAAGGTCGATGTGTCTTATCTTGTATTCATTGCATATCTAATTGAGTATTGTACCATCAAATTCATTACTATTGCGCTTTAAATTATTGTGTTGTCATCAATCACCAAAAAGGGGGAGATTGAAAGCATCTAGGCCCCATGAGGTACGGTTTCGGTGATTAATGACAACCATTCGATTTTACTAATGAATTTGTGAATGCAAGGTCCCAATAATCACTCAATCAAATGAAATCAAAATGACATTGGAGACCCATATAAAATTAACTAATGAGATCAAATCGAATCATATGAAGACAAGAAGTGAAAGCTATAACTTGACATCACTCAATGCTTGAAGACTATCAGAACAACATTTCAAACAAGTGTCAAAGAGGTCACAAGTTCAAATTCCAAAAGAACAACTCAAAACAACTCGAAGTCAACAAGTTGAACACACCGTATCATCCGATGATTTCTGAGTTGACTACATCGGTCGAGTTGTATCAATAGAAGAAGAAGACCTCAGAGCAAAGCACTCACCGGATCATCCGATGTATAGCTCAGTCACATCGGTCCATTAGTACAGTTTGCAATACCATTGGACCAAGTGAAGCACCGGATCATCCGATGTGCAAACTCACACACATCGGTCGATCACTCCAGTAAGCATCAAGATCAAGCAAATTCTGGAGGAAGGGCCACCGGATCATCCGATGAGAAGACAGGGGCAACATCGGTCTAACAACGGTCATATCTGACATAGTGACATCAGCTAATTTGGCTTTGACCGATGATAACTGAAGGGGAGATATCGGATCATCCGGTGTTCGCAGAGCAATGATGTCAGCCTACTTTTCCAAAGGCTATTTCGTGGAGGTTGGCTATTTATACCCCTTCAACCTGTCAAATCGACAAGTCTTGACTCTCAGAAGCTAACAACACATCCAAGAACACTCAAGACCAAGAGCTTACACTTCTACACCCATTAGATCATTTGTATAGGCTAGATCTAGCTAGAGAAAAGCTTGTGTGCGTCCATTCTCTGTGATTGGAGTCTCTAGACTAGTGAGAGGTTGAAGAGATCCTTCCGGAGCTTGCCAAGGTGTGCGTGGAAGCCCGGAAGATCAAGGATTGTACAAGGCTTGAGCTCCACCTTGCCGAGGTTGGCGAACGGAGAAGAATAGTGAAGACCCCCTTGTCTCGGTGACTTGGGAGTGGCAAAACCCTTTGGTGGGTGCCACAACGTGGACGTAGGAAGATCCTTGTGATCTTGCCGAACCACGGGATAAAATCCGTGTCTCCGTGTCCTTTGAGCGTTTGCATCCCTCTCCCTCCTTTTTACATTTATGCAATCTTCATTCCGCAACTTAAATTTACATTGATTGCATAGATTAATCGCATAGGGAATTGGGCTTTAAGTCGTTAGTTTTTAATTACCTTAAAATTTGAAAGAAAGCCCAATTCACCCCCCTCTTGGGCATTTAGATCCTTACACTGTCTCAATGATAGTATTTTGGTAATGAGCTTTACTGAGGTGTTGAGCAGAGAGATTGGTCTATAGTCATTTACTTTGGTCGGATTGGACACCTTTGGAATGAGTGTAATGAAAGAACTGTTCATTGGTCGTAGGCTAACATTGTGACTAGTAAATTGGGTGCAAAGGTTGTAGACGTCCCCTTTAATGATCGACCAACAAGCTTTGTAACATCTTGTGTTGAAACCATCGGGTCTCGAAGACTTATCTGCTGGCATTTCCTTTAGCGCTCTATCCACCTCCACATTAGTGATAGGGCCACAAAGCCAATCTAAGTCCTGCTGTTCTGGCATCATCTCCTGTAGCTGTGGCCATTCCTGGATAGGTTCTGATCTCCCCAACCTCTCATTGAATTCTTTACAAACTTATTTCTCCTTCTATGATCCAAAAGGTTAACACCATCCTCCCCTTGGATGATTGTGATTGTGTTGCGCAATCTCTCAGTAGCAGCTGCCAAGAAGAATTTTGTGGGTTCGTCCCCTAACTTGGTCCATCTTACCGTGTATCTTTGCCTCCAATAATTGTTCTTTTGTTGCAGCAACTTGGCTAGATGGTCCTTGATCAAGATTTGAAATTCCTTTTCCTGGGGTGTCGGTGGTTTGGATCCGGCAGATCTCCCGACACTACTAAAGTGTTAGAGGAGTTTGAGGTTCGGTGTGGGCGCGCGGAGATTCAAGAAGGTGAATTGTAAATGAAGCAGGAGACACAAGAATTTACGTGGTTCGGGCCGCCTGAGCGTAATACCCTACTCCACGGGGTGTGTTGATGTTGTATTAAATGTATCTCTAGAGCGTGGAGAGTCTGTGGAGCGCGTGTGTAGACGTGTCCTATGTATCGTCGGCCTGTCCTTTTATAGTACAAGGGCAGGACGTTACAAGTTATCCTGACCCGACATGTGGCCTCGGCGGTTACTGATATTGATATACATTTAACACGTTTGATTACCCTTAATGACTGAGTTATGGGCTTTGATAGCACCGTTACTGGTAATTAAGGTCGTCCGATCGTGTGTCATTAATGCAGTATTAATGACACTTGGTCGGGTCTTGAAGTCCTTGACTCCCCTTTGAAGATCCGGAGCCGTTGTGGAGTCTTCCGGAGGTTAGAGGCTGAAGATCTGACGGTTGGACACGTGGCAGCACCGTAGCACACTGTGGAGAACAGATGGTTCCGGTGTTAGCCGACACCTGTCAGCACCGGAGCTTCCCTCGGTCTGGGGTTAGGTCCGGGGGTGCCACTTCGGTACATAGCCCGGAGCTTCCCCCCTTGCGGGCGGTAGCTCTGGTTTGATAGTACACATGGCGACCCTGGGACTAACCATGTTGGAGAAGCGGGTCCGTACATGTCTGACATGTGGGCCTCCGAAGGTCTTCACATCAAGTGGGTGACTTTCCATTGAGATCTTTGCAATCCCAAGGGGTATATGGTACCCAGGGTATCGACAGTGGCCCCCTGGGCCCACCTCCAGGGAAGACCCCTTGGATGAAGTCATTCCGCCGGAGGTGGGTCCATCCTTCGACCTTTGAACTGAGTCTTCAAAGGTCTTCAGATGTGCCGTTGGCGATGGTTTGGAGTTAAATCCTCGCCGCGTGGCGTATTCTGTGTGCGGCCGGTGAGATCTTTGGCGTGCAGATCTCACACAATTGAAGGTCGACAGTTTCCGATACAAAAATCGTATCAGTTCCGTGCGCCTTGTCAGGTCGCCGCCTTCGGGCTTCCCGCCTCATGATGGCAACCGTTCGCCTGGGTAAGAACCTCGACTTGATCATCGGGGTAGTCCCGGGCCCTCTTGTCATCGGCTGGGTGGAATTTTTGAGTGGTATCTTCGAATTCCTTGCGGTTTCCATCCAAGCGTCGCAAGGGCTTACTTAAGAAGGAAAGCGCGCACCGTTTAGGGTTCTTTACGCCTCTCATCTGATCTTTGCGCTCAAACTCCCAACTTGTGCTTCGCTTTTCTTCTCTTGCCTTGCTGTGCCGCAATGGAGTTGGGTCTCCGCGAGAGTCGTTTGAAGACCGACGGCGACCTGAAGAAGGTCCGGGCCCTCATGGGATGGTCCTCGGACTTCTTCAACCGCTCGGTCCGCGCCGGTGGAGAGCTCCCGTTTGAGAAGGAGCACGCCGGCGAAATGGTGTACTTCTCCTCGTACGCTATGGTGGGGTTGATCCCACCTTTTTCCTCCTTTTTCTTGATGCTGCTAGACTTCTATGGTCTGCAGCTGTATCACCTTGGCCCCCACTCCATTCTTCTTGTGTCTATCTTCATCCACTTCTGTGAGATGTGGGTGGGCATCCCCCTGCATTGAACTCTTTCGGACCTTCTTCACCGTCCATACCACCGACAGGAGCAATGAGTACCTTGGCTTCTACTACTTCGTAAAGCGCAAGAAGTGCCCATTCAAGTACCTCCGGCCGTTTCCCTCTGGGAAGTGGGATGACTGGAACAAGGACTGGATAGTCGTCCGGGTGGAGGAGCACGAGAGGCTGGAGCTGCCCGAAGGCCTCCCCAACATCGACACAACAATCTGGAGTGAAGCTCCGGTGCTGGCGGAAGCCTACAACCCTGCTCTGACCAGGATCCGCCAATGCGTGGAGGGAGAATTAACTCCTCAGGCGGTGTTTTGCAACTTCCTGGTCAACAGGTGGGCACCGCTGAAGAGGATAGAAAAACTCGCCTGGGCCCTCAACAGCGTGATGGACGACGACCGGGTCGAGACCGGGCTGAAGTCCAACATGGTGGGGACAACCTTGGAGTTCCACCTCAAGAAGTTCCAGCACGGCATCGACGTTGTGGGTGATGACTTGACTCCGCCATCAGCTTTTCTCCCTCTGAACGTGAAAGTAGAGTTCAGTAGGGAGCTCCGGCCGAAGATGCCTGCGCTTGATGACCTTGGTGTCGTTGAGAGAAGATCTACCACTGGGATGGCGATCCCTGAAGCTTTCGAGGGTGGCTCTGCCTCTGCCCCGAAGCCAAGGGCCGAGGTCGTCGGTAAGCGCAAGGAGCCGGCGGAAGAACCTTTGAGCTGGAAGAGGAAGTTGTAGTATGCCGACGGAAGGTCCGTGAAGCCTGCCACCTCTGCATCGGCTCCTTCTCCCCAGAGGGGGGGTCTTCTACAACCGCGGCGACTGTACCCGCAGCGGGATCCTCCCGGGGTGCTAGCTCCAGGCATGCGACTCCAGCACCGGGGCCGGTGGAGGCCTCTAGGTCCGGAGGTCCTTCCCGATTGAGGGGGGCCTCGACTAGGGAAATGCCCGTGGCCGCAACAAGTTCCGGGGGGCCTTCCGGAGCTTCCACGGCGGCTATGACCAGCCCAGAACGCCCGTGAAAGAGGTTCCGCGCAAGCTGGTGCGAAAGCCTCCCAAGGTAATTTTTAATCTTTATCTTGGATAGTTGTTTAGTTGTAGTAACTATTTTTTAAGTTTCTTCGTCCATCATCTGCAGCGTTCCTAAGAAGAGGAGTGAGGCTCCACCCTCAGTCACAACAGCTGAAGCTGTGAGGGCGGAAGCTCCTGCTCCTGTCCCGGTGCCGCCCCAAGTGGTGGCTGAAGCTGCGACAGCTCCGGCGCCAGCTGTCGTGGTCATGGACCTCGACTCATCCCCAGAGACTCCCGTGGTAGTGCCGGACCGCGGAAGAGAAGATGCGCCAGCGGCACCTGTCCCGGAGGTTGAAGCTTCGGGTCCTGGTGCTGAGATGATGGAAGCTCCGGCCATTGAGCCGGAGGAAGCTGTAATTCCGGCACCAGAGCCGGAAATTGTCGAAGCTCTGGCGATTGAGCCAGAGGTGATTGAAGTCCCGGCGTGCGCGTTGGATGTTGAGGAAGTCCCGGCGGTTGGGCCGGCTACCTCAGAAGCACCGGCCGCAGAGCCGGTCGTTGTTGGAGCTCCGGCCGAAGGGCCGATTGAGGATGAAGATCTTCCGGCTCTCGTGCCAGTTGTTGCAGAGGCGTCGGAGCTCGAGCCCCCATCGGAGGAGGTGCCCAGGCTGGATCCAAAAGCGGCCCCTGCTCCGGAAGTGACGACGTCGGAGGTACCCGCGGCTGAGCCGGAGTGCCATGGTGAAGTCGCTGGCCCCCTGCCTGAGGGGGTGAATGAAGACCTGGCAGCGGGGCCTTCCTCGATGGCGACTGAGGCCATGCTGGAGGACGGCCCTAGTACCATGGGGACTCAGGGGACCACTCTTGTGGAGTGGGACCCAATTTTTGTAACTGAAAACCCGCTGGAACCAGCGGAGAAGACCCCAACAGGTCCAGAACCTATCCCGTTGTCATTGTCTATTGACAACGCCTGTTCCAGTCTGCGTCAAGTTCAACTGGCCTTCTTCCACGACAGCAAGGCTCTTGAAGAGGAGCGCCAAATCCTTAGGTAGTGGCGTAACCGGCTCTACTTCGAGACCAAGCTGGCGCAGTCGAGGCTGGCAGATGACAAAGAGTGGATCAAGCGGGAGAAGGTCCGCCTGGAATACTGGGGCAAATTATTGGATGACAGGGAGAGTATGACTCACGCCCTCGACGCTCAATCCTGAGAGATCTATGAGCAGACCAAAGCAGCTAACAGTGCGGCCGATGAACGCCAAGAAAGGCTCGAGGCCATTAACACTACACTCATCAAGCGCCGAGGGGCACTTGAAGAGAGGGAGAAACGACTCGAAGATGAAGAGCAGAAACTCCTAGAGCTGCGGGATGACATCTTGAGGAGGGAGGAGGAGCTCACCGAGAAGGTGGCTCTGGCTGACAAGGGCCTTGAGGAGCGCACCAAGAAATTGGAAGAGCGCTGCATTGAGGAGGAGAAGAAGGCCTGGGTGCAAGGGTAGGAGCTCCACGAGCGGGAGTGTGCCCTTGTTGCCAGGGAAAAGAAAGTGAGGGGCAGGGATAAGGACCTGGTTGACCGCCGGAACAAGGTCCACCTCCGGGAGGAGGAGCTCGGAAAACTCGAGAAGCGGGTTGCTGAGAAGATTCAGCAAAACGCCAAAGAAGATGAGCGCCTCGCCCGTGAGAATTCCGAACTGGTGGCGTCCAGAAGATCCTTGGAAGAATTGAAGGGCTTGAGGACTGCGGACTCCCTACAAATTTGGGAGTTCCTGGGCAAGGCCAACGACGCGCTGACACCGATGGGCTTCAGTCCCGTGCGCCCGGATGATCCAGAGCCGGAGCCGGACCTAGCGTTGCAAGCGTTGAGCTCGGCAGGTAGCAAGCTCTCCAAGGTGGGCGACGTCATCGCAAACCAATTGGAGGTTGAGGGGCAATCCCTGGCGAAGAACGTCACAGAATATGTGTTGACGTGCTACACCAGCCGGAATCCCCAATTCCCTCTGGACCCGGTGCTTGAAGGTCCCATTGAAGGAGAAGGGGAAGCTGCCCGAGCCAACGTGTCGGATGTTGCCCAGAAGGTCGCCCAATTCTTCCATAGGGTCTAGGACCATCTCTGTAGTTCCCACTTGTATTCTCTCTTCTTCTTCCTCAATTTTGTAATCACTTGTCTCCAGATGAATGAAGATGAATGAAATCCCCAAGTTTTTGTGAATTTCACTTTTTGTCTTCAACACTTTTGTCTTCACTTGGCCCCCTGGTAGATGTACACAATTTGATTGTGAACATGTACCAAGAGGATATTGTATTTCGTTGAAGACTCATTTGCTTCGAACTTGTAGAGTGTAGGTCCGAAGTCTTCGATAATGAAGGCCCCCTGAGGTCAAATTGACTACCGTCAGAGCTTAGTAGCTCTGGCAATAGTCCCTATCAATGCATAGAGCATCGATAGTTAGCCCTGCGGGGTGTCGGAGCTTAGTAGCTCCGGCACTGACTTTTGCCAACACGTAGCTTGTCGGCAGCAGACTCCATTTGTGGGGTCTTCTCACCATCTTTTATTTTACGTCGACAGCTGCCCCCCCTAGCTTTACCAGAGCTTGGTTGCTCCGGTGATGCTCGTTTTCAATGCTTAACATCGATTACAAGCCATCTAGAGGAGTCGGAGCTTTGTTAGCTCCGGTTTTTCTCCATCAACATGGATTTTATTTTTCCTGCACACTGAAGCCAAGAAAAATAGTAAAATTCATTTCTTGCCTATAACTTCGTCGCGGCTTATGATTCTCGAGAAAATTTTAAGTCGAACACGATTGTAAATACAACCGAATGCGTTGCCTTTTCTTCCAGATCCAACTGTTCTTGGACCCGCCTTACTTCGGCCTGCCGGGGTGTAGGTAGAGTGGCGTACTTAGGGTGCTTGACCAGGCTAAGTCGATAGCACACTCCGGCCCTAGATTGGATTTTAGTTTTGAGACTGTGACAAGTGTTGCATGAACTTTGCGGACCTTCCGGGGAAGGTCTGGCTGTTCTCCCGGAGGAACTACCCGACTCTGTACAATGACTCTATAACATACACCTCAAGTTACTACAGACTCACCTCCGTGATATTAAGTGTAGAACTTACGGAGGTGCTCGATGTTCCAAGGATTTGGGAGAGGTGTCCCATCCTCGGTAGCCAAGCGAACGCTTCCGGGACGGGATACTTTAATCACTCGGAAGGGTCCCTCCCAGCTAGGGGAGAGTTTGTTCAACCCTTCTCTGGATTGTATTCTCTGTAGCACCAGATCGCCTTCCTCGAGCTGTCGGTTGTGTACATGCCGCTGATGATAGCGCCGTAGGGCTTGGCGATATCGGGCATTCCGAACAGCTGCTTGGCACCTTCCCTCCTCAAGGAGGTCTAGGTCTTCACGCCGGAGCTGGTCCTGCGTGGCTTCGTTGAAGGTCCGGACCCGGAGTGAACCCAAGGTGATTTCCGGAGGAAGGATTGCTTCAGCTCCGTACACCAGGAAGAAGGGTGTCTCTCCAGTTGACCGATTTGGAGATGTCCTGTTGGCCCATAAAGTGGGCGGAAGTTCTTCAATCCAGTTGGCTCCATGTTTTTTCAAGCGCTCATAACTGCGCGTTTTGAGTCCTTTAAGGATTTCAGCATTTGCTCTCTCGGCTTGGCCATTGCTTGCTGGGTGAGCTACGGAGGCGTAGCAAACTTGTATGCCGAGGTCTTTGCAATATCCTTGAAATGCAGAGCTTGTGAATTGGGTCCCATTATCAGTGATGATTTTGTTTGGGACTCCAAATCTTTATACAATGGACTGCAAAAAGTTGATAGCAGATTGCTTGTTGATTGTCACAACTGGAGTTGCTTCCGGCCACTTGGTGAACTTGTCAATGGCGACGTACAGGAACTTGTAACCTCCGACGGCTCTTGGGAAAGGTCCCAAGATGTCCATCCTCCACACAGCGAAGGGCCATGTAGGAGGTATCATTTGTAGGGGCTAAGCTGGTGTGTGAATTTGCTTTGCATGAAATTGACATGCTTCGCATTTCTTCACCAGCTCAGTTGCATCTTGGAGTGCTGTAGGCCAGTAGAAGCCATGTCGAAAGGCTTTACCAACCAGCGTGTGGGAAGACGTGTGGTTCCCACACTCGCCTCCATGGATTTCTGCGAGGAGCTCGCAGCCTTCTTCCCTTGTGATGCACCGCATTTGGATGCCATTGGCACCGCACCGGTAGAGATCCCCTTCTACCAATGTGTATCTTTTAGCCAATCTGACTACCCGGTCAGCGGATACATCATCGTCAGGAAGGATGTTGTCTTTCAAGTAGCTCCAGATCTCCGAGATCCATGCATCGGAACTAGCTTGAGCATTTGAGTCTTGCGTGTTGGGTTGCTCGGAGCTTCCGGCAGCACCCACGACCCTTGATGGCTGCCATGGTAACAGGGCCATCGGGACTGTCAGCTTCGAGATGCTGATCTCGCCCCCTTCGCTCAGTTCGGCAGGCTGAGCTGTTGGTTTTGACAACCTCCAGACAAAAATTCCGTCAGGAGTCGGAGCTCCGGTTGACGCTTTCGTCGAGAGTTCGTCAGCTTCAACGTTATGGGCACGCTGAACATGGTGGAGATCTAGGACTTCGAAGTACTTCTAAAGCTTCTGGACTTCAAGTAGGTAAGCAGCTAGCTGGAGATTGTTGCAGGAGCATTCACCCTTCACTTGCTTAATGATGAGCTGCAAATCTCCCTTGACCAGCAGTTGCTTGACACCATATGACAGTGCCACCTTTAGTCCGTAGATGAGTGCTTCATACTCCGCCATGTTGTTGGTCGCCTTGAAGTCAAGGTGTACCATGTATTTCACCTTCTCCCCGGTTGGTGCGAGGAGAAGGATTCCAGCTCCGGCCCCCTACTTTTGCATGGAGCCGTCGAAATAGAGGGTTCAGTGAGGCTCGATGAAGACCAGAGCTTTGTGTTTCGGCTTCTGCTCGCTGGGGCCCCCAGGGTTTGATGGAGAGGGAGTCCATTCCACCACGAAGTCTGCCAATGCTTAACTCTTGAATGTTTGCCTTGAAATGAATTCAAGATCAAATTCGGCCAATTCCGCTGCCCACTTTGCAATATTCCCAATTGAATTGGGATTATGCAAGATTGCTCGAAGTGGGTAATAAGTCACCACTTAGATCTTGTGAGCTTGGAAATAATGGCGAAGATTCCTGGAGGCAATAAGAACTGCATAGAGCAGCTTATGCACCTCTAGGTATCGAGTCTTGGCATCATGTAGTACTTCACTGATGAAGTACACCAGGCGCTGAATGGTCCGGACCTTCCCGGAGGGGCCCGGAGCTTCCTCTCCACTGACCAGGATCCTCCCGGAGGGATCCAGATTTTCTTCGAGGACCTCCGGGTCCTGGCTGGAGGAACCCGGAGCTTCTTCAGAAGTGACCTGGACCCTCCCGGAGGGGTCTTGGTCTTCTGAAGTAACTTCTTGCGGATTCGAGTCTAGGAGTTGGGACCCAGACTCGCTTTCAGGGACCTCTGGACCCTCCCGAAGGGGTCTGGATTCCTGAGTATGGGGTAGCTCTGGTCTCTCCGCAACCAGAACCATACTGACAACTTCGTTAGTTGCTGAAATGTAAAGCAACAAAGGCTCACCAGGGTTCGGAGCTACCAGAATTGGTAGGGTGGTGAGGAACTGTTTCAGCTCCTGGAATGCCTTCTCTGCTTCTTCAGACCATTGGAATGGTCCGGACTTCCTCAATAAGTTGAAGAAGGGGAGTGCCCGTTTCGCCAGTCTTGAAATGAACCGGCTGAGGGCTACTAGACATCCAGTTAGCTTTTGGACATCTTTGATGCGGGTTGGTGGCCGCATGTCTTCAATGGCCTTGATCTTCACTGGATTAGCTTCTATGCCCCGGTGACTTACTAGGAAACCAAGAAGTTTTCCGGAGCTAACCCCGAAGACACACTTGTCTGGGTTTAGCTTTGTGCGGGTGGCCCGCAGCTTGTCGAAGACAGCCTGCAAGTTGTCGAGAAGTGACTCCTTGTTCTTGACCTTGACCATGATGTCATCGACGTACACTTCCACTATGTCTCTAATAAGTTTTTCAAAGGTTTTGTACATAGCTCGTACAAAAGTTGAAGCTGCATTCTTGAGACCAAACGACATAGCTGTATAACAGTACAATCCATCTACTGTGATGAATGAGGTATGCTCTTCATCTTCCCTAGACATTCTGATTTGATGATACCCAGAATATGCGTCTAGGAAACACAGTAATTCACACCCGGAGGTAGAATCCACTATCTGATCTATTCTAGGTAGTGGGAATGGATCTTTTGGACATGCCTTATTTAGTGTGGTTTAGTCGATACACATCTGAAGCTTCTCGCCGGCCTTAGGCACAACGACTGGGTTTGCCAGCCATTTTGGATGGAAGACTTCTAGGATGAATCTGGCTTCGAACAACTTCTTTACTTCTTGTCGAATGAAGTTCTGTCATTCTACGGATTGCTTCCGAGGCTTCTGATGCATAGGCCGGGCATCGGGGTATATCTTCAGATTGTGCTCAATCACTTCCCTGGGGATCCCAGACATTTGTGACGGTTGCCAGACAAACACGTTGACATTAGCCCGGAGGAAAGTGATGAGCGCGAGTTCCTATTTGTCGTTCAATCCCCCCGATATACGGGTGGTGTGAGCGGCGTCAGAAGCAATTTGGACGACTTTTGACGGGAATGTCGGTGTCGCCGCTTGGCTGCACACGAGGTGCAGAAGTCGAGCCTCGTTGACGAATGCTCGGGGGCTTTGGAGCTTGCTCCTGCTTGGAGTCCTCCTCTTGCACCGTGGTGAGTGCATGGAGTTCTTCCAGAGCAGTTACTCCGGCAGTACGATCTCCGCGGATTCGGAGAACGCCCACTGGTGTTGGCATCTTTAACACCAGGTATCCATAATGAGCAGCTGCCATGAATTTGTATAGGGCAGGCCTACCCAAGATGGCATTGAAGGGTAAGTTGATCTTAGCGACGTCGAAGACCAACTTCTCGGTGTAGTACTTCTCCCGTGTTCCGAAGGTAACGGGGAGAGTAATAGCTCCGAGTGGGGTAATGACTCCCGGACCTACTCCGGAGAAAGGTCGAGAGGGGTGGAGATCTGAAGGTCGGAGCTGAAGCTTGGTAAAAGCTTCGAAGCTTATGAGATTAAGCCCCGAACCTCCGTCTACCATGACATGGTGGAGCTGGATGTTATTGATGGTAGGAGACACCATCAAAGGTAACTGACCTGCTCCAACCATGCTCCGAGGGTAGTCCGAAGCATCAAAAGTGATGGCTGTGTCCATCCACTTCCGATGAGGCTCCGGCTTGGCTGTAGGAGCTATAGCAGCCATATCCCGACGCATAGTCTTGATGACGCGACGGGAGGTGATGTCCCATGATCCACCAAAAATGGTGTTCATGGTCTTCCGACGCTCGTTGTCGGAGACGTCGGAATCGTCGTCGACGGAGGTGTAGACGGCCTTCAGGACCTTTTTGGGATCCTGAAAACCTAACTCCTCTTTAGCCGGAGCTTCGTCGACTTTTTGCTTTCCTTCCCTCTGTCGGAAAGGAGATTCTTCCCGGCGCTTGTTGTAGCGCTCGGCAAAGTTTTGGACCTCCCAGCAGTCTTCCAAACTGTGGCTGCCCGTTTTGTGAATTGGGCACCACACTTTGGGCTTGCCACCGTCTTCAGAAAACGGTCGAGGTCGCTTCTCGGGGCGTGGCCCCCGGCCACCCGGGGCTGCAGCAGCTGCAACATTGGATGTACCGGCCGACGACTTCTTCTTGCCGTTGGTCTTTTTCTTCTTCTTGCCGTTCCCGGAGGTAGCGGCTTCTTCTTTGGAGGATTTCTTGTGACCCTCCGTAGTTGGTTTGGAGTGCATCTCACGGCCCTCCGCAGCTCTGGCACATTTGTCGGCCAAACTGAAGAGTTCTGTGACACTGGTGATCTCCTTGATCGCCAGTTTCTCCAGCATCTTCTTGTCCCGTACACCCTGTCTGAATGCCACAATGACAGAGGCGCTAGAGATAGAAGGGATAGTGTTTCGTACCTGAGAGAACCTCTGGATGAATGATCGCAGGGATTCTCCCCCTTTTTGCACGACTGCAAAAAGGTTCAGTTCAGTGCCTGGTCGGGTGTATGAACTCCCAAAGTTGGCGGTGAACTGTCGGCACAGCTCCTCCCAACTGTTGATGGAGTTAGGTGGAAGGCTCATAAACCAGGACCTGGCGGTCCCAGTTAAAGCCACTGGAAAATAATTGGCCATTACGGCCTCATTTCCTCCGGCTGCTAAAATAGCAGTGGAGTAAATCTGAAGGAATTTGACAGGATTGACGGTCCCGTCGAACTTCTCCGGTAGGTGAGGCCGGAACCTGTGGCCACCTGACCATACGCAGATGCATGGCCAGGGCTGAACAGCCGCCTCCTACTCCTTCAGGAGCAGGAACGTCTTGAGCTTCTCGTCTTTCACGAGCACGCTCAATATGGACTCGGCCGTCCTATTGGTGGTATCGGCGATCAAGCTCCGCCCGGAGGTCATGAGTTGAAAGCCTGGATACCGTGTGAGTGCGTCGTGCCCCGGAGGGCAATGACGTCACTTGCTGTGATGCAGCACGTCTCCTGTTGTTGGAAACGTGCGGACCAAGTCTGCTAGATAAGGTCCGCCGCTGCGATGGGGCCCGTCCTGAAGGAGGAGGACCCTGGTTGCTGATGCGTTCGGCTGCTGCTGCAACCAAATGTTCCACATTGGCCCTCCACTGCTCCAGTGCATCCTGGGATGCATCCGGAGGTGGTGGGCGTTGGAGAAGAGCACGCGCTGCATGGAGTGCGTGTTCCGGGTTGTCATGATTTGCCGACGCAGTGATTGACGCCGGTGCACCATCGCGTTGCCCAGCTTGATTTGCTGGTGGAGGCGGTGGTGGTGGGAGTGTGACTCCTGCTGGCGCTGAGGCTCCTGCTGGTGGCTGCATATTGGAGGGATTGCCCCCAACAGCTTGAGTAGCAGGTTGACCGTTGGATGATCCAGCAACTGAGTTCACCATTCTCGAAATCTCAGGTGCCCCTACCTGGTGCGCCAACTGTCGCTGGTTTGGATCCGGCAGATCTCCCAACACTACTAAAGTGTTAGAGGAGTTTGAGGTTCAGTGTGGGCGCGCGGAGATTCAAGAAGGTGAATTGTAAATGACGCAGGAGACACAAGAATTTACGTGGTTCGGGCCGCCTGAGCGTAATACCCTACTCCACGGGGTGTGTTGATGTTGTATTGGATGTATGTCTAGAGCATGGAGAGTCTGTGGAGCGCATGTGTAGACGTGTCCTATGTATCGTCGGCCTGTCCTTTTATAGTACAAGGGCAGGCCGTTACAAGTTAGCCTGGCCTGACATGTGGCCTCGGCGGTTACTGATATTGATATACATCTAACACGTTTGATTACCCTTAATGACCGAGTTATGGGCTTTGACAACATCGTTACTGGTAATTAAGGTCGTCCGATCGTGTGTTATTAATGCAGTATTAATGACACTTGGTCGGGTCTTGAAGTCCTTGATTCCCCTTTGAAGATCCGGAGCCGTTGTGGAGTCTTTCGGAAGTTAGAGGCTGAAGATCCGACGGTTGGACATGTGGCAGCACCGGAGCACACTGTGGAGAACAGATGGTTCCGGTGTTAGCCGACACGTGTCAGCACTGGAGCTTCCCTCGGTCTGGGGTTAGGTCCGGGGGTGCCACTTCGGTACATAGCCCGGAGCTTCCCCCCTTACGGGCGGTAGCTCTGGTTTGATAGTACACGTGGCGACCCTGGGACTAACCATGTTGGAGAAGCGGGTCCAGACATGTCTGACATGTGGGCCTTCGAAGGTCTTCAAATCAAGTGGGTGACTTTCCCTTGAGATCTTTGCAATCCCAAGGGGTATATGGTACCCAGGGTACCGACATGGGGGAACAAGCGTCTTTGTTCCTCTAGCTTATCAATCACCAATAAAACCTCATTGCATGCTCCAATGAGTTTAGAAATGTTGCCCAGGTTTTTGCTCCAATACTTGAGAGTCCTTCTCAGCCTTTTCAATTTTGTTGTGATGAGCCTAGCACCATTCATGGGTGGGAGCGGAAGATCCCAAGAGCCTTTCACTATGTCCATGAACTGGGTGTAGTTTAACCAATAATTCTCAAACCTAAAACACTGAGCCTTTGGAATGTTGGTTCCTATTTGAACCCAACAGGGGATGTGATCTGATGTGTCTCTGGCCAGTGGCAAGAGTAGAGTGTTTGGGAAGATGACTGTCCATTGGATTGAAGTGAAGCATCAGTCCAACTGTTCTAGGAGTGGAGTTTCTTGCATATTACTCCAAGTATAGTTCCTCCTCCCAAATGTTGAATAATACTATTGAAAGTTTGCATATCAGAGAAGTTTGCTCCAGGTCTATTTCTGTCTTCCACACTTCTATAAAAATTAAAGTCACCAATAATCATCCATAGGTCATCGGGGTTGAGGGGTAGATTCCACATCCACTGAATAAACTCAGTCCTCACCATGACAAGGGCCATAGACTGTGATGAGCTTCCATTTCCTGCCATTTTGAGTTGATGTGAATTGCACTGTGATAGCATAGTCCAATACTTGTATGTTGTCCTCTATCAATAGATTTCCATTCCACCCTACCAGTATCCCACTCGAGGCTCCTCTTGAAGGAGAGAAAGCAAATTTATTGAATCTGCGTGGGGCAATTTTCTTAATGAATGAAGCATCAATGTGTTCTTTCTTTGTCTCTTGAATGCAAAAAATATTGCAATCCAAGATTTCCTCTTATCTTGGACCTCACTGCCAACTGTTTACCAATGTCATTGAGACCTCGAATATTCCAATTTAGAATGTTCCAGCTCCTAGTATTATGTTGTGCCATTTATAAACACCCCATGTTGTTGTCTAGCAGCAACCTAGGGTTGGAAACCCCCCACTTGTTTAGGGTCTGTGTCAAAATACAACAATGAACCAGAGATGTAATATAACGAGCATACATAACATTGGGTTGAGCATTCATGCAGAGTGAGCCTGTCATTACATTCTTCATATAGGATACCATGTTTGCCCTATTCACAGTACAAAAGGTGCCCCAAGGTCGGCTACAGGCAATCCAGCAGAGATAAGTAACAATGCCTGACCTATTTACAGTACAAAAGAAGCCCAAGGAGCTACTACAGGCATTCCAGCAAATATCAGCACTACACGAAGCATATCTTACAGCAAAAGGTCGCTTGGTTAACAACTTACCTATGAGCCACTTGCCCCTTGACAGACTATAACTGTAGATGCAAAACCCATCAGCCGAGCCCACGGCCTCGTCGTATGGTCTTCGCTATCCATCTTCATTTCTTTGCGTGTTCTGGCTAGTTGCCCCTTCATTTGAATGGTTCTGAGCTAGCCTTCTGCATGCCACTTCAAGTGGCACGCCACACCTAGATACGACCACCTCGTGCACGATCAAAGGTGGAATGGCAGGGTGAGGGCAAAAATTTTCAAGATCTGTTAAAGATGGGTAGTGTTTAACAGGGCCAGGAAAAGAGGTTATACCCGCCGAGTTGGAGGCATCCGCCCCCTCACCTGACTCCACACTATTACCCTCTGAAGAGGAGCTGAGGACCGCATGCTTGGTCCTGTGGCCATCCAACATCCTTTTGATCCTTTGGCTTCTCCTTGGAGTGACTGGTACTCCTATATCCGCACCATTTCCTACCGAGAGAGTGGGTTTTGCTGTCTTAATGGCATTTCCCCTAGAAGAAGTGGCCTGTTGAGAACAACCTTGTTGAATGGAGGACTGATGCAGCACTAGTGGACATGCAGAGGGTGCATCTCTCACATCTGACTTCTTTTCCCTCCTAGTGTATACTGCAGTTGGCTCAGGCTGTTCTTGAAACCTGACCAAAGGTAGAGTGCATGAAGCGTCCATCTGGTCAGGTATAGCCAAGGAAGCCTGGCCAACATTGTGGGGCTGAGTCTCAACTTCTTGTTCAGGCTGAATTTCTGTTATAACAACTGAGGACTTAACATGCAACACTCTTGTTTCACCTTGGGGCATAGCACCATCTAGCTAAGAGTGTCTGAGCCAACCCAGCACCCCCTGGAATGCTATTTCATGTGCTGGGAAGTTCCACCATGCAGTAGATGTTTGAGGAAAGGCCACTGCGAGAAGCCTCCTCAACGAAGCCAAGTCAAAGGTGGCAATCCAATCCGGACGATGCGCCTGAAGAACCCGGCGGGAAACATTCCATTGGAAGAACTACCCCTGGATGATGGGAATCCACATCTTGTTCAAGTAGTGCAGCAAGATCATGACGACCCAGATGAAGCTCAAGTAGTACCACATGATGATGAAGCTCAGGGTGCCCAGGATGAAAATCAAGCGCATGATCTGGACAATCATGTCCCCAACCATCAGGGCCAAAACTAGGGTTCAGAGCTATGGTCGATGGTACAGCAGAGTAGGGCACTGGAACACATCAGTGCGGTTGCAATTCGACGCACCCTTCAATGGGTGGCTCAGCTGTACAATTCTAATGAGTGGAAAAAGAAAATTGATGATACAACCATGGATGTAACCTCAGGAATCTCGCAACCTAAGACCCCTCGATCAAGAGTTATCATTGAGGAGATTACAGTGGATTCTTCGATGAACATTGTGCAACAAGAAGACGGTCTGGACAACGGGCGCTATGGACAGGTCTACACCAGGAGAGGCACATTGGCAGGAACCATAATAGAAAATGATCAAGGCAATGCAAATATAAGTACACTGAACAATATCATTAGGCCAAATTTGGGGACTGAACCGTCTGCAGCAGCCACTGCGAGAAAAAAGAAGACCAAGGCCCATGTGGATTGGGACTCTCTCAGGAGGAGCTCCAGGATCAAAACCATTCTGGATGGACACAGGAGCACACCACTGGTGATTCAACCGCCACAAACTAGGGCGGATGAGTCGGGCTGCAACCCAGCGGACATCAATCCGGGTATTGCGGAATTCCCTGGTCTCTAAAATTCCCTACAATCTCCGAGCTAGTAAACGATGTACCTTATCCGGAATTACCAACTTCCCTTCTGCAGGAGGTGGCGGTTCGACAATGCGGCGTGCCAATTGATGTGGCATGCGCGGAACTCCCTTCACGAAATGATCATACAAGCAACGAGGAGGGAGGGAGCCACATGCCTACATCAGGAAATCAATGATACACATCAGCAAATTTGAAAAGGGGATATGTAAGAACTGCTCCGTTGGCAAATGGAGATCTTTTGGTGTAATATATGCTCAGCAAAGAGGGACTGTCTACTGCTTGTGGGTGTTCAGAAAAGCCCGCTTTTGGAAGTTCTACCTACCGACCAATGTCTTTGTCGCATGGACTACAGGGGGCTGAATTTTGTGAAGAAAGGATGCATCTGTACGGTTGTTGAATCTTTGGGTACAGGAGGCATCAAGTGTCTGGGGTGTCCTAGTATTCAGACCCTGCTCTGTTGGGCAAATCTCTGCCCTTTTGCTGTATATAACATGCAGAGAGCATGTACATATAAGAATCTAGCTAGTATAATGATGTATAATATCTATCTTTGTAACTGTAATGCAGCCCTCTATCGCTGCTTTAAACTGCTACTACCAGGTGTGACTCAATGTAAAGGAATGTTATCTCTCTCCGACTACTTCAAGAGGATAAGAGGGGCCCTGAGGATCACCTATGAGTACAATGCTTTAATGGGAATACAACATTGTCTTCTAGCGGCACATTGTGATAACGCAGCGACGAATGTCATCAAAAGTTGCGTCTCAGTAACCTGCACCAACACATCACCAATCCATCAACACAACTGCAAAGCGCCCTATCAATCGGATGGTTGGGTGGCTGCAACATATGACTATTCAACGTTACATAACTATTCAATTGTAGTCAACAAATGCAACAGCAGGAACTGCAAATGCAAAAGCAAAAACAGAAACTTCCTGGAATACAAAGACTTCAGGTTCATTCAACATGAGGACAATCAAACTAATAATCAACGAAGGAAACGGGCAGGCAAAACAAACATGATGTTATTTCTATCAGTTATACCCCGCTCCAAGCTTTGTAAGCTTTGGAGTAGTTACAACAAATAGGGTTTTATTAAATGGCATACACCAATACAAGAAACTAGAACGTACTAAACTGGAACATAAGGGGCATTAATGATGTCCATAAACAACAAGCCCTACGATTCAAAATTGAGGAAACAAGCAACATTTTCTGTGTTCAAGAGACAAAAAAGGAGTTCATTGACATCTCTTTTCTAAAGAATATTGCACCAAGAAGGTTCAACAAATTTGCATTCTCGCCCTCCAGAGGTGCATCGGGAGGGATACTAGTGGGTTGGAACAGTAACCTGCTGAGCGGAGAGGTACAATACATCCTAGATTATGCAATTGCTATAAATTTTATATCCCTTCGGAACGGCCTAAAATGGCAACTTATAACAGTCTATAGACCTTGCCATGGGCCACAAAGACAGGAATTCACACAATGGCTATGGGATTTAATGCTACAACCAGATGATCTATGGATGATTCTAGGTGACTTCAACTTTTATAGGAGCACTGAGGATAGAAACAGACCAGGAGCCAACATCGGGGACATGCTCCTCTTTAACAACATTATTCAACATCTTGGGCTTCTCGATATTCCACTGAAAGGAAGAAATTACACCTAGAGCAATATGCATGACACACCTCTTCTGCAACAACTTGACTGGTGCTTCACGTCATTCAATGGACACTCACATTCCCCAATACCATACTCCTTCCTCTAGCCATGGATACCTCCGATCATATTCCTTGTATGGTGCAAATAGGGACAACCATTCCAAAGGTGCAGTGCTTCAGGTTTGAGAACTATTGGATTCAACATCCGCAGTTTCTGGCAATTGTGAAAGACTTGTGGGACCAAACATTGCCTGAGATGAATAGTGCAAGAAGAATATCGGCTAAATTCAAAAGGTTAAGATATAGACTGAAAACCTGGAGCAGGAACATCAGGAACATATCTGGGTTGATACGGAGATGTAACGAGGTGCTTCTGGTGATAGACAAGCTTGAAGAGCAGAGAGGACTGTTCACACAGGAGAAAAGATTCAGACAACTGATAAAAGGGCAAATCACATCACTACTGAAACAAAAAAATGATTACTGGAGGCAGCGATACATGGTGGGTTGGACGAAGCTAGGGGACGAGCCCAAGAAATTCTTCCTATCGGCGACAATAGAGAGATACAGACGCAACACAATCACGGTAATCCATGACAGTGAAGGAAATGAGATACTGGATCACAATGACAAAGCTGCACTATTATGGGAAGAATTTAGCAAAAGACAGGGACGGTCAGAATTAACTATTACGTGGCCCTATATACAAGACATGATGCATCACCAGCAAAATTTGGGTCACCTATGCGACCCTGTCTCAATGACTGAAATTGACATGGCACTAAAGGAAATGCCGAGTGACAAAGCTCCGGGTCCAGATGGCTTCAACACCAGATTCTATAAAACATGCTGGCATATCATTAAGGAGGATATTTATGCATTGTGCCTTAACTTCTTCAACAACAATGTAAGCATATTACCTCTAAATAACTCCTATATTGTATTACTACCGAAAGTGGGAAATCTCGTTTCAGTGAAAGACTACAGGCCCATATCATTACTCAACTCCACGGTCAAGCTAGTTACAAAGATTATGTCAATAAGATTGCAGCACTTTATCACCAACCTAATCCACAAAAAGCAGTATGGATTCATAAAGAAAAGGACAATCCAAGATTGTATGGCATGGGCCTATGAATACCTGTATTAGTGCAAAAAATCGTCAACAGGTATAGTGATTCTAAAGCTGGACTTTGAAAAAGCATTTGATATGGTCGAACATAACTTCATACTGTTAATGCTTCGAACCATGGGTTTTCCAGATCAATGGATTAAAAACATAGAGGATCTGCTTTCAACGGCAACCTCAGTTGTCTTGCTGAATAAGGTTCTGGGAAAAAAACTTTCAATGCAAAAGAGGAGTACGACAAGGGGATCCGCTATCCCCTCTTCTATTTGTACTTGCTGCTGAAATGCTTCAGCTAACCATCAACAGTGCAGCTGACATGGGGCTTCTCTCAATTCCTATACAACAACCAGAGCAAATGAAGTTTCCGGTGGTTCAATACGCGGATGATACGATTATGGTTCTGAAGGCATATCAAAGAGAGTTATTCTTCCTTAAAAACCTGCTGCATGCAATAGGAGGAGCAACTGGACTTAAGGTGAACTGGGCAAAGTAATGCATTATGCCGGTTAACCTTGACGACGAACAAGCGGCCAACATTGGCGGCACATTGGGTTGTTGGGAGGGTTCCCTTTCACATATCTGGGACTACCCATGGGAATATCTAGGCCTAAGGCAGAGGACTTTGCGCAATTGATCACCAAGGTCGAAAGGAAACTAACAGCTTCAGCCACATGGCTATCTATGGGAGGGCGATGCACCTTGGTCAATAGCATCGTATCATCAGTACCAATCTACGCAATGTGCACCCTGAAGCTAAAAGAGACAGTAATAAAAGCAATAGATAAAACCAGAAATTTATGTCTTTAGAGAGGTTCGGATGTGGCTGGCAAGGGTAGACCGATGGTGGCCTGGGACAAAGTAACGATGCCACTTGACAAGGGGGGGCTAGGCCTCAAATGTCTGAAACAAATGAACAGGGCCCTGCTCGGCAAATTTCTATTCAAAATATATAACAAACAGGATGTACCTTGGGTTCAGTTAGTACTGCACACGCATTGCCTTCAAGGCAAACCACCACATTGCACAACAGGAAGGGGGTCCTTTTGGTGGAGAGATGTATTGAGCATGTGGGTAGGATTCAGGCAACAGGTTAAAGTCAGAGTGGGGACAGGAGACACAGTCTTGCTATGACAAGATGAGTGGGAAGGTCATTTATTGAAAAGAGACTTTGCTAGACTATTCACATTTACCAAAAACAAAAACATGTCCATTGCACGGTACCACGCGCAAGAGAACATACACCAGAATTATTGTTTACCTCTATCGGCTGAAGCACACAACGAGCTGGAACAGTTGCAACATCTCATACAAGGGGTGATGGACTGGGGGCAGCAAAAGGACATTTGGAGGGGGCACAACTCAGATCGTTACTCCTCACAAAAAGGATATTTACACTTCTTCTCGCACATTAACACCCCCACCCCACCCCACCCCCCCCCCCCCCCACACACACACACACACCATTCAGCTGGATATGGAAATCAAGGGTTCTAAGGAAAGTTAAAATATTTACTTGGCTATTGTTCAGGGACCGCCTGAATTCACGGAATATCTTAAAAAGAAAGAATTTTATTGTAGAAGGCGAGGACTACAGTTGTGTCCTCTGTGACATGGGTGCTGAAGAACTAACATATCATTTATTCTTTTAGTGCCCACTCAGTGTGCAATGTTGGAATACTATAGGGGTTCATTGGGACCACACTCTTTACTTTTTTGATACTATAACAACAGCCAAACATAAATGGAACTGGGGATGCTTCATGGATGTATTTGCCAGCGCCGTGCGGAAAATTAGGAAGCAGAGAAATGTGAAGATCTTTCGGGCCACACAACCCACGGTGATGGGATGGAAAGACTGCTTCATAACATTGATGAGGTCGCAATTGTGCCGCTTCAAAACAATGGAAAAACTTAGAATACAGGAATTCATAGATAGTTTGTAGGGAGCTTTCAATCTCTGAAAACTCTAACGACTATTGATGTAAAGAAAATGTGGCTACTTTCTTGTAACTATTTTGCATTAATCAATATCAATATTTCTACTGCGGGGGGTTCACCCTGCAGTCTTTCAGCTTCAAAAAAAACGAAGTTGAAAATAGGTTGTCCATGCAGAATTTGCTGAGAAGTATGTTGTACTCCCTCCACTGTGTCATCAGAACCTTCTTGTTGTGGTGCCTTCAGAATGGACCATTTGTTGCTCATCCTGGGGGGTTGAGGCCACGGAGCCCAAGGACCACCTTGGTGTTGGTGTGACGCATGATTCTCCTGTTCTTAAGCTACTGCGTCCCAGGCTGGATCACCATTGTTGTGTTCCGGTGGTTGCATGTCTTCATCCTCATCTTGAAACATAAACTGAGGGTGGGGATTTCATCAGGCAGAATATCATCTTCTAGAGGTACGCCTACATCTGGATTGATCCCATAAGGATGTACAGAGGGCAAGTCCAAGACCATGCAAAACCATCCCGAGTCCTTGTCTCAGTACCAAGCTTTTGGGCACTGCACGAGGGTCATTGTACATGCACTTGACCAAAATCTTCCCAAGAGCCCTCAGACTATTATTCCAATGGAGCAGTTTCCCAAAGCTTGAAACAACAAGATCAATTGTCTCCATTGTTCTATAGTCAATTGGAAACCCCAGGATCATAAACCAACCAGTCCTAGTGAAGTCCCTCCTTCTTCTGTTAAGCCCGTAGTCATGATGCACAAACCTGATTAGGACGCCTTGGACCTCAATCGGCTCCCCCAGAACCAAGGAGTCACGGTAGAAGCAAGTTTCGAAAGCAAAAAGAGCTATACCAAATGGAGTTAGGCATGAGTGTCTTACCACCAGTCCCAGCTCATCCACCAGATGGTCCCTGATTATGATTCTGAACATGTTGTAATCATCCTCATGCAGAACCTCGTGAACATCCTCCGCAATTGCATATTCTTCATGCGTGTACCGATGAAGCCCTGGAGATGAATTGTTGTTCTAGGGCGACGATCCGGGCCTCCATCCTCAATCTGAAATTGTTCGTTGGGCAAGAATCGCTGCGGATTTACTAGAAAGTTGGCCATGAAGTAGGAGCTAGGGAGTGCTCCTCGAATGAGTCGCTGTTCTATGTCACCAAGAAAGAGGAGCGAGAGTGCACGTCCGGTGCAGTATTTAAGGGCGCAGTAGGAGGCAAGACTTTGATGGAAAGAATTTTTTGCATAGGAGGACCCAACAATGGCAAGATATTCATTGTAAGGTCCTGGCTGTGGGTCTTTTGGGAATACAAATCTTTCCTTTTGTGGCGTTTTACCCACAACCCCTTCTGACATGGTCATAGGCAAAGCAATGATTACATCTGACTTCGCTCCCGCATTGATATCTCAAATGGAACGGGCTAAGGCAGTGAAAGCAGACCTTAGGTTGTCTTGGAAATGAAGTAGAAGCGTGGCTAGCATTGAATGAACTTTGAGAGGGATTACCGTGTTGCAGCATCGAACTCAGTAGCTAGATCAGAGTCTGAGAGCCTAGTTTGGTCTGTAGCCGGCCAAATAAAGAAGGTGGTTGAACTTCCTCAGTGCAGGAATTGTCTAATCGGGGCCATAGGCATACTCGAGGGCGCCGAGCTAGGATGAGTAGTTGGCCAAACACTGTTGCAGCTACATGACCGATGGTTTGAATTGAGTGTTTGTGATGAACAGTAACATGTCACTTCGTGGGATGAGTTGTGATCCAGCCGAGGATAGGAAGAACCATGAACACTTGACAGGTGATTATGCTCCACCGGGAAACGATCCCCCAGAGTAAGGGGTTGCAGATTGAGCTCACTGAGATCCAAAGGAATCGGGCAAAAAATGCGGTCGATCCATATCCCATGTTGCTTGGGGTTGTGACACTTAGCCGGCTGTAAGGATCGAATGCCCAAGAGGGGGGGTGAATTGGGCTTATTTTCAAAAATTAAAGTAATAAAAACTTAACTACTAAAAGCCCAATTCCTTATGCAAACAACCTATGCATTCAAGTGAATAGTAATTTTGCGATATATGAAATGCATAAGTGTAACGGGAAGAAAGAGTGTGCAAACTCTCGAGGAGACACGAAGACACGGAGATTTATCCCGTGGTTCGACAAGATCGTCAAGACCTTCCTACATCCACGTTGTGGCACCCACCAAAGGGTATAGCCACTCCCAAGTCAGCGAGACTAGGGATCTTCACTAAAAGTCTCCGTTCGCCAACCCGGCAAGGTGGAGATCAAGCCTTGTACAAGTTTGATCCTCCGGGCTTCCACAACCGACTTGGCAAGATCCGGAAGGCTCTCTCCAATCACCGACTGTTACACGGTGAATGTAATCACCAAGAGACACTCCCTTACAGCTCTCACTAGATTAGAGACTCCAATCACCAAGAATGGAAGCACACAAGCATCATCTCTAGTAAGTTCTAGCCTATATCTTGGTGTACAAGTGGTGTAAATGATGTAGAAGTGGTAGCTCAATGTCTTGAATGCTTGTTAATATGTAGAGTAGCTCTGGGTATCAAGACTTATCGAAATGACTGGTTGAAGGGGTATAAATAGCCAGCTTCCACGAAATAGCCGTTGGAAAAGTAGGCTGACATCACTGTTCTGCAAACATCAGATGATCCGATGTTCCCCCTTCAGTTGTCATCGGTCGAATCCAAATTAGCTGATGTCACTGTGTCAGATATGACCGTGGATCGACCGATGTAGCACTTGCCTCATCATCGGATGATCCGGTGACACTTCATCCAAAATAGGTCCAGAAATAATGCTTACTGGAGTGATTTTCAGATGGTCTGGTGTTACACTTGGTCCAAGAAAATTGCTTACTGGAATGATCGACCGATGTAACACTTGCTTCATCATCGGATGATCCGGTGTATACTTAAGACTGAGGTCTTCTTTTGCTATTGAGCCAACTTGTCGGTACCCTGGGTACCGTATACCCCTTGAGATTGCAAAAATCTTAAGGAAATGTCATCTACTTGATTTGAAGATCATCAGAGGCCCACATGTCAGACATAACCGGACCTGCTTCCCCAACATGGTTAGTCCCAGGGTCGCCACGTGTACCATCAAACTGGAGCTACCGCCCACAAGGGGGAAGCTCCGGGCTATGTACCATAACAGCACCCCCGGACCTAACCCCAGACCGAGGGAAGCTCCAGAACTGACACGTGTCTGGTGGCATCGGACCTATCTGTTCCCCAAAGTATGCTCCGGAGGTGCCACATGTACAACCGTCGGATCTTCAGCCTCAAACCTCCGGTAGACTCCACAACGACTCCGGATCTTCAAAGGGGAATCAAGGACTTCAAGACCCGATTAAGTGTCATTAATACTATGTTAATGACACACGATCGGACGACTCTAATTACCAGTAACGGCGCTGTCAAAGCCCATAACTCGGTCATTAAGGGTAATTAAGCGCATCAAATGTGTATCAATATTAGTAGCCACCGGGGCCACATGTCGGGCCAGGCCAACTTGTAACGGCATGCCCTTGTACTATAAAAGGACAGGCCGACGATACATAGAAGGGCTCTCGGCTCTGATCTGATCTGGTCTGATCGGCTCACACATGCTCTCAACTCACGTCACCTGAGTTGAGTTCATACATCCAATACAACACCAACACACCCCGTGGAGTAGGGTATTACGCTCAGGCGGCCCGAACCACATAAATATTTGTGTCTCCTGTGTCATTTTACATTTCACCTTCTTGAATCTCCGCACGCCCACACCGAACTTCAAACTCCGCAAACACTTTTAGTAGTGTCGGGAGATCTGCCGGATCAAAACCACCGATAGCTGGCACGCCAGGCAGGGCGCCTGAGATTTCAAGAATGGTGAACTCAGCTGCTGAATCATCCAATGGTCATCCCGCTGTTCAAGCTACTGGGGGCAATCCCTCCAATATGCAGCCACCAGCAGGAACCTCAGTTCTAGCAGGAGTCACACTTCCACCACCGCCGCCTCCACCAGCAAATCAAGCTGGGTAGCACGATGGTGCACCGGTGTCAATCACTACGTCGGCGAATCATGACAACCCGAAACGCGCGCTCCATGCAGCACGTGCTCTCCTTCAACGCCCACCACCTCTGGATGCATCCCGGGATGCAATGGAGCAGTGGAGGGCTGATGTGGAACACTTGGTTGCAGCAGCAGCCGACCGCATCAGTAACCAGGGTCCTCCTCCTTTAGGACAGGCCCCGTCGCAGTGACAGACCTTGTCTGACAGACTTGGTCCGCACGTTTCCAACAACAGGAGACGTGCTGCATCACAGCAAGTGACGTCATTGCCCTCCGGGGCGCGACACACTCACACGGTATCAAGGCTTTCAACTCATGACCTTCGGGCGGAGCTTGATCGCTGATACCGTCAATAAGATGGCCGAGTCCATATCGAGCGTGATCGTGAAAGACGAGAAGCTCAGGACATTCCTGCTCCTGAAGGAGTAGGAGGAGTCTGTTCAGCCCTGGCCATGCATCTGTGTATGGTCAGGTGGCCACAGAAATTCCGGCCTCACCTGCCGGAGAAGTTTGACGGGACCGTTAATCCCGTCAAATTTCTTCAGATTTACTCAACTGCTATCCTGGTAGCTGGAGGAAATGAGGTCGTAATGGCCAACTATTTTCCAGTGGCTTTAACTGGGACCGCTCGGTCCTGGTTTATGAGCCTTCCACCCAACTCCATCAACAGTTGGGAGGAGTTGTGCCGATAGTTCACCACCAACTTCGGGAGTTCATACACCCGACCAGGCACCGAACTGGACCTTTTTGCAGTTGTGTAAAAAGGGGGAGAATCCCTATGATCATTCATCCTGAGATTCTCTCAGGTACGAAACACTATCCCTTCTATCTCTAGCGCTTCTGTCATTGTGGCATTTAGACAGGGCGTACGGGATAAGAAGATGTTGGAGAAACTGGCGATCAAAGAGATCACCAGTGTCACGGAACTCTTCAGCTTGGCTGACAAATGTACCAGAGCTGCGGAGGGCCGTGAAATGCAGTCCAAACCACCTCCGGAGGATCACAAGAAATCCTCCAAAGGCGAAGCCACTACCTCCGGTAGTGGCAAAAAGAAGAAAAAGACCGACAGCAAGAAGAAGTCGTCGGTCGGCGCATCTAATGCTGCAGCTGCTACAGCTCTGGGTGGCTGGGGGCCACGCCCCGAGAAGCAACCTCGACCGTCTTCTGAAGACGGTGGCAAACCCAAGGTGTGGTGTCCAATTCATAAGACGGACAGCCACAGTTTGGAAGACTGCCGGGAGGTCCAAAACCTTGCCGAGCGCTACAACAAGCGCCGGGAAGAAGTTCCTTTCTGACAGAGGGAAGGAAAACAAAAAGTTGACGAAGCTCCGGCTGAAGAGGAGTTAGGTTTCCAGGATCCTAAAAAGGTCCTGAAGGTCGCCTACACTTCCGTCGATGACGATTCTGACATCTCTGATAACGAGCGTCGGAAGACCATGAACACCATTTTTGGTGGATCATGGGACATCACCTCCCGCCGCGTCCTCAAGACAATGCGTCGGGACATGGCCGCTGTAGCTCCTACAGCTAGGGCGGAGCCTCATTGGAAGTGGATGGACACAACCATCACTTTTGATGCTTCGGACTGTCCTCGAAGCATGGTTGGAGCAGGACAGTTACCTTTGATGGTATCTCCTACCATCAATAACATTCAGCTCCACCATGTTATGGTAGACGGAGGTTCGGGGCTGGACCTCATAAGCTTCGAAGCTTTTACCAAGCTTCAACTCTGACCTTCGGATCTTCACCCCTCCCGACCTTTCTCCGGAGTAGGTCCGGGAGCCATTACCCCACTCGGTGCTATTACTCTCCCCGTTACCTTTGGGACCCAGGAGATGTATCGCACTGAGAAGTTGGTCTTTGACGTTGCTCACATCAACTTACCTTTCAACGCCATCTTGGGTAGGCCTGCCTTGTACAAATTCATGGCAGCTGCTCATTATGGCTACCTGGTGTTAAAGATGCCAACACCAGTAGGCGTTCTTCGGATCCGCGGAGATCACACTGTCGGAGTAACCGCTCTGGAAGAACTTCATGCACTTACTACAGTGTAAGAGGAGGACTCCAGGCAGGAGCAAGCTCCGAACCCCCGAGCATTCATCAACGAGGCTCGACTTCTGCACCTCATGTGCAGCCAAGCGGCGACACCGACATTCCCATCAAAGTCGTCCAAATCGGTTCCGATGCCGCTCAGACCACCCGTATATCGGGGGGACTGAATGACAAATAGGAACTCGCGCTCATCGCTTTCCTTCGGGCTAATGTCGATGTGTTTGCCTGGCAACCGTCACAAATGCCTGGGATCCCCAAGGAAGTGATTGAGCACAATCTGAAGATCTACCCTGACGCCCGGCCCGTGCATCAGAAGCCTCGGAAGCAATCCGTGGAGCGACATAACTTCTTTCGACAAGAAGTGAAGAAGTTGCTCGAAGCTGGATTCATCCGAGATGTCTTCCATCCAAAATGGCTGGCAAACCTAGTCATTGTGCCCAAGGCCAGCGGGAAGCTTCAGATGTGTATTGACTACACAATACTAAATAAGGCATGTCCAAAAGATCCATTCCCACTACCTAGAATAGATCAGATAGTGGATTCCACCTCCGGGTGTGAATTACTGTGTTTCCTAGACGCATATTCTGGGTATCATCAAATTAGAATGTCTAGGGAAGATGAAGAGCATACCTCTTTCATCACAGTAGATGGATTGTACTGTTATACAGCCATGCCATTTGGTTTCAAGAATGCAACTTCAACTTTTGTACGAGCTATGTACAAAACTTTTGAAGAACTCATTAGAGACATAGTGGAAGTGTACGTCGATGACATCGTAGTCAAGGTCAAGAATAAGGAGTCACTCCTTGACACCTTACAGGCTGTCTTCGACAAGCTGCGGGTCACCCGCACAAAGCTAAACTCAAACAAGTGTGTCTTCGGGGTTAGCTCTGGAAAACTTCTTGGTTTCCTGGTAAATCACCGGGGCATAGAGGCTAATCCGGCGAAGATCAAAGCCATTGAAGACATGTGACCACCAGCCCGCATCAAGGATGTCCAAAAGTTGACTGGATGTCTAGGAGCCCTCAGCCGGTTCATTTCAAGATTGGCGGAATGGACACTTCCCTTCTTCAAGTTATTGAGGAAGTCCGGACCATTCCAATGGTCTGAAGAAGCAGAAAAGGCGTTCCAGGAGCTAAAACAGCTCCTCACCACCCTACCAACTCTGATAGCTTCGAACCCTGGTGAGCCTTTGCTGCTTTACATTTCAGCAACTGATGAAGTTGTCAGTATGGTCCTGGTTGCGGAGAGACTAGAACTATCCCATGCTCAGGAATCCAGACCCCTCTCGGAGAGTCCGGAGGTTCCTGAAAGCGAGTCTGGGTCCCAGTTCCCAGACTTGAGTCCACAAGAAGTTACTTCAGAAGACCCAGACCCCTCTAGGAGGGTCCAAGTCGCTTCTGAAGAAGCTCCGGGTCCCTCCAACAAGGACCCGGAGGTCCCCGGAGAAGGTTCAGATCCCTCCGGGAGGATCCGGGTCAATGAAGAGGAAGCTCCGGGCCCCTCCGGGAGGGTCCGGACCATCCAGCGCTCAGTGTACTTCATCAGTGAAGTACTTCATGACGCCAAGACTCGATACCTAGAGGTCCATAAGCTGCTCTATGCAGTTCTTATCGCCTCCAGGAAGCTTCGCCATTACTTCCAAGCTCACAAGATTTCAGTGGTGACTTCTTACCCACTTCGAGCAATCTTGCATAATCCCAATTCAACTGGGAATATTGCAAAGTGGGCAGCAGAATTGGACGAATTCGATATCAAATTCATTCCAATACAAGCAATCAAGAGTCAAGCATTGGCAGATTTTGTGGCGGAATGGACTCCCTCTCCATCAAACTTTGGGGGCCCTAGTGAGCAGAAGCCGGAACACAAGGCTCCGGTCTTCATCGAGCCTCACTGGACCCTCTACATCGACGGCTCCATGCAAAAGCAGGGGGCCGGAGCTGGAATCCTTCTCCTCGCACCAACCGGGGAGAAGGTAAAATACATGGTACACCTTGACTTCCAGGCGACCAACAACATGGCGGAGTACGAAGCACTCATCTATGGACTAAAGGTGGCACTATCATACAGTGTCAAGCAGCTGCTGGTCAAGGGAGATTCACAGCTCATCATTAAACAAGTGAAGGGTGAATGCTCCTGCAACAATCTCCAGGTAGTTGCTTACCTCCTTGAAGTCCAGAGGCTTCAGAAGGACTTCGAAGTCCTAGACCTCCACCATGTCCAGCGTGTCCACAACACTGAAGCCAACGAACTCTCGACGAAAGCGTCAACCGAAGCTTCAGCTCCTGACGGAACTTTTGTCCGGAGGTTGTCAAAACCCACAGCTCAGCCTGCCGAACTGAGCGAAGGGGGTGAGATCAGCATCCCGAAGCTGACGGTCCCGATGGCCCTGTTACCATGGCATCCATCAAGGGTCGTAGGTGCTGCCGGAAGCTCCGAGCAACCCAACACGCAAGACTCAAATGCTCAAGTTAGCTCTGATGCATGGATCTCGGAGATCCGGAGCTACTTGAAAGACAACATCCTTCCAGACGATGATGTATCCGCTGACCGGATAGTTACATTGGCTAAAAGATACATGTTGGTAGAAGGGGATCTCTACCGGCGCGGTGCTAATGGCGTCCTAATGCGGTGCATCACAAGGGAAGAAGGTTGCGAGCTCCTCGTAGAAATCCATGGAGGCGAGTGTGGAAACCACGCGTCTTCCCGCACACTGGTCGGTAAAGCCTTCCGGCATGGCTTCTACTAGCCTACAGCACTCCAGGATGCAACTAAGCTGGTGAAGAAATGCGAAGCATGCCAATTTCATGCAAAGAAAATTCACACACCGGCTCAGCCTCTACAAATGATACCTCCTACATGGCCCTTCGCTGAGTGGGGGATGGACATCCTGGGACATTTCCCAAGAGCTGTCAGAGGTTACAAGTTCCTGTATGTCGCCATTGACAAGTTCACCAAGTAGCCGGAAGTAACTCCAGTTGTGACAATAAACAAGCAATCTGCTATCAACTTTTTGCAGTCCATTGTATGCAGATTTGGAGTCCCAAACAAAATCATTACTGAGAACGGGACCCAATTCACAAGCTCTGCATTTCAAGGATATTGCGAAGACCTCAGCATTCAAGTTTGCTACGCCTCCGTAGCTCACCCGACAAGCAATGGCCAGGCCGAGAGAGCAAATGCTGAAATCCTGAAAGGACTCAAAACGCGCACCTATGAGCGCTTGAAAAAACATGGAGCCAACTGGATTGAAGAGCTTCCGCCCACTCTATAGGCCAACAGAACAACTCCAAACCGGTCAACTGGAGAGACACCCTTCTTCCTGGTGTACGGAGCTGAAGCAATCCTTCCTCCGAAAATCACCTTGGGGTCACTACGGGTCCGGACCTTCGACGAAGCCACGCAGGACCAGCTCCGACGTGAAGACCTAGATCTCCTTGAGGAGGGAAGGTGCCAAGCAGCTGTTCAGAATGCTCGATACCGCCAAGCCCTTCGGCGCTATCATCAGCGGCATGTACACAATCGACAGCTCGAGGAAGGCGATCTGGTGCTACGGAGAATACAATCCAGAGAAGGGTTAAACAAACTCTACCCCAGCTGGGAGGGACCCTTCCGAGTGATTAAAGTATCCCATCCTGGAAGCGTTCGCTTGGCTACTGAGGATGGGACACCTCTCCCAAATCCTTGGAATATTGAGCACCTCCATAAGTTCTACACTTAATATCACGGAGGTGAGTCTGTAGTAACTTGAGGTGTATGTTATAGAGTCATTGTACAGAGTCGGGTAGTTCCTCTGAGAGAAACATTTCCAGGAAGGTCCGCAAAGTTCATGCAACACTTGTCACAGTCTCAGGACTAAAAGTGTGGCTAGCTACCCTGGGTCAAACGAGAAATAAAACACGCTTAGCCTGGTTCCGTACCCTAAGAGTGTACTCATTTCCCCTGTACCCCGAACCTATAATGAAAGACATCTTCATGTGAAACAGACTCCACGTGCATTTATTTTGTACAGGCTCAACATTTTTTATTTTTCTTTTTCTTATCTATAACAAAGTTGTGCAATTCTTAAGAAATTTTAGTTCGACCAGTTCATGTACAATTCGAGCTGTATTGTCAATTATTTTGGATTCAAATATTGTTCATGGCCCACTCGCCTGAATGCCGCCAAGCCAATCTAGGGCCGGAGTGTGCTATCGACTTAGCCTGGTCAAGCACCCTAAGTACGCCACTCTACCTACACCCCGACAAGCCGAAGTAAGGCGGGTCCAAGTACAATTGGATCTGGAAGAAAGAAGGCAATGCATTCGGTTGTATTCAGAATTGTGTTTGACCTAAAACTTTCTTGGGAATCGTAAGCCACGACGAAGTTATAGGCAAGGAGCGAATTTTACTATTTTTCTTGGCTTCGGTGTGCAGGAAAAATAAAGAATCCACGTTGATGGAGAAAAGCCGGAGCTACAAAGCTCCGACTCCCCCTAGGTGGCTTGTGATCAATGTTAAACATTGAAAACGAGCATTACTGGAGCAACCAAGCTTCGGCAAAGCTAGGGGGGCCAGCTGTTGACGCAGAATAAAAGATGGTGAGAAGACCCCACAAGCGGAGTCGTCTGCTGACAAGCTACGCGTTGGCAAAGGTTACTGCCGGAGGTACTAAGCTCCGACACCCCGGAGGGCTAACTATCGATGCTCTGCGCGTTGATAGGGACTATTGTCGGAGCTACTAAGCTCCAATAGTAGTCAATGCCAGAGCTTCTGAGCTCCAACAACCTCAGGTGGCCTTCACTATCGAAGACTTCGGACCTACACTCTACAAGTTCGAAACAAACGAGTCTTCAACAAAACACAATATCCTCTTGTACATGTTCACAATCAAATTGTGTACATCTACCAGGGGGCCAAGTGAAGACAGAAGTGTTGAAGACAAAAAATGAAATTCACAAAATTTGGATTTCATTCATCTGGAGGCAAGGGATTACAAAATTGGGGAAGAAAAAGAGAGAATACAAGTGGGAGCTACAGAGTTGGTCCTAGACCCTATGGAAGAACTGGGCGACCTTCTGAGCAACCTCCGACACATTGGCTCGGGTGGCTTCACCTTCTCCTTCGACGGGACCTTCAAGCATCGGGTCCAGAGGAAATTGGGGATCCCGGCTGGTGTAGCACGTCAGCACATACTCTGCGACGTTCTTCGCCAGGGACTGCCCATCAGTCTCCAACTGGTCTGTGATGACGTCACCCACCTTGGAGAGTTTGTCACCCGCCGAGCTCAACGCTTGCAACACCAGGTTCAGCTCCGGCTCCGGATCATCCGGACGCACGGTACTGAAGCCCATTGGTGTCAGCGCGTCGGTTGCTTTGCTCAGGAACTCCCAAACCTGTAGGGAGTCCGCAGTCCTCAATACCTTCAGTTCCTTCAAGGATCTTTTGGCCGCCGCCAGTTCAGAATTCTCACGAGCAAGGCGCTCAACCTCTTTGGCATTTTGCTGAATCTTTTCAGCAACCTGCTTCTCGAGTTTTCCGAGCTCCTCCTCTCGGAGGTGGATCTTGTTCTGGCGGTCGACCGGGTCCTTCTCCTGGCCCCTAACTTTCTTCTCCCTGACAGCGATGGCACACTCTTGCTTGTAGAGTTCCTGCCCTCGCACCCAGGCCTTCTCCTCCTCCTCAACGCAACGCTCCTCCAACTTCTTGGTGCGTTCCTCGAGGCCCTTGTCAACCAGAGCCACCTTTTCGGCGAGCTCCTCCTCCCTCTTCAAGACATCATCCCGCAGCTCTAGGAGTTTTTGCTCTTCATCTTCGAGCTTCTTCTCCCTCTCCTCAAGTGCCTCCCGACGCTTGATGAGGGTAGTGTTAATGGATTCAAGCCTTTCTTGGCGATCATCAGCCGCACTATTAGTTCCCTTGGCCTGCTCATAAATGGCCCAGGATTGAGTGTCGAGGGCACGAGTCAAGCTCTCCCTATCATCCAATAATTTGCCCCAGTATTCCAGGCGGACCTTCTCCTGTTTGATCCACTCCTTGTCGTCTGCCAGCCTCGACTGTGTCAGCTTAGTCTCGAAGTAGAGCCGATTACGCCACCGCCTAAGGGTTTGGCGCTCCTCTTCAAGAGCCTTGCTGTCGTGGTAGAACGCCAGCTGGACTTGACGCAGACTGGAGCAAGCGTTGTCAATGGACAACGACAGGGGAATAGGGTACGGACCTGCTGGGGTGTCCTCTGCTGGATCCAGCGGGTTCTCGCTTACAAAAATTGGGTCCCACTCCACAAGAGTGGTCCCCTGAGCCTCCACGGCACTAGGGCCGTCCTCTGGGATAGCCCCAGTTGCCACCGAGGAGGGTCCTGCAGAAGAAGCTCCGACCTCCAGAAGTGGTTCCGAAGGCCCTGCCGCCAGGTCTTCATTTGCCCCCTCAGGCAGGGGGCAGTGACTTCATCAGGGCACCCTGGCTCAGCAGCAGGCACCTCCGCTGTCAACACTTCCGGAGCAGGGGCTACTTCCGGCTCTGGCCTGGGCACCTCCTCCGCTGGTGGCTCGGGTGTTGGCGTCTCGACCATCATGGGTTCGAGTGCTGATGCCTCCGCAACGACTGGCTCGGGCGCCGGAAGGTCAACAACAACCGGCCCTAAGGCTGGAGCTTCAACCTCAACCAGCTCAGGTGCCGGAAGGTCTTCAACTACAACCGACTCTGCAGCCGGGGCTTCAATAACCTCTGGCTCAACCGTCGGAGCTTTGACAATTTCCAGCTCTGGGGCCGAAATCACTGCTTCCTCTGGCTCAGCGGCCGAAGCTTCCAACATCTCACCATCAAGACCTGGGGCTTCAACCTCCGGGGCAGGTGCCGCTGGCGCATCTCTCCCGTGGTCCGGCGCTACCACGGGAGTCTCGGGGAATGAGTCGAGGTCCATGACCACGACAGCTGGCGCCGGAGCTGCCGCAGCTTCAACCACCACTTGAGGCGGCACCGGGACAGGAGCAGAAGCCTCCGCCCTCACAACTTCAGCTGTTGTGGCTGAGGGCGGAGCCTCACTCCTCTTCTTGGGGACGCTGCAGATGATGGATGAAGAAACTTAAAAAACAGTTACTACAACAAAACAACTGTCTGAGGTAAAGATTAAAAATTACCTCGGAAGGCTTCTGCACCAGCTTGCACGAAATCTCTTTCCCGGGCGTTCTGGACTGACCATGGCCGCCGCCAGCGTGGTAGCTCTGTAAGGCCCCCCGGAACTTGTTGCAGCCGTGGGCATTTCCTTAGTCGAGGCTCCCCTCGACCGGGAAGGACCTCCGGACCCAAAGACCTCATCTGGCCCTGGTACTGGAGTCACATGCCCGAAGCTAGCACCCCGGGAAGACACTGCTGCAAGTGCAGTCGTTGCAGTTGTAGAAGACCTCCCCCTCCGGGGAGAAGGAGATGCTGTAGAGGGTGCAGGCCTGACGGACCTTCCGTAGGCATGCTTTAGCTTCCTCTTCCGGCTCGAGGGTTCATCCACCGGCTCCTTGCCCTTGCTGACGACTTCGGTCCTTGGCTTCGGGGCAGGGTCGGAGCCACCTTCAGAAGCCCCAGGGATCACCACCCAAGATGTCGACCGTCTCTCGACAACACTGAGGTCATCAAGCACCGGCATCGTCCGCCAGAGCTCCCTGCTGAACTGTACTTCCAAGTTCAGGGGGAGGAAAGTTGGTGGCGGGGTCATGTCATCACTCGCGGCATTGATGCCATGCTGGAACTTCTTGAGATGAAACTCCAAGGTTGCCCCCTCCATGTTGAACTTCAGCACGGTCTCGACCCGGTCGTCGTCCATCACACTGTTGAGGGACCAAGCGAGTTTTTCTCTCCTCTTCAGCGGTGCCCACCTGTTGACCAGGAAATTGCAAAATACCGCCTGAGGAGTTAATCCTCCCTCCACACATTGGCGGATCCTGGTCAGAGCAGGGTTGAAGGCATCTGACAGCACTGGAGCTTCACTCGAGACTGCAGTGTTGATGTTGGGGAGGCCTTCGGGAAGCTCCAGCTTCTCGTGCTCCTCCACCTGGATGACTATCCAGTCTTTCTTCCAATCGTCTCACTTTCCAGAGGGAAACGACTGGAGGTACTTGAATGGGCACTTCTTGCGCTTCACAAAGTAGTAGAAGCCAAGGTACTCATCACTCCTTCCGGTGGTATGGACGGTGAAGAAGGTCCAGAAAAGCTCAATGCAGGGGGGATGCCCACCCACATTTCACAGAAGTGGACGAAGACAGACACTAGAAGAATGGAGTGGGGGCCAAGGTGGTACAGCTGCAGACCATAGAAGTCTAGCAGCATCAAGAAAAAGGAGGAAAAAGGTGGGATCAACCCCACCATTGTGTACGTAGAAAAGTACACCATCTCGCCGGCGTGCTCCTTCTCGAATGGGAGCTTTCCCCCGGCGCGGACCAGGTGGTTGAAGATGTCCGGAGACCACCCCGTGAGGGCCCGGACATTCTTCAGGTCACCTTCGGTCTTCAAGCGGCTCTTGCGGAGACCCAACTCTATCGCAGCACAGCGAGGCAAGGGAGGAAAAGCAAGCGCAAGTTTGGGAGTTCGAGCGCAAGTTCAGATGAGAGGCGTAAAGAACCCCAGACAGTGCGCGTTTTCCTTCTTAAGTAAGCCCCCACAACGCATGGATGGAAACCGCAGGGAAGCCGAAGATACTATTCAAAAATTTCACCCTGCCGATGACAAGAGGGCCCGGGACCACCCCGACAATCAAGTCAAGGTTCTTACCGAGGCGAACGGTTGTCATCATGAAAGGCGAGAAGCCCGAAGGCGGCGACCTCACAAGGCGCGCGGAACCGATACGATTTTCGTATCGAGAACCGGCGACCTTCAATTGCGTGAGATCCGCATGCCAAAGATCTCATTTGCCACACCCGGGATATGCCACGCGGCGAGGATTTAACTCCAAAACTATCGCCAATGGCACATCTGAAGACCTTTGAAGACTCGGCTCAAAATTCGAAGGATGGACCCACCTCCGGCGGAATGACTTCACCCATGGGGTCTTCCCCAGAGGTGGGCCCAAGGGGCCACTGTCAGTACCCTGGGTACCGTATACCCCTTGAGATTGCAAAAATCTTAAGGAAATGTCATCTACTTGATTTGAAGACCTTCGGAGGCCCACATGTCAGACATAACCGGACCCGCTTCCCCAATATGGTTAGTCCCAGGGTCGCCACGTGTACCATCAAACCGAAGATACCGCCCACAAGGGGGAAGCTCCGGGCTATGTACCATAACGTCACCCCCGAACCTAACCCCAGACCGAGGGAAGCTCCAGAACTGACACGTGTCTGGTGGCACCGGACCTATCTATTCCCCACAGTATGCTCCGGAGCTGCCACGTGTCCAACCGTCGGATCTTCAGCCTCAAACCTCCGGTATACTCCACAACGGCTCCGGATCTTCAAAGGGGAATCAAGGACTTCAAGACCCGATTAAGTATCATTAATACTATGTTAATGACACACGATCGGACGACCCTAATTACCAGTAACGGCGCTGTCAAAGCCCATAACTCGGTCATTTAGGGTAATTAAGCGCATCAAATGTGTATCAATATTAGTAGTCGCCGGGGTCACATGTCGGGCCAGGCCAACTTGTAACGGCCTGTCCTTGTACTATAAAAGGACAGGCTGATGATACATAGAAGGGCTCTCCGACTGATCTGATCTGGTCTGATCGGCTCACACGTGCTCTCAACTCACGTCACCTGAGTTGAGTTCATACATCCAATACAGCACCAACACACCTCGTGGAGTAGGGTATTACGCTCAGGCGGCCTGAACCACGTAAATCTTTGTGTCTCCTGTGTCATTTTACATTTCACCTTCTTGAATCTCCGCGCGCCCACACCGAACTTCAAGCTCCGCAAACACTTTTAGTAGTGTCGGGAGATCTGCCGGATCAAAACCACCGACAGTTGGCGTGCCAGGTAGGGGGCGCCTGAGATTTCAAGAATGGTGAACTCAGCTGCTGAATCATCCAATGGTCATCCCGCTGTTCAAGCTGTTGGGAGCAATCCCACCAATATGCAGCCACCAGTAGGAACCTCAGTTCCAGCTTGAGTCACACTTCCACCACCGCTGCCTCCACCAGCAAATCAAGCTGGGCAGCGCGATGGTGCACCGGCATCAATCACTACGTCGGCAAATCATGACAACCCGGAACACGCGCTCCATGCAGCACGTGCTCTCCTTCAGCACCCACCACCTCCTGATGCATCCCTGGATGCAATGGAGCAGTGGAGGGCTGATGTGGAACACTTGGTTGCAGCAGCAGCTGACCGCATCAGTAACCAGGGTCCTCCTCCTTCAGGACGGGCCCCGTCGCAGCGACGGACCTTGTCTGGAAGACTTGGTCCGCATGTTTCCAACAACAGGAGACGTGTTGCGTCATAGCAAGTGACGTCGTTGCCCTCCGGGGCGCGACACACTCACACGGTATCAAGGCTTTCAACTCATGACCTCCGGGCGGAGCTTGATTGCTGATACCATCAACAAGACAGTCGAGTCCATATCGAGTGTGCTCGTGAAAGACGAGAAGCTCAGGATATTCATGCTCCTGAAGGAGTAGGAGGAGGCTGTTCAGCCCTGGCCATGCATCTGCGTATGGTCAGGTGGCCACAGAAATTCCGGCCTCACCTGCCGGAGAAGTTTGACGGGACCGTTAATCCCGTCAAATTTCTTCAGATTTACTCCACTGCTATCCTGGCAGCTGGAGGAAATGAGGCCGTAATGGCCAAATATTTTCCAGTGGCTTTAACTGGGACCGCCCGGTCCTGGTTTATGAGCCTTCCACCCAACTCCATCAAAAATTGGGAGGAGTTGTGCCGACAGTTCACCGCCAACTTCAGGAGTTCATACACCCGACCAAGCACCGAACTGGACCTTTTTGCAGTCGTGCAAAAAGGGGGAGAATCCCTACGATCATTCATCCAGAGATTCTCTCAGGTACGAAACACTATCCCTTCTATCTCTAGCGCTTCTGTCATTGTGGCATTTAGACAAGGCGTACGGGATAAGAAGATGTTGGAGAAACTGGCGATCAAAGAGATCACCAGTGTCACGAAACTCTTCAGCTTGGCTGACAAATGTGCCAGAGCTGCGGAGGGCCGTGAAATGCACTCCAAACCACCTCCGGAGGATCGCAAGAAATCCTCCAAAGGCGAAGCCACTACCTCTGGTAGTGGCAAAAAGAAGAAAAAGACCAACGGCAAGAAGAAGTTGTCGGCCGGCGCATCTAATGCTGCAGCTGCTGCAGCTCCGGGTGGCCGGGGGCCATGCCCCGAGAAGCAACCTCGACCGTCTTCTGAAGACGGTGGCAAACCCATGGTGTGGTGTCCAATTCATAAGACGGACAGCCACAGTTTGGAAGACTGCCGGGAGGTCCAAAACCTTGTCGAGCGCTACAACAAGCACCGAAAAGAAGTTCCTTTTTGACAAAGGGAAGGAAAACAAAAAGTTGACGAAGCTCCGGCTAAAGAGGAGTTAGGTTTTCAGGATCCAAAAAAGGTCCTGAAGGCCGTCTACACCTCCGTAGACGACGATTCTGACGTCTCTGACAACGAGCGTCGGAAGACCATGAACACCATTTTTGGTGGATGATGGGACATCACCTCCCGCCGCGTCCTCAAGACAATGCGTCGGGACGTGGCCGTTGTAGCTCCTAAAGCCAGGGCGGAGCCTCATCGGAAGTGGATGGACACAGCCATCACTTTTGATGCTTCGGACTGCCCTCGAAGCATGGTTGGAGCAGGACAGTTACCTTTGATGGTATCTCCTACCATCAATAACATTCAGCTCCACCATGTTATGGTAGACGGAGGTTCGGGGCTGAACCTCATAAGCTTTGAAGCTTTTACCAAGCTTCAGCTCTGACCTTCGGATCTTCACCCCTCCCGACCTTTCTCCGGAGTAGGTCCGGTAGCCATTACCCCACTCGGCGCTATTACTCTCCTCGTTACCTTCGGGACCCGGGAGATGTATCGCACTGAGAAGTTGGTCTTTGAAGTTGCTCACATCAGCTTACCTTTCAACGCCATCTTGGGTAGGCCTGCCTTGTACAAATTCATGGCAGCTGCTCATTATGGCTACCTGGTGTTAAAGATGCCAACACCAGTAGGCGTTCTCCGGATCCGCGGAGATCGCACTGTCGGAGTAACCACTCTGGAAGAACTTCATGCACTTACTACGGCGCAAGAGGAGGACTCCAGGCAGGAGCAAGCTCCAAAACCCCCGAGCATTCATCAACAAGGCTCAACTTCTGCACCTTGTGTGCAACCAAGCGGCGACACCGACATTCCCGTCAAAGTTGTCCAAATCGGTTCCGATGCCGCTCAGACCACCCGTATATTGGGGGGACTGGATGACAAATAGGAACTCGTGCTCATCACTTTCCTCCGGGCTAATGTCGACGTGTTTGCCTGGCAACCGTCACAAATGCCTGGGATCCCCAAGGAAGTGATTAAGCAAAATCTGAATATCTACCCTGACGCCCAGCCCATGCATCAGAAGCCTCGGAAGCAATCCGTGGAGCGACAGAACTTCATTCGACAATAAGTGAAGAAGTTGCTCGAAGCTGGATTCATCCGAGAAGTCTTCCATCCAAAATGGCTGGCAAACCCAGTCGTTGTGCCCAAGGCCGGCGGGAAGCTTCAGATGTGTATTGACTACACAACACTAAATAAGGCATGTCCAAAAGATCCATTCCCACTACCTAGAATAGATCAGATAGTGGATTCCACCTCCGGGTGTGAATTACTGTGTTTCCTAGACGCATATTCTGGGTATCATCAAATCAGAATGTCTAGGGAAGATGAAGAGCATACCTCTTTCATCACAGTAGATGGATTGTACTGTTATACAGCCATGCCATTTGGTCTCAAGAATGCATCTTCAACTTTTGTACGAGCTATGTTCAAAACTTTTGAAGAACTCATTAGAGACATAGTGGAAGTGTACGTCGATGACATCGTAGTCAAGGTCAAGAATAAGGAGTCACTCATTGACACCTTACAGGCTGTCTTCGACAAGCTGCGGGTCACCAGCACAAAGCTAAACCCAAACAAGTGTGTCTTTGGGGTTAGCTCCGGAAAACTTCTTGGTTTCCTGGTAAATCATCGGGGCATAGAGGCTAATCCGGCGAAGATCAAAGCCATTGAAGACATGTGGCCACCAGCCCGCATCAAGGATGTCCAAAAGTTGACTGGATGTCTAGCAGCCCTCAGCCGATTCATTTCAAGACTGGCAAAATGGGCACTTCCCTTCTTCAAGTTATTGAGGAAGTCCGGATCATTCCAATGGTCTGAAGAAGCAGAAAAGGCGTTCCAGGAGCTAAAACAGCTCCTCACCACCCTACCAACTCTGATAGCACCGAACCCTGGTGAGCCTTTGCTGCTTTACATTTCAGCAACTGACGAAATTGTCAGTATGGTCCTGGTTGCGGAGAGACCAGAATTATTCCATGCTCAGGAATCCAGACCCCTCCGGGAGGGTCCGGAGGTTCCTGAAAGCGAGTCTGGGTCCCAGTTCCCAGACTTGAGTCCACAAGAAGTTACTTCAGAGGACCCAGACCCCTCTGGGAGGGTCCAGGTCGCTTCTGAAGAAGCTTCGGGTCCCTCCAACAAGGACCCGGAGGTCCCCGGAGAAGGTCCGGATCCCTCCGGGAGGATTCGGGTCAATGAAGAGGAAGCTCTGGGCCCCTCCGGGAGGGTCTGGACCATCCAGCGCTCAGTGTACTTCATCAGTGAAGTACTTCATGACGCCAAGACTCGATACCTAGAGGTGCATAAGCTGCTCTATGCAGTTCTTATCGCCTCCAGGAAGCTTCGCCATTACTTCCAAGCTCACAAGATTTCAGTGGTGACTTCTTACCCACTTCGAGCAATCTTGCATAATCCCAATTCAACTGGGAATATTGCAAAGTGGGGAACGGAATTGGCCGAATTCGATCTCGAATTCATTCCAAGACAAGCAATCAAGAGTCAAGCATTGGCAGATTTTGTAGTGGAATGGACTCCCTCTCCATCAAACCCTGGGGGCTCCAGTGAGCAGAAGTCAGAACACAAGGCTCCGGTCTTCACCGAGCCTCACTGGACCCTCTACTTCGAAGGCTCCATGCAAAAGCAGGGGGCCGGAGCTGGAATCCTTCTCCTCGCACCAACCGGGGAGAAGGTAAAATACATGGTACACCTTGAATTCAAGTCGACCAACAACATGGCAGAGTACGAAGCACTCATCTATGGACTAAAGGTGGCACTATCATACGGTGTCAAGCAGCTGCTGGTCAAGGGAGATTCACAGCTCATCATTAAACAAGTGAAGGGTGAATGCTCCTGCAACAATCTCCAGCTAGCTGCTTACCTCCTTGAAGTCCAGAGGCTTCAGAAGGACTTCAAAGTCCTAGACCTCCACCACGTCCAGCGTGTCCAAAATGCTGAAGCCGACGAACTCTCGACGAAAGCGTCAACCGGAGCTCCAGCTCCTGACGGAACTTTTGTCCGGAGGTTGTCAAAACCCACAGCTCAACCTGCCGAACTGAGCGAAGGGGGCGAGATCAGCATCCCGAAGCTGACGGTTCCGATGGCCCTGTTACCATGGCAGCCATCAAGGGTCGTAGGTGCTGCTGGAAGCTCCGAGCAACCCAGCACGCAAGACTCAAATGCTCAAGTTAGCTCCGATGCATGGATCTCAGAGATCCGGAGCTACTTGAAAGACAACATCCTTCCTCATGATGATGTATTTGCTGACCGGATAGTTAGATTGGCTAAAATATACACGTTGGTAGAAGGGGATCTCTACCGGCGCGGTGCCAACGGCGTCCTAATGCGGTGCATCACAAGGGAAGAAGGTTGCGAGCTCCTCGCAGAAATCCATGGAGGCGCGTGTGGGAACCACGCGTCTTCCCGCACACTGGTCAGTAAAGCCTTCCGGCATGGCTTCTACTGGCCTACAGCACTCCAGGATGCAACTGAGCTGGTGAAGAAATGCGAAGCATGCCAATTTCATGCAAAGCAAATTCACACATCGGCTCAGCCTCTACAAATGATACCTCCTACATGGCCCCTCGCTGTGTGGGGGATGGACATCCTGGGACCTTTCCCAATAGCCGTCGGAGGTTACAAGTTCCTGTATGTCGCCATTGACAAGTTCACCAAGTGGCCGGAAGCAACTCCAGTTGTGACAATAAACAAGCAATCTGCTATCAACTTTTTGCAGTCCATTGTATGCAGATTTGGAGTCCCAAACAAAATCATTACTCATAACGGGACCCAATTCACAAGCTCTGCATTTCAAGGATATTGCGAAGAACTCAGCATTCAAGTCTGCTACGCCTCCGTAGCTCACCCGGCAAGCAATGGCCAGGCCGAGAGAGCAAATGTTGAAATCCTAAAAGGACTCAAAACGCGCACCTATGAGCGCTTGAAAAAAACATGGAGCCAACTGGATTGAAGAGCTTCCGCCCACTCTATGGGCCAACAGGACAACTCCAAACCGGTCAACTGGAGAGACACCCTTCTTCCTGGTGTACGGATCTGAAGCAATCCTTCCTCCGGAAATCACCTTGGGGTCACTCCGGGTCCGGACCTTCGACGAAGCCACGTAGGACCAGCTCTGGCGTGAAGACCTAGACCTCCTTGTGGAGGGAAGGTGCCAAGCAGCTGTTCGGAATGCCCGATACCGCCAAGCCCTTCGGCGCTATCATCAGCGGCATGTACACAAGCGACAGCTCGAGGAAGGCGATCTGGTGCTACGGAGAATACAATCCAGAGAAGGGTTAAACAAACTCTCCCCCAGCTGGGAGGCACCCTTCCGAGTCATTAAAGTATCCCGTCCTGAAAGCATTCGCTTGGCTACCGAGGATGGGACACCTCTCCCAAATCCTTGGAATATTGAGCACCTTCGTAAGTTCTACACTTAATATCACGGAGGTGAGTCTGTAGTAACTTGAGGTGTACGTTATAGAGTCATTGTACAGAGTCGGGTAGTTCCTCCGGGAGAACACCCGGACATTTCCCGGAAGGTCCACGAAGTTCATGCAACACTTGTCACAGTCTCAGGACTAAAAGTGTGGCTAGCTACCCTGGGTCAAACGAGAAATGAAACACGCTTAGCCTGGTTCCGTACCCTAAGAGTGTACTCATTTCCCCGGTACCCCGGACCTATAATGAAAGACATCTTCACGTGAAACAGACTCCACGTGCATTTATTTTGTACAGGCTCAACATTTTTTATTTTTCTTTTTCTTGTCTATAAAAAAGTTGTGCAATTCTTAAGAAATTTTAGTTCGACCAGTTCATGTACAATTCGAGCTGTATTGTCAATTCTTTTGGATTCAAATATTGTTCATGGCCCACTCGCCTGAATGCCGCCAAGCCAATCTAGGGCCGGAGTGTGCTATCGACTTAGCCTGGTCAAGCACCCTAAGTACGCCACTCTACCTACACCCCGGCAGGTCGAAGTAAGGCTGGTCCAAGTACAATTGGATCTGGAAGAAAGAAGGCAATGCATTCGGTTGTATTCAGAATTGTGTTTGACCTAAAACTTTCTTGGGAATCGTAAGCCACGACGAAGTTATAGGCAAGGAGCGAATTTTACTATTTTTCTTGGCTTCAGTGTGCATGAAAAATAAAGAGTCCACGTTGATGGAGAAAAGCCGGAGCTAACAAAGCTCCGACTCCCCCTAGGTTGCTTGTGATCGATGTTAAACATTGAAAACGAGCATTACCGGAGCAACCAAGCTCCGGCAAAGCTAGGGGGGCCAGCCGTCAACGCAGAATAAAAGATGGTCAGAAGATCCCACAAGCGGAGTCTGCTGCCGACAAGCTACGCGTTGGCAAAGGTTACTGCCGGAGCTACTAAGCTCCGGCACCCCGGAGGGCTAACTATCGATGCTCTACGCGTTGATAGGGACTATTGCCGGAGCTACTAAGCTCCGACAGTAGTCAATGCCAGAGCTTCTGAGCTCCGACAACCTCATGGGGCCTTCACTATCGAAGACTTCAGACCTACACTCTACAAGTTCGAAACAAACGAGTCTTCAACAAAACACAATATCCTCTTGGTACATGTTCACAATCAAATTGTGTACATCTACCAGGGGGGCCAAGTGAAGACAGAAGTGTTGAAGACAAAAAATGAAATTCACAAAAAATTGGATTTCATTCATCTGGAGACAAGGGATTACAAAATTGGGGAAGAAAAAGAGAGAATACAAGTGGGAGCTACAGAGATTGTCCTAGACCCTATGGAAGAACTGGGTGACCTTCTGAGCAACCTCCGACACGTTGGCTCGGGTGGCTTCACCTTCTCCTTCGACGGGACCTTCAAGCACCGGGTCCAGAGGAAATTGGGGATCTCGGATGGTGTAGCACGTCAGCACATACTCTGTGACGTTCTTCGCCAGGGACTGCCCCTCAGTCTCCAACTGGTCCGTGATGACATCACCCACCTTGGAGAGTTTGTCACCCGCCAAGCTCAACGCTTGCAACGCCAGGTTCGGCTCTGGCTCCAGATCATCCGGATGCACGGGACTGGAGCCCATTGGTTTCAGTGCGTCGTTGGCTTTGCTCAGGAACTCCCAAACCTACAGGGAGTCCGCAGTCCTCAATCCCTTCAGTTCCTCCAAGGATCTTTTGGCCGCTGCCAGTTCAGAATTCCCGGCACCTAACTTTCTTCTCCCTGACAGCGATGGCACACTCTTGCTTGTAGGGTTCCTGCCCTCGCACCCAGGCCTTCTCCTCCTCCTCAACGCAACGCTCCTCCAACTTCTTGGTGTGTTCCTCGAGGCCCTTGTCAACCAGAGCCACCTTTTCGGCGAGCTCCTCCTCCCTCTTCAAGACATCATCCCGCAGCTTTAGGAGTTTTTGCTCCTCATCTTCGAGCTTCTTATCCCTCTCCTCAAGTGCCTCCCGACGCTTGATGAGGTAGTGTTAATGGCTTCAAGCCTTTCTTGGCGATCATCAGCTGCACTATTAGTTGCCTTGGCCTGCTCATAAATGGCCCGGGATTGAGTGTCGAGGGCACGAGTCAAGCTCTCTCTATCATCCAATAATTTGCCCCAGTATTCCAGACGGACCTTCTCCTGTTTGATCCACTCCTTATCGTCTGCCAGCCTCGACTGCGCCAGCTTGGTCTCGAAGTAGAGCTGATTACGCCATCGCCTAAGGGTTTGGCGCTCCTCTTCAAGAGCCTTGCTGTCGTGGTAGAACGCCAGCTGGACTTGACGCAGGCTAGAGCAAGCATTTTCAATGGACAACGACAGGGGAATAGGGTCCGGACCTGCTGGGGTCTCCTCTGCTGGTTCCAGCGGGTTCTCGCTTACAAAAATTGGGTCCCACTCCACAAGAGTGGTCCCTTGAGCCTCCATGGCACCAGGGCCATCCTCTGGGATAGCCTTAGTCGCCATCGAGGAGGGTCTTGCAGAAGAAGCTCCGACCTCCAGAAGTGGTTCCGAAGGCCCTGCCGCCAGGTCTTCATTTGCCCCCTCAGGCAAGGGGCCAGCGACTTCATCAGGTCACCCTGGCTCAGCAGCAGGCACCTCCGCCGTCACCACTTTCGGAGTAGGGGCTACTTCCGGCTCCAGCCTGGGCACCTCCTCCGTTGGTGGCTCGGGTGTTGGCGCATCGACCATCATGGGTTCGAGTGTTGATGCCTCCGCAACGACTGGCTCGGGCACCGAAAGGTCAACAACAACCGGCCCTGAGGCCGGAGCTTCAACCTCAACCGGCTCAGGTGTCGGAAGGTATTCAAATGCAACCGGCTCTGCAGCTGGAGCTTCAATAACCTTTGGCTCAACCACCGGAGCTTCTACAATTTCCAGCTATGGGGCCGGAATCACTGCTTCCTCTGGCTCAGCGGCCGAAGCTTCCAACATCTCACCATCAAGACCCCGGGCTTCAACCTCCAGGGCAGGTGCCGCTGGCGCATCTTCTCTCCCATGGTCCGGCACTACCACGTGAGTCTCTGGGGATGAGTCGAGGTCCATGACCACGACAGCTGGCATCGGAGCTGCCGCAGCTTCAGCCACCACTTGAGGCGGCACCGGGATAGGAGCAGAAGCCTCTGACCTCACAGCTTCAGCTGCTGTGGCTGAGGGCGGAGCCTCACTCCTATTCTTGGGGACGCTGCAGATGATGGATGAAGAAACTTAAAAAATAGTTAATACAACAAAACAACTGTCTGAGGTAAAGATTAAAAATTACCTCGGAAGGCTTCCGCACCAGCTTGCACGAAATCTCTTTCCCGGGCATTCTGGACTGACCATGGCCGCCGCCGGCGTGGTAGCTCTGGAAGGCCCCCCAGAACTTGTTGTAGCTGCGGGCATTTCCTTAGTCGAGGCCCCCCTCGACCGGGAAGGACCTCCGGACCCAGAGACCTCAGCTGGCCCTGGTGCTGGAGTCACATGCCCGGAGCTAGCACCCCGGGAAGACACTGCTGCAAGTGCAGTCGCCGCAGTTGTAGAAGACCTACCCCTCCGGGGAGAAGGAGCTGCTGCAGAGGGTGCAGGCCTGACGGACCTTCCGTCGGCATGCTTTAGCTTCCTCTTCCGGCTCAAGGGTTCGGCCACCAGCTCCTTGCCCTTGCTGACGACTTTGGTCCTTGGCTTCGGGGCAGGGTTGGAGCCACCTTCAGAAGCCCCAGGGATCACCACCCTGGAAGTCGATCGTCTCTCGACGACACCGAGGTCATCAAGCATCGGCATCGTCCGCCAGAGCTCCCTGCTGAACTGTACTTCCAAGTTCAGAGGGAGGAAAGCTGGTGGCGGGGTCAAGTCATCACTCGCGATGTCGATGCCGTGCTGGAACTTCTTGAGATGAAACTGTAACACCCTCAATTTTCGCATCCTGCATACATGATCATGCATCAAACATTAGAGGGATAAAAGAATAAAAGAAAAGATAAAACATACATATATGTATGTAGCAAAAGAAGAAATTAAAATAATAATAGTAATAGATAAAATATATATATATATATATATAAATAAATCATGTAATAATAAATATATATATATAAAATATATATATGAATAAATAAATGAATAAGATAAATAAAATAAATAAAATATAAATAATAAATATAAAATAATAATAATATATAAAAAGAAATATATAAATAAATTATATAATAATAAATATATATATAAAATAATAATGAATAAGAAAAGAAAAGAAAAAGGTATAAAAAAAAAGCTACCGGCCAGCGGCCGAGCCGCCAGCCGGCCCCGCACGCCACCCGAGGCCCCCACGCACGAGCGCCGCCTGCCAGCCCCTGCGCGCCGCCTGCTCCCGGCCCACCCCGCCTCCTTGGCCCCCGCGCCGCCCTCCCGCCTCCCACCGCGAGCAGCGCGCCTGGCCCCCCCCCCCCCCCCCCCCCCGATTCCCGGGCGCGACCGCTGTACCGCGCGCCGAGCCGCATGCGCGCCGGGCCCCGCCCGCACGCCGACGCAGCCCGATGCACCGAGCCGCCCCGACCGAATCCCGCCCCCGCGATTTTTCCCGCCAGCGGCCGACGCTCCCGCCTCCGAAATTTTTTCCGGACTCCCGCCGCCGTACGCCTTCCGTGACGCGTGATTCCCGCCACCGACGCGGTTACGATTTTTCCCGATTCCGCCGGCTCCGCAACAGATTCCCCCGATGACTCCCGCTCCACCCTATAAAAAAGACCGTAGGTCCCTAGGTTTTTTTCCCTAGCCGCCAGTTGCAGCAGGAACAAAACGCACCAGAGAGCAGCTCCGCTGCCAGAAAAAAAGGGACCAGAGCCGCCGCCGTCAGGGAAGAAAAAAGGAAGAAAAAAAGGAGGGGAAGAAGAGGAAGAAAGAGAGGAGGGTACCACCGTCCACCGGAGATCGTCGCCGTCGTCGTGCCGCCGAAGGACTGCTGCGCCATCCACTTCGTCTACGCATCGCATTTGTTCCACGACCGTCAAGCCGTCAGATCTACGGTAGGATTCGTTCCCGATGCGAATTTTGGCGACGCGTTAGATCTAATAGACATAAATTGATTTTAGTTGCACCATAATTTTATTTTCAACAGCATTAATCCACATTAAAACCCCCGTAAACTCATATGAACACGTATGAACTAGTTGCATCTAATTAATAAACAACCATAGTTAATTAATGATTGAACTTTGCATGCATGCATATCATTGCATGTTGATTAATTTGTGTGCATCATATTGAATTGTATGTATTTTCTTGTATGTGTGATCACGAGTAGAGGGAAGTGCTCAAGAGATCGTGTACGAGGATTTTCAGAACCAAGAATTCGAAGCGCTTGAACAACCCCATCCGCCGGAGCAAGGCAAGTGTCCTTGAAGCATATTGATCCTATTTTAAATTAAATGTTTTGTTTGCGAACTTTCATGCTTGTGTCAAATTGATGGGAATCCTATGGTAGGAAGTTTACTAGTTTTGTTTGACCACCCTTGTCACCTGGAATTATGGTAGAGAGTCGAGAGGGTTTTTTACCTTTTTGCTTCGCTTAATTAATTGGGATGGCAAACAACACTACACATTTAATTATGCATCAATGATATTCCGGTTAATGTGAACTGGTCAATACGATGGGTGATCTAAGAAAGCCTGGTATGTGGATGGGCTGGATGTTATGGTGGTTTGCTTGCTTTAGATCTAAGGACCGGTTCATGCGAGAATAAGCCAGGACTACAGTGCCACCACGAGGCCAAGTATGGGTGCGGCGTAGCTGATTAATTAGGGCTTTGCTAGTGCTGTTTGGACCATGGTGGATGCTCGGGGAAGGGGTAGTCGGATTGGGTTTGTTGATGATTGGTGGGACTACCCTGGGATCCGAATGGCTCAAGAGGGGGCCCTTGGTTGAAGATGTGCTCAGCTAGAGGCATCGCCACCGGTGAAACCTCAGTGGGGTCTAAATAGGCTCGTAATCCCTTTGTAAAGGCTATTTTGTGATCTCTTGGCCACACACCAATGGAAGTGTGTAATGTGACCGACGGGTCATGGGCATAAGGGAGGTTCTTAGTCGCCGAAAGGTGATGAAATCACAAACACGTGGGTAAAGAGGTACAAACTCTGCAGAGTGTTAATTAAAACTATCATGATAGTCGTGCTCCCAGTTATGAGCACCTGGACAACTTCCATGATTAGAGGGAAATTGGGATTTGGGATGGTTATGGTTTGGTAATGGTTATGGTTGATATTATGATTATGGTTACGGTTATGAGATGGAATTATGGTTTATGACATCGATTATGGTTATTGGTAATGTTGAATTATGGACTGGTATTATTATGGTTACATGGTTAATGATGGGTTTACTTACACATAAATGTAATATATTGCTTTTCAAATGTTTTACTGTACTTTTCAGCACTTTGCCATTATTATTGTCGTCATTTGAATCAGCCACATGTCACACTTTCCACACTTGCTGAGTACGACATGTACTCACTCTTGCAATCCCCCCCCCCCAATAGTTGCAGGACAGGATTATGAGTTTAATGGCGATAATGCGGAGTTCTAGGCCGTGTCTACCGTCAGCTTTGCCTGTGGTGTTGCATGGAGCTGTGCTATCCCTTTTGCTTAGTTTGCTTAGTTGTTTAATTAGTCTATTTCCGCTGCATTAGTTGAACTTATCATTAATATTCATTAGAGCTTGTATTCGAGGATATAATGAATTATGTAATAAGAGCACTTATTTAATAATTTGAGCTGTGGTAATTATCTGTTTATCATTTGTGAATCACTCGTGTATGTGTGTTGAACATCCTGGGCACACATATGCGTTAGCTTGGTTCAGTTTTCGGAACCGGGCGTCACAAATTGGTATCAGAGCCAGGTTGACCGTAGGACGCAGCCTAGATAGAATGGACACTTTAGAGCACATAGGAGCACTCAGGAATCGATGTGTTTTTGCTTAGTGTGCTGTTTGCTGTATATATATTGTTTGCTTGTGTGCTTAATAGAGGATTTTGGGATGCTTTAGCATTACCATGTCCACCTAGGCTAGTATAGCTAGTTGGTTAGCTTCATATCCCTTGATGCATATAGTTGAGGAGTTTTCTAATTCTTACCTACTGCTTTTCTTCAGATGGTGAGGACTCGCAACCAGAGGGATGGCAATGATGAAGAGGAGAACAATAGAGTGTCTCAGAACAACAATGGACAAGGACCTGCCCAAGGAGCTGTTAATATCGAGCAGCTATTGGCCATGCAAAACCAGCTCATGCAGACCATGATACAGACTATGGGACAGCTGCAGGCTGGCAATATCAACAATCAGCCCCACATGCCTCCACCGCCACCCCCACCTCCTCATAATCGATTGGGAGAGTTTATGAGGACTAGGCCGCCAACCTTTGCTCAAGCCGCAAACCCTATGGATGCGGATGATTGGCTCAAGTCCGTGGAGAAGAAGCTTGCTATTGTCCAATGCAGTGACCGGGAGAAGGTGCTATTTGCTTCTCATCAACTCGTTGGAGCAGCTGCAGATTGGTGGGATTCTTATTGCAATGCTCATGAGAATCAAGAGAGGATCACCTGGGCGGAATTCAAGGAGAGTTTCCGTTCTCATTATGTGCTGGAAGGTGTTATGATCTTGAAGAGGCAAGAATTTGAGAACTTGAGACAAGTAAAATCAAGCGTGAGTGAATATCTCAATAAGTTCACTCAACTCTCAAGATATGCGCCTGAGGATGTTAGCCGGGACAGCCGAAAGCAATACTTGTTCATGAGGGGATTGAACAATACGATCCAAGTACAATTGCTCAACTGTGATTATGTCAATTTCCAGAAGCTTGTGGACAAGGCAATTGTGGTTGAGAACAAGATCCGTGAGATGGAGCAAGAAATCAAGAGGAAGGCGCCATATCAAGGACAACAACAAGGAAGTAATGTGCGCCCTCGCTTTGCGCCACCCAATGCGCCTCATTACAGCTCCTCTATTCCTGCTCAGCGCCCTGGTTATGCACCGCGCCCAACTCAGTTTGTGCAGCAGCGCCCTGTTATGCAAGCAATGCCTTATGCACCTCGTGCTGATTTCCCTGGAACCAATGCTCAAAACCAAGCTCGTCCCAATAATTCTGGTGGAGTCAAGAGGTGCTATACTTGTGGAGAAGCTGGACACTTTGCGAATCAATGTCCTAAGTCAGGCCTTGGTCAAGGAAGCAATGCGCCGAGGCAAAACCCAAGACCCAATGGAGGACAGCCACACGGAAGCCGTGGACAGCAGAATTTTGCTCGTGGTAACGTGAACCATGTCTCTACGGAGGATGCTCAACAAGCGGATGACGTGGTCATTGGTATGTTTCTCGCCAACTCCAATCCCGCGACTATGTTATTTGATTCTGGAGCATCGCATTCATTCATTGCATCAAAGTATGTTGCCAAGTATAGTTTGCCTATCTCTCATATGAAGTTTACTCTGTTGGTTAAGTCTCCTGGAGGAGAGATGAGGACAAATATAGTATGTCCAAAAGTAAGCCTTAGAATAAGGGGGGGAAACTTCTCCTCCAACCTCATTGTTTTGGATTCTCAAGGATTGGACATTATACTTGGTATGAACTGGTTAAGGAAGCACAATGGAGTTATTGAGTGTGCCACGAAGACGGTGAAGTTGACCAATGAGGAAGGGATCACCGTAGAATTTGAAGCATCTCAAACCGCACCGAAGCAATTGGAGCTGAACCATGTGGACGGTGCCGCAATTGAGGAGATTCCGGTAGTGTGTGAATTTTTGGATGTTTTTCCAGATGAGTTGCCAAGTATGCCACCCGATCGAGACATTGAGTTTGTTATTGATTTAATACCTGGAACTGTACCTATAGCTAAGAGGCCGTATAGGATGCCTCCTAAGGAATTAGCAGAGCTCAAGAAGCAGATTCAAGAACAACTAGAGAAGGGTTTTATTCGCCCTAGCTCTTCACCTTGGGGAGCGCCTGTTCTATTTGTGGACAAGAAGGATGGAACGCAAAGGATGTGTGTGGATTACCGAGCTCTCAACGAGGTAACAATCAAGAACAAGTATACCTTGCCACGTATAGAAGACTTGTTTGATCAAATGAAGGGTGCTTGTGTCTTCTCTAAGATTGATTTGAGGTCAGGATACTTTCAAATGAAGATTAGACCATCAGACATACCCAAGACAGCTTTTAGGACACGGTATGGATCTTATGAGTACACTGTGATGTCTTTTGGATTGACAAATGCACCTGCCTACTTTATGTACCTCATGAATAAAGTCTTCATGGAGTACTTGGACAAGTTCGTTGTGGTGTTCATCGATGATATTATGATCTACTCGAAGGATGAGAAGGAACACGAGGAACACTTGAAGCTTACGCTGCAGAAATTGAGGGAGCACCAATTGTACGCCAAGTTCAGTAAATGTCAATTCTGGTTACGGGAAGTTTCTTTCTTAGGCCATATTATTTCCGGAGGAGGAGTATCGGTTGACCCCGGTAAAGTGAGGGATGTGTTGAAGTGGGAACCACCGCAGAATGTCAAGGAAATCCGGAGTTTCCTTGGAATGGCTGGATATTACCGCCGATTCATCAAGGATTTCTCCAAAATAGCCAAGCCTATGACCGAATTAATCATGAAAGGGAAGGCATTCTGATGGACTCAAGCTTGTCAGGATAGCTTTGAGGAGTTAAAGAAAAGGTTGACAACCGCGCCGGTGTTAGTATTACCGGACGTAAGCAAGAGTTTCGACATCTATTGCGATGCATCAAGACAAGGACTTGGATGTGTATTGATGCAAGAAGGTCAAGTGGTCGCCTATGCGTCAAGACAATTGAAGAAACATGAGCAGAATTACCCAACACATGATTTAGAACTTGCGGCCGTGGTACATGCATTGAAGATTTGGAGACACTATATACTCGGACATAGGTGTGAAATTTATACGGATCACAAGAGTCTTAAGTATATTTTCACACAGACAGATCTGAATTTGAGGCAACGAAGATGGTTGGAGCTCATCAAGGACTATGATGTGGGAATCAACTATCATCCGGGAAAAGCCAATGTAGTAGCCGATGCTTTGAGTCGGAAAGGAGTAAGCCATCAACTTACAGTTCGAGAGTTACCGTCCGAGTTATGTAAGGAGTTTGAACGGTTGAACCTCGGGTTTGTAAATGAGATGGAGATAATGGAGTTAAATCCGACCTTGGAGCAAGAAATTCGAGAAGCACAGACCACAGATGAGGAGATCAAGGAAATCAAGGAAAGAATCGAAAAAGGGAGAGAATTCAGATTTGATGAAGACGAACATGGTACCTTATGGATTGGAAAGAGAATTGTTGTGTCTAATGTAAAGCATATTCGAGAAACAATATTAAAGGAGGCACATGACTCGCCACACTCAATTCACCCTGGTTGTACGAAGATGTACAAAGACTTGAAGACTTGCTATTGGTGGAATAGCATGAAGAAGGACATAGCTGAATACGTAGCACTGTGTGATGTGTGCCAACGAGTCAAGGCAGAACATCAAAGGCCAGCCGGATTATTGCAACCGTTGAAGATTCCAGAATGGAAGTGGGAAGAAGTTGGAATGGACTTCATAGTTGGGTTACCACGTACTCAGTCCGGATATGACTCAATTTGGGTAATTGTGGATCGCTTAACCAAGTCAGCTCATTTTGTCCCTGTGAAGACCAAATATACAGCCGCACGATTGGCCGAAATATACATGGAGCATATTGTGTGTCGACACGGAGTACCGAAGAAGATAGTCTCGGATAGAGGTTCTCAATTTACCTCCAGATTTTGGCAAAAATTGCATGAAGCTTTGGGAACGAGGTTGAATTTTAGTTCAGCATATCATCCTCAAACGGACGGACAAACCGAGAGGACAAATCAGATTTTGGAGGACATGTTAAGAGCTTGTGCATTAAGGCATGGGAAAAGTTGGGATAAAAGCTTGCCATACGCAGAATTTTCATACAACAATAGTTACCAAGCAAGCTTGAAAATGTCACCATATGAAGCACTTTATGGGAGGAAGTGTAGGACACCTTTATTCTGGAATGAGGCAGGAGAAGCTCAAGTATTTGGTCCGGATGTGTTGCAAGAAGCCGAAAAGCAAGTCCAAATAATTCGTGAAAACTTGAGGGCTGCCCAATCAAGACAAAAACACTATGCGGACAATAGGAGAAGGAAATTAGCCTTTGAAATAGGAGATTTTGTTTACCTCAAGGTGTCACCTATGAGAGGTCATAAGAGGTTTAATATAAGAGGAAAGCTCGCACCTCGCTATATTGGACCATTCAAGATTTTGGACAAGAGAGGAGAAGTAGCATATAAGTTGGAGATGCCAGCTCATCTTTCAGACGTACACGACGTGTTTCACGTGTCTCAACTCAAGAAGTGTCTCAGGGTGCCAGAAGAACAAGTGCCGATGGACGAGTTAGAACTTCAGGAGGATTTGTCTTATGTTGAGCAACCTATCCAGATCTTGGACGTGAAGGAAAGGGTCACGAGAAATAAGAGGATCCGTTGGTGCAAAGTGCAATGGAAACACCATACAGAAGCCGAAGCTACGTGGGAACGTGAAGAAGAACTGAAGGCAGAATTCCCGCATCTTTTCTCCACACTGTCGAATCTCGAGGGCGAGATTCACTTTAAGGGGGGTAGGTTTGTAACACCCTCAATTTTCGCATCCTGCATACATGATCATGCATCAAACATTAGAGGGATAAAAGAATAAAAGAAAAGATAAAACATACATATATGTATGTAGCAAAAGAAGAAATTAAAATAATAATAGTAATAGATAAATATATATATATATATATATATATAAATCATGTAATAATAAATATATATATATATATAAAATATATATATGAATAAATAAATGAATAAGATAAATAAAATAAATAAAATATAAATAATAAATATAAAATAATAATAATATATAAAAAGAAATATATAAATAAATTATATAATAATAAATATATATATAAAATAATAATGAATAAGAAAAAAAAGGTATTAAAAAAAAGCTACCGGCCAGCGGCCGAGCCGCCAGCCGGCCCCGCACGCCACCCGAGGCCCCCACGCACGAGCGCCGCCTGCCAGCCCCTGCGCGCCGCCTGCTCCCGGCCCACCCCGCCTCCTTGGCCCCCGCGCCGCCCTCCCGCCTCCCACCGCGAGCAGCGCGCCTGGCCCCCCCCCCCCCCCCCCCCGATTCCCAGGCGCGACCGCTGTACCGCGCGCCGGGCCCTGCCCGCACGCCGACGCAGCCCGATGCACCGAGCCTCCCCGACCGAATCCCGCCCCCCGCGATTTTTCCCGCCAACGGCCGACGCTCCCGCCTCCGAAATTTTTTCCGGACTCCCGCCGCCGTACGCCTTCCGTGACGCGCGACTCCCGCCACCGACGCGGTTACGATTTTTCCCGATTCCGCCGGCTCCGCAACAGATTCCCCCGATGACTCCCGCTCCACCCTATAAAAAAGACCGTAGGTCCCTAGGTTTTTTTTCCCTAGCCGCCGGTTGCAGCAGGAACAAAACGCACCAGAGAGCAGCTCCGCCGCCAAAAAAAAGGGACCAGAGCCGCCGCCGTCAGGGAAGAAAAAAGGAAGAAAAAAAGGAGGGGAAGAAGAGGAAGAAAGAGAGGAGGGTACCACTGTCCACCGGAGATCGTCGCCGTCGTCGTGCCGCCGAAGGACTGCTGCGCCATCCACTTCGTCTACGCATCGCATTTGTTCCGCGACCGTCAAGCCGTCAGATCTACGGTAGGATTCGTTCCCGATGCGAATTTTGGCGACGCATTAGATCTAATAGACATAAATTGATTTTAGTTGCACCATAATTTTATTTTCAGCAGCATTAATCCATGTTAAGACCCCCGTAAACTCATATGAACACGTATGAACTAGTTGCATCTAATTAATAAACAACCATAGTTAATTAATGATTGAACTTTGCATGCATGCATATCATTGCATGTTGATTAATTTGTGTGCATCATATTGAATTGTATGTATTTTCTTGTATGTGTGATCACGAGTAGAGGGAAGTGCTCAAGAGATCGTGTACGAGGATTTTCAGAACCAAGAATTCGAAGCGCTTGAACAACCCCATCCGCCGGAGCAAGGCAAGTGTCCTTGAAGCATATTGATCCTATTTTAAATTAAATGTTTTGTTTGCGAACTTGCATGCTTGTGTCAAATTGATGGGAATCCTATGGTAGGAAGTCTACTAGTTTTGTTTGACCACCCTTGTCACCTGGAATTATGGTAGAGAGTCGGGAGGGGTTTTTACCTTTTTGCTTAGTTTAATTAATTGGGATGGCAAACAACACTACACATTTAATTATGCATCAATGATATTCCAGTTAATGTGAACTGGTCAATACGATGGGTGATCTAAGCAAGCCTGGTATGTGGATGGGCTGGATGTTATGGTGGTTTGCTTGCTTTAGATCTAAGGACCGGTTCATGCGAGAATAAGCCAGGACTACAGTGCCACCACGAGGCCAAGTATGGGTGCGGCGTAGCTGATTAATTAGGGCTTTGCTAGTGCTGTTTGGACCATGGTGGATGCTCGGGGAAGGGGTAGTCGGATTGGGTTTGTTGATGATTGGTGGGACTACCCTGGGATCCGAATGGCTCAAGAGGGGGCCCTTGGTTGAAGATGTGCTCAGCTGGAGGCATCGCCACCAGTGAAACCTCAGTGAGGTCTAAATAGGCTAGTAATCCCTTTGTAAAGGCTATTTTGTGATCTCTTGGCCACACACCAATGGAAGTGTGTAATGTGACCGACGGGTCATGGGCATAAGGGAGGTTCTTAGTCGCCGAAAGGTGATGAAATCACAAACACGTGGGTAAAGGGGTACAAACTCTGCAGAGTGTTAATTAAAACTATCATGATAGCCGTGCTCCCGGTTATGAGCACCTGGACAACTTCCATGATTAGAGGGAAATTGGGATTTGGGATGGTTATGGTTTGGTAATGGTTATGGTTGATATTATGATTATGGTTACGGTTATGAGATGGAATTATGGTTTATGACATCGATTATGGTTATTGGTAATGTTGAATTATGGACTGGTATTATTATGGTTACATGGTTAATGATGGGTTTACTTACACATAAATGTAATATATTGCTTTTCAAATGTTTTACTGTACTTTTCAGCACTTTGCCATTATTATTGTCGTCATTTGAATCAGCCACATGTCACACTTTCCACACTTGCTGAGTACGACATGTACTCACTCTTGCAATCCCCCCGCCCCAACAGTTGCAGGACAGGATTATGAGTTTAATGGCGATAATGCGGAGTTCTAGGCCGTGTCTACCGTCAGCTTTGCCTGTGGTGTTGCATGGAGCTGTGCTATCCCTTTTGCTTAGTTTGCTTAGTTGTTTAATTAGTCTATTTCCGCTGCATTAGTTGAACTTATCATTAATATTCATTAGAGCTTGTATTCGAGGATATAATGAATTATGTAATAAGAGCACTTATTTAATAATTTGAGCTGTGGTAATTATCTGTTTATCATTTGTGAATCACTCGTGTATGTGTGTTGAACATCCTGGGCACACATATGCGTTAGCTTGGTTCAGTTTTCGGAACCGGGCATCACAGAAACTCCAAGGTCGCCCCCTCCATGTTGGACTTCAGCCCGATCTCGACCCGGTCGTCGTCCATCACACCGTTGAGGGACCAAGCGAGTTTTTCTCTCCTCTTCAGCAGTGCCCACCTGTTGACTAGGAAATTGCAAAATACCGCCTGGGGAGTTAATCCTCCCTTCACACATTGGTGGATCCTGGTCAGAGCAGGGTTGAAGGCATCCGACAGCACCAGAGCTTCACTCCAGACTGCAGTGTCGATGTTGGGGAGGCCTTCGGGCAGCTCCAGCTTCTCGTGCTCCTCTACCCGGATGACTATCCAGTCTTTCTTCCAATCGTCCCACTTTCCAGAGGGAAATGACCGGAGGTACTTGAATGGGCACTTCTTGCACTTCACAAAGTAGTAGAAGCCAAGGTACTCATCACTCCTTCCGGTGGTATGGACGGTGAAGAAGGTCCAGAAAAGCTCAATGCATGGGGGATGCCCACCCACATTTCACAGAAGTGGACGAAGACAGACACTAGAAGAATGGAGTGGGGGCCAAGGTGGTACAGCTGCAGACCATAGAAGTCTAGCAGCATCAAGAAAAAGGAGGAAAAAGGTGGGATCAACCCCACCATGGCGTACGCAAAAAAGTACACCATCTCATCGGCGTGCTCCTTCTCGAATGGGAGCTTTCCCCCGGGGCGGACCAAGTGGTTGAAGAAGTCCGGGGACCACCCCATGAGGGCCCGGACCTTCTTCAGGTCACCTTCGGTCTTCAAGCGGCTCTTGCGGAGACCCAACTCCATCGCAGCACAGCGAGGCAAGGGAGGAAAAGCAAGCGCAAGTTTGGGAGTTAGAGCGCAAGTTCAGATGAGAGGCGTAAAGAACCCCAGACGGTGCGCGTTTTCCTTCTTAAGTAAGCCCCCACAACGCTTGGATGGAAACCGCAGCGAAGCCGAAGATACTATTCAAAAATTTCACCCTGCCGATGACAAGAGGGCCCGGGACCACCCCGACAATCAAGTCGAGGTTCTTACCTAGGCGAACGGTTGTCATCATGAAAGGCGGGAAGCCCGAAGGCGGCGGCCTGACAAGGCGCACGGAACCGATGCGATTTTAGTATCGGGAACCGGCGACCTTCAATTGTGTGAGATCCGCACGCCAAAGATCTCATTTGCCACACCCGGGATATGCCACGTGGCGAGGATTTAACTCCAAAACTATCGCCAACGGCACATCTGAAGACCTTTGAAGACTCAGCTCAAAAGTCAAAGGATGGACCCACCTCCGGCGAAATGACTTCACCCAAGGGGTCTTCCCTAAAGGTGGGCCCAGGGGGCCACTGTCGGTACCCTGGGTACTGTATACCTCTTGAGATTGCAAAAATCTTAAGGAAATGTCATCTACTTGATTTTAAGACCTTCGGAGGCCCACATGTCAGACATAACCGGACCCGCTTCCCCAACATGGTTAGTCCCAGGGTTGCCAGGTGTACCATCAAACCGGAGCTACCGCCCACAAGGGGGAAGCTCCGGGCTATGTACCATAACGGCACACCCGGACCTAACCCCAGACCGAGGGAAGCTCCGGAACTGACACGTGTCTGGTGGCACCGGACCTATCTGTCCCCCACAGTATGCTCCGGAGCTGCCACGTGTCCAACCGTCGGATCTTTAGCCTCAAACCTCCGGTAGACTCCACAACGTCTCCGGATCTTCAAAAGGGAATCAAGGACTTCAAGACCCGATTAAGTGTCATTAATACTATGTTAATGACACACAATCGGATGACCCTAATTACTAGTAACGGCGCTGTCAAAGCCCATAACTCGGTCATTAAGGGTAATTAAGCGCATCAAATGTGTATCAATATTAGTAGCCGTCGGGGCCACATGTCGGGCCAGACCAACTTGTAACGGCCTGTCCTTGTACTATAAAAGGACAGGCCGACGATACATAGAAGGGCTCTCGGCTCTGATCTGATCTGGTCTGATCGGCTCACACGTGCTCTCAACTTACGTCACCTGAGTTGAGTTCATACATCCAATACAACACCAACACACCCTGTGGAGTAGGGTATTACGCTCAGGCGGCCCGAACCACGTAAATATTTGTGTCTCCTGTGTCATTTTACATTTCACCTTCTTGAATCTCCGCGTGCTCACACCGAACTTCAAACTCCGCAAACACTTTTAGTAGTGTCGAGAGATCTGCCGGATCAAAACCACCGACACAACTCAACCGATGTAGTATTTTCTGGATACATCGGATGATCCGGTGAGTTGATTTTGTCTGCTTCGAGTTGCTCTAAGTTATTCTTTTGGAATTTGTTCGAGTGACCTCTTAGACGTTGGTTTGAAATGTTCTTCTGATGATGACCAAGTCTTGAGCGCTGTCAATTTCGATGGAATAAATTTGACATATGTGCCTTTTCTTTTAGTCTTCATAAAAATCGATTGACCTAAAATAATTTGTTGAGGGGTCTCCAATTGTATCCAATGAGCAGTAGATGGTAAACATATAGAGTTCATTAATTGTGATGAGTTATACTAGAGACCTTGCATCCACAAACTCATTAGTGATATCCAACGGTTGTCATTAATCACCGAAACCATACCTTATGGGGGCCTAGATGCTTTCAATCTCCCCCTTTTTGATGATTTATGACAACACAACAAGTAAAACATAACAATAATGAAATTAAGAATACGATACTTAAAAAGATATACAATAGGTACTTGCACATTAAACTTGAAAGCTCAAAAACGATCAATAAAGCACAAGAGAATTAAGAGACACACGAATACTGAATGAATAGCAAAAGAGTAGAAAATCTCCCAAATTACAAAAGACTCCCAAAAAGATATACTCCTCCCCCTACTACTAGGACTCCCCCTAGGACTATGCTATCCTCCCCCTGACTCTTCTCCCCCTTTGGCATCAAGACACCAAAAAGGGAAGCCGAGTGTCTAAGGACCCTGAGTGCTTGGGGCGATGACGAACTGGTCACCGTCGGGGGTGCTGTCGTTAGAGCTGCTGCCGACTGCTGCTGAAGCTGGAGTGGAGGGGACTGGTGCTGCGGGAGCTGCTGTCGGTGCCTGCTGAGTCTGAACTGCAGGTAGCGGGGCACTCACAACTGAAGTTGGAGTATGCTGGAAGAGTGTCGAAGCTGGCAGGGAGAGTGAATGGGTGCGCCTGGAGCTAGCAGTGGTGATATGATGATCGTTGGTATCGGCGTGGTGGGCACTGGAGCTGAAACTGGTGCCAGGACAGGCGGACCTGGAGCTAGACCCGGAAGCTGAGAGGGCAGGGCAATCCCGGTCTGAGTGTAGAGGTTGGTGATCAACCCCAGGATGCCCATCATGGTCTGCTGCGTCTGCTGCTGCTGGTCAAGAGAACGCTGGTGCATCTAATCAATCAGCTCAGTGAGCCTGTCAGTGTCCTCTCACCTCTGGCGGGCTATCTGACGCTGCATCTCCTGCTGCTGCTACTTGAGCTCCAAAAGATGTGCAGCCTGCTCAGCTCTGGCCTGCTCAGCTGCAAGCCGATTCAGACGCTGCTGCTCAACCATCTGCTATAGAAGAGAGGTAAGCTCGGATGGCTGAGAGACCTATGCCTCGGACACCAGAGGTGGAGTAGGAGGTGGTACATTCAAGCCTCCAGCCTCCGCGTCGTGCTGCCTGGGTGAGGGAGGAGGTAGGAAGTACTCCTCGACACTGTCACTAGTGTCACTCTCTGACCAGATGTGCTGTAGATTCCCACCCTGAGCCTCAGCCTGTGCTAGGATCTCATCTTCCTTCTCCAGATCTGACCAATCTTCTTCAGAAAGTCGAGCTCAGACCTGACGCTCAACTGGACGGCCAAGGCGGTGGTCTCCAAGAGCTGGAGCACGGTAGTGCCCGAACCGTGTGACGCTCTCGTCGGTGATACTGTCACGCACGGCTGACCCCTCTGGAGCCAACAGGTAGAGGAGGTGACTGATCCAGTGGCCAAACACAAGCTGCCTCATCATCCCAACTCCATCGGTAATGATGTCCTCCATCTCACATATAAGGATATCCACGATGTCGAACTCCATCCCATTCATGACATAGAACAGGAGTGTCTGCTGCAAACTAGTGAACCCCTCAAGGTATCCGGACCTCGGTAGAAGTGTGCGGCGCAAGGCAAGGTGCACAGTGCGTGCAGCTAGAGTGAGTAAAGCAGGTACCCTCGGTTGGTCAGGAGAGAAGGGCTGAGCAAACAGTGATCGTATCTCCTCAAAAGGTGGTGCCACACCTCCAGTGAGCGGCCTCCTCGGTGGGTCAGCCTATATACTCTCTCGTGCAGGCAGATGTCATGGAGATCCACTCCTAGCAGCTGTCCCAAGGTCTATCGGGTCATATGATGATGCTGGCCCATGAACATGAAGTCAATGGATCTGCAGCCCTCTGAAACATAGACTGTGGCATAGAACACTCGGACCCAGTCCTCCACGAAGGCACCCCGCTGGTAAGACATTAGCTCCACTAGCCCTCTGTACCTCTCAAAATAAGGGCGAATCTCCGTCCCGGCTGCAAGTGCGAGCTGATCCCAGTCAAGAAAGTTATGCTGGAAGAGCTTATGGCCCCGACGTCTGTAAGTCTCATACAGCGATGCCTGCACCCGGGTCCAGAAGCGGCTGTCCACAAGTGACTCTCTGGGCTGCGGGAACCACTCCTCAAGCAGAATACTCCATCTGAGCTTCCTGAGCTGCTTGGCCTTCAACTTCCTATAGTCAGTCAGGCGGACACCCTCACCAACCCGCACATTGGTGCCCATCTCATAGACGGCTCTCTGGGCCGCCCTGTCCTCCCGAAGCTCAGCTGTAGAGAGTCTCGATCTTGGGGTTGTAGCTGGATGACCCCCACGGGTCCTGACTGAGCGCCGGCGAACAAGCGGCACCTCAGGCTCCTCAGTCTCCTCTGGCTCCTCAGGCACTCGAGGCTACCTCTGTCAGGCCTCCCGGATCCTCAGCGATCCTCCTCGGCCACGCTCTCGCTCCTCAGCGGCGCGAGCGGCTATCAAAGCTTTCTTCTCCTCCTTCGACAGCTTCTGCTTCTTAGCGGTCGGCTCCTCAATAGCCTTGCCCTTTCCCTTCTTGTCACAACCCATCTCGAGGAGGCGAGTGATGACGGCGACGATGAGATCGCAGGACAACGAAGCCGGTCGCACGATACGGCGACGCAAAGAACGTCGCGGTTGGGCGAACCCTAGCGGCGAAGTCGCGGGACAATAATGGGGCAGTTGGGCGCGTGGAGTGGCGGACGGCGAGCGGTGGCACAGGGTGGCGGCGGCGCTTAGTGCGGTGGCGGTGGTCCGGCGGCGGTGAATGGCAGCGGCAGTGAAGGGGCGGCGGCGGGCGGAGGGCGGCGGCAGGGCAAGCGCACGGAGCGGTGGCGACGGAGCGGCGGCGGCGGAGGTGCAGGTCGGGGAGAGAGAAAATGAAACTGAAGGGGCGCGCTAAATAGGTGGGGCCCAAACCCTATCTCAAATTTTAACATCGGATGAACCGACGTCAGATGAGAGGTGCATCGGTCGAATGGTACAGTAAGGGTATTCCAGAGGCACCTTCGGCATCGGATGATCCGACGTGGAAACGATTAGTATCGGTTGAATTTGGCACAACTCCAGAAATGTGAACATCGGATGCTCCGATGTTTCTCAGAATGAACTCATCGGTTGATTTGACTTTTTGACTGAGCTAACCCTTGGCACTTGAGCACAAACTGATCCGATGATGCTTCTGGCCTTAGCATCGGATCATCCGATGACTACAAAACAGCAACATGCCATATATGTTCTTTTACTTAAACACACAAAGAGAAACACAAGTCTTAGGACTTTTTGGGCAACCCCTTACCCCTCAAAAAGACTATAATACTAGTTTCCAATAACTTGGTTAAGCCCTAAAGCAAATAGAACACCGGAGAAATTAAGGAATAAATCCAAATAAAATGTAAGGCCCATGCTTTGTGAGCTAGAGGATGAAGACTTCTATCTCTTTAAAGAATGTTCCTTTAGGCATTAACGCACCTAACACTTTGTTCTTTCCACATCATATGAGTTGAGATATTGCATTTCAAACAAGTCTCTTTCTCATGAAGTGGGTTCCCCTTTGTGACATTCTACCGTATGCAATGCCAAACAATTTTTAATGCAGGAAATTAAACGTGAGTGCAAGTCTATATGGCAGGCATCAAGCAAGACATAAATTAAATCTATCTTTCCAAATTTGAACCTTTCAAAGGCTTCTTTAGGGAGATCCACTCTCCAAGTCTTGGGGAAACCCAAAAGAACCTCCATCCCAAGCTAACCCTTGCTCGCCCCTATCCTTAGAAAGTTAGACAAGACCTATATGTGATGCATTCTTACATGACCATGGCAACTTACATGACGTTTGATGCATCTAGCACATTTAATTCACTACTTAGTCTAGAAAAAGTTTTCTCATCAAGTGGTTTAGTGAAGATATCCGCCAATTGTTCTTCGGACCTAACACCTTGCAAGGAGATGTCTCCCTTAGCTTCATGGTCCCGCAAGAAATGATGGCGAATATATATGTGCTTAGTGCAGGAGTGTTGAATGGAATTTAGCACCTTTAGGGTACCACAGGCCTATACATGGGGTATGCTTGAGATACCGACGTATCCTAAAGACCGCCTTCCGATGTGATTCTTTAGGTGCCGCTTGAAAGCGAGCACACAAGCATACACTAAACATGATATCGGGCCTAGATGCGGTAAGATAAAGCAATGAACCAATCATAGAATGGTAATTAGATTGATCAACATGTTTACCATCCTTATCCACGTCGAGATGACAATTTATTGCCATTGGAGTACTTCTTGAGCTACAATCTCCCATCTCAAATTTCTTCAAGAGATCCTTGGTATACTTTTCTTGATAGATGAAGGTCCCCTCTCGAAGTTGCTTGATTTGAAATCCAAGGAAGAAGTTGAGCTCTCCAATCATCGACATCTCGAATTCCCTAGACATCATTTTGCCAAACTCATGGCTAAGAGCTTTGTTAGTTGAACCAAAAATAATATCATCGACATAAATTTGACAAACAAATAGTTCTCCATCGATGTCTTTGGTGAAGAGTGTAGTGTCCACCCTCCCGATCTTGAATCCTTGCATGATCAAGAAATCCCGTAGTCGTTCATACCACGCTCTAGGTGCTTGCTTGAGCCCGTAGAGTGCCAAGTGCAACCTAAACACATGATTAGGGTTCCTTGGATCTTCGAACCCGGGAGGTTGTTCAACATAGACAAGCTCGTTAATATAACCATTAAGAAAGGCACTTTTCACATACATTTGATAAAGCTTTATATTATGATGTGATGCAAAAGCAAGAAGTATATGTATGGCTTCTATTCGAGCGACTGGAGCAAATGTTTCTCCAAAGTCTAGTCCTTCAACTTGCGAGAAACCCTTGGCCACAAATCTTGCCTTCTTGTGGATCACAACACCATTCTCGTCTTGTTTGTTGCGGTACACCCACTTTGTTCCGATGACGTTCTTGTCCTTGGGTCGCTCCTCCAACACCCAAACTTCATTTCGGATGAAGTTGTTGAGTTCTTCTTGCATGGCCATTACCCAATTTGGATCTTGGAGTGCTTCCTCAATGTGAGTGAGTTCTACACATGAAACAAACGAGTAGTGCTCACAAAACGTAGCGAAATGGCGAGAACGTGTACTTACTCCCCTTGATGGACTTCCGATAATTTGGTCAATCGGATGCGCCTTGGAGATGCGTCCATGCCTCATAAGTGGTTGTGAAGCACTTCGCGGTGGTGATGCGTGTTGCTCTTCTTGTGGTTGGACTTGATCATGGACTTGTTCTTCTTCTTGATGTTGTGTGGCTTGTGAATCTTGTGTCGGCAATGGATCATCTTTTTCTTCTTCATCAACTTGAGGTGCCATAGATGTGTTGATGTTGGAACTTGATGCTCCCCCTTGATCATGGTTCTCCTCAACTTTAGGTTTGATGTCTCCAATGGTCATGTTCCTCATAGCTTCTCGTAGAGGCTCATCATCTATTTCATCATGACCAAAACTCTCCTCTTGGGAGCCATTAGTTTCATCAAACTCAACATCACAACTTTCCTCAACTAAACCGGAGGTTTGGTTGAATACTCGATATGCTTTTGAGTTTGATGCATAACCAAGAAAGATACCAACATCACATCTTATTTCAAACTTACCGAGCCTTTTCTTGTGGTAGATGTTGCACTTGCACCCGAAGACTCGGAAATAGGAGATGTTGGGCTTTCTCCCAATGAGGAGTTCGTACGGGGTCTTTTGAAGTAGTCGGTGTAGATAGATCCGATTTGCGGCATGGCACGCTGTGTTGATTGTTTCGGTCCAAAACTTCTCGGACGTGCCATAGTCATCAAGCATTGCTCATGCAAGAGTTAAGAGAGTCTTGTTCTTTCTTTCAACGACACTATTTTGTTGAGGAGTGTATGTGGCCGAAAATTCATGCTTCACACCTTCATGATCACACCACTCCCCAATGTTGTAGTTCTTGAATTCGGTGCCATTATCACTTCGGACCTTGATGATGGGAAGTTGAAATTCCCTTTGGGCACGGTTAGCGAAGGTCTTGAACACTTCCGGAGTTTCACTCTTGTCACCTAGAAACAAAGTCCAAGCATAGCAAGAGTAGTCATCAACTATAACAATACAATAGAGATTACCACCAAGACTTTGATATGTGGACGGTCTGAAGAGGTCCATGTGGAGCAACTCAAGTGTCTTGGAGGTTGGCACCATTGTCTTCATCGGTTGGTGTGAAGCAACTTGTTTCTCGGCTTGACAAGCGCTACAAAGCTTGTTCTTCTCAAATGTGACATCCTTTACGCCGGTCACCATCCCGGGCTTGAATGACTTCTTGAGCTTGCTCATTCCAATGTGAGCTATGCGTCGATGCCATAGCCAACCCAAACTTGTCTTGGTGAAAAGACAAGTGTTCAAGCTAGCATCCTTGTTGGAGAAGTCTAATAAGTAGAGATGTCCATGCCGAAATTCATTGAAGATTAGTTCTTTGCTCGTTTCACTAGTCACAAGAACATCATTCTTGCTAAAGGTGCACGTTAGTCCAAGATCACATAATTGTGTAATAGAAAGCAAATTGAAACTAAGTGACTTAACATACAATACATTAGAAATAGATAAATCATTTGAAATTGCAATCTTACCCAATTACCTTCTACTTAGAGTTGTCACCAAAGGTGACTTGTTCATGATTGTCGGGGTTCTCTATGGTGGTGAACATACCATCGTTGTCGGTCATGTGTTGAGTGCACCCGCTATCGAGTACCCAATGCTTTCCTCCAGCTTTGTAGTTCACCTACACACATGAAATCAATTTTTGATTTTAGGCACCCAAGCCAACTTAGGTCCTTGTATGTGTGATACAAGTGTTTTTGGGACCCAAAGTTGCTTGGGGAGATTCCCCTTCATGGCCTTCATGTCTTTGCCAATGAACCTTGCCTTCACCTTGCCATCTACTTTACTCAAGAGATAATAGTGATCATTAAAAGTAGACTTGTAGTTGGTAGGCAATTTTGGAGAAGGCCGGTTAGGAAGAGGACACTCCCTTGTATGGTGACCAGTGACCTCACAATGTTGGCAATAAGAACCAACTTCCTTGATGAAGCTCGTTTTAAGCTCCGATGGGAGCACCTTTCCTTTGTTAGGCACCGGGAAGGATCCAAGTCCTCTCTTATTGAAGGTCCTTGCTTGTTGGAAGAGGATTTCTTTGTGCTTGACTTCTCCCTTAGATAGTCTTGCCACACTAGTGCGGAGACTTTCAATTTCGTCCATCAAATCCTTCTCCCTAGCATTTTCTTTCAAAGGCAAAGACTTATGCAAGACATTAGTGGCATGAGAAATAATAGATACCTTATAATTAAGGGTTTCTTTCTTTATAGTTTTCAATTCTTGATCAAGAACTTCGTAAGCAAGGTTAAGTACTTGATGTTCTTAGATTAACTCACTGTGCTTTCCCAAGAGTGTTTGGTGTGCTAAGTCAAGCTCATGATGATCTAGCTTGATTTGAGCCTTATCCTCCTCAACTTGCTTGACATGAGATTTGAGCGTGTCATGCTCCTTAAGTATGCTTTCATACTTGTCAAGCAAATCAAGGTTAGCACTCTCGAGCTTAGCACGAGCTTCTTCAAGAGCCTTGACCTTACTCTTTTCCCTTTTAATGATAGTGTGATATTCATTTATCAATGAAGCTAAGTCATCGGGGGAAAGCTCATTATTGCTAGATTCATCACATACCTTGGTGTTACCTTTTGCCATGAGGCACGTGGGAGGTGGATGAAGAGATGAATCATCATTGTTGGCAATGGCAAGGCCGACCAAGCTCTTTTCTTCCGCTTCACTCTCTTCATCACTAGATTCTTCGTCGGTGATCCATTCATTTGCCTCACACATGAACACCTTTTGTGGACCTTTTCTCTTCTTTGGGAAGAGTTTTGCCTTTTTGCCTTTGTCATGTTTCTTCTTCCCAAAGAGTCTTGGCTTAGGATTGACCTCTTCTTCATCATCCTCACTATCCTCAAGCTTGTGATGTTTGCCCTTGTGGTTCTCTCTTCTTTTGTCCGGTTTTGGACAATCATAGGAGATGTGGCCTTGATCACCACAATTATAGCAAGTCTTGTTGTCATCTCTTCTTGGTAGAAATGCTTTCTTTTTGGGATCAAAGGTGTATCCCTTCTTGTCAATCTTGGAGTTTAAGCGAGAGAATTTTCTCATCATCAATGCAAGCTCATCATCGTCATCTTCACTTGATGCTTGCACTTCTTCACTTGAGCTAGGCTCGACCACTTTCTTTTTCTTGAGACTTGTTTTCTTGGTGGAAGCCTTTAGAGCAATTGTCTTTGAAGATGATTCCTCCATCATCCCAAGTACACTCATCTCATGAGCGTGAATCTCTCCAATAAGTTCTGAAACTTCAATGTGATCAAGAGATTCTTTTTGAAGCATGGAGTTGATGATGTTGTACTTTGGCTTAGGAAGAAGCATAAGAATCTTGCGGTTGATGAGTCCCTTGCCAAGAGAAGCAATATAAAGAGCATTAATTTCCTCAATAAGCACATTCAAGCGAGAAAACATTTCATTGACATTTTCATGAGGTATCATTTTGAACTCATCATATTTGGCCTTAAGCATATGATACTTTAGTTCTTTGACACGAGAAGAACCCTCATGAATTTCAATCAAGCAAGCCCAAATTTCACAAGCTTTTTCTTTGTTAGCAATCCTAGCAAACACATCTTGACTAATGTATTCATAAATAGCATTTCTAGCCTTTGCATCCCACTTGACTTGATCACCAATATAGTTGTGCTCACCAAACCCCGCATGGGTCGCTTCCCATACCTCGGGAGAAATAGCCTCTAGATAAGCACGCATGCGTGCTTTCCAATAGGCAAAGTTCTTGCCCTCAAAGATGGGAACCGAACCCCCAATCTTGGCCATTTTAGCTCTCTAGCGGTGAAGCTAGAATGATCCAATGAGCAACCAAGCTCTGATGCCAATTGTAAGGATCGAATGCCCAAGAGGGGGGGTGAATTGGGCTTCTTTTCAAAAATTAAAGCAATAAAAACTTAACTACTAAAAGCCCAATTCCCTATGCAAACAACTTATGCATTCAAGTGAACAGTAATTTTGCGATATATGAAATGCATAAGTGTAACGGGAAGAAAGAGTGTGCAAACTCCCGAGGAGACACGAAGACACGGAGACTTATCCCGTGGTTCGGCAAGATCATCAAGACCTTCCTACATCCACGTTGTGGCACCCACCAAAGGGTATAGCCACTCCCAAGTCACCGAGACCAGGGATCTTCACTAAAAGTCTCCGTTCACCAACCCGGCAAGGTGGAGCTTAAGCCTTGTACAAGTTTGATCCTCCGGGCTTCCACAACCGACTTGGCAAGCTCCGGAAGGCTCTCTCCAATCACCGACTGTTACACGATGAATGTAATCACTAAGAGACACTCCCTTACAGCTCTCACTAGACTAGAGACTCCAATCACCAAGAATGGAAGCACACAAGCATCATCTCTAGCAAGTTCTAGCCTATCTCTTGGTGTACAAGTGGTGTAAATGATGTAGAAGTGGTAGCCCAATGTCTTGAATGCTTGGTAATGTGTAGAGTAGCTCTGGATATCAAGACTTATCGAACTGACTGGTTGAAGGGGTATAAATAACCAGCTTCCACGAAATAGCCGTTGGAAAAGTAGGCTGACATCGCTGTTCTGCAAACATCGGATGATCCGATGTTCTCCCTTCAGCTGTCATCGGTTGAATCCAAATTAGCCGATGTCATTGTGTCAGATATGACCGTTGATCGACCGATGTAGCACTTGCCTCATCATCGGATGATCCGTGACACTTCATCCAGAATAGGTCCAGAAATAATGCTTACTGGAGTGATTGACCGATGTATTATAATTGTGCATCGGATGGTCCGGTGTTACACTTGGTCCAGGGAAATTGCTTACTGGAATGATCGACCGATGTAACACTTGATTCATCATCGGATGATCTGGTGTATACTTAAGACTGAAGTCTTCTTCTGCTGTTGAGCCAACTCGACCGATGTAGTCTTTTCTGGATACATCGGATGATCCGGTGAGTTGATTTTGTTTGCTTCGAGTTGCTCTAAGTTATTCTTTTGGAATTTGTTCGAGTGACCTCTTAGACGTTGGTTTGAAATGTTCTTCTGATGATGACCAAGTCTTGAGCGCTGTCAATTTCGATGGAATAGATTTGACATATGTGCGTTTTTTTTTAGTCTTCATAAAAATCGATTGACCTTGTAAAATAATTTGTTGAGGAGTCTCCAATTGTATCTAATGAGCAGTAGATGATAAACATATAGAGTTCATTAAGTGTGATGAGTTATACGAGAGACCTTGCATCCACAAACTCATTAGTGATATCCAACGGTTGTCATTAATCACCGAAACCATACCTTATGGGGACCTAGATGCTTTCACCGGCGAACGAAGATGAAGCGGTGAGGAAAATGTTACCTTCTTGTTGTGCTTGTGCTGTCGATTCTTTCGTCTTAGGACCACAGTCCAGCTGTTCCTTTATTCATCTTCCCATTGGCGGAGCTCTCTGAACCAGTTTGGTCCACCGGTTCGCCACAAGTGAAAGTAGATGTCGAACGTGGCGGTGGTGATCCTCCTGAGAGAGGTCACCAGAAGCCCGACCTCCTTGCTTGCCACCGCAAAGCGGAAGGAGCGGTCGGAGACATGTTGGACGTGGTAGCCACCGGGCGAGCCACCAAGCACTGAATGGGGTACCCATCCGACTTCCGCCTCCGAAAGCCTGAAAGTGTAGCGGCAGAAGACCACTAGGAGGGAGAAGGCACCTCGGGTAGAAGAGCACGGGTGATGAACTGAGGTGTTGAACCGCCGTAGGACCTCCTCTTCAAACCTCCTCCCTCTGCTGAAATCCCGCGATTCTTTCCTAGAGAGCGGTCGATCTCCGGACATCACCGGAAAACGCACGGAGCAACGCCGGTGAGGGTGTCACTAGATGCAGGTGCATGGTAGGGAAGCGGCGAGGCAAGCGGTGGAGGAGTGGACGGCGGCGGTGGACGGCGAGCGAAGCGGAGCGAGCGGGAGTGGGAGAGCCATTTTTGTCCTTTGTATTGTTCAGTATATTTCAATAGCAGAATGTTTGTTAATCCCTAGTTGATCTACTGGTTTTAACGGGGAAAGAGAACTGCCGTGCTTGGAAGTGGAGTTCCGGATTTGTTTAAGTTGTCTGTGTGCTGTGCATTCATTTGCTGAAGCAGTCGGAAAAAATTGTGGCACGGATCACAAAGCACCAAGTTTGGATTCATTGAATAAGGAAATAATGGCATGTAATATATCATGAGTGGGTTAATTGCTATATCACCTGTGAATCTACACTCTGTCTGAACTGTTGCTACAAAATTTAGCATCCTAACTACTAAACTGCATCTCCTACAATAACATCCTTTTAAAGTACCGCATTCAGTAACTGCATGCCTACTGCAACTTTTCATTGACATTTACTGGGGGATGGGCGGTCCCGTCAGTACTAGTAGTACCGAACTTGGAAGTTTATTTTGCTAGCTTTCACATGCTTATTCTGCTCTGATGATTATTACTAGTTAGTTGAGAGTAGTGCAGTCTTGATTTGCTTGGTTTATTTGCATTGTGTAAGGTGAAATTGTTTGATGGTGACAAGGCCTCAACATCAGCTAAACCAGTATAAATTGTTGGAGCTATTTTGTAGTCTATTGCTTCAAAAAGTATTAGGCTTTAGGCCGCCTAGCCGCGATCAGGCACTAGGCCGGCTAGACGCGCGGCCGACATTTGGTGCTTAGGATTAGAAATTAGAACAGATTCTGCACTTAGCATCTAGTGCAAGTGTGTACCACATGATGCAATTTTCGGCACCATCGTTCATTAGATCAAACTATATTTATCAGTTGTTTCAACTGTCATGTTTAGCGTTGTCTTTTTTTTTGTTTCTATATCAGTTCACCTTAGAATTATTATAGTATTTCTAGAAGAGCAAAAAATATCCAAATCAGTTGGTATCGCAGGCCGGGCATAGTATTCAACATTATCTGGGTGACCTGGTTAAAACTCATGCCTGACATGATTGTTTGGGTTCTATTGCATCTTTTTTAGTGTTAGCTGTCCTTTTGGGGGGCTACACGTGCATGCACTTCTGTTGTAATCATGTATCACGACACCTTTCCTTGATTATGTCCATAAAAACACCAAAGGGAATTCTGGAAAATAATACAGATTCTTCAGTTGATGCTTTCGGAATTTTCTAAGCTGGGTACGTGCAAGCCAAGGAAAGAGGAGCTTTAGAAAACAAATTATTCGTTGGAAAGCGAACGCTTAATAACTCGGTAAGCACTTCACACCCGGATGAATTGCGGAAAGCAGAAGCTGAGGTTATCCAGAACTCGCACTTCACATCAGTTCTGTACTCCCTCCGTCCCTATAAACTTATCGCTTTGTAGTTCATTTTTGAACTACAAAGCGACAAGTTCATAGGAACGGAAGGAGTACTAGTCTGACTGTTACTCCCCCGTGGACCAATTCTTTGCAACAAACATTTCTCATGTAAGATTTCCCTGTGCCTAACAACTTTTTGCCAACAAAAAAGTTGAATAATTTCCGCTTCCTTTTTGCAGGAACATTTCAAGCTTGCTGTCACCCATGTAAAACCATGCACTGCAGAACATGACGCAAAAATGACCTGCACAGGACAGAGCTGCGAAGGGTAAGCACAAAGTCCATGTCCATGCATGACCTACCTCTTCTTCTCTCGCTGTTTTTGTTTTCGCCAACAGCAGTTTGATTCCAGCTGCCTCTGGTATGCACCTTTTTGTTTTCCATTTCGTTTGTTTCTGTCCACATACGCCGCCTTGATCGGCGCATTCAAATGTCAGGCCCTCCTGAGCTGTCGCCATTGCATTATTTAGCTTGCAGGCTCTTTAATTGTTCTTTGATCCTAAACCACCCAAATAATAATAGGCACTAAACGGCTGGCTGTCGTCACAAATGATGCTTTCCTCGTGTTTGAGCTGGTTTTATTTCAGATAATGTCCTACATGATACGGACCGACACATAGGGATGTGGGGAATATGTCACATCGTAGATGCACTGAGCAGCCGTGTTGATACACAAGAGTGGTTTAATATATTGTCGAGTTTATTTGAACATTTATACTAAAAAATCAGTGTGTTATCATACCTATCACGATTCGTTTGATAATTTTTTATATGCAGTTGCAGTTGCATCGCGTGTAGAGAACTCTTATGCTCATGACGTTCCGATTAAGGCCTAAATCTTAGACATCCATCTCGCTATCTGCGATACTGCTCCTTAAACAATTTATTATGACGACGTAACTTGGCTTACCTGCTATCTGTGTTCCCTTTCAGATATTCTTGATTTTCTTACGGACTCGTGTAGATTTCTGGAGAAGCTCGCCGTAAGCACAAAACTACCTGGTTTAGCTTACAAAACCACTGTCAGTGTGTGGAATCCTTTGTCGAGACCGAGCGTGCGTCACGCCGGCGGGAGAGCTGTTGCCGAACGCCTGCCTGTAGTTCGAGACAGAACACACAAGCAGGAAGCAGCTTCTCTCGGACGCGCTGACGCACACGGGGACTAGCAAAACTGCCTGGAATGCAGCCAGGTCAAAGGTGCCAAGATTTCGATTCAGAAGTGCCGCCACGTTCGTTCCAGATCGTGAGGCGCGCGGTGGGTGGACCAAGACCGCACAGTCGTATGTCTGCCTGCGTGCCTCTGAATTTCTCGTCTCGTCGTCCTTGGATTCAGAAAATAAACTAAGCGCAGGTCCACGTTCCCGTGCTTCCCCAGTACAGCAGCTTCTGCTCCTCCTACCGTTGTGACGCATCGGAGCCCGTCCAAAACGGCGATGCGCCGATGGGATGGTGACCAACCAACAACGACGCCGGTAGACGAACTGGGAATCGCCGGAAAAGGACCCGGCCGTGGTATCATCTACACGTACTTCACTGCAGCAGAATCGGAACGAACCAACCAAGCATTGGAGCCCGTCCTGTCCAAAGGGGCGATGCGACGGTGACCTCTCCGTTTCTTTTGTATCTTTAGAATAATAAAATTTTAAATTATTTTTTGTTGTAATAATAATAATTTGAAAACGAAGTGCCGTAAAATCTCCGTACTACTGGGTGACAGCACACTGTGAGTTCATCTTCTGCCGCGTATTTTCCTCCTCATCCATGAAAAAGAACGGGTATATGCCATAATTATCCTTTTCCATCCAAAAGAAAAAAAAAACACCAAGAGGTAACAGCAGCCTCATTTAAATATCAATGTCATGGCTCCTACGCCGGCGATCTTCGCCACTGCCTCAACCCCCAACGTCCGCCTCCGTGCCTTAGATCCTCGGTGCAACTTTAATTACAGTAATTAGGACCCACTAATGCTGATCACTGGCTAACCAGAACCACCTTTTTTTCCTTTTTCGCGATATTTCTCGGTTTCCGCTCGCCATTAGTCAGTCCATCCGCTGCCACCAAACTGCCCCTTTCCCTCCGCCCACACCTCTTCCTTTCCTCTCCTGTCCGCCTCTGTTCTAGTTCATAGCGCTTGTAATCCTGTCACTATCACTAGTCCCGAGTTCCCACCTCCTTCTCCGCGTGGAAGATTTCGTGCTTGGGTTGTGGACTCTGATCTCGTTCGCGGCTACCAGACTTGTCTTGGAAAAAGTCCGTCTTTGTGGCTATCTCATCTTGCTGTACTAGTAGTTGTAGGACGGAGGAGTTTGTGGAGAGATTTCTATTTCCTTTTTTGTTCTTGTTTTTTTGATCGGGAAGCCGGGTTGCTTCCACAGAAAACTCAAGGTTGGATTGTTGTTTCCGCTGCCGTCGCGATCCAGTTTGTGGTGGCTCCGGCAGGGGCGGTATTCTGCACGGAAGGCACTGGTCTTCGTGCTTCCTTGGATTCCACGGCAAATCCTGGCTGTGGAGTCGGCAGTCTTGACCGCATTTGAGGCGGTTGCCGAGTAAACGAGCCGCGGAGATGGTGTCAGAAGCGCCCATGGCGGCGGCGGGCGCCAACCTCACGGCGGCGCTGTGCAAGAAGAGCAACCGCGTCGCGCGGGTGCTCGCCTACGCGCTGCTGGAGTGGATCCTCATCGCGCTCCTCCTCGCCAACGGGGTCTTCTCCTACCTCATCGCCCGGTTCGCCGCCTTCTTCGGCCTGGCGCCGCCGTGCGCGCTCTGCTCCCGCCTCGGCGTCGACAGCCTCTTCGAGCCCGGCCGCCACCGCCGGGGCGCTGAGCCCCTGCACCGCGTGCTGTGCGATGCGCACGCCGCTGAGGTATCGCGCCTCGGGTACTGCCGCGCGCACCGACGGCTCGCGGACGCCGGGGAGATGTGCGAGGACTGCGCCGCGGCGGCGGCGCCCGGGAAGGCGCTGCTGTCGTGGATGGGGCGGAGCGAGCTTGGCGAGCGGGACCTCGCCTGCGCCTGCTGCGGGGTGGCGCTCGAGAGCGGCTTCTACTCGCCGCCGTTCTTGCTTCCCAAGCCGGAGCAGCCGCGTGGCTTGGATTGCTGCGCCAAAAAAGGTCACAAAGCTAGTGAAAATGGAGACATGGTCTTTGTGTCCGGTGAAGGCCCTGTGATCGAGCTCTTCGACGAGAAACCATTGGTGGAAGATGACTCATTTGGCATCATTGCTCAGGATGCTGAAATTGCTACCAATGTTGAACGGCTGTTGCCTCTTGAATCGATTGACTCGTTGGCCGTGAGCATGGCTGCAGTGTCATCCAAATCCGCTGGTGAAAGGAAGGAAGTGATTCACCAGGGGGATGTAAGGTGGGACTCCATGGTCCTAGATAACACGGATGATGCCAATGAGGAGAAATCTGTGATGACATCTGATGATAACAAGGTGGGTTGTGTGGTTGATCGGCAGATTGCTGCCACAGTTATTACGCCACCTTGTATTGAGGGGGCATCTGATGATGAGATAAATGCAGGCGAAAGTGCAGATAGCGTTACTGTTCAGCAAGGTAAGACATTCTTCCTCTGATAAATGACTTTATAGCGAGTCATTATCTTTTGGCATTCCAGTTTAGGCATGCTCTGTGATAGAATTGATTGCTTGATTAATCATAGGGTCTCGGTACATATTTATAGATACATAGATGGGCCATATAGGCTAGGCCCAAACACAGTCCAACACCCCCCGCAGTCCCAACATCTAGCTACAACAGATGTTGAGACTGGACCGAAACTCAGAAAATAAAGTCGACGGGAGTCCCTTCGTGAAGATATCGGCAAACTGTGACGTCGTCGGCACGTGGAGAACTCGAACCTCCCCGCGTGCAACCCGCTCACGAACAAAGTGAAGATCAATCTCCACATGTTTCGTGCGCTGGTGCTGAACGGGATTGGTGGAGAGGTAAACGGCGCTGACATTATCACAGTAGACCAACGTGCTCCGGGCGACAGGGGAGTGGAGCTCCTGAAGTAACTGCTGGAGCCAAGACGCCTCTGCTACGCCGTTAGCCACGGCGCGGTACTCCGCCTCAGCGCTGGAGCGAGAAACCACGGGCTGCCGCTTCGAGGACCAGGAGACAAGATTCCCCCCCAGGAAGACGGCGTAGCCAGAGGTGGAACGGCGGGTATCAGGGCACCCCGCCCAGTCAGCGTCGGTGTAGACCACCAACTCTGAAGGCGAGTCACGTCGAAGGAGAAGGCCGTAGTCGATGGAGCCGCGCAGGTACCGAAGAATCCGCTTCATCGCCGTGAGGTGCGTCTCCCGCGGATCATGCATGTGGAGACACACCTGCTGAACCGCGTATGAGATATCCGGCCTGGTGAAGGTGAGGTACTGCAGGGCACCTGCAAGACTCCTGTAAGAGGTGGGGTCGGCGACCGAGGCGCCGTCAGCCGAAGCCAGCTTCGCCTGAGTGTCCACGGGAGTGGAGCACGGCTTACAATCAGCCATGCCCGCTCGCTCGAGGATATCCAGGCAGTACTGGCGCTGGTGGAGGAACAGAGCGTCCGGACGGTGCTCGACCGTAACGCCCAGGAAGTGGTGGAGCTGGCCGAGGTCCTTCATCGCGAACTCGCGCTGCAGTGCGGAGATCGTGCGCTGAAGAAGAGTCGAGCTGGACGCCGTGAGGACAATATCGTCCACGTACAGGAGGAGGTAGACAGTGTCACCCTCATGCCTGTAAACGAAGAGCGAGGTGTCCGACTTGGCCTCGACGAAGCCAAGCGAGGCCAGGAAGGAGGCGAACCGGCTGTACCAAGCCCGAGGCGCCTGCTTCAGCCCGTACAGAGACTTGTTCAGCCGGCAGACCAAGTCTGGACGGGCTGAATCGACGAACCCTGTCGGCTGACTGCAGTACACCGTCTCTGTCAGCGTCCCGTGAAGGAAGGCGTTCTTGACGTCCAGCTGGTGGACAGGCCAAGAACGCGAGAGAGCCAACGACAGAACAGTCCGTACTGTCGCTGGCTTAACCACCGGACTGAAGGTCTCGTCGTAGTCCACTCCAGGGCGCTGAGTGAAGCCCCGAAGTACCCAACGAGCCTTATATCTCTCCAGGGAGCCATCCGCCTTCCTCTTATGCGTGAAAACCCACTTGCCTGTGACAACGTTGCCACGGGAAGGACGGGGAACCAGGTCCCATGTCCGGTTGGCAAGTAGGGCCGCATACTCCTCCTCCATAGCGCGGCGCCAGTGAGGGTCAGCGAGGGCGCCACGGACGGAGGTCGGTATAGGTGAAACCGAAGAGGAAGTGGATGGTGTCGGTGTCGTCGAAGAGAGTACCACTCCGGAGAACCTCTCAAGAGGCCGGAGAACCCCAGCGGCACGTCTAGTCACCATCGGGTGAACGTGTCCTGGGTCCCGGTGAAGTAACGGTGGGTGGTACACCGAGGGCTCCGGACGCGCAGGCGTAGAGGCACCAACCCGCTCCCGTCGCTGGTAGACAAGAGCAGGATCGGCGAAACGTGGAACAGGGGCCGCGCGTGGCGCAGCGGGGGACGCGGGAGCCGGAGTAGTCGTCGGGTCCCCGCACAGCGCAGGAGTCGAGGCCGGAGACGCCGAGGCCGCGCGTGGCGCAGCTGTGGGGGTCGCCGGGGCCGCGCGTGGCGCGGGAGTCGAGGCCGGAGACGCTGGGGCCGCGCGTGGCGCAGCCGTAGGGGACGCAGGGACCTCGTGTGCCGCAGGAGTCGAGGTCGGAGACACCGTTGCCGCGCGTGGCGCAGCTGTAGAAGGCGCCAGGACCTCATGTGGTGCAGGAGACGAGGTCGGTGACGCCGGGGCCGCGCGTGGCGCAGCAGGAGACGTCGGTGCCACACGTGGTGCGGCACTCGTCCCCAGGGTCGACGGAGCCTGGGCACCAACCCGCACTCGTCGCTGGTAGACGAGAGCAGGGTCAGTGAACCGCCGAGTCGTGGCCGTAGGAGGCACAGCCGGAGTCACCACAGGTGTCGGTGCTGCATAAGGTGCAGCTGGCGACGTCGTGGGAGCCACCTGGGGGCTGGTGGGTGATGTACCTGCAAAAAAAGGCCAAGGCAGCTGTGGTGGGGCAGCCTCGGTGTCAGTAGAAAAAAGCGAGTCCAGCTCTGCAGCTGAACTAGAGGTGGAGGAAGAAAAGGGGAAGGATGACTCGTCGAAGACGACGTGCCGAGAGATCAAAATGCGGTGGGTAGAGAGGTCGAGGCACCGGTATCCCTTATGCTCAAGGGAGTACCCAAGGAAGACACACCTAGTAGAGCGGGGCGCAAGCTTATGTGGAGCAGTGGCGGAAAGATTAGGGTAGTAGGCGCACCCGAAGACACGGAGGTGGTCGTAGAGAGGAGTAGTGCCATACAGGGCAAAGAAAGGAGTCGGTGCCCGAATCGCCTTGGTGGGAAGGCGGTTAAGGAGGAAGGTGGCAGTGTGAAGTGCCTCTACCCAGTAGCGAGCGGGGATGGATGCCTGAAACATCAAGGAACGCATGACATCATTAGTGGTGCGAAGCATGCGCTCAGCCTTGCCATTCTGAGGAGATGTGTATGGGCAAGACATGCGTAGCTGTGTGCCATGTGTAAGGAGAAAGTCACGGAGTCGCGAGTTGTCAAACTCTCGTCCGTTGTCACACTGGAGAGCACGAACAGTACGCCCAAACTGTGTGGAAACCCAAGTGAAGAAGTGAGAGAGAGTATCAAAAGTCTCAGATTTCAGACGTAATGGAAAAGTCCAAGAGAAATGTGAGAAATCATCGAGTACCACCAAATAATATTTAAACCCCGAGACACTGGTAACAGGAGATGTCCACAAATCGCAATGGATAAGATCAAAAATATGTTGCACATGAGACACAGAAGTGGAAAAGGGAAGCCTAACATGACGACCAAGCTGACAAGCGTGACACAATGACTCATGTGTGCCCCTAGTACACGAGATAGCTGAACTACTAGACAACTTCGACATAGCATCAGCGCCAGGGTGACCAAGCCGACGGTGCCAAGTAGCGGACGAAGCTGTCGTAGCCAGAGCAAAAGACGAAGACGCAGCGGAAGAAGGAAGTCGAAGAGTGTACAGGGGCCCCGGACTATCACATCGAAGAAGAAGACGCCGGGTGGAAAGATCCTTCACAGACAAACCAAAAGGATCAAACTCAACAGAAATATTATTATCAGTGGTGAAACGACGAATGGAAAGTAAATTTTGAATAATGTCTGGAGCAACAAGAACATTATTAAGATGGAATGAACCCGGAGAAACTGAGTCACCTACTGAGGTGACTGGAAGAACGGATCCATTTCCAACAACGATCGATGAAGGAAAAGACGGATGAGGTGTGTGTGTAGAGGAGAGAATACCAGCATCTGGGGTGGTGTGGTAGGAGGCGCCAGAATCAGCCACCCAATCAGTAGTCGGTGGTGTAAGGTGCATGGTGCTGAAAGAAGACGCCAAGTCCTGACGGTCCCACCACATGGGCGGCTCCTGGAGAGGTGCTGGTGGCTCCGAGTGCCCAGCGGGGTAGGAAGCACCGCCGTAGGCTGGAGTGGGCGTGCCAGCCACAGGGCGACCAGGTCCACCATAGCCCGGGTGGGCTACGTACGCAGCCGGAGGACGAGGCTGGCGCGGAGTGGAGGAAGTCGGTGGCGCCCCAAGAAGACCCGGAGACGGTCCAGGCCACATAGAGATCTGGCCAGTCCACGGGTTATACGGTGTGGGCCAGGGCGCACCTCCCTGGCCAGTGCCACCAGTACCACCACCAGTAGGAGCAGTGGACGTAGGAGTGCTGCCAGCACCTCGTCCTGTGCGCCTTCCGCCGCGACGTCGACGAGTACCACCCCCAGAGCCAGCAGAGGCACCCGGGGCGGTAGGTGGAGTAGGCGGTCGCGGTAGTGGTCCCCCAGAAGACGGTGGGCGGGGGGGCTGCCCGGAGCCATAGAAGGCTGTGGCAGACCCAGAGGTAGCAGGCCCACCCGTCGTGATCTCCTCAAGCTCAAGATCAGACCAGACCTTCTTGAAGGTCGGTGGAGGCTCCATCCGGAGAAGCCAGAAGCGAAGATGGCTGAAGCGCTCGTTCAGGCCGTGAAGGACCCGAAGAACTAGAGTGCTGTCAGCGACCGGCTCGCCAAGGTCGCGCAGGGAGTCAGCCATGCCCTTCATCTCTCCACAGTAGGCCGAGATGGAGCGGTCACCCTGCACTGTAGTCTGGAACCGTGCGTTAATGTGAAGAGCCCGAGTCGCACGGTTCCCCAAGAAGTGGTGCTCCAGGATCTGCCAAGCCTGGCGCGCGGTCCCCCCACCGCGCTGTCCGACAAGCTTGTACAGATCATCGGCGAGAGTGCCCAAGATCCAAGCAAGAACCAGACTGTCCATGCTGATCCAAGAGTCATCCCACGGGGCGTCGTCCTGCTGGACGTGGTCCGCAAGCTGGTACCGCCGTAACGTGAGGAGGAACTCGTTACGCCAGCGGGCGTAGGTGGTAGAGGTACAACTCAGAACAGTCGGCACTAGGGTCCGAATGTTCTGAACTCCAGCCGCCTGGGCGTGTAGGGCGGCGGTGAGCGACGCCGAATATGCGGAGTGCACACCGGTGTCCAAGGCGGGCTCGTACGTCGCGCCCGACGGTCGGTGAGCGCTCTCCTGGATCTGGTGCGAGAGAGCAGCCGCCGAGGCGCGCTCCTGCTCTAAGGCAAGAGCGAGTGCCCGCTCGCGATCGCGAGAGGCAGCCAGAGCCGCGAAGACACTGGAGGTGTCCGCGGCCGGAACAGTAGCAGGTCCGGAGCCTGTCACGAAGGCGACGGCAGTGGGGCCGGCAAGTGGTCCGCCGGCGGAGGGACCAGTCGCATCGCCGTACGAAGGCCATGCGACTGGTCCCTCCGCGTGAGAGCGCCGCTGCGACACTTGGCCAGGCCCCACTGCCGTCGCCTTCGTGACAGGGATCCGGACCTGCTACTGTCGGCGCGGACCTCCAGTGTCTTCGCGGCTCGGGCTGCCCTCTCGCGATGCGCGTCAGGGCCACTCGCTCTTGCCTTGAGCGGCTGGAGCGCGCCTCGGCGGCCAGGGGGACTGGCGGCGTGGGGGGTGCCGGCCAGGAAGCGGCCGCCGGCGGCGGCGTTGGCGGCGGCCAGGGAGGGGGGGGGGGCCCGCCTGCGGCGGCCCTGGCGGCGGCGGCGGTCGCGCAGGGGAGGGAGGCGGCGGCCAGGGAGGGGGGGGGGGCCCGCCTGCGGCGGCCCTGGCGGCGTCGGCGGCTGCACAGGGGAGGGAGGCGGCGGCCAGGGAGGGGGGGAGTCCGCCTGCGGCGGCCCTGGCGGCGGCGGCGGCGGCTGTGCAGGGGAGGGAGGTGGCCGGGAGGGGGGCGGCCAGAGAGCGGCCGCCGGCGGCCAGGGAGGGGGCGGCCTCGCCGGCGGCGGCGGCGGCGGCGGCGCAGGGGAGGGCGCCGGCCATGGGGGGGGGGGGCGGCTAGGGTTAGGGTTAGGGTGGGATTAGGGTTTGGCTAATGATACCATGATAGAATTGATTGCTTGATTAATCATAGGGTCTCGGTACATATTTATAGATACATAGATGGGCCATACAGGCTAGGCCCAAACACAGTCCAACACTCTGGCTAAAAATGTTACCTTTTTTCAATTGATTCACTGCATTTGTATTTATTGTGCCTGCAATTCTTGCTGAATTTATACTTCTGCCAGTCATCTGAGTGCGGAACTAGAATGTTGTTTTCTCTAGCGAATTGAAATTGTGCTTCTGCTTGAGATGTTTACTGAGCTATTGCACTCCTTTTTGTTATGCTTGATTTTAGATAGCACTAATATATCCGTTTAAAATAGAAGGAAACCCATGCCACTTAAATTTTATTCTGGTTGAAGTTGCTCCATGCTGTTTTTCCCGCTTCAAGTTACTAAGAAATCCACCTTATTTTGCAAATCTTAACGCAGCTCTGGAAGACAGTGAACTGAAACATAAGGGTACAGAAGTATCAATTGGTGATGAGATATGTGAGAATGAGCAAGTTGATCAGGCTGCTTTACATCAGGACTTGTGTACCATGCCAATGAATCCCTGGGAGTATGAATTTGTTGAGAAGTTAGACAGAAGTATTGCGCTGGAGAATTTGAAAGAGGCTGAATTAAATCATAAAGTGGTTTCTATTCCAATGGAAGCTGCTGTGCTTGTCTCTGCAACTTCATATGAGAATTTTGAGGATAAGCTTGTTCAACATGCTGAATTGAATCAGAAGTTGGATTTAATACCAACATATCCCAGGGAGCGTGCTGATGAAGAACTTGAAGGGGACAAAACTGCAGAGGCTGGGCTGGAACAAGAATGTGATCTCGTGCCAATTCATTCAGGGGAACATGTTTGTGTAACTTCATATGGTCATACTGACAATGAACATGTGGAGGTGAAGCAGAAATCCAGTTCTGTGATAGCAGATGTTCTGGACCACATATCAAACACTTTTGACGATGACAAAAACACAGGGAATGGTAAGTTGCCGTGGTCATTATAATGCTGTGTTTATTTCTAACAGTTTGATGCATTCTGATTATTATTTCTTTATCATTGTGTAAATTTGATCTTGATTCTTACCTTTGAGCAGAAGATACTGAAGAGGACCTGACAGAAGCTGCTCTACCAATCTTGCACCAGATTTCCTACAAACCTTTGACAATCCTAGACAAGTTATCTCCTGATCATAGTGTTATGGGAGAAGAGAGAGCTCCTGATACGCCAACTCATATTGAAGGTATATGTGACTCGCGAGAATTGCTGGATTCGAAAGCAGTGATTTCTGATGCTAAGTCTACAGATTCTAGCGTTGCTACTGTGCCTTCTGATCTGGAAAACACTGAATTGGTGAGTATAGATGAACTAAAAACTGCTTTGGCAGCTGCATCCAAGTCATTGAACAATCTATATGCTGAACTGGAAAATGAGAGGAATGCAGCTGCTATATCTGCTGATGAGACCATGGCAATGATAAACCGTTTGCAAGAACAGAAAGCTGCAATGCAGATGGAGGCAATTCAGTACCAGCGCCTTATGGAGGAACAGTCAGAATATGATCAAGAAGCACTGCAGAGACTGAATGAATTAGTTGTGAAGAGAGAGAAAGAGAAGCAAGATCTGGAGAGAGAGCTTGAACTGTATCGCCACAAGGTTCATCTCTATGAGGCAAAGATGAGAAAAATGTCCAGGCACAAGGCTGATGACCAGAATGGGTCATCGTCATCTTCGTCGAGTGCCGAGGACAGTGATGACCTTTCACAAAGCTTCTATGAAGGTGATGAATCTGCCCATGGTATTAATGGCAGCAGTGGGAGTATTCCTACTGATGTTCTACATGACACTGCTAGACATTTGGTTACCCTTGATGGCTCACTAGCTGATTTTGAGGAAGAGAGGCTCTCCATATTGGATCAGCTCAAGGCGCTCGAGGACAGGCTTTTTGACCTCGATGATGAGGAATCTGAATTAACGAAGATGGAAAAGCATTTGTCAGAAGGAAACAATTTAAACAATGTTTCAAATGGTTTCTCTGATGATGATGATAGCTGCTTTAAACTTCATGATAAAAGAACAGGCTTAAGTTATAAAGGAAAGAAGCTCCTCGTGCTGTTTGATGATGCTGGCGTGGAAGCTGGCAATCTTCTAACTAAGCAAGGTGATGAGGTAGATCATTCAACAGAAGTCACATTGGAACTTGCTAGAGAGCAAGATAAACTTGCAATTGCCAGTGAAACCGATCAGGTCCATGAGAGGCTACATGCTCTTGAGGCAGATAGGGATTTCATAAAACAGTGTGTTAGGTCCTTGAAAGGGGGAGGTAAAGGCTTTGATCTTCTTCAGGAGATCTTGCATCATCTTCGAGACCTGAGAAGGATTGAGCAACTTGCAAGAAACTCTGGAGAGCTTTCTCCCCATTATCTGCATCCTTACACAGACTAAAGGTAAAATGATGCATTTTTTATTTATGTTTTCTGAATTTTCTTTTCCACATGGAGATTGAGTGCAGTGCAATCACTGTTACTTTTTTTCAGTGTTTTTGAGGCGACGCCTAGGCGACCAGGCGCACCCGCCTGGACGTCATGGCCAGGCGCCTGGTCGCCTAGGCATCCAGGCGACCTTTTAAAACACTGTTTTTTTTTTGTGCTAAAAGAATTAGTTCAGTGCAAGTTCTTACACGATGAATATACAAAGTACCACTTTGCTAAAAGAAGGGGTGCATCCCAACATGTCCGTTGCAAAAATCTAAATCCTGCACTAAACTTGTGTGCCTAAAAGCACCACATTCTATCCCAAATGAATTCTGCTAGAACCCTAACTCTTCCTTGTTTCCAGATTGGTCGAAGAACCTCGTGATCTTGGTCCGACAAACATAGTTTGAAGATGGAAACCATACAACAATGATAAGTTAAAAAAGATTGGCAACTAACTAGTATTATCATTCCAGAAATTTGGTTTCATGCCAGGAGGAAAAGGAGCTCCTTCTGGATGCCATCACAGTCGGTTTGGCCACACAGTTCGGAAGGCAGATCGTGGAGCAATTTTGCCTTCCAACAAGGTGCAGGGGTTTTATGGACCACCTCGCACGTTCTCTTTTTTTTTTCATGGGGTTCCATGCTTTTGCCCAAGGGCAAGAGGGGTTGGTGAGCGGCCCCCATGGGTTGTGTTATGGCAGCAATCATGGCTTTGTGAGAGCTTTGGAATTCATTAACACGGAACATGTAACTACCAGCTTTGGTGCCAGGTAGAGTGGGTATAAAAAGGCTTTAAAAAGGAAAGAAAAGTAGTCCAAGTTGGCTTAAGTTGTTCTAGCCATTTTGTTCATGTATATTTTCTAGCTGTATCAAATGTAATGTGATTCTGGCTTTTGGAATGGTGCGGTGTTGAGTGCACAGCATGATGGTTTGATGAGAGCATCGCCGTGCCTGCTGCTTCTTTGTTCCTTTCTCCTTTTATTTTGGATACACAAAGAGGTGCTTTTGACACATTTGATTATTAATTATGGCATGGTGAGATCAACAAGCATTATTGGTTGAGCTGTCCTGAATCATGATACGACCAGTTGGTCGCTGGCCAGTGCAATATGCCTGGATGCAGCTCACCAAACAGTCTGTTGGGTGGACCTGCCCTACCATGTTCTGACGTCGCCGTTGCATGAACGAGGCATGCTTCTGAATATCTTGCATTCTGGCACTGGTACTGACATAGTCACATAGGCTTGACAACAACAGCTTCTCGTGCATTAACAGAAGCTGATCTCTCAGCTTCTTGACGGGCCATATGCTAGATTGCTAGTCCAGCACGAACGTTGTGGATCGGATCTTTCAGTGCTCGTGTAGTTTTCTGCAGTGTAGAGACTGCACTACAACCTTGATTGAGAAGGGCCGGACATGTTCGCGAGATGCCATCTCGTTCTCGCCTCACTGAACTGACATGACACAGATGATTGCTTTGGACTCACGCATCGATCGAGAACGAGGAGAGACATCACTCCAGCAGCAGGCTCTGTTCTGTTCCTACCTTGAGCGAGTACTACCGTTGCATGTGGAGTGTGGGAAGGCGAGTAGCAGTGTAGCACGTGCGGTTAGTAGAACCGGAAACAGGCATTCGTTAAGACAAATTATAATCTTGAAACACTGCCATTGAGTACAGATACTTACTTGATATTTACGTTCATTTTAAGATGGAAATGTCTCATTTGCCACTAAGCCTATCTGATTGTCCACGTCTCGACCTGGCAGTACAGACTACCCTAACTACATACAAATCACTTTTTGGGATTAGTACAGACATGAACACAGGGAGGTGCTGACACATGTCACGATGTCATTGGTGTGGATCGGAGGTGGAAGAACAAGAACCGGTTTCTAAATTTTAAGTATATTGATTGAACATTTCATGTATACCGTGTTAACAGTTCAGATTTGCTATGTCAACATTTTTTACAAAAATGTTAAATAAGTTCTTTTAAAATGTTACACACGGAATTAAGAAAATGTTGTTTCTGTTATTTGAAAATATTGAATGTTGCTTGATGGGCTAATTGAGCCAGAATGGTCAGATCTACATGTTTCTCTTATAGGATAAGGGAGGTTCGCACGCAATATGGACTGTGAATACAGGTTTGCTGTACTTGGCCCACCAAAAGAATAGGCCGATGCAAGTGGCTCGGCCTCCCAACGCAAAACCGAGCCCATATCGGCTCCCCAGCCTAGCGCTATCGCTGTCTGGCCCGACACGGCCCAAATCCGTGAGTCGGTAAGAGTTAGTACTTCCGCCTAGCGCGCAGACAGGTAAAGCAACCAGTTGCTCACTTCCGCTCTCTCAAAACAAGGTTAATCAGTCTGTTGCCCACTTGCCCTGTGCTGTGCATTACCCAACCCGCCCGTCCGCCGCACAAACCCTTGCTACCCCCCGCCTCGCCGCCGCCATGAAGCGCTCCGCCGACGGTATGGAGGCGACGAAGCCGGTGTTCCTCAGCAAGGCGGAGCGGGAGCGCCTCGCCCTCGAGCGCCGCCAGGCCGCCGTCTCCGACCAGCGCCGCTCCGCGCTCGACCTGGTCCAGTCCCTGCCCCGGCCTCCGCCGCCGCCGTCCAGCGCCAACCCGCCGCCTCGCGAGGCCTCCAACTCCTCCTCCCACCGCGACTCCTCCGACCGGGACCGCGACCGCGACCGCCGCCGCGACGACGACTCCCGCCGCGACCGGGATCGAGATCGGGAGCGAGACCGCGACCGCGACCGGGACGATTCCTCCCGCCGGGACAGAGACCGAGGCCGCGACCGGGACAGGGATCGTGAGCGAGACCGAGACCGGGACAGGGAGCGTGGGGACCGGGACAAGGACAGGGAGAGGGAGCGTCTGGAGAAGGTGGCGGAGCGCGAGCGGGAGAAGGAGCTCGAGGCCATCAAGGAGCAGTACCTGGGGTCCAAGAAGCCCAAGAAGCGGGTCATCAGGCCGTCAGAGAAGTTCCGCTTTTCCTTCGACTGGGAGAACACTGAGGACACCAGCCGCGACATGAACGCGCTCTACCAGTCACCGCACGAGGCCCGACTGCTCTTTGGCCGGGGCTTCCTTGCAGGCATTGACCGCCGTGAGCAGAAGAAAACAGCTGCAGCACATGAGAAGGAGACCCGCCTCGAGCTGCGGCGCAAGGCCGGTGAGGAGTACCGCCCAGAGGATGATGCAGCAGATAAGAAGAAGGCTGCTGCAGCTGATATGTATGATGCCTTTGACATGCGTGTGGACAGGCACTGGTCTGATAAGGCGCTTGAAGAGATGACCGACCGGGATTGGCGTATTTTCCGTGAGGACTTCAATATCTCTTACAAAGGATCTCGCATTCCCCGGCCAATGCGGAAGTGGAGTGAGAGCAAGCTTGGGAGTGAGCTGCTTCGTGCTATTGAGAAGGCTGGGTACGAGAAACCATCACCAATCCAGATGGCTGCCATTCCACTTGGTCTCCAGCAGCGTGATGTCATTGGTATTGCTGAGACAGGTTCTGGGAAGACTGCAGCATTTGTTCTCCCTATGCTGTCTTATATTACCCGCCTTCCACCCATAAGCGAGGAGAATGAGGCTGAGGGTCCCTATGCTGTTGTCATGGCGCCTACTCGTGAGCTTGCTCAGCAGATTGAGGAAGAGACTGTGAAATTTGCGACCTATCTAGGGATTAAGGTTGTGTCCATTGTTGGTGGTCAGTCCATTGAGGAGCAGGGATTCAAGATTAGGCAGGGATGTGAGATTGTAATTGCAACACCTGGTCGGCTTCTTGATTGCTTGGAGAGGAGGTATGCTGTGCTCAACCAGTGCAACTATGTTGTGCTTGATGAGGCTGATAGGATGATAGATATGGGCTTTGAGCCACAGGTTGTTGGTGCCCTTGACGCAATGCCATCAAGTAACTTGAAACCGGAGAATGAGGATGAGGAGCTCGATGAGAAGAGGATTTACAGGACTACTTATATGTTCAGTGCCACCATGCCACCTACGGTGGAGCGTCTTGCTAGGAAATATCTCCGGAACCCAGTTGTTGTGACTATTGGTACAGCTGGCAAGACCACTGATCTTATCACCCAGAATGTCATCATGGTTAAGGAATCAGAGAAGATGTCACGGCTCCAGAAGATACTCACAGACCTCGGAGACAAGACAGCCATTGTGTTCTGCAACACTAAGAAGACAGCGGACATGCGTGCTAAGGATCTGGACAGGGCAGGTTTTCGTGTCACAACCCTACATGGAGGGAAATCACAGGACCAAAGAGAGATCAGCCTCGAAGGATTTAGAAACCGCCGGTTCAATGTTCTTGTGGCTACTGATGTTGCAGGGCGTGGTATTGATATCCCAGATGTTGCACATGTGATTAACTATGAGATGCCTAGTTCAGTTGACACGTACACTCATCGCATTGGAAGAACAGGACGTGCAGGAAAGAAGGGTGTGGCAACTTCATTTTTAACTCTGGAGAACACTGATATTTTCTTTGATCTGAAACAGATGCTTATACAGAGCAACAGTCCTGTGCCACCTGAACTTGCTAGACATGAGGCATCTAAGTTCAAGCCAGGCTCAGTTCCTGATAGACCTCCAAGACGAAATGACACTGTCTTTGCTAGTCACTGAAGCAATCTATCTAACGCAAAAGGGGCTGACTTCTGCAATACTATGAGGGCAACTTCTTCTGAAAAGAGAGGGATCTAGATTATTAGTTACGAGGTACAAACACTGTGGTTACAACCATTTTATTTTTTGTCACAAACCGATCTTGCGTTCCACAACTTTATAATATGTTTTTATGATGGTTTAGCTCTGAACATGTTATTTATTGTATCATAACCGTGGTCCATGGTGCTTTATGAATCCTCTTACTGTACTAGGTCGGTAGCAAATTGCTTCAGAGCTATTTGTTTATCATTTTTGCAGAGGGCCCTTATTGTGTCTGATCTTCACTGTGGAGATTTATCAGAATGATTCTCGTAGCATTCTTAGTCCCAAGAGGTGCTGATTTATTTTTATTAGCTTTTATTTTGCAGATCCAATAATGTGTGTCAATACCGGATCTAGAGGTCCATCATGCTCTCTCTTGGAAGCTGATTAAGTTACAAACACGTAGGCAGTTGGATATCAGATAGGTCCTGGGAAGGTACCATCTTCACTCTGTCTGTTCCACTCGACGACCTGCAATTCAGCGTCGAGCTTAGATGGATCGAGGAAAAGGAAACAAACGACGGGGCACCGCTGCGCAAGCAAACCCAATCTGTCGGGCAGAGCGACCTGTAACAGCGCTGGAACTTGTCGCACTTGGACCGGTGTTCGTCTTCCTTATTTTGAACGGCGACTGCTCAGGATTTCTCTTTCAGCGTTAACGCGCTAGCCAATCTACATGTACTCATGTACTGTATTAGTTTGTGTATAGACAATGTATTAATCTAGTACGCATATTAGCTTCAGTCAGGCTCGATGTTATCCGCCTTTTTGCAAGCCTGAATGAAATATTTCTCTAAGAAAATGTGCTATGGGGTCACCTTGCTCTGTCCGCCCAGCATTGCCAATTCCATGCTACAGTCACGTTTATTTGTGCGGTGCTAGCAGCGAGGACGAAGCCGTCAGCTGCAGGTAGTACCATCGCAGCGCGTGCCCATGGAAACAACAGGTGATGATAAACAGGATAAGCCATTGTGCGTGTATGTGGCCCAATTTCACTCAGAGGAAAACAGCCAAAATGGGGCTGATAATCTCAGGCAGAGGAGAAGGGACGCGCGGTCATCCGAACACACCCAACCCAAGGAGCACCGCGCCACCATGGCCACCTTCCTGGGCACCTCGCCGGCCATCCTCGCCCGCCCCGTCGCCAAGCCGCACGTCTCCTGCGCGCAGTCCTCGCGCCCGCCCAGCAGCCAACCGCCCAACGGCGAGCAGCAGCCGCAGCCACAGCAGTCCGTGCAAGCGCAGCCGCAGGCGGCGCCACCGGCAAGGCCGAGGCGCGCGGCGGGGGGCGCGGACTCGACGGACTGGGTCGCGTCGTCGCTGACGCGGCGGTTCGGCATCGGCGCCGGGCTGGCGTGGGTGGGGTTCCTCGCCGTCGGCGTCGTGTCGGAGCAGCTCAAGACGCGCTTCGAGGTCGCGCAGCAGCAGGCCAACACCAAGTCAGTGTCCGTCCCTTCATTGAATCATCCTCGCGCGCTCGCTACTTCGTACGTACTCCTACTTCAGTAGGAAACGGCGCCATTCATGCGGGGGCATCTGGACGTGTGTCGCGTGCAGGGACGTGGAGCAAGAGCAGGAGGTCGTCCTGCCCAACGGGGTCCGGTACTACGAGCTGCGCGTCGGCGGCGGCGACGTCCCGCGTCCCGGCGATCTGGTGGTGATCGACCTGCAGGGCCGCGTAGTCGGCGGCGAGGCGTTCGTGGACACGTTCGGCAAGGGCAAGCGGCCGCTGGCGCTGGTGATGGGCTCCAGGCCGTACACTAGGGGCGTGTGCGAGGGCATCGAGTACGTTTTGCGGTCCATGAAGGCCGGCGGCAAGCGGCGGGTGGTGGTCCCGCCGAGCCTCGGGTTCGGCGACGACGGCGCCGACTTCGGGGAGGACGGCCCGCAGATCCCGCCCGGGGCCACGCTGGAGTACATCGTGCAGGTCGATAAGGTGTCCATCGCGCCAGCTTGAGTAGATAGAATCAGATCAACGTTGTACTGTGTCGTGCATTTGCGGCACAGCTCAGCAGGCACTTTGTCCGCAAGTTTTCGTTTGGTTTTACAATCAAATCTCCCAAAGAAGTGAATATTCTCAGAACTTGCACACTGATTTCTTACTGGGTTGCTTGTGTAGTAAACAAACTAATACAGGAGCTGTAAAGCTACAGGTCCGGTCACCCGATATAATGACACAGACAGATACCAAAATACCACGGTTACACAACACGTAAAAACTGAGAATACGTGTACTCACAATTGGTTCAGAATCCACTTGATAGTTCAGCACTGTGAACATTGCAGATCATTTATAAACACAGGCAACAGGCACAAACGAAAATCGAAGTTTTATTACTCCAGGCGCTGCTGCTGCTATGAAAAACAGCTGCTGCTGCTATGAAAAACAAGTGATCAATACACGGAGAAATTTCACGGTGAACCCTTGGAAATAAAGGGCCAATGAATCGCACGTTCACAATAACGGTTCAGACATACATAACATACATGTTTGTCACTGAAGATCACCAGGAAAATGTATATGTGCCAGTTAACTAACAGGATCACCAGCCGGTCCAGGGTTGTAGAGGGGGAGCTCAAGGAGGAATGCTACCTTGAACCATGCAGGCAGGGCTCCGTACACAACAGGTGGCAGTGGGATCAGAGGGCTGCACAGAAAAATCAGCACATAAATCGGTCACTTTCCACTGTTAGAAATCAGAATTCTGGAGTAAGATTAGAGCAATAACAAGTGTAAGAACGTTTACCTTGTTCTGTTCTTATATATACGGTACTCCTCCAATCGTCCATAGCGCTTATCAGCAGATGACTTCACGAAACAAATAGGAACGATAGGATGCATCAGTGCCATGCAAGTAATACAGCAATTAGCAAATGACGTTAGGATGCCTGAGAACAGTTACTAACCTCAAGAAGTGGGATTCCACTTAGGAAAAGAAGCAAAAGTGTCAGGAATATAGGTCCAAGGATCACAAGCCATTCCACATCTGAGAGAACTGGGGTTGATGCTACAAAGACCCCCCACCAAAGGAATATCTGCATAAAATAAAATTGTTGAATATATGACAGGAAATTTACAAATTTGGCGCATAAAGAAAAATGAATCTGCATCATAAAGGGTGCATTTAGAACATGTTGCACTTGCATTACAAATTCACAAGGATGAAGACAACATTATGCACTGAGATCACCACACCAATTAGCTACTCAAAGCCAGCAAATCTTAACCTTCATATATATAACCAAACTGACTTAACTAACCTCCCCAAAGTAATTCGGGTGGCGGGAATACTTCCAAAGACCTGCATCACACCATTTCCCCCTATTGCTTGGATTATTCTTGAACATAAGCTTCTGCTGATCAGCTGTTGCTTCCACACATATCCCGACCAACCACATTATCCAGCCAATAATATCCCTGGCTTCGATCGAGGGGTTTTTGTCACTTGCATTCACAACAGTGACGGGCAAGCTGACAGTCCAAACCCAAACAGCCTGCCCAGTTTTCAAAAGAAAAAAAATAGCCTGATGAGGGTTTCTTGAGATAGGCATGAAAAGATTTAATAGTACTCTACCAGCAAACTGCAAAAGTTACCTGGAAAATCCAGAATACTGCTAACTTTCCCAAATTATTGCGCATATTATCAAATCTACGATCTTCGCCCCATTGCATAATCCTGGAAATCACTAAGACAGAAAAGTGTTAGCAACTTTGAAAACATCAACATGCGGTCAAGCAGAGGATTGATTATATATCATACCTCATTAGTAAGAAAAGTCCTAGACGAAGCCCCCAAATTACAACAAACACTGTCAGCACAATCTGAAATAGGGGTTTACCAGTTCAGGAGATGCACAGATTATAATAATCATGGTTCCGTCTTCCAGAAGAATATTACGAATAACTTAAACTGAAACGACATAGGAAAGTCATTATCTTTCTCGATTTCCCTCTAAAGGGAAACATGGTGAATCTTTAGATTCTATACTCTTCTAGTTTGATCTTAATCTGTGGCCTCTTCCCAAATATAAACAAAAAAAGTTTCTTATGTGGAACAAAACATGCCTATTTTACATGTATACTAACCTGGTTTTTTTGTGCAAAAAAAATCCATCATAAAGGAAAAGTAGAAGTTGGTCTGATTCAGCAAAGTGAACAACCATACCTGACGGAAATGCCATGCTCCCTTCAAGGCTATTGTTAGTATGGCAATTATGACAAAATTTGTACTGCCTACAAAAAGGAACACAAGTTTTTTTCTGAGGAATAGAAAGGAATAGACATCATTAGGGCGGAAATGTAACAAGTATCACACTATAGAGAACTGATCAAGCTTACATGTTTGTACACAAACAACCGAGTTTATATCTAGCTACTTTATCCAGAAGGCAAGGTTGTCGATTAAATAGGGAGGACAGTTTTCACTAAGTTCATATGTGCAGCAACCGATCTTATAAGCTATCGCACACCAGGAGCTGATGACACCTAAGAAGATATTATTATTGGATGCCAGTGATCCGCATCAGGCGGCTGCAGTTAGTAGGTTGGTTGGAGCAACAAAAGCCACACAAATGGTGATAAAGAAGTCTGAAATAAATCGCCCTAACTGTCAGCGAAGACCCAACTAGCCTTTCATAAAAATCAATCACGACTAAGGAGTTTGTTCACATTCACCACTGGAGTCCTGCAAGCAATTGCTACGAATCTACGACTAACCAGGGCCAGAGAATGGATACAGCACCACGATTCATCCGAGTCCAAATAATTCGCGAGGCTGAAGCGCTTACCGGCGAAATCGGTGACCTTGTCGAACCGGAGGAGCGCCGTGACGATGAAAAAGAGCAGCTGGTACCCCACCTATCGACACCACCAGAAACGGAGCGGGAGATATCAGAACGTTAAGGAGAACGGATTTACAGAGGGTAGAGAAGAAGAATTGAAGAGAAGAGGAAGCGGGTGGGTGAGTTTACAGTGACGATAGCGGTGAGCGCCAGGAAGTGCGAATCCAGCACGGTTCCCATCGCTGCCCGCTCCTGCTTCCCTCCCCGCGGCTCCTGCTAACGGAGTTGTTAATCAATTCAGGAGAAGCAGGGAGTTTTGGCGACGGCTGCAACGGGCGTCGTCGTCCTCCTCCCCAGCCCCCGGCGGACGGTTCTGTGGCCAGGGCTGAGACAGGGAGGCCGGTTGTGGACTGGACCAACCCGCGCGGATACTTGCGACGCGGGTAATGCGAATGCAGAATGCTTGGCCCAAAGTGAACCTACGTCGCGGCGAATCTGACTTTTCTCGCAAATTTGATGGAGTCGAACTTTCATAGAATAGGTTTTAGCATGAGGATGTAGATTCATACAACAGGGGATTTAAATTTATCAAATTTCAAAACTGAAATTCTGCAATCCTCGATGAACAATGTCAACGGACCCTACCATTTTTTCAGAACTATTATCTGCGAGTTCAAAGGCGCATTCGGAATTCAGAAGTTCATTGAATCTCTACATGATTTTCGAGCAGCTTAGACACAGTTACCTAGCAGAGACGTGGAAGAAGAATGAACAGGCTTAACATGAGCGCGTACATAAACATAGACTAGATGGGCACCCAGACAAAACAAGAGCACTGAACGCCAATCTCCTCGCCGTTGCAACAACTCGTGAACGATCCTAGGTCTAGAGTCGGACCTAGCAGTCCAATGCCAACATACGAATTCCAGTTCATGGCTGCGTGTAGACCGGCGCGAACCAGAAGCAGGGCGGCTTAAACCCTTCCGGCGTCGGGAGCGTCTCCACGACCTCGATCCTCTTGTGCTTCCCCGCGAGGCTGTACGCCCAAACCCGTGTCTCCCCCGGGAGGTCCACGGCGTAGTACACCGTGTTGGGCCTTAGCGTGGGGCACTCGGCCGTGGACGCGGCCAGGGCGCCCGACGCGTCCACGAGCACCGCGGCGTCGCCGATGTCCTCCGTCTCCTCCCAGGCCACGCCGCACTCGTCCAGCACGCGCACCACGAACCCCTCGCCGCCGGCCGCCGCCACGGGGCGGAGAAGCTCCACCTGCATCAGCTCGCCGCGGGGGGACTCCACCAGGAAGCTGCGCTCCACGTACGCGCTCGGGCGGCGCGTCACGGAGGGGATGATCTCCGGGGACGCTGAGCCCAGGCCGCGGAGCTCCTGGAACACGTACATCATCCCGTACCGCGTGTTGGCGTAGAGCTGCCCCTTGCGGACCACCACGTCGACCACGGCGGGGATGCTGGTCGGCGCCACGGACTTCCACGCGCTGTCGCCGGGGCGCGCCGTGGCCCACTGGTTCCGGTGGAGGAGGTGCTGCCGATAGATGATCACCACCAGGACCCCGCCGCCCGGGGTGGGAACGGGAACGGCCTTGAGAATCAGTTCGTGAATGGGTCCGACGCCACCGCCGCGGCGGTGGAGCAGGAGTCCCGCCGGGCCCTTATCGACGCGAGCGACGAGCGGAAGCGAGGCGACGGGCGGGAGGTGTTTCCTCGCTCCGGTGACGAGGTCGAGCAGGTGCATCTCGCCGCATTCATCCGCGGCGACGACCGCGCCGCGGGCGGAGCCGAGGGGCACGAAGGGGCGCGGGTTCACGCGGCCGAGGCGCGCGGGGAGGGTGACGAAGGGAACCTCACGGTAGCGGCACGGGGCTAGACGGCCGCGGTCGTCGTCCGCAGCCACATCCGTGGGGAGGAGAAGCCAGGGACTGTCGGGGCACGGCCGGCCGCGGCGGGAGACGAAGGCGGTGGCGGCGGCCCGCCAGGCCCCGCAGACGGCGCGAAAGCGGAGGAGGTCGAGGACCGGGAGACGTCCGACGACGAGGAGGAGCAGGTCCTCGTGGAGCGACGTCCAGTCCGCCATGGCGACCGCGACGTCATGGGGGAGACGGAAGGGTACCACCGAAGGGTGGCTGGTTTATTATTTGGGGATCGCGGCGAGGAGCGGCGGTTGCTGATTTGGGGATCGCCTTCGTCTTGCGTATTTTTCACGCGCGCCGCATTTGGGGCGGTTGGTTTATTTAGCGTACTTTCTAAGCTGGGAGATTGGGCGGAGTATGTCCCGAACCGGCCTGTTAAGGTTGCGAAGGCCCATACGGCCCACCGCAGGATCAGATCTCTTCACGTCACGGGAACCGGATTCCCGCAAACAAAAACGCAGCAATCAGCCTGAGTCGACAGGCGATAAGTTCCGTACTCATTGTTCCGGTCACTCAAACTACCTACTCTCCGCCGCCTGCCGCCATGCCGCCGGCTGGCAGCCTCACCGCCGATCAACTCAGCTTCTTCGACAACAACGGTGAGCGCCACTTTCCCTCCACTCTCTATTCAGTCCTCTCCCTCTCCCTCCCAACAACTGGACACGAATTTCACGGTTCACCCCTAGGCGGAACCCTAAGGCGCAATCGCGATGCTTGGTCCAGGATACCTCGTGCTGGAATCGTTCTCGAGCGAGGAGGAGGTGCGCGAGATGCGGGACCGCATGGCCGAACTCGTCGCGGGCTTCAGCGGTGCCAACTCCGCTGTCTTCTCCACCAAGGATCATGTACGTCGCGGCCTTCTTTCTGTCTTTCCCTCACATATAACAAACTGACCTGTATGCGTATAGAGTAATCGCATCCCTATATTTTTCAACATTGAATTGATGAACTCCAGTTTCATGTCTATGTTTATGATCTATGTGGTATTGAAAGGTCAAATGATTATGATTTCTCTCTGTAAATAGCAGATGCAATGTATTTTCCTTTGTTCGGGCATAATTTGGTTCATTTTTCCTGTTACAGCGGCAATTAAAGGATGACTACTTTTTTAAGAGTGCAGAGAATATCTCATTCTTCTTCGAGGGTATGTGATCTATATCCTTTGAGACTTGCAGGAGCTAGTTGTTGTTCTATTTTGTGAGCTATAATCAGTACTATTCACAGCTGTTGTCTTTTGGTGTTACAGTGTTACTTTGAAATGTAGCATCGCTGTGCTTCTTCCTAACTTTGTAGTATCACTATACTTCTTCCTGATTTATAGAAGTTTGATTTGTTTGACAATTGTCCTTCTGCCGCTTTTGCTGTTCATATGGGGTGATATTTTGATAGCTTAATGTTTCTCTCACAGAAAATGCATTTGGAGATGATGGATGCTTGAAACAGCCTAAAGAACTTTCAATCAATAAAGTTGGACATGGTAAGTATCTAAATGATGCGATCACACTCAGTTAGAAAGCATTTATACTGCTTACCTCCATGTCATGGGCCAGTTGGGCCCCGTCGCCTAGCCCAGGGCGCCATGTGTAGGATTTTTTTTTGTGAATGTATCCATAAATACCTTCTGTGAATGTATTAACATCTAACAAGATATCGACGAACTAAAAAATCGCAATTAATTTAGGGCTGCCGTTGGTAATAAGTCTATCCAGTATGTTAATCCTATCCTTAGTGCACCATTTTAAATTTTCTCTTATGTGTTTTGGTTTGTTTTGTAGTTAAGTAACATAACCTCCTATGTTGTCACTTTCTGCTTTCCTTTAGTTATCCTGGCTGTGAATGTTTTTCTGCTTTCCTTTAGCTGCAATTTATCCATGTAGGGTTACCTGAGCAATATGCTTGACATATCTAAACCCTCAACATTTTGTATGCCATGCAGCATTACATGAACTTGACCCAGTGTTCAAAAAGTTCTCTTTCTCTGAGAGTGTTGCTAGCGTGTTCTCTTCTTTAGGCTACAAGAAGCCTGCAGTTATGCAATCTATGTACATCTTTAAGGTACATTTCACAGAGACTGCTAGTTGTTGACCTGTTGTACAGTTTTCTGATTCTTTACTGTGCTATTTTTCTTCTTTATAGCAACCAGGTATTGGTGGTGAGGTTGTGCCACACCAGGATAGTACATTCCTTTACACGGAACCTCCAACATGTACAGGCTTGTGGCTTGCACTTCAAGATGCAACAATCAACAATGGTTGCCTGTGGGCAATTCCAGGATCACATAAAAGTATTTCTTGCACTTCACTACCTAACCTGATGCCAAAAGTATTCTTTTGAAAAGTGAAACCACCTAATGCTTCTGCTATCCTTTATGTTTTATGTTAGAGGGGCTGAAAAGGCGCATGATCAGAGATGAGAATGGTACTCATTTTGATCACCCTTCACCATTCTACGATCAAAAAGATTTTGTGCCACTGGAAGTAAAATCAGGGGCCTTGGTGGTTATACATGGAGATCTTATACATCAGAGGTGGGGTTCTTTCTATTAGAACTGCTTCCTGGTTGTGATGGATTATTTCAGTTTTCCCATAATGTGTCTTGGCTTTTTGTACAGCTTTGAGAATCATTCTCCAGTGTCAAGGCATGCACTCAGCTTACATGTTGTTGATACTGAAGGATGTGAATGGTCCAAGGAAAACTGGTCAGTTTATAACACTGTTTTTAAAGAATGCTTTGTTTACATTTCTTCTTGATTTTCTGTTTGTTCTATAAAGGCTTGGTATAACTAAGTATATGTTCCCGAGAAACATTGAACATGCCAAGTGCTATTTTCTTCTGAAATCAGGCTGCTGGGTTGGGTCCTCTCCTTGGCACATTGATAAGATAGTTTTGCGGTAATACAAAGTGTATCAGTGCATTACCATTAACAGTTTGATTACTCACAATTAGTAACATAGGGATGTTGATAATTTGATTACTCTGACTACCACTACCACTGAGAGAGACGGTATCATGAAAACCAACGATGGTCTTGGGTCAATAATATTGCTGAGTTGGAGGTATCTTTGTTTATATTCCAAAGAAATTGTTATAATCATCTTCAACTACAAAACCAGAAGTTTATGTCATTATGTGTGATGCTAAACATGTGATGTACCTTAACCATGCAACGACCCAAAATGTTGCACATTGCGAAGTGACATTGTTATGTTAACTCGATTGGTTTCCCTTGTACCTACTGTTATATTAACACGATTGGTTTCTCTTATCCTTACTGTAAGCTTTCATTGTGCATATTTCTCAGGATACAAAGGACGATCGCCCCTGAACCGCTCTATGCATCTTAGCTAAACCAGTCATTAGTACGGCAATAGAAGCAGTGGTTTCCAGCAAGGCAATTGCTGGTGATGGTGCTGATGGCTCATCTTATTGCAATAAAAGTGAGAATGTCGTCCTTTTTTCACTTGCAAACTCTGTAAATACTCCTTGTTAAAACTGTAGCGCCATGGTTATTTCTTTCTGCAGCAAGTCTTCAGTTCTTAACATTGTGTTTGAGTCCACTGTGAGCCAAATTAAGGGTAGGGAACAAACCTCAGTTTTCAATAGATCATGGGTCACCATTGAGATTTGCTTTTTTTTTTTAAGTTATTGGTCCAGACTGGTCAGCGGCGTTGAATTAAGGAGGCGGGCACCCGGGGCGAGCAGCGTTCAAACCCTGGCGGGAAGTCGAGCAGGGCACTCGAGATTTGCTTATTCGGTGAAGCTTAGAAGCGAAACCATTTTACTTCTGAATCGCTTGGGCTAGGGACCCGCGATTCCGTCTGCTGTGTTGATATTGATCTGGATGTTATTTCGGCGATTACTGAGGCTAGCAGGGATGCTCGGACGCGATTACCAAATTATGTAGGCATCCGAAGGAAGGTCGGTTCGACGTAGTCTGTGGAACAGGGACGTGTGTCAAACGTGTATGAACTAGGGATTAGTCGAGGATAAGGATTGGGATTAGTCGACTCCCAAATTATGTAAGGCTAAGAATTGATATCTGCAGTGCAATGATCTACTCTTTCAAAACTACAACTACAAAACAAATAACAGTACCATCAAACGCTAATAAAACCTATACGTTATCAAGTAGCAGAATGCCAAAAGGGGGGGACCGCGAAGAGCCTGGGATTACGCTTCATGACTCATGAGGATCAGTATGCCTCGTGTTTTCAACAGCTTATAAGGGCCGTGTCCATCATATAGATACCAGTGGTCCTTGAATTGTCAAGAGGTATTTATTCAAACTTTAAGATAAAATTTTCTTCTCTCTGCGACTTTAGTAGTCTATAGGGATTGGCGATGCGAAAGCCGAACATAAACAGCTCGAGGGCTCCAATAATGGCAGGGTTTTTGTGGATATCTGCTAGTAGATGCACGCCCTCAGAGAGATCAGGGTGCTCTAATGATGAAAATGATTGCTTCGTAACCACGCTTGTAAACTATTGGCGCTAGCTAGCAAAAAGAACAAGATTGCGGTAATAAACGTTCACTCCAAAAAAATAGTTCAAACGTCAAATCTCTAGTATTATAATTCAGGTGAAAGCAGAAGTATTTTTTACGAGGACAGAGGAGACAAATCTTGATAACATGAGTAGTTTATTTGATTTGATACAGTTTTCTTTGCAAGCAACATTGAACTTGACGTGTTTCAACAAAGGCCTAGTAGTTCTGAGCCGAACTTATTGTAACATTTAAACTAGAAAAATCCTAAAAATACAATCCAAACTCTATACTTTAATTTGAAGTGAATACTGTATCAAATTTTAAAACACAAATTTAATGGATACTTCCAGGTTGTAAAATGAATTTCAATCGGATCTTGGATTTCCAACTGGATATTCTGTACTAGTGTGCCTATGAATTTGAGCATCCCATCACTCCTAATTTTGCATTTATTTTCTGCTCTCTCCTTGTTTGGCTATGTTGTTTTCTCGTGATTTATAAAATCTATTCGATTTGTAGGTGCTAAGAGAAAAAATTCAGGAAATAAGATGGACCAAATACATTGAACCATAGGTGGGCACCACCTGAAAAATGTTCATATGTTATATATTTATTTGCTGAGGGGGGCCGCCTTCTCTCCAGCTGCTCCTCCACTTTTCCTTCGCCAGATCATGGACAAAATTGTGGGGGTTGTCCGACCCACTCATGTGACCATTCAGTGCTTCTCTCCGACCGCCCTCCAAATGTTTGCTCCTCCCTCCTCCAGATTTGCGGGGATGGGGAGGTGTTGATTGGGCCTCCGTCCAAAACGATTTGACACAGCGGGAGATCAATGTCGGGTGTAGACTGACGCAATACCGCGGTTGTCGGTCTGCGTACCGGGTACCCTATGATACCGCAAGAAGTGTAAAAAAGTTTTACCCGTCAAAATTCAAGGCCTCCTCCTGAGGCCCCACATGGCATATTACACCGGACCCGCATCCATCATATGAGTAGCTCCGAAGATTGACACGTGTAATGTAAATTCATAGCTAAACTCTCGACACGGGGAAGCTCCGCGATCAACACGTGTACAATGACTCCGGACCTAACCCCTAATAGAGGGAAGCTCCAGTGTTGACATGTGTACAGCGGTGCCGGAGCCACCTTCCCACAAAGGGAAGCTCTGAAGCTGCCACGTGTGGAGCCTCCGGATCTTCATCAACGAATGCATTGGTGGATCTCCTTCAGCAAGGACATTCAAGGGACAGTTAAAGCGACAGTTACAAGACATGATTTCATGTCTTTAAAGTTTTATTAATAACACACGATCAGAGCACTGTTAATAGAGATAACACAACCATTAAGACACGTTATCACACTATTAACCATGCTTAATACCCGTAGACAGTGTATTAGGCTATTTAATACGCCGGAGCCACATGTCGGGTCAGGCTAATGATGTAACGGTCAGTCATTGGACTATAAAAGGACTGAACCGCACGATACAAAGGAAAAACTAAGCTGAGCCAGAGACTACGCTTTCTAGCGATTCATAATACAACACACACACACTCCGTGGAGTAGGATATTACGCTCAGGCGACCTGAACCACGTAAATCTCTGATGTTGCCATCTTGATCTTGATCTCTATGTGCCCCAAGCGAAACAAGAACCTCCACGGGCTACACTTTAGTAGTATCGGTGGAAGTGTCGTTGCTACACTTCAATATTTGGCGTGCCAGGAAGGGGGAGATTCCCGAGATCTCAAGATGGTGAATTCCACCGCTGAATCCTCCAACGGCAATCGAGTTGAACAACCTGCTAGTGGCAATACCCTCAATGTGCCACAGCCAGCAGATGCCATTATTCCAGCAGGCACTATGGCACCACAACCGCTTTCTGTTCCAGCAAATAATGTTGGACGACAAGATGGGGCATCTGCGTCGATCACTGCATCGACGAACAACAACCCTGAGCACGCACTCATTGCTACTCGAGCTCTTCTACAACATCCATCACCTCCAGGGGCACCTCAGGGCGCTATGGAACAATGGAGGGATGATGTAGACCATTTGATTGCAGTTGCAGTCGCTGACATCAGCAATCAAGGTCCTCCGCCTTCGGAGGGAGCACCATCACAATGACGGACCTTGTCGGGCAGACTTGGTCCGCAAGTCTCGCAACAGAGGAGACGTGTTGCATCCTAGTAGGTGACTTCGTTGCCTCTCGGGGCACGACGTACCCACACCATCACCAGGATTCTGACTCACGACCTGCGGTCGGAACTGGATCGTCGTTACTAGCAGCAGGACGGCCGTGCCCATATCGAGCGTGTTCGTGAGAGGCGAGAGGCTCGGGACAACCCTGCTCCTAAGGGAGTAGAAGGAGGCTGTTTTTCCCTGGCCATGCATTTACGCATGGTCAGATGGCCACAGAAGTTTCGACCTCACTTGTCGAAAAAATTCGACGGGACTGTCAACCCCGCCGAGTTCCTACAAATCTACTCCACTGGCATACTAGCAGCGGAAGGTGATGAGGCTGTGATGGCCAATTACTTCCCGGTGTCTTTAACTGGGACTGCAAGGTCCTGGTTCATGAGTATTACATGCGACTCCATTAATAGTTGGGCAGAGCTATGCCAACAATTCACTGCCAACTTCGAGGGTTCTTACACCCGACCTGGCACTGAATTGGATCTGTTTGCTATAAAGCAAACAATGGGGGAATCACTGTGATCCTTCATCCAGCGGTTTTCTCAGGTACGGAATACTATTCCTTTGATCTCGATCTCTTCTGTTATGGTTACATTCGGACAGGGTGTTCGAGATAAAAAGATATTGGAGAAGCTGGCCATCAGAGAAGTCACCAGCATCACAGAAATCTTCAGCCTAGTAGACAAATATGCTAAAGTTGTGGAGGGCCGTGAAATGCACTCCAAGCTAGCTCCAGAGGCCAACAAGAAGTCATCCAAAACTGAAGTCACTACCTCCGGTAGTGGCAAAAAGAAAAATAAGCCCAACAACAAGAAGAAGTCTTCAGCCGGCGCACCAGCCGCTGCAGCTGCTGCAGCTCCGGGTGGCTGGGGGCCACGCCCCGAGAAGCGATCTCGTCCTTCGTCAGAAGACGACAATAGTTCAAAGGTGTGGTGTCCGATTCACAAGACGGACATATACAACCCGGAAAAATGTCGGGAGGTCCAGAATCTTGTCGAGCACTATAACAAGCGCTGGGAAGAAGCTCCTTTCTGTCAGCGGGAAGGAAAACAAAAAGTCGATGAAGCTCCGGCTGGGGAGGAGCTAGGTTTCCAGGACCTCGAAAAGGTCCTGAAAGCCGTCTACAACACCGTTGATGATGATTCTGACGTCTCTGACAATGAGCGTCGGAAGACCCTAAACACCATCTATGGTGGTTCTTGGGACATCACCTCTCGCTGCATCCTTAAAACAATGTGGCGGGACATGGCCGTGACAGCTCCCACTGCTAAGGCAGAGCCTCATCGGAAGTGGATGGATACTCCCATCATTTTCGATGCTTCGGACTACCCCCGAAACATGGTTGGGGCTGGCCAACTCCCGTTGATGGTGTCAGCCACCATTAACAATATTCAACTCCACCATGTAATGGTGGACGGAGGTTCAGGGCTAAACCTCATAAGCTTCAAAGCTTTCGTTAAGCTTCAGCTCCGGCCTTCGAACCTTCGCCCATCCCGACCTTTCTCTGGGGTAGGTCCGGGAACCATTACTCCTCTCGGTTCCATCACACTCTCAGTGACCTTCGCGACACGGGAGAACTACAGAACTGAGAAATTAGTCTTCGACGTCGCGCAGATCAATCTGCTATTCAATGCCATTCTGGGCATGCCAGCCTTGTACAAGTTCATGACCGCCGCTCATTATGGTTACTTAGTGTTGAATATGCCAACACCCATAGGCGTTCTCCGAATCCGCGGAGATCGCACTGCAGGAGTTACTGCTTTAAAAGAACTCTATGCGCTTACCACAGCGCAATAGGAAGAATCCATTAAGGAGCTAGCTCTGAACCCTCCTAGCATTCTTCATAAAGGCTCTACCTCCGCACCTCGTGTGCAATCAAGCGGCGACACCGATGTTCCCGTCAAAGTCGTTCAAATTGGTTCCGATGCTGCTCAGACTACCCGCATATCGGGAGGTCTGAACAACAAATAGGAAATCACGCTCATCACTTTCATCCGGGCTAATGTCGACGTGTTTGCCTGACAACTGTCACAAATGCCTGGGATCCCTAGGAAGGTGATTGAGCACAATCTGAAGATGTACCCTAATGCACGGCCTATACACCAGAAGCCTCAGAAGCAATCAATCAAGCGACAAAACTTCATTCGACAGGAGATTAAGAAGTTGCTCAAAGCTGGATTCATTCGGAAAGTCTTCCATCCAAAATGGTTGGTGTTGAAGGTCGTAAACGACACTTCCCCCGGACCTGCTTAGAGAGCAGCCCGCGAAGGTTCTTTGGATTCACGAGGGCTAGTCCCAGGAGATCGAACGCAGCAGGATGATGAACACAGAGGGTTTACGTGGTTCGGGGTGCCAGAGCGTAACACCCTACATCCACGGGAGTGTTTGTGTATTGCTCTGCTTGAGCGTGTACGAGTCTTAGTATAATTTTCCGATCCCCTGCGAATGTCGTCTGCAGAGCCCTTTTATAGTTCAAGGACTCTACAGTCAAAAGGTGGGCCCCAGGACCCGACAGGTGGTCCTGGGGAGAGCCAAATCCTATACAAGATCTAGGATTAATTATTATCTACTTCCCTTTGTCAGGGGTGTCAATGCGCCGTCCTGTTGCGTTGTGCGCCAGGGCTACACATAGTTGGTGATGATGGTAGTGCCCGTCCCGTTCGTCTTGTCCTCGCGGCCCATTCGTCCGTCTTGCGGCTTGGGTCTGTACCGGCTACTTGGACAAGACAGGACACTGGAGCCTTGACCTTCGCATGCGCGACCCAGCTTGCCCGGGGAAGGCGCGTGTACTTAATGCCTGTCTGAGCAGCACACGTCTTCCTTTACTGCGGCTTCCTACCGCACTGAGTCGACCGTCCGCCACGTGGTTGCGCCGGAGCCTGCCTCTGCGGGGAGTCGAGCACTTGACAGAATAGGCCACGTGGTGCATCCGGAGCCCACCCCTATGGAGGGGTGGAGGCTCAGCCCTGCAGGCCACGTGGTAGTTCCGATGCCTTTCCCTGCGAGGGCGCGGGCCTGGTCTCGAGGTCCTGATTGACCGCGTGGCGGCCTGCCGCACTAAGTCGGCCATCCGCCACGTGGTTGCGTCGGAGCCTACCTCTGCGGGGAGTCGAGCATTTGACGGAACAGGCCACATGGTGCATCTGGAGCCCACCCCTATGGAGGGGTGGAGGCTCAGCCTGCAGGCCACGTGGTAGTTCTGGTGTCTTTTCCTGCGAGGGCGCGGGCCTGGTCCCAAGGTCTCGGTCGACCGCGTGGCGGCTCCAGAGCCCGCCTCAGCGGGGAGGCGAGGGTCCAGTTCTGCTGGCCACGTGGCAGCTTGGGAGCCTCCCCCGGCGGAGAGGTAGGATCTGGTCCTTCCCTCCACGATGTGGCAGCCTCGGATTCAGCCTCTTAAGTAGAGGCAGAGTCCTTAGCAGATTTCTCCCTATGCGCGGGGGTACCCGGTCTGCGGGGACCGACAGTGGCCCCCGAGCCCACCTCGGGAGAGTCGTCGATATCGCAGGTGGGGCCTTCTTTCTTTTCTTCCCGCGCAACTCTTTCTATTCCACTTCGGGGCAGTTCCCCAGGCGACACACCCCTGCTGTTGTGGCGACATGTCCCATTCTGGTAAGTGGTGGTGCTGAACAGGCGCCGCGCGACATGACTCCTGCCTTCAAGCGTGCTTTAACTGCAGTGGTTCCTAAGGTCGCTCCTGCACTTCCGCTGCTTTTGCCCTTTCGGAAACCGCCGAGTTACCTCCCGCATAGCTAGCCACCCGGCTCGCCTTCTTTGTCGAGCGACCCGGGCCCTCAAGTCATTGCCTACGCGGGATCATTGCTCTTATATAGAGGTTGCAGCGATTCACACTTTTGCGCCTGTTGGCCTGCAGAGGTGCATATAAAGAGAACTCCCCCCCTGAGGGTCCTTTCTCCCGCCTCTGCACCCCTGCGCTCGTGCTTTTTGCCCCAAGTCCAGTTCTTGCGCTCTAGCTCCCAATCTTCCCGTCCAGAGCCTCCTCCTTCAACCCTCATGGCGAGCATCTTGCCCAAGTCCAGGCTGTCCAGGTCCGCTGACCTGGCCCCCATGCGCCGGCTTCTCGGCTGGCACACTCCTGAGCGGGAGACGTGGTTCGTCCCGGGAGACTCCCGTTGAGCCTCTCCGCTGGGGAGATGGTCCTCTTCTCGTCGTACGTGCTGGCCGGCTTCGTCCCGCCAGCATCCGCCTTCCTGATCATGCTCCTGGAGACCTTCGGCCTCCAACTCCACCACCTCGCGCCGAACTCGATCGCCATGCTGGCGGTCTTCGCTCACCTCTGCGAGATGTTTGTGGGGGTGAAGCCGTCGGTGAAACTCTTCCGGTACTTCTTTGTACTGAGGGCCACCGGCAGGAGCTCGAAGGAGCACCTCGGCGCCTACTACTTCCAGCGCCGGACAAAGGTCCCCATGAGGTACATCACTTCCTTCAACTCAGCACGGTGGGAGCTGTGGCATGAAGATTGGATGATCGCCAAGGTCGAGGCCCACGACCGGATGTGCCTCCCCACCAGAATCCCCTACTCCGAGCGGTCATTCTGGGAGGAGCGCCCAAAGCTGGAGGAGGCGTTCAACCCGGTGCTGGAGAGGATCCAGATGCTGGCGGACCACGGGCTATCGACTGCCATGGTGCTGAGGAACTTCATGTCCCGTTGCATAGCTCCGCTCCAGCACTGCGCCCGTCCGGCGTCGATGTTCACCGGCATGTCGGACTGCACTCGGCTCGAGACTGGCCCCGACTCCAATGTGGGCGAGCAGCAACTGCTTGACATGTTGACCCGGGTCTGCCCCGACGACATCTCCCCTAAGGCACTGGCTCTTCCGTCGGCCTGCCGCCCCTTGTGCTTGGACTCCGAGTTGAGGAGGCAGCTGCTAAAGACGATGCCGACCCTCGACGAGTCTGGGCTAGCGCAGCGCCAGATCGGGGACCCGTTCTGGGGGGGTCAACATCGCCGATGACGCTGAGGGAGGCGAGGCTCCCTTAAGCGACGACGGTTCTTCAAGCGACGACTCCTCGAGCGGGCCCCAGAACCGTCCATGGGGTGGCGTCGACGCCTCTGCTGACAAGGGGAAGGGGAAGGTGCCGATTCCGGTGCCGAACCCGACCCCCAAGAAGTGCGCTCCGTCGCCACCGCCGGCCCCTTCTGCCCCTCGTCAGGACTTCGGAGCCCTGTCGCGCTCGTCGTCAGGGGGCGTCGATGGCGCCACTTTGCCGCCCGAGTCCTCCACACGCAAGAGGGGGAGGCTCCTCAACGCCGACGGGACCCCAGCGTTCCCTCTCCGTTCGGAGGAGCGCCAGGCATCAGGGGTGCCGCCGACGCCACCACCACAGGGGCCCCTAGCACACTCAGGGGCCCCCGCCGCAGGTTCGGGGGGTCCGAACCTCCCCCCCCCCCCCCCCCAACCCTTTTGGGAAGCGGTGGAACTTCAGCGTCCCCCGGTAAGCTTGCACATATTTTACCTTGGGTGTTCTTTGCTGTGCGCCTACCCTGTCATTTTCTTATGATCTGAGTTTGCTTGGTTTCAGCGCCACCACAGCTACTCCACCCCCCGCGGGCACTTCTGCTGGGGGGTTTGCCGCTCCAGCCGGCTCGCGGGGATCTTCTGAATCCTCGGGCCCTGCTCTAGTGCACTAGGTTGCTGCCGCCGGGGTGCCCTGGGCCTCCGTGCCCGAGACCCCCGCGACGGCTACCGAAGCCCAGCCGTGCGCGCTGACGACCGCTGTCGCGCCTGCCAACGACTCCGCATCCACCGGCTATTCTGTGCCGGCCGATGCCGCCGCGCCCTCCGATACTGCTACGTCGGTTGGCGCCACCGCCCCGGGTGCTGCCATCGTGGAAGGGGCCCTGGTCCCCGTCTCCCCAGTGGTCCTCCAAATGGAGGACGACATTGAAGAAGTGGGGAGGCAGGGGCCCGCTGCTACGGTGGAGCCTCTCCCCCTGTCTGAGGCTATGGCCGTGGCCTACTCCGGCTTCTGGCAGGCCCAGGCGGCCCTCGCCCGGGAGAAAGGGCGGCTCGAGGACGAGGACGACCGGCTCCGGGAATGGGCGAGGACCCTGGAGGCCCGGACCCGGCTGGCGAAGAGCCGAGCGGACCAGCGGGAGGCGGTTGTTCAGGAGGAGATGAAGATCTTCAAGCAGGAGCGCGCCCTCATCGCCCAGCTGGGCGCCATCACCCAGAAGCTGAAGGCAGACGCCGAGGCTATCCACGCTGAGGCTAGCTCCCGCCTATAGTCCTGCGAGGACTTTCAGCACCTGCTGTACCTCCGAGAGGCTGCTCTAGCCAAACGGGAGCAGGAGCTGGCAGCGAAGTAGGCCGAGGTGGAGGCGACCTGCCGCGGGCTCATCCTCCAGCAGGAAGGGGCGAGAGTCCGCGCCGTCGAGCTAGACCACCAGGAAGCCGCCGTGGCTGAGGCGCAGCAGGCCCAGTCTGTTGAGCGCCAGACCCTCCTGGACCGCGAGTTCAACGTCGCCCTCAAGGAGGGCGACTTGGACCGCCGCGAGAAGGGGGTCGGCGAGCGAGAGAGGGCCCTGGCGGCCAAGGAGAAGCGGTTCCTGGATGGCGGCCCCCGGGCGTTGGCGGCGGCCCAACAGGAGGTGGAGGAGCTCCGGGCGGTGCACTCCGCTGAGGCCCGGAAGGTCTGGAAGTTCCTTGGCAGCGTCGACTCGGCTCTGGTGCCGCTCGGCTTCAGCCCGGCGCGCGTGGGGGAGCCGGCGCAGGAGGTGAGCCAGGTGTTCCCGATGCATGACTCCACCAGCTCGAGGATGCGTTCGTTGGGGGCCATCCTCGACAAACAGTTGGAGGCAGAGGGGAGGATGCTGGTGAAGGAGGTGGCGACGCACATCCTGTCCTGCTACCGGAGCTGGTACCCCGACGTCTCTCTGCAGCCGGTCCTCGAGGGGCCCATCGCCGAGAGGGAAGTGGCCGCCAAGTCTGAAGTTTCGGATGCGGTGGCACTCATCGCCTCAAGGTTCCAGCGGAGCGGCTGAGGGCTCCCCGGGCGCTTGTTTAAGTTTTTCTCTTTCTGCTTTTGTCTTGTGGTTGGCTGTGGCAACAAACTTTTTATTTGCGTAATAAAAAATCTGTCTGTGGTGCCTTTTATACTCAGCTTGTTTTTATTTCCAGCAATGTCTTCTAGCTGCTTGTTGTTCCTTGGCTTCCAGGACCTGCCGTCCCCAAAAGTATGGCCCCCTGACAGGCGTGGCCAGTTGTTATGGGCACACCTGCCATACACTTAGGACTTAGGGCGGACGAGTGCAGGGGGAGCCTAGGATGCGTAGGTTGCATTGCCGTAGCTGAGTATGCAGGTACATTGACAGCGGGCCCCCTGGGGGTGCCGCCGAAGCTTCAGTCCGGCGGTGGCCACCATCTTCGTTGAGAGGTCGACAGCGGGCCCCCTAGGGGTGCCGCCAGAGCTCCAGTCCGGCGGTGCCTGCCATCTTCAGTGAGAGGTCGACAGCGGGCCCCCCTGGGGGTGCCGTCGGAACTCCAGTCCGGCGGTGCCCGCCATCTTTGGTGATAGGTCGACAGCAGGCCCCCTGGGGGTGCCGCCGGAACTCCAGTTCGGCGGTGCCCGCCATATTCATTGAGAGGTCGACAGCGGGCCCCCTGGGGGTGCCGCTGGAACTCCAGTCCGGCGGTGCCCGCCATCTTCGGTAATAGGTCGACAGCAGGCCCCCTGGGGGTGCCGCCAGAGCTCCAGTCCAGCGGTGCCCACTGTCTTCGCGGGTACTCTGACGGTGGTTGCCGGAATAACTTCCTCCAAGACCTGTATATAGATCAAAAAAGAGAAGTAATTCTGTCCGCTGACCACTTCACCCCTGCTCTTTTTGTAGTGTCGCTTGACTTACGATCCTGGGCTGACTCGTGGGGCTTGGGTAATTCAGTGCATCTGCACCTAGGGCTCGTCGTCCATACTACCCAGGGGTGGTCCATCTAGCCCCCAGTACTCGGCTGTAGCGTTGGGGAGGCAGAGCGCACAGGCTTAGGGTACAGGACCAGGCTAAGCAGGCTGTGGCCCTGGACCTCCCGCTCGGTGTAAGCCTTTTCCGGGGGAGACCATCTGGAGACACAAGCCCCCGAGTATTGGAACATCCGAGGCCCCAAGCGCATTGCAGGTACCTCAAGCAACCCCACCTGCAATCCAGACAGCAAGGCTCCCACTATTGCTAAAGAAGGGGAAAAATGACAGCGCTCATGATAGATCACGAGCTATGGCGGGCTTACAACAACATCATAAAAATTAAAGATAATTTTTTAATTGACAAACCCTATACTAGGCAGGACAACATTCTTTCATTGTAGTTTCTCATAAGATGGAGCAGACTTTACAAGTGGAATAACCCGGCCTCGGTGTGAGATGAAGTCGAGTGCACCTACTTAGGGTTCTGGACCAGGCTAAGCGGAATGTGCGCTCGGAGCCCCATCCCCCTAGCCTAAGTGCTGTCCTGAGACAATATGTAACTTTTACAATGAAATAACATTGTCCCAACCCTGGTCTAGGGGTAGAACTTACGGAGGTGCTCGATGTTTCATGGGTTGGGTAATCGCTGCCCATCCTTCGTAGCCAGATGGACGCATCCTGGGCGGCAAACCTCTGTTACCCGGAAGGGGCCCTCCCAGCTGGGGGAGAGTTTGTTAGACCCTTCCTGGGAGAGTATGCGGCGCAACACTAGGTCGTCTACCTTTAGCTCCCTACTCCGCACGGTCCTCTGGTGGTAGCGTCGGAGAGCCTGCCTATACCGTGCATTTCGGAGAGCCGCTCGCACTCGTCCCTCGTCGACGAGGTTCAGGTCTTCACGCCGGAGCTGGTCCTCCTGGCTTCGTTGTACCTCCGGGCACGGGGGGAGCCCATGGTAATTTCTGGGGGGAGGACGACCTCCGCCCCGTACACCAAGAAGAAAGGCATTTCCCCCGTAGCCCATCTGGTTGATGTCCGGCTAGCCCACAGCACACACGGAAGCTCATCCACCCAATTTGCACCATGCTTCTCAAGGTGTGAGAATGTGCGAGTCTTGAGGCCCTTGAGGATCTCTGCATTGGCCCTCTCGACCTGCCCATTACTCTCTGGATGAGCAATGGATGCATATCAGACTTGGATCCCTAGGTACTCGCAGTATTTCTGGAATGCTGCACTTGTGAAGTAGGTCCCGTTATCAGTGATGATTCTGTTCGGGACCCCGAACCGACAGACGATCGACTTGATGAACTTTACTGCTGACTGCTTGTTGATGGTGACAACTGGGCAGCTTCCAGCCACTTGGTGAACTTATCTACGACGATGTAGAGATGTCGGAATCCTCCGACGGCTCTGGGAAAGGGTCCCAGGATGTCCAACCCCCATACAACGAATGTCCATGAGGGAGGGATCATCTGCAGCGCCTGAGCTAGTGTATGGATCTGCTTGGCATGGAACTGGCATGCCTTGCATCTCTTTACCATCTCAGCGGCATCCTGGAGTGCTGTCGGCCAGTAAAAGCCATGCCGAAAGGCTTTACCAACCAGCGTGCGGGAGGACGCGTGGTTCCCACACTCGCCTCCATGGATCTCTACGAGCAAGTCGCAGCCCTCCTCCCAGGTAATGCATCACAGTATGATATCGTTGGCGCCACGTTTGTAGAGATCCCCTTCCACCAGCGTGTACCTTTTATCCATGCGAACAATCCTTTCTGCCAGGGCATGTTCTTCGGGAAGGATATTGTCTTTCAAGTAGTCCCAGACCTCCGAGATCCATGCATCGGGACTTGCTTGAGCCTATGGATCTTGGGCGCCCGGTAGCTCGGAGCCCCCGGTGGCGCATACGATCCTTGGCAGACTCCATGGTAGCAGGGCCGCCGGGACTGCCAGCTTCGAGGTGCTGGGCTCGCCCCCTTCACCTGGTTCGGCTGTTTGGGTGGTTGGTCGCGGTAACGTCCTTGCAAAGACTCCTTGAGGCACTGGGGCCCCTGTGGAGGCCTTCGTTGACAGGTCGTCTGCGACTGAGTTGTCGGCTCGGGGTACATGGCACAAGTACAAGACTTCAAAGTCCTTTTCCAGCTTCCGTACGTGTAGCAAGTATGCTGCTAACTGAGGGTCGTTGCAGCTGCACTCTCCTTTGGCTTGCTTGATGATCAGCTGGGAATCACCTTTAGCCAAAAGCTGTCGGACATTGAGAGTCAGGGCAGTCTTTAGCCCAAATATTAGGGCTTCATACTCTGCCATGTTATTTATCGCCTTGAAGTCGAGGCGCACCATGTACTTGAACTGCTCGCCAGTCGGGGTGAGGAGCAGGACCCCAGCCCCGACCCCCTGCTTTCGCGAGGAGCCATCGAAGTAGAGCGTCCAGGGGGTCTCGATGAAAACTGGAGCCCTGGGCACCATTTCACCATTGTTCGGGCCCCCCGGGTTGCTTGGCGATGGGGTCCATTCGGCCAAGAAGTCCGCCAGTGCTTGGAGTAGACTGGCCGTTGGGAGGTTCGAACCCTCCCTGGGGGGTCCGGGGCTCCTTGCAATGCGTCTGCATCCTGGGGAATGTGGCTCCCACGGTCTAGCTGGACCTCCAGGGGCTGGGACCTGTAAGGTACTTGGTCACTGGAACTCACAGCAGGGGGGGTCTCTTCTGGGTTCGGGCCTTGAGGCTAAGCCTCCCCCTCTGGGGCTCCTTCTGGTGCTTGTTGCGGCAGTAGCTCCGGCCGCTCCGCAACCAAGACCATGCTGACCACCTCCGTTGTTGCGGTGATGTACAAAAGGAGCGGTTCGCCGTGTTCTGGTGCCACCATAATGGGTAGCGTCGTTAGGTGTTTCTTGAGCTCCTGGAAAGCCGCTTCAGCTTCCTCGGTCCACTCAAAGGGACCTAACTTCCGCAGAATCTTGAAGAAGGGCAGGGCTCCCTCAGCCAGCCTTGAGATGAACCGGTTGAGGGCTGCCAAACACCCTGCAAGCTTCTGCACGTCCTTGATGCGGGCCGGCGGCCGCATCAGCTCTATCGCCTTGATCTTCTCTGGGTTAGCTTCGATTCCTCGGTGCGATACCAAGAAACCAAGGAGCTTCCCTTATTGAGGTTGGTGTAGTCTATGCACATCCGGAGCTTCCCGTTAGCCTTGGGGACAACAACAGGGTTGGCCAACCACCGTGGGTGGTGAACCTCCCGGATGAAACCAACATCGAACAGCTTCTTGATTTCTTCACGGATGAAGTTCCACCGCTCGATGGACTGTTTCCTGGGCTTCTGCTGCACCGGTCGGCCGTCAGGGTAGATCTTCAAATGGTGGTCAATCACCTCCCCGGGGATCCCGGGCATTTGTGATGGTTGCCATGCAAACACATCGACGTTGTCCCGGAGGAAGATGATGAGTGTGCATTCCTATTTGCTGTCCAAGTTCCCCGCGATACGGGTTGTCTGGGCAGCCTCGGAGCCAATCCTGACGACCTTCATGGGGACGTCGTCGTCGTTGGCAGGTTGCACACGGGGTGCAGTAGTGGAGGCTCGCTGCATCAGGCCTTGCTCTGGCCGACTCTCCTTCGAGCCACCTGGGGCCGGAGCCCTCCCCACTGCAAGTGCTTGGAGCTGCTCCAAGGCTGACACTACAGCTGAGCGGTCCCCTCTGATCTTGAGGACACCAGAAGGCGTCGGCATCTTCAGGACGAGGTAGCCGTAGTGGGCTACAGCCATGAACCTGTAGAGGGTCGGCCTCCTGATGATTGCATTGAAGGGGAGGTCGACGTCTGCTACGTCGAATAGAATGCTCTTCGTGCGGTAGTTCTCCGAGGTCCCGAAGGTTATCGGGAGGTGTATGTTACCGTACAGGAGGATTTGCCTAGGTCCGACACCCGAGAACAGGCTCGAGGGTGTGAGCTGGGACATCGGCAGCTGCAGCTTTCAGAAAGCTGCCGTGGAGATGAGGTTGAGGCCCGCCCCTCCATCTATCAGCACATGAAAGACCTTCACGTTGGCGATGGTCGGGGACACCAGGAATGGGAGCACTCCTGCCCCTGCCATGTTCTTCGGGCAGTCAGAAGCGTCAAAGCTGATCGCCGTGCTCATCCACTTGTGGTGGGGAGCCGGACTTGGGGCGGGGGCCACCGCAGCCACTGCCCGTCGCAGAGTTTTCACCGCGTTTCGGGACGTGGGGTCTGTGGATCCCCCGTAGATGACATGGAGGGTCTTGCAGCACTCCTTATCGCTGCTGGAGTCGGAGTCGCCACCCTCGAAGATGGCCTTAACCGCCCGCTCGGGTTCCTAGAACCCCATCTCGCTGTCATCCTCCTTCTCGAGATCAGCCTTCTGCTTGCCCTCCCTCTGGCGGTGAGGCACGCCGTCCTAGTGCTGCTGTTTCTGTTTCTGTTCGCGGAAACGTTCCACGAACTTCTTCACTTCCCGGCACTCGCTAGCACTATGGCTATTTGTATGGTGCACCAGGCACTTGAAGTCAGGCTCCTCGGGTTCAGGCGACTGCCTAGGGCGCTTATCTCAGCGCGGTGCTCGGGCTCCGCCGGCGCCGCAGCTGCCATTGCCTGGGCTCCGGGCTTTGGCCTGTTCTTGCGACTGCCCTTCTTCTTCTTCTTGCCGCTGCTCCTCGCAGAGGCTCCTTCTTCAGTCGGGGTGGCCTCCCTTGCTTCTGAGGATGTATGGGAGTGCCAGTTGCGCCCCTCAGCTGCCCTAGCACATCTGTCTGCCAGGGAAAACAGCTCGGAGACATCACACACCTCGTGCATGGCTAGCTTTTCGAGCATCTTCTTGCCCCTCACACCTTGCCTAAACGCAACAATAACCGATGCGCTAGCGACATGAGGGATGGTGTTCCGTACCTGGGAGAACCGCTGGATGAACGATTGCATCGACTCTCCAGTGCGCTGTCTAACGGCGTGGAGGTCGAGCTTCGTGTCGGGGTGCTTGTAGGAACTGCCGAAGTTAGCCACAAACTGTCGGCACAACTCATCCCAGGAGGTTATGGACCCCTGGGGCAGGTTCATGAGCCATGACCGAGCTGGGCTGGTCAGGACGACGGGGAAGTAGTTAGCCATGATGGCCTCGTCGCCTCCTGCAGCTAGTATCGCAGTGGTGTAGATCTGCAGGAACTCGCTTGGGTTGACGCTCCCGTCGTACTTCTCCGGCATGTGCGGCCGGAACTTTCGTGGCTAGACCATGAAATGGAGGTGAGGCGCTAGCGCTGCACACCCTTGGCTGGGGCTGACTGGTGCCGGCGGCGGCATCGCATACCCCGGGTGAGCAGGCGGGCCTGAGTACACCTGGTGCTGGGGCGGTGCAGCATACGCTTGTGGAGGAGGCGCGACGTACGCCTGGTGCGGTGGAGGCGCGACGTACGTCTGGTGTGGTGGAGGCGCAGCATGAGCCTGGGGCACAGGGCCCAGCACGCTGTAGTCTGCCTTGAGGTTGCGTCGACGCTCCCTCTGGTGCTCGATGGTGACTCGGCAGTCCTCTCCGGCCCTGCGGTGCTGCAGCCCGGTTCTTAGATCTATTGTCGAGATCCTGGTCGAGCGCGAGTCTGCCGTCCACCGATCGATTGTCAGCGTCCGCGACAATGACACATGCATCAGCTGAGCATGTGTCTCCCTCGGTGGAGGCACGTTGAGCGCGGCGGTGACGAGGTGGTCGGCGTCGTTGATCCACTGCTGAGCTGCTCCCTGAGGAGCATCCCCAGCAGGAGGGTTGTGGAGTAGCACGCGCGCTGCTGCGAGCGCACTCTCCGGGCTTGCAGCCGGCGGCGCCGTGATTGCTGTCACGGCCGGAGTACGCCGCGGAGTGGCATGTCGGCCTGCAGCCGGCGAAGTGACAGCAGGGCAACGTGAAGGTCCTGACCTTCCTGCCCTAGAGCGGTAGCCTGCCCTAGAGCGGGATGACGCCTGATCCTCCGCCACTGTTTGCCGCCGCGACTATGCCTTGGATGAACCGACGTTGGATTGGTCGTTCACCATTGCTGCTGGTGGAGATCTTGACGGGGAAAAAGACCCCTACCTGGTGCGCCAAATGTCGAAGGTCGTAAACGACACTTCCCTCGGACCTGCTTAGAGAGCAGCCTCCGGAGGTTCTTTGGATTCACAAGGGCTAGTCCCAGGAGATCGAACGCAGCAGGATGATGAACACAGAGGGTTTACGTGGTTCGGGCCGCCAGAGCGTAACACCCTACGTCCACAGGAGTGTTTGTGTATTGCCCTGCTTGAGCGTGTACGAGTCTTAGTATAATTTTCTGATCCCCTGCAAAGGTCGTCTGCAGAGCCCTTTTATAGTTCAAGGACTCTGCAGTCACAAGGTGGGCCCCAGGACCCGACAGGTGGTCCTGGGGAGAGCCAAATCCTATACAAGGTCTAGGATTAATTGCTATCTACTTCCCTTTGTTAGGGGTGTCAATGTGCCGCCCCGTTACGTCGTGTGCTAGGGCTACACATAGTTGGTGATGATGGTAGTGCCCGTCCCGTCCGTCTTGTCCTCGCGGCCCATTTGTCCGTCTTGCGGCGTGGGTCTGTACCGGCTACTTGGACAAGACAGGACACTGGAGCCTTGACCTTCGCATGCGCGACTCAGCTTGCCTGGGGAAGGCGCGTGTACTAAATGCCTGTCTGAGCAGCACACGCCTTCCTTTACTGCGGCTTCCTACCGCACTGAGTCGACCGTCTGCCACATGGTTGCGTCGGATCCTGCCTCTGCGGGGAGTTGAGCACTAGACGAAACAGGCCACGTGGTACATCCGGAGCCCACCCCTATGGAGGGGTGGAGGCTCAGCCCTGCAGGCCACGTGGTAGTTCTGGTGCCTTTCCCTGCGAGGGCGCGGGCCTGGTCTCGAGGTCCCAATTGACCGCGTGGCGGCCTGCCGCACTGAGTCGGCCATCCGGCACGTGGTTGCGCCGGAGCCTACCTCTGCGGGAAGTCGAGCATTTGACAGAACAGGCCACATGGTGCATCCGGAGCCCACCCCTATGGAGGGGTGGAGGCTCAGCCCTGCAGGCCAAGTGGTAGTTCCGGTGCCTTTCCCTGCGAGGGTGCGGGCCTGGTCCCGAGGTCCCGATCGACCGCGTGGTGGCTCCAGAGCCCGCCTCAGCGGGGAGGCGATGGTCCAGTTCTGCTGGCCACGTGGCAGCTTGGGAGCCTCCCCCGGCGGAGAGGTAGGATCTGGTCCTTCCCTCCACGACTTGGCAGCCTCGGATTCGGCCTCTTAAGTAGAGGCAGAGTCCTTAGCAGATTTCTCCCTGTGCGTGGGGGTACCCGGTCTGCAGGGTACCGACAGTTGGCAAACCCAGTTGTTGTACCCAAGGCCGGCGGGAAGCTTCGTATGTGTATCGACTACACCACCTTAAATAAGGTATATCCAAAGGATCCATTTCCACTACCTAGAATAGATCAAATAGTGGACTCCACCACCGAGTGTGAGCTATTGTGTTTCTTAGATGCATATTTCAGATATCATCAAATCCAAATGTATAAGGAAGATGAAGAGCATACTGCCTTGATAACAGTAGATGGATTGTACTGTTATACTGCCATGTCATTTGGTCTTAAAAATGCTACTTCAACATTTGTGCGAGCTTTTTACAAAACATTTAGAGAGCTAATTACAGACTTGGTGGAGGTGTACGCCAATGACATCGCTGTGAAGATAAAAAACAAGGAGTCACTCCTTGACAATTTACAAGCTGTCTTCGACAAGCTGTGCATCACGTGCACCAAGCTGAACCTGGACAAATGTGTCTTCGGGGTTAGCTCCGGAAAGCTTCTAGGTTTCTTGGTGACTCACTGAGGGATTGAAGCAAATCTGGCGAAAATCGAGGCTATAGAAGATATGCGGCCCCCAACTCGCATCAAGGATGTCCAGAAGCTAACTAGATGTCTAGCTGCGCTCAGCCGGTTTACCTCAAGACTGGCTGAACGGGCGCTACCCTTCTTCAAACTCTTGAGGAAGTCCGAACCATTTCATTTGTCTGAAGAAGCAGAAAAGGCGTTTCAAGAGCTAAAACAACTCCTCACCACACTACCGATATTGGTAGCTCCAAATCCTAGTGAGCCTTTACCGCTTTACATTTTGGCAACCACCGAAGTTGTCAGTATGGTCCTGGTTGCGGAAATACTAGATCTACATCCAGTCCAAGAACCCAGACCCCTCTGGGAGGGTCCGGAGTTAAATGAGGGTGTGTCTGGGTCCCATCCCCCACACACGGAACCTCAAGACGAAATGCTAGGAGATCAACCACATTCACCTGAGGGGGTTCACCTGGCCAACCAAGACGATCTAGACCCTTCTAACATAGTATGGGTCGAACAAGAAGAAGTTTTGGACCCTCCAGGAGGGCCCAAGAAGCACAACATGGAGATCCGGACCCCTCTAGGAGGGTCCGGGTCGATGGAGAAGAAGCTCCGGTCCTTTCGAAAGGGTCCGGACCGTCCAACGCCCTATGTACTTCATCAGCGAAGTGCTCCACGACGCCAAGACAAGATACATTGAGGTACATAAGCTGCTTTACGCTGTTCTTATTGCCTCAAGGAAGCTTCGTCACTACTTCCAAGCCCACAAAATATGAGTAGTAACTTCTTTTCCACTGCGTGCTATTTTGCATAACCCTAACTCTACTGGGAACAATTCAAAGTGGGCAGCGGAACTAGTCGAGTTCGATCTAGAATTCGTGTCACGACAAGCAATCAAAATTCAAGCCTTGGCCGACTTTGTGGTGGAATGGACTCCCTCTCCATCAAACTCTGGGGGCCACAGTGAGCGAAAACCAGAACCCAAGGTTCCGGTATTCACCGACCTCACTAGACTCTCTACTTTGATGGCTCCGTGCATAAGCTGGGGCCCGGAGGTGGAATCCTTCTCCTGGCTCCGACTAGGGAGAAAGTCAAGTACATGGTTCACCTTGATTTCAAGGCGATCAAAAACATGGCGAAGTATGAAGCTCTCATCCACGGACTCAAGGTGGCACTATCTTATGGATTCAAACAGCTGTTGGTGAAGGGAGATTCACAACTCATCATCAAACAATCCTCAACTAGCTGCTTATCTCCTTGAAGTCTAGAGGCTTCAGAAGGACTTCAAAGTCCTCGATCTCCACCATGTTCAGCGTCTTCACAACGCTGAAGCCGATGGACTCTCGACGAAAGCCTCAACTGGAGCTCCGGCTCCTGACGAAATCTTCGTCTGGAGGTTGTCAAAACCAACAGCTCATCCTGCCAAACTGAGAGAAGGGGGCGAGACCAGCACCACAAAGCTGGAAGTCTCGGTGGCCCTGTTACCATGGCGTCCACCAAGTGTCGTAGATGCTGTCAGAAGCTCTGAGCAACCCATCACACAAGGCTTAGAAGCTCAAGTAAGCTCCGATTCATGGATCTCGGAGATCCGTAGCTACTTGAAAGACAATATCCTTCCTGAAGACAGTGTATCCGCTGACCGGATTGTCAGATTGGCTAAAAAACACACGTTGGTAGAAGGGGATCTCTACTGGCACGGTGCCAATGGCATCCTGAAAGCATCTAGGCCCCCCATGAGGTATGGTTTCGGTGATTAATGACAACCATTGGATTTTACTAATGAATTTGTGGATGCAAGGTCTCCCATATCACTCAATCAAATGAAATCTATATGAATATGAACATCAACTAATGATCATTGGAGACCCCTAAACAATCACTTTACGAGATCAATCAATGTTATGAAGACTAGAAGTAAAAGCTCATATGTCAAAGTTATTCAACCATAATTGACAACACTCAATGCTTGACAATCATCAAAAGAATATTTACAACAAGTGTCTAAGAGGTCAATCGGGAAAATTCCAAAAGAATCACTTAGAACAACTCGAAGCAAACAAAATAAACTCACCAGATCAACCGATGTTTCCAGAAAACAACACATCGGTCGAGTTGGTTTAGCAGAAGAAAAAGACCTCAGAACAAAGTACTCACTGGATCATCTGATATTAAGGGCAATGTTACATGGGTCCATCAGTACAGTATGCAATATCCTTGGACCAAGTGTAGCACCGGATCATCCGATGTACAACAATATACACATCGGTCAATCACTCCAGTAAGCATCAAGTCTGAACCAATTCTGGAGGAAGTGCCACCGGATCATCCGATGAGAAGACAAGAGTAACATCGGTCATATCTGACACAGTGACATCAGCTAAAGTGAACTTGACCGATGATGACTGAAGGGAGAGCATCGGATCATCCGGTGTTAGCAGAGCAGTGATGTCAGCCTACTTTTCCAACGGCTATTTCATGGAGGCTGGCTATTTATACCCCTTCAACCTGTCTATTCGACAAGTCTTGACTACCAGACATACTCTACACATCCTTAAGCATTCAAGACATAGAGCTACCACTTCCATATCATTTTCACCACTTGTACACCAAGAGATAGCCTAGAACTAGCTAGAGATAGTGTTTGTGTGCCTCCATTCTTGGTGATTGTAATCTCTAGTGTAGTGAGAGCTGTAAGGGAGTGTCCCTTGGTGTTTGTAACTGAGAGTGACTTCCGGAGCTTGCCAAGACGATTGTGGAAGCCCGGAGGATCCAAGTTGTACAAGACTTGAGCTCCACCTTGTCGAGGTTGGCAAACGGAGAAGTATAGTGAAGATCCCTAGTCTCGGTGACTTGGGTGTGGCTATACCCTTTGGTGGGTGCCATAACGTGGACGTAGGAAGATCTTGACGATCTTGCCGAACCACAGGATAAATCCTCATGTCTCCTCGGGAGTTTGCATTCTCTTCCTCTCCCTTACACTTATGCATTTCGTATATCGCAAAGTTACTATTCACTTGAATGCATAGGTTGTTTGCTTAGGGAATTGGGCTTTTAGTAATTAAGTTTTATTGCCTTTGATTTTTGAAAAGAAGCCCAATTCACCCCCCTCTTGGGCATTCGATCCTTACAATTGGTATCAGAGCAAGGTTGCTCATAGGATCATTCTAGCTTCACCGCTAGAGAGCTAAAATGGCCAAGGTTGGGGGTTCAGTTCCTATCTTCGAGGGCAAGAACTTTGCCTATTGGAAAGCACGCATGCGCGCTTATCTAGAGGCTATTGCTCCCGAAGTATGGGAAGCGACCCACGTGGGGTTTGGTGAGCACAATTATGTTGGTGATCAAATTAAATGGGATGCTAAAGCTAGGAATGCAATTTATGAATGTATTAGTCAAGATGTGTTTGCTAGGATTGCTAGCAAAGAAAAGGCTTGTGAAATTTGGGCTTGCTTAATAGAAATTCAAGAGGGTTCTTCTCGAGTCAAGGAACTAAAATATCACATGCTTAAAGCCAAATATGATGAGTTCAAAATGTTACCTCATGAAAATGTCAATGAAATGTTTTCTCGCTTAAATGTGCTCATTGAAGAAATTAATGCTCTTGACATTGCTTCTCTTGGCAAGGGACTCATCATCCGCAAGATTCTTATGCTCCTCCCTAAGCGAAAGTACAACATCATCAACTCCATGCTCCAAAAGGAATCTCTTGACCACATTGAAGTTTCAGAACTCATTGGAGAGATTCATGCTCATGAGATGAGTGTACTTTGGATGATGGAGCAATCATCTTCAAAGATAATTGCCCTAAAGGCCTCCACCAAGAGAACAAATCTCAAAAAAAAGAAAGTGGTTGAGCCTAGCCCAAGTGAAGAAGAGCAAGCATCAAGTGAAGATGACGATGATGAGCTTGCATCAATGATGAGAAAGTTCTCTCGCTTAAACTCCAAGATTGCCAAGAAGGGATACACCTTTGATCCCAAAAAGAAAGCATTTCTACCAAAGAGAGATGACAACAAGACTTGTTATAATTGTGGTGATCAAGGTCATATCTCCTATGATTGTCCAAAACCGGACAAAAGAAGAGAAAACCACAAGAGCAAGCATCGCAAGCTTGAAGATAGTGAGGATGATGAAGAGGACAAGCCCAAACCAAGATCCTTTGGGAAGAAGAGACATGACAAGGGCAAGAAGGCAAAACTCTTCCCAAAGAAGAGAAATGGTCCACAAAAGGCGTTCATGTGTGAGTAAAATGAATGGGTCACCGACGAAGAATCAAGTGATGAAGAGAGTGAAGCGGAAGAAGAAAGTTTGGCCGGACTTGCCATTGCCAACAATGATGACTCACCTCTTCATCCACCACCCATGTGTCTCATGGCTAAAGGTAACACCAAGGTATGTGATGACTCTAGCGACGATGAGCTTTCCCCCGATGATTTAACTTAATTAATAAATGAATATCATACTATCATTAAGAGGGAAAAGAGTAAGGTTAAAGCTCTTGAAGAAACTTGTGCCAAGCTTGAGAGTGCTAACCTCGTTTTGCTTGACAAGTATGAAAGCATACTTAAAGAGCATGACATGCTCAAATCCCATGTCAAGCAAATTGAGGAGGATAAGGCTCAAATCAAGCTAAATCATCATGAGCTTGACTTAGCCCACCAAGCACTCTTGGGAAAGCACAATGAGTTGATCCAAGAGCATCAAATACTTAACCTTGATCATGAAGCGCTTGATCAAGAATTGAAAAATATAAAGAAACAAACTCTTAATGATAAGGTATCCATTACTTCTCATGCTACTAATGTCTTGCACAAGTCTTTGCCTTTGAAAAAGAACACTAGGGAGAAGGACTTGTTGGAAGAAATTGAGAGTCTCTGCACTAGTGTGGATAGACTATCAAAAGGAGAAGTCAAGCACAAGGAAATCCTCTTCCAACAAGCAAAGGCCTTCAACAAGAGAGGACTTGGATCTTTCCCGGTGCCTAACAAAGGAAAGGTTCCCTCACCGGAGCTTAGAACAAGCTTCATCAAGGAAGTTGGTTCTTATTGCCAACATTGTGAGGTCACCGGTCACCATACAAGGGAGTGTCCTCTTCCTAACCGACCTTCTCCAAAATTGCCTACTAACTAAAAGTCTACTTTCAATGATCATTATTATCTCTTAAGTAAAGTAGATGGCAAGGTGAAGGCAAGGTTCATCGGCAAGGACATAAAGGGCATGAAGGGGAAGCTCCCCAAGCAACTTTGGGTCCCAAAGACACTTGTATCACACATACAAGGACCTAAGTTGGCTTGGGTGCCAAAAATCAAAAATTGAATTCATGTGTGTAGGTAAACTACAAAGCCGGAGGAAAGCATTGGGTACTCGATAGCGGGTGCACTAAACATATGACCGGCAATGATGGTATGTTCACCACCATAGACAACCCCCGACAATCATGAACAAGTCACCTTTGGTGATAATTCTAAGGGGAAGGTAATTCAGTTGGGTAAGATTGTATTTTTCACATGGTTTATTTATTTCAAATATGTTGCATGTTAAGTCACTTAGTCTCAATTTGCTTTCTATTGCACAAATTTTGTAATTTTTGGCTAACGTGCACCTTTAGCAAGAATGATGTTGTTGTGACAAGCCTAAAGTTGAGAAGAGCTATGATCAAGGGGGAGCTTCAAGTTCCAACATCTACACATCAACGAAGAATTATTCATTTGTCAAACTTATGTCGATGGTATTATTTTTGGTTCAACTAACGAAGCTCTTAGCCATGAGTTTGGCAAAATGATGTCTAGGGAATTCGAGATGTTGATGATTGGAGAGTTAAACTTCTTCGTTGGATTCCAAATCAAGCAACTTCAAGAGGGGACCTTCGTCTATCAAGAGAAGTACACCAAGGACCTCTTGAAGAAATTTGAGATGGGAAATTGTAGCTCAAGAAACACTCCAATGGCAACAAATTGTCATCTCGACGCGGATAAGGACGGTAAACCTATTGATCAATCTAACTACCATTCTATGATTAGTTCGTTGCTTTATCTTACTGCATCTAGGCCAGATATCATGTTTAGTGTATGCTTGTGTGCTCGCTTTCAAGCGGCACCTAAAGAATCGCATCGGAAGGCGGTCTTTAGAATACTTAGGTATCTTAAGCATACCCCTAGTGTGGGCTTGTGGTACCCTAAAGGTGCAAAATTCCACCTCTTAGGTTACTCGGATTCGGACTTTGCCAGATGCCGTGTGGACCGCAAGAGTACCTCCGGTGGGTGCCACTTGCTTGGGCGTTCACTAGTATCTTGGTCTAGCAAGAAGCAAAATTCCGTCACCTTGTTCAGGGCGGAAGCGGAATATATCACGGCCGGTGCATGTTGTGCCCAAATTATTTATATGAAGCAAACCCTTTTGGAATTTGGTATTAAACTTGGTTGTGTGCCTCTCCTTTGTGACAATGAAAGTGCGGTTAAGATAGCTAAAAACCCCGTTCAACACTCCCGCACTAAGCACATTGATATTCGCCATCATTTCTTGAGGGACCATGAAGCTAAGGGAGACATCTCATTGCGAGGTGTTAGGTCCGAAGAACAATTGGCGGATATCTTCACTAAACCACTTGATGAGAAAACTTTTTCTAGGCTAAGAAGTGAATTAAATGTGCTAGATGCATCAAACGTCATGTAAGTTGTCATGTAAGAATGCATCTCATGTAGGCCTTGTCTAACTTTCAAAGGATAGGGGTGAGCAAGGGTTAGCTTGGGATTGAGGTTCTTTTGGTTTTCCCAGGGCTTGGAGAGTGGCTCTCCCTGAAGAAGCCTTTGAAAGGTTCAAATTTGACAAGATAGATCTACTTTATGTCTTGCATGATGCCTGCCATATAGACTTGCACTCATATTTAAATTTCTTGCATTATAAATTGTTTGGTATTGCATACGGTAGATTGTCACAAAGGGGAACCCACCTCATGAGAAATAGACTTGTTTGAAATGCAATATCTCAACTCATATGATGTGGGAAGAACAAAATGTTAGGTGCGTTAATGCCTAAAGGAACATGCTTTAAATATATAGAAGTCTTCATCCTCTAGCTCACAAAGCATGGGCCTTACATTTTATTTGGATAATTTCCTCCCTATTTTTCTCGGTGTTCTATTTGCTCTAAGGCTTAGCCAAGTTATTGGCAATTAGCATTTTTGAGGGGTAAGGGGTTGCCCAAAAAGTACTGAGACATGTGTTTCTTATTGTTTGTTTGTTTGGTCAAAGGACATATATGGGATGTTGCTGTTTTGTAGTCATCGGATTATCCGATGCTTAGGCTAGACCATCATCGGATCACTTTGTGTTCAAAAGCCAAGGGTCAGCTCAGTCAGTAACACAAATAAACCGATAAGTTCATTCTGAGAAACATCGGTCCATCCGATGTTCATATTTCTAGAACTGTGCTGAAATCCACCGATGCTATTCCCTTCCACGTCGGACCATCCGGTGTCAACGGTACCTTTTTGAATACCCATACCATGGCATTCGATCGATGCTCCTATCTCTTAACATCGGTTCATCCGGTGTTAAATTTCAAGCTAGGGTTTGGGCCCCACCTTTTAAGCGTGCCGCTCCACCTCCTCACTCTCTCTCTCCCCGACCCCGACGCCTTCGCCCGCGCCTCCCCTGCCTCACGCTGCTGCCACCCTATAGTCTTCGCCCTCCGGCCACCGTCGCCTCCGGGCCGCCGCCGCCTCCGGCCGCTGCCGCCGCCCTACGGACGCTGCCGCCACTTCCTCAGCGCCGCCGCCGCCACTTCCTCAGCGCCACCGCCGCCGCTCACCTCCAGCGCCGCCGCTCCACACTTCCACAGCGCCACCGCCGCCGCCTCTTCTCCACCCGGCACCGCCGACCGTCACCTCCCGTGCACCACCTTCGCCGCTAGGGTTTCCGGTCGCGTCCGTGCGCCCGACACAACTTCATTCTCGTGCATCGTCTCATCGCAATGGCTCGTGACAAGAAGGGAAAGGACAAGGCCATTGCGGAGCCGGCCTCAAAGAAGCAAAAGCTTTCGAAGGAGGAAAAGAAGACTTTGATGGCCGCTCGCGCCGCCGAGGAGCGAGAGCATGGCCGGGGAGGATCTTTGAGGATCCGCGAGGCTCGTCAGAGGCAGCCTCCCGTGCCGGATGAGTCCGAGGAAGAAGAAGAGCCAGAAGTGCCGCTTGTTCGGCGGCGCTCAGCCAGGACCCGTGGGGGTCATCCGCTGGCAGTACCACGTTCGAGACCATCTGCTACGGATCTTTGAGAGGACAGGGCGGCCCAGAGAGCCGTCTACGAGATGGACACCACCGTCCGTGTTGGTGAAGGTGTCCGGTTGACAGATTACAGGGAGATGAAGGCCAAGCAGCTCAGAAGACTCAGATGGAGCGTTTTGCTTGAGGAGTGGTTCCTGCAGCCCAGAGAGTCACTTGTGGACAACCTTTTTGGACTGTGACTTAGGCGTCGCTGTACGAGACCTATAGACGCTGAGGCCATAAGCTCTTCCAGCACAACTTCTTGGACTGGGATCAGCTTGCACTAGCAGCCGAGACGGAGATACGCCCCTACTTTGAGAGGTACAGAGGGCTGGTGGAGCTGATGTCCTATGAGAGGAGTGCCTACGTGGAGGACTGGGTCTGTGTTTTCTATGCCACCCTCTACGTCTCTGAGGGCCGCAGATCTATAGACTTTATGTTCATGGGCCAGCACCATCACTTGACGAGACAGACTTTGGCACAGCTGCTAGGAGTGGATCTCCACGACACTTGCCTTCATGAGAGAGTGTATGGATAGGCAGACCCACCGAGGAGGCCGCTCACTGGAGGAGTGGCACCACCACTGGAGCAGATTCGCTCTCTGTTTGCACCGTCTTTCTCTCCAGGCCAGCCGAGGGTACCGGCACTGCTGACTCCAGTTGCGCGCACAGTGCACCTTGCCTTGCGCCGCACACTTTTGCCGAGGTCTAGATATCTAGAGGGGTTCACCAGCCAGCAGCAGACCCTCCTGTTCTACATCATGAACGGGATGGAGTTCGATATTGTGGACATCATCATATGTGAGATGGAGGATGTGATCACTGATGGAGTTGGCATGATGAGGCAGCTTGTGTTTGGACACTAGATCAGCTACCTGCTCTCCATGGTTGTTCCTGAGGAGTCCACCGTGCATGACAGTCTCACTGATGAGAGTGTCACACGGTTTAGCCACTACCGTGCTCCAGCTCCTGGAGACCGCCGCCTTGGCTGTCCAGTCGAGCGTCAGGTCCGTGCTCGGCTATCAGAGGAGGATTGGTCAGATCTGGAGAAGGAAGATGAGCGACTTGCACAGGCAGAGGCTCAGGGTGAGGACCTTCAGCACATTTGGTCCGAGAGGGACACAGATGACAGTGTTGAGGAGTACTTCCCACCTCCTCCCTCACCCAGGCAGCACGACGCGGAGGCTGGAGGCTCGACGGTGCCACCCCCTACTCCACCTCCCGTCTCAGAGGCACAGGTCTCTCAGCCGTCTGAGCTCACCTCCCTCCTCCAGCACATGGTTGAGAAGCAGCGCCTGGACCGGCTTGCAGCTGAGCAGGCCCGAGATGAGCAGGAAGCACGTCTTTTGGAGCTCCAGCAGTAGACGCAGCAAGCGATGATGGGCATCCTGGGGTTGATCACCAACCTCTACACCCAGACCGGGATTGCCCTGCCATCGCAGCTGCCAAGCTTTGCTCCACCCCCGCCTGTCCTTGCTCCAGCTGCAGCTCCAGTGCCGACCACGCCGATCCCGACGATCAGCATGTCTCCACTGCTTGCTCTAGGCGCACCGATCCACTCTCCGCTGCCGGTTACGACGTTGTTCCAGCAGACGCCGGCATCCGTTGTCAGTGCCCCATTGCCAGCAGCTCCGACTCAGCAGGCACCGACAGCGGCTCCTACGGCTCCTACAGCTCCCTCCACTTCCACTCCAGCTTCAGTCGCAGCAGCACGCAACAGCTCCGATGACAGCACCCCCGACGGTGACCAGTTCGTCATCGCTCCGAGCACTCAGGGTTCTTAGGCACTCGGATCCCTTTTTGGTGTCTTGATGCCAAAGGGGGAGAAGAGTTAGAGTAGAGCCAGGGGGAATAGCCTAGCCTCAGGGGGGGTGTTCTAGCTGTAGGGGGAGTTTATCTATATCTTGTGTAATTTGGTGTTTTTTCTACTCATTTGCTATTCATTGAGTATTCATGTGCACTTATTCTCTTGAGTTATTGATCGATTGAGCTTTCGCGTTATTAATATCCTTTGAGTCTTCAAGTTTAAAATGTCATATCTTGTACTCATTGCATATCTTCTTGAGTATCGTACTATCAAATTCATTATTATGCTTCACTCGTTGTGTTGTCATCATTCACCAAAAAGGGGGAGATTGGAAGCATCTAGGCCCCCCATGAGGTATGGTTTCGGTGATTAATGACAACCATTGGATTTTACTAATGAATTTGTGGATGCAAGGTCTCCCATATCACTCAATCAAATGAAATCTATATGAATATGAACATCAACTAATGATCATTGGAGACCCCTAAACAATCACTTTACGAGATCAATCAATGTTATGAAGATTAGAAGTACAAGCTCATATGTCAAAGTTATTCAACCATAATTGACAACACTTAATGCTTGACAATCATCAGAAGAATATTTACAACAAGTGTCTAAGAGGTCAATCGAGAAAATTCCAAAAGAATCACTTAGAACAACTCAAAGCAAACAAAATCAACTCACCGGATCAATCGATGTTTCCAGAAAACAACACATCGGTCGAGTTGGTTCAGCAAAAGAAGAAGACCTCAGAACAAAGTACTCACCGGATCATCCGATGTTAAGGGCAATGTTACATCGGTCCATCAGTACATTATGCAATATCCTTGGACCAAGTGTAGCACCGGATCATCCGATGTACAGCAATATACACATCGGTCAATCACTCCAGTAAGCATCAAGTCTGAACCAATTCTGGAGGAAGTGCCACCGGATCATCCGATGAGAAGACAAGAGTAACATCCGTCATATCTGACACAGTGACATCAGCTAAAGTGAATTTGACTGATGATAACTGAAGGGAGAGCATCGGATCATCCGGTGTTCGTAGAGCAGTGATGTCAGCCTACTTTTCCAACGGCTATTTCGTGGAGGCTGGCTATTTATACCCCTTCAACCTGCCTATTCGACAAGTCTTGACTACCAGACATACTCTACACATCCTCAGGCATTCAAGACATAGAGCTACCACTTCCATATCATTTTCACCACTTGTACACCAAGAGATAGGCTAGAACTAGCTAGAGATAGTGCTTGTGTGCCTCCATTCTTGGTGATTGGAATCTCTAGTGTAGTGAGAGCTGTAAGGGAGTGTCCCTTGGTGTTTGTAACTGAGAGTAACTTCCGGAGCTTGCCAAGACGATTGTGGAACACCGGAGGATCCAAGTTGTACAAGGCTTGAGCTCCACCTTGCCGAGGTTGGCAAACGGAGAAGTATAGTGAAGATCCCTAGTCTCGGTGATTTGGGTGTGGCTATACCCTTTGGTGGGTGCCATAACGTGGACGTAGGAAGATCTTGACGATCTTGCCGAACCACGGGATAAATCCTCGTGTCTCCTCGGGAGTTTGCATTCTCTTCCTCTCCCTTACACTTATGCATTTTGTATATCACAAAGTTACTATTCACTTGAATGCATAGGTTGTTTGCTTAGGGAATTGGGCTTTTAGTAATTAAGTTTTATTGCCTTTGATTTTTGAAAAGAAGCCCAATTCACCCCCCCCTCTTGGGCATTCGATCCTTACACATCCTAATGCGGTGCATTGCAAGGGAAGAAGGTCGCGATCTCCTCGTGGAAATCCATGGAGGCAAGTGCGGGAACCATGCTTCTTCTCGCACGCTAATCGGTAAAGCCTTCCAGCATGGCTTTTACTGGCCTACAACACTCTAGGATGCGATTGAGCTAGTGAAAAAATGTGAAACGTGTCAGTTCCACGTAAAACAGATTCACACACCGGCTCAATCAGTACAAATGATACCTCCTACATGGCCATTTGCTGTGTGGGGCATGGAAATCTTGGGACCTTTTCCAATAGTCGTCGGAGGTTACAAGTTCCTGTACGTCGCCATTGACAAGTTCACCAAGTGGCTGGAAGCAACTCCAATTGTAACAATCAACAAGCAATCAATAATCAAGTTCTTGAAGTCCATTATATGCAGATTTGGAGTTCCAAACAAAGTCATAACTGACAACAGAACCCAATTCACAAGTGTTGCATTTCAAGAATATTGCGAGGACCTCGACATTCAACTCAGCTATGCCTCAGTAGCTCATCCAGCAAGCAATGGCCAAGTCGAGAGAGTCAATGCAAAAATCTTAAAAGGATTCAAGACGCGCACATATGAGCGTCTGAATAAACATGGAGCTAACTGGATTGAGGAGCTTCTGCCCACATTGTGGGCGAACAGGACAACTCCAAACCGGTCAACCGGGGAAACTCCATTCTTCCTGGTGTACGGAGCTGAAGCAGTCATTCCTCCAGAGATCACCTTGAGGTCACTCCGGGTCCGGACCTTCGATGAATCCACGCAGGACTAGCTTCGACATGAAGACCTTGACCTCATCGACGAGGGAAGGTGTCAAGCAGCTGTTCGGAATGCACGTTATCTCCAAGCACTCCGGCGCTATCATCAAAGGCATGTGCGCAACCGACAACTCGAGGAAGGCGATATGGTGCTTCGGAAGATACTAAATCGTGAAGGAATGAACAAACTTTCCCCCGGTTGGGAAGATCCTTTTTGAGTGATCAAAGTATCCCGACCCGGATGCGTTCGCTTGGCAACTGAGGACGGGATTCCACTTCCCAAACCTTGGAACATTGAGCACCTCCATAAATTTTATGCTTAGAATCACGGAGGTGAGTCTGTAATTACACACGTTGTATGTTATAGAGTCGCCAAACAGACATGGGTAGGTCCTTCGGGAGTGGGGATGGGCATTCGGTTAACCGACCAAATTCGGTTTGGTTTTTCGGTTTATTTCATAATTCGGTTTTTGAAAAATGAGAACCGAAATATAATATACAAAAAAGAAAACCGGTACATCAGTTCACCGGGTATTTCGGTTCGGTTTTTGGTTAACTGAGGAAAAACCGGACTCAACGACTGGATCTGTTCATCGAGCCATCGTGGGCGCCAGAGCGGGACGACGGGGTGCGATGGCAGCGCCAGAGCGTCGCGACGGCTTACGGGGTGCGATCACGGCTGCGACGCATGGCGACGGACAATGGCTGACGTGGCGCGACCAAGTGCGGGAATCGTCGAATCGGTGGCGCCGGCGTCGAATCACATACACAGCCGGGGCAGCGAGGTGCAGAGCCTGGAGGCGGGGTGTGGGCGACGAAGCTGGCGGTGTGGCGCGGGCGACAGAGCCTGGAGGCGGGGCGTCGTGGGCGCGGGCGACGGTGCGGGCGGCGGGGAGAGAATGAAGAGACATCATTAGGGTTTGGGAATGAGTCGACTGAGTGGCTAGGAAGATGGGTCGGCTAGAGGCTGGGAGGATGGGCCGGATAGGAGGTTGGGCCGATTTCGGTTCACTCGGTTAACCGGATTTAAAAACCGAACCGAATTATTTTTTTTCGGTTTTCCCAGAATGAGAACCGAAATAGATTCCAGTTTGAGAGAAATCGGTTTATTCGATTTCGGTTCCGGTTTTCGTTTTTTTTTGCCCACCCCTATCCGAGAACATTCGGACCCCTCTGGGAGGGTCCAGGAAGTTTAAATACACTTCATACAGTCACTGCACTAAAAGTGTAACTACCTACCCTAGGTTAGTACAAGATGTATAGCGCACTTAGCTTGGTCCCACACCCTAAGTGTGTCCTTGTCTCCCTGTAATCCAGACCTATAGTGAAAGACATTGTTGTGTAAAACAGACTTCACGTGCATTTATATTTGTACAAGGCTCGATCTATCAAATTATTGTTTTTAACCTTCTTGTCTATAATGAAGTTGTGCAATTCTTTTTTAGTTTTTACCGAAGTTATTCATATGCGTTGCAAGTTATATTGTTGATCTCTTTGGGTCTTAACATGTTGTATAGTCTACTTGCCTGAACGCAAAGCCAACATAGGTCCAGAGTGTGCTATCGACTTAGCCTGGTCTTGCACCCTAGGTACGCTACTCTACCTACACTTCGGCGGGCCACAGTAGGGTGAGTACTAAAAAAGCATATGAGTCCGAAAGGGTTACCCAAATATACTTGTTACCATATCGAGTTACTTCGGAATGAAAACTCAAGTAAGAACAATAAGCCACAAACGATTTATAGACAAGAGGACGAATTTTACTTTTTTCTTGTATTTAATGTGTAGGAAAAACAGAAATTCATAGTGATGGTGAACGACGCCGGAGCTACTAAGCTCCGACATCCTTTGAGGGTACCCGCCATCAATATTTAGCAGTGGGTAATGTTGGAGTTAGTAAGCTCCGACAACCTCTGGGGGGCCTACCTTCAACTATTCGTGTGGCGACATCAGGAGCTACCAAGCTCCGATAAATCCTAGGGGCCCCCATTGTCAATGTTTTATATGTTGATAGTGTGTACCGTCGGATCTACCAAACTCTGCCAATCCCAAAGGGCCTGCTGTCATCGCATCAGAAATGAAGACTTCAGACCTAAAATCTAAAAGTGCAAAGCGTTCAAGTCATCAAGATACTGTCAAATCCTTTAGTACATGTACACAATTCAATTGTACACATATACCAGTAGGCCAACAAGATAGAGCACACTATAATGAAGGTAAAAATAAAGTGAAGTTCATGGCAAAATCGATTTCATTAATTTGAAGCACTGGATTACAAAATTGGGATTACTGCCGAAGGCAGAAGGAAAAATTCCTAGCTACTGGAGGGTCTAAGACCTGCGGAAGAATGAAGCGACTTTCTTGGCAACCTCTTGGACGCTAGCCTTGGCGGCTTCTTCCTCTTTGGCAATGGGACCTTCAAGCACCGGGTCCAGGGAGAATTGGTGGTCTCGGCTCACATAGCACGACAACACATACTTCACGATGTTCATAGCCAAAGACTTCCCCTCTGTCTCGAGCTGGTCCACAATAACGTCGCCCATCGCATTGAGTTTGCCGCAAGCACCATTGAGGGCCACCAGCGCTCGATCCAAGTCCATCTCCGGGTTGTCCGGACGTACGGGACTGAAGCCTAGTGGTGTCAGTGCGTCGTTGGCCCGCCCCAAGAAGTCCCACACTTGAATGGACTCTGTCTCCTTCAAGCTCCGTAGCTCCTCCAACGACTTCCGAGCGGCCGCAAGCTCCGAACCTTCCCGAGCGAGGCACTCGACCAATTTAGCATGTTGCTGCATACTCTCGGCAACTTGCTTCCCACGATCGGTCAGCTCCGTCTCCCGGAGGTGGATGCAGTTCCGCCTTTCCGCCAAGTCCTTTTCCCTGCCTTTCACCTTTCCTTCCCTAGTGGCAACGTCAGCTTCTCTTTTCGAGAGCTCCTGCCCCAGTTTCCAGTACTTCTCCTTTTCCTCCTTGCTCCATAGATCCAGCTTCTTGCTGCGATCTGCCAAATTCTGTTCACCCAGAGTCAATTTTTGGGTGACCTCCGCCTCCCTTTTTACAACATCCTCCTGCTGCTCCAGGAGCTTTTCTTCCCTCGCCTCAAGGTCCGCCCGGCGCTTCAGGAGAACCTCGATCAATTCATTGAGGTTTTCGTGATGCTCATCAGTAGCATCACGCCTCTCCTTGGCTTGCTCAAGGATCTCCCTGGAGTTAGCGTCGAGCGCCTGGATGGTGGTTTCCTTCTCCTTCAGTAGCTTGTCCCAATGTTCCAATTGGGCATTTTCCCTCTTAATCCACTCCTTCTGGTCAGTCAGCCTCGTCTGGGCAAGCCTGGTCTCGAAGAGGAGCGTGTTGCGCCAACGTCTCAAGGTGTTGCGCTCCTCCTCCAAGGCTTTGCTCTCGTGATCGAAAGCGAGCTAGACTTGTTGTAGGCTGGAGCAAGTGTTGTCTATGGACAATGCTAGAGGGATAGGATCCGGGCCTGCTAGGACCAACTCCGCAAGCTCCAGAGGATTCTCCATCACAAAAATTGGGTCCCACTCTACAAGGGTGGTCCCCTGAGCTCCTGTAGCACTAGGGACACTCTCCGGAAGCCCTTCCGCAGCAACAGAGCAAGAATCCACTAGCAGAACTCCCACCCCCGGAGTAGAAGTAGAAGGCGCTTCTTCCGGGTCTTCGGTCGCTGGCTCTGAGGGTGGAGGACCAGTCGCCACCTCTTATGCAGCTCCGTCCCTGGTTCAACTACCTCCGGGGCAATGGCAGGAGCTTCATCCGCGGCCTCTACCACTGCTGGCTCAGACGCCGACACATCAGCTCCTTCCGGTTGAGCGATCGGAGCTTTAGGCATCTCCGGCTCAGCTGCCGAAGCTTCAACAACTTCTAGCACAAGGGTCGGAGCTTCAATGATTTTTGGCTCAGTGGTCGGGACGTGGATTGCCTCTAGCTCAGTGGCCAAGGCTTCCACGAACTCTGGCTCAAAGGATTGAGCTTCTAGCTCCAGTACTGGAGCATCAGCCTCCGGCACCGATGCTAGAGGTGCATCTCCAACTTCTCCCTCGTGGTCCGGCGCTACCATGGGAGCTTCAGGCGAGGACTCCAAATCCAAGTCCATGATAGCTGGTGCCGGATCTTTCGCGACTTCTGCCACCACTTGAGGAGGTGGTTCGGTGCTTGAAGCCAGAGCTTCGGCATGCGTAGCCCCGGTCGCTGCGACAGACGCCGAACTTCCTGACCCCTTCTTCGACACCCTAGAAATGAAGGGAAGAGAAGATTAAAGACACATCAAAAATAAAACTAGCATTTTAAGATGAGTAATCATTGCTTACCTAGGGATGCTACCACCCCAGTCGCCTCGGAACCTCTTCTTTTGAGGTTCGGAACCAGAGCCCACCAAGTTAGGTGAGATAACGACTTCGGCCCACAGTTGAGGACTACTTGCGGCAGCTGGTGTCCTCTCAGCCGGAGCTTATTTTGGCCGGGAAGAACTCTCGGGCCTGGAACTCTTAGCCGGCACTGAGGCCGGGGTTGACTGCCCGGAGTTGGCACCTCTTGAAGACGCCTGGGTTGGAGAAGGTGCAGTCACAGGGGACCGCCTCCGCCGGGGAGAAGGAGCCGTCGTAGAGGGAGCAGCCCTAACAGACCTCCCATCAGCATGCTTCAGCTTCCTCTTCCGGCTGGAGAGTTCCGCTCGCTCCTTGCCCTTGCCCTTGCCCATGTCTTCAACCCTCCAGCTCGGGGCAGAGGCAGGCCCTCCTTCGGAAGCTCTGGGGATTACCACCCTGGAGGTCGGACGCCTTTCCACCTCACCAAGGTCGTCAAGCGCCGACATCTTCCTCCGGAGCTCTCTACTGAATTGCGGCTCCTTGTTCAGAGGAAGGAAAGCTGTCGGCGGAACCAAGTCATCGCCATCAATGTTTATCCCATGTTGGAATTTCTTGAGATGAAGATTCAAATCTTCGTCATCCAAGTTGGATTTCAGACCAGTTTCAATCCAGTCTTCATCCATCACGCTGTTGAGGGCCCACATGAGCTTCTCCCTCTTCCTCAGCGGAGCCCATCTGTTGACCAGGAAGTTGCAGAAAACAATCTGAGGGGTCACTCCACCCTCCACGCATCCGCGGATTCTGGTCAGGACGGGGTTGAAGGCATCTGACAGCACCAGAACTACACTCCAAGCGTCGGTGTCGACGTTGGGGAGTCCTTCGGGCAGCTCCAACCTCTCATGCTCGTCCACTGCAATGATGACCTAGTCCTTCTTCCAGTCATCCCATTTGCCCGAAGGAAATGACTTCAAGTATTTGAAGGAGCAGTTCTTGCGCTTCACGAAATAGTAGAAGCCAAGAAGCTCAGTCCCATTGTCGGTGGTGTGGATGGTGAAGAAGATACAAAACAGTTGTACACCGGGGGGAACACCCACCCACATCTCGCAAAAGTTGATGAAAGTCGCCACTAGAATAAGAGAATGGGGGCCAAGATGATACAGCTGAAGACCGTAAAAGTCCAGCAGCATTAAAAGAAAAGTTGAGAAAGGTGGGATCAATCCCACCATGGCGTACGCAGAGAAGTACACCGTCGAGGTGTCTAAACTGACACATCCCCCGAACTTGCTTAGAAGCGGCCCGCAGGGGTTCGATGTGTATTCGAGGGCTAGTCCTAGCAAGATCGAGCTCAGTGAACAATGAACGCAAGAGTTTTACGTGGTTCGGGCCGCCTGGGCGTAATACCCTACTCCACAGTGGTTTGTGTGTTGTATTGCTCGAGCGTGTATCTTAGTCTCAGAGAAGTTGTCTAAGTCAGTGGTTGCTTGGTCCTTTTATAGTCCAAGGCCGAGCAGCTTACAAGTGGGGCCCGAGGCCCGACAAGTGGCCCCAGGAGTACCAAATCCATCCTAAGATTTGGGAGTAAATGCTATCCCCTGACAATGGCTTCAATGTGCCGCCTAGCCATGCCTTGCTGCAAGGCTACACATAGCCCCTCATCATGGTTGGTCATGTCTTGTTTGTCTTGTCGCGACCTCTCATTCGTCCACCGTACATAGTAGTTCGGCGCCAACCTGTTATCACAATAATGGGTACATGACTCTTGACTTATGAGTGTGAGCTCCTGCTTACCTAGGGAATGTGTGTGTACTTCTAGTTTAGGCGCACTGGGCTCGTCTCCCTTCATTGCCGCTACCGCAGGATGGACTAGGCCAGACGCTGCCTGGCACGTGGCAGGTCCGGTCCTTCCCTCAGCTGGGAGGCCGAGTTCGGAGCTGCCGGACACGTGGCTGTGTTGGACCTTCTTCTAGCAGGGAGGCAGGTCCGGGGCTGCCAGTCTTGCGGACGCACTAGACCTCTCCTCAGCGGGGAGGTGGGCCCAGAGCTACAACACGCGTGGCAGTGCCAGACCTCCCCCCGAGGGTGTGGCAAACCTGGAGCTGCAGGACATGTGATAGCGTCCGGCCTTCCCTCAGTGGAGAGGCGATGCCATGCTGCATGCCACGTGGCACCCTGGGACCACGTCGGACCTTGCCCCCATGGGGGGCGGGGGGGGGGGGGGGGGGACCCAGCGTGCCTTCTTTCCTGTATCTATGGGTACCTGGTTCACCAGGTACCGACAGTGGTCCCCGGGCCCATCTCGGGCAGGAACTTCTTGGTTAACTGGTTATACCTGAAGTGGGGCCATTTTGGATCCTCGTGCCACGACTTTGAGGGCTTACCTTCAATGCGGCGGATAAAATCCTTGTCTGCAGATATCACGCCATCAACTGGCATCAATTCTCGATACAAATTTCATTTCGGTTCCGCGTGCCCATTATGTCGCTGCCCCTAAGTTTTGAACTCTCCCCTATGGGAGCGGTTGCCTCGAGGCGATTACTTCGGCCTTTTCGCTGAATCTAACTCTGGCCCACCAGTCATCGTGAGTGTGGCTCCAGCATTGCAGCGCCACGGTTCCCATCCAAACGTTGCGGAAGTATACTTAAGAAGGGGACTAGCACAGGTCACGGCCCCTTACGCCTCCATTTGCTCTCGCACATAGGACCTTACTGCTTTCTCGCATCCTCCATTCCTGAGCCTTAGCCTTTGCACGACCATCCTTCCCCTGCTCCATGTTGTCGTAATGAAGTTGGGTCTCCCCGCCAGTAAGATCAAGAACGAGAAGGAGATGAAGAAGGTTCGTGCTTACATGGGGTGGTCCCATGACTCCTTCAATGACAAGATCCGCATTGGCGAGCTTCCTTTCGAGAAGAAGAGCGCTGGTGACATGGTTTACTTCCAAGGATACGCCATGGTCAGCTTGCTTCCCCCCTTCTCGTCTTTCCTAATGACGCTGCTGGAGTTCTATGGTATCCAGCTGCATTTCCTCGGACCCCACTCTATTTTGCTGGTCGCTACCTTTGTTCATTTCTGCAAGATGTGGGTGGGGGTGCGGCCCAGCCTAGAGCTCTTCCGGTGCATCTTCACCCTGCAGACCACGGGGAAGGGGAACGAGATGATCGGGATGTACTACTTTGTGAAGCAGAAGAGGTGCCCCTTCATGTACTTGGAAACCTTTCCCTATGGCAAATGGGATGAGTGGAAGAAGGAGTGGGTGACCATCACCGTGGACAATCATGAGAAGTTGGACCTGCCAGAGGGCCTCTCTAAGGTGGACACCGACCTCTGGAACGATCTTCCAGAGCTGCCGGTGGCATACAAGCCCGTTGTGGCAAGGATCGAAGGTTGCGTCGCCAGCGGTGTGACCCCCCAGATAGTCTTTGGGAACTTCCTGAGGAACAGATGGGCTCCACTGAAGTTCAGGGAACGGTCTGTGTGGACATTCACGCCGCGTGGTGCTGATTCCCAGATGAGGGAGGAAGCTTTAAAGACTCTGCTGAATAAATTCCAAAGCAAAACCAACATCCCGCTTGACTCCCTGAAGCTCCCCGAGTCCTTCCCGCCTTTGAATTTAGTTCTCGAGTTCTACCGGAAGCTCCGAAAGTTAATGCCAACGCTGGACGATATTGGAGTTGTGGAGAAGCGGGATCCCTCCACAATCACTATTCCTAGGGCCCCTGGGGGGCCGGCCCCCTGTTGCCTCAAGCTAGGGGGTGAAGCTGCTAGCTCCGGCAGGGGCGAGGTGTCGGTGGATCCCTCCGATCGTAAGAGGAAGCTGGTGCAGGGTGATGGAAGCCAGGTCAGGACCTCCGGAGGGCCAACTCCTCCATCTTAGGGACCTCCAACAAGTGCTAGTTCCGGGGGGCCACCTCCCACTTCAGCGTCGAGTGCGGGGCCAAGCTCCGAGGGGCCCTCTGAGTCGAGGGACGCTCCGGCCCGGGATGCACCAGCCCAAGCCCCTGGGGGCTGGGGGCTCCGACCACATCGGGTCCATCGGGCTCCGGTTCTGGCCCTGCTCCGAAGCGGCTTTGCCTCTGTGGCACCCTGGAGCTTCCCAAGGTAATCAATTGAGTTCTTACTCCGATTTATCTTTTGGGTTAAAGTCAGTCTCTTGAACGTTCTTATTTTTGGTGTGCAGCACCTCCAACAAGGGAGATAAAACTGCAACTCCAACGGCAATGTAGGGGGCTGAGCAAGAAGGCGCCCCAGCTCCGGCTGTTGCGCCTGCCCGGGCGAACGTGGAGGCTCCGAGTGACACGAGGATGGCACCAATCGCATATGCGGTTGCGCCAGAACCGAAGACCCCGGTTGTTGGGATGGCCGGAGTTTCAGCGTCGGAGCCGGTAGCCTCTGAGGCTCCGGTGGAGATGCCAAGTGTCGACACAACTCCAGCGTCGACGGAGGTTCCACCCCCCCCCCCCCCCCCCCCCCCCCCCGTGCGGGGAGCCACCGACGGTCGGCCCCCACGCCGTCTTCTGGGGAGGTTCCGATGCCCCAGTCGGATGTAGCTGAGGGGGCGGCCCCCACGCCACATGCGGTAGAGGCTCCGGCCGAAGGGCCGGAGGCAATTGAAGAGCCGCCCCCCACTCCAACTACTGCTGAGGTTGTGGTGGCTATCCCGATGGTAGTCGAAGTATCTTCTCCTGCGCCGGAGGTGATTGAGGCTTCGGTTCCTCGACCAGGGGCGTCCAGCACACCTGCGCCCGGGCTGCAAAACGTGGAGGCTCCGGTTGAGCATCCTGCCTCTCCGCTAGCGGAGGCTGATCTGGGAGCGTCCATGGCTGTGACACCCGGTTCCGAATATGAACCAAGCGTAACGCATATGTGTGCCCAGGATGTTCAACACACATACACGAGTGATTCACAAATGATAAACAGAATTTAACCACGTCTTAACTAATAAATAAGTACTTTATTACAATAATCCAATAGTTCACGAATAATAAAACTCTAAATAATTGCAGCGGAAAATAAACTAAACAGCACGACTCCAATCAACAGGCAATTGACGGCGGTACGCAACCTAGTACTCCACGTGATCCTCAGGGTACTCCCAATTGTCTCCAGTAGCTGTTGGGGGGGATTGCAAGGGTGAGTACATGTCATACTCAGCAAGTGTGGAAAGTATGACATGTGGCTTATTCAAACGACGAATGTAATAATGGCTAAGTGCTGAAAAGTACAGTAAAACATTTGAAAAGAATTATACTATGTCTATGTGAAACAATCCCATCATAACCATCATATTAACAAAATATAAACCATATCCAATTATTGCCAACATTACCATTATCCATGTCTGTCGACTGTTGGAGTCGGCAGATCTCCTGACACTACTAAAGTGTTGAAGGAGTTCGTAGTTCGGTGTGGGCGCGCGGAGACTCAAGAAGGTGAATCACGATTTGACACGAGAGACACAGTGGTTTACGTGGTTCGGGCCGCCTGAGCGTAATACCCTACTCCATGGTTGTGTGTGTGTGTTGTATTAGCTTGTGTGCCTCACAGCGTTCGAGAGCCTCTCGTGTATCGCCGGTTTGTCCTTTTATAGTACAAGGACAAACCATTACAAGTCAGCCTGGCCCGACATGTGGCCCCGGCAGTTACTAGTATTGATACACGATTAATTGTTATTAATAACCCTGTAACGGGCTCCGACAATGCCGTTACAGGTGTTAAGATTGTCCGATTAAGTGTCATTAACGTGGAATTAATGACAATTAATCGGGTCTTGAAGTCCGCGGTTATCCTTTGAAGATCCGGAGTCGTTACAATGTCTTCCGGAGGTTTGAGGCGGCCAGCTCCGACGTTTGGACACGTGGCAGCTCCGGAGCTTGCTTGTGGGAAGCGGGAAGCTCCGGGGTGGCCTGGCACGTGTCAGGTCCGGAGCTTCTCTCGGTCAGGGGTTAAGTCCGGAGGTGCCGTTTCGGTACCTAGCCCGGAGCTTCACCCTTGTGGGTAGTAGTTCCGGTCTGACAGTACACGTGGCAACCTAGGGTTAACCATGTTGGAGAAGCAGGTCCGGTTATGTCTGACAAGTGGGCCTCCGAGGGTCTTCGATTTGAGTAGACGTCCTTCCCTTGAGATCTTTGTAACCTCAGGGGGTGTATGGTTTTTAGGGTACCGACAGTGGCCCCCTGGACCTACCTCCGGGGAAAGCCACCGGGGTGAAGTCATTCCGTCGGAGGTGGGTCCATACTCGCGACTCTTGAACTGGGTCTTCAAGGGTCTTCGGAGGTGCCGTTGGCAGGGCTTTACGGTTAAATCCCGACGCGTGGCGCACCTCAGGCGGCAGATATGATCTTTGATGTGCGGATCTCTCGCAATTGAAGGTCGCCGGTTCCCGATACGAAAAACTGTATCGGTTCCGCGCGCCTTGTCAGTTCGCCGCCTTTGGGTTTCCCGCCTTGTGATGACAACTGTTCACCTGGGTAAGAACCTCGACTTGATCGTCAGGGTGGTCCCGGGCCCTCTTGTCATCGGCAGGGTTGAATTCTTGAGTAGTATCCTTGACTCTCCTGCAGTTTCCATCCAAGCGTTGCGAGGGCTTACTTAAGAAGGAAAGCGCACCGTCGGGAGTTTCTTTACGCTTCCCATCTGTTCTTTGCACTCAAATTCTCGACTTGTACTTTGCTCCTCTTCTCTTGCCTAGCTGTGCTGCGATGGAGTTGGGTCTGCGTGAGAGTCGTTTGAAGACGGACAGCGATCTGAAGAAGGTCCGGGTCCTCATGGGGTGGTCTTCGGACTTCTTCAACCGCTCAGTCCGCGCCGGCGGAGAGCTCCCTTTCGAGAAGGAGCACGCTGGCGAGATGGTGTACTTTTACTCGTACGCCATGGTGGGGCTGATCCCACCGTTTTTCTTCTTTCTTCTTGATGCTGCTGGACTTCTATGGTCTGCAGCTGTACCACCTTGGCCCTCACTCCATTCTCCTTGTGTCCATCTTTGTCCACTTCTGCGAGATGTGGGTGGGCATCCCTCCCTGCATCGAGCTCTTCCGAACCTTCTTCACCGTTCAAACCACCGGCCGAAGCGATGAGTATCTTGGCTTCTACTACTTCGTGAAGCGCAAGAAGTGCCCATTCAAGTACCTCCGGTCATTCCCTTCCGGGAAGTGGGATGACTGGAAGAAAGATTGGGTAGTCGTCCGAGTGGAGGAACATGAGCGGTTGGAGTTGCCAGACGGTCTGCCCGGCATTGACACGTCGGTATGGAGTGAAGTTCCGGTGCTGCGGAAGCTTTCGACCCTGTCCTGACCAGGATCCGCCAATGTGTGGAGGGAGGATTGACTCCCAGGCGGTGTTCTGCAACTTCCTGTCCAACAGGTGGGCGCCGCTGAAGAGGAGGGAGAAGCTCGCCTGGGCTCTCAACAGCGTGATGGACGAGGACCGGGTTGAGACCGGGTTGAAGTCCAGCATGGTGGGGAAGACCTTGGAGTTTCACCTTAAGAAATTCCAGCACGGCATCGATGTTGACGGAGATTACTTGACTCCGCCGCCGGCTTTCCTCCCTCTGAACGTGGAAGTTGAGTTCAGCAGGGAGCTCCGGCGGAAGATGCCCGCGCTTGACGACCTTGGTGTTGTCGAAAGAAGATCAACCACACCGGTTGGCGATCCCAGGGTTGTCCGAAGGCGGCTCCGCCCCTACCCCACAGCCAAGAGCTGAGGTCATCGGCAAGGGCAAGGAGCCGGCGGAGGAGCGGAGAGTCGGAAGAGGAAGCTGCGACATGCCGACGGAAGGTCCGTCGGGCCTGCCGCTTCCCTCCCGGTTCCCCCTCCTCAGGAAGGAAGATCCTCCGCCGCCGTGGCGACTGTCCCCGTGGTGGGGTCTTTCCGGAACACTACTGTTCCGGCGGTGGGATCCTCCCGGAGTGCGACTGTCCCCGTGGTGGATCCCTCCGGTGGTGCTAGCTCCGGGCGCGTGACTCCTCCATCTGGAGCGGTGAGGGCCTCCAGGTCCAGGAGTTCCTCCCGATCAAGGAGAGCTCCGACCCGGGAAACGCCCGCGGCTGTGTCAAGTCCTGGGAGTCCTCCCGGAGCTCCTACGCCGACCGTGGCCAGCCCGGATCGTCCGGGAAAGAGGTTCTCGCGCAAGCTGGTGCGTGAGCCTCCCAAGGTAATTTTTCTTTTTTACCTCGATTAACCTTTTAATTGTAGCATCTGTTTGCTCAATTTCTTCGTTCTTCTTCTGCAGCGTTCCCAAGAAGGGAAGTGAAGCTCCACCCTCAGCCACAGTGTATGAGGCTGCGAGGGCTTCTGCTCCAGCCCCGGTGCCGGCCCCAAGCGGAGGCTGCGACAGCTCCGGCGCCGGCTGTCGTGGTCATGGACCTTGACTCGTCTCCAGAAGTTCCCGTGGTAGCGCCGGACCACGGGATTGAAGATGCGCCAGCGGCACCCGTCCCGGAAGTGGATGCTCCGGGTCCTGGTGCTGCAGTAGTAGAAGCTCCGACTGTTGAGTCGGAGGAAGTAGCAGTCCCGGCTTCGGAGCCGGAAAGTGCTGAAGCCCCGGCGATTGAGCCAGAGGTAGCTGAAGCCCCGGCATGCGAGCCGGAAGTCGAAGTAGTTCCGGCAGTTGAGCCGGTTACTTCTGAAGCTCCGGCCGCAGAGCCGGTGATTGTTGGAGCGCTGGCCGCAGAGCCGGCGGCTGAAGAGGCGAGGGAGCTTGAGCCTCCCTCAGAAGAAGTGTCTCGACCGGAGCCAGTGGAGGCGACGACGTCGATGGTACCTATGGCAGAGCCAGAGTGCCTGAACGAAGTCGCCGGCCCCCAGCCCTGAGGAGGCAAATGAAGGCTTGGTGGCGGGACCTCCTTCGATGGCGACTGAGGCCATCCCGGAGGAGGGTCCTAGCGCTTTGGAAGCTCGGTGTTCCACTCTCGTAGAGTGGGACCCAATTTTTGTAAGTGAAGACCCGCTGGAACCAGCGGAAGAGATCCCAGCAGGTCCGGAGCCCATCCCGCTGTCGATGTCCATCGACAACGCCTGCTCCAGTCTACGTCAGGTCCAACTAGCCTTCTTCCACGACAACAAGGCTCTTGAAGAGGAGCGCCAAACCCTTAGGCGGTGGCGTAATCGGCTCCACTTCGAGACTAAGCTGGCGCAGTCGAGGCTTGCGGATGACAAGGAATGGATCAGGCGGGAGAAGATCCGCCTGGAGCTCTGGGGTGAGCTGCTGGACGAGAGGGAGAGCATGACTCACACCCTTGACGCTCAATCCTGGGAGTTCCATGACCAAGCTAAGGCTGCTAACGACGCGGCCAATGCTCGGTTTGATCAGCTCGAGGCCATCAGCACCGCACTCATCAAGCGCCGAGAGGCACTTGAAGGGAGGGAAAGACGGCTCGAGGATGAGGAGCAAAAACTCCTAGAGCTACGGGATGACGTCTTGCGACGGGAAGAAGAGCTCGCTGAGAAAACAGCTCTGGCGGACAAGGGCCTCGAGGAGCGCACTAAGAAATTGGAAGAGCGCTGCCTCGAGGAAGAGGAGAAGACCTGGGTGCGGGGGCAGGAACTCTACGAATACGAGTGTGCCCTTATCGCCCAGGAGAAGAAAGTGGAGGCTAGGGAGAAGGACCTGGTCGACCGCCGGAACAAGATCCACCTCCGGGAGGAGGAGCTCGGAAGACTTGAGAAGCGGGTTGTTGCGAAGATCCAGCAAAACGCCAAAGAAGTTGAGCGCCTCACCCGTGAGAATTCGGAGCTGACGGTGGCCCGGAGATCCCTAGAAGAGATGAAGAACTTGAGGAAGGCGGACTCCCTGCAGATTTGGGAGTTCCTGGGCAAGGCCGACGACGCGCTGACGCCGATGGGTTTTAGCCCCGTGCACCCAGATGATCCGGAGCCGGAGCCGGACCTTGCGTTGCAAGCGTTGAGCGCCGCAGGCAGCAAGCTCTCTAAGGTGGGCGACGTCATCGCGGACCAGCTGGAGGTCGAGGGGCAATCCCTGGCTAGGAACGTCACAGAATATCTGTTGACGTGCTACACCAGCCGGAACCCTCGATTTCCTCTGGACCCGGTGCTTGAAGGCCCCGTCGAAGGAGAAGGCGAAGCTACCCGAGCCCGCGTGTCGGAGGTCGCCCAGAAGGTCGTCGAGTTCTTCCATAGGGTCTAGGACCGTCTCTTTTAGCCTTTACTTGTATCTTCTCTTCTTCCTCAATTTTGTAATCCCTTGTCTCCAGATGTAATCTCCGATCTTCAGATGAAATGAAATTCCCAATTTTTTGCGAATTTCATTCTTTTGTCTTCAACATCTTTATCTTCACTTGGCCCCCTGGTAGATGTGCACAATTTGATTGTGGACATGTACCAAAAGGATGTTGAGTTTTGTTGAAGACGAATTTGCTTCGAACTTGTGGAATTTAGGTCCGAAGTTTTTGATAGTGAAGGTCCCCTGAAGTTGTCGGAGCTTAGAAGCTCCGGCACTGTCCATCGCTAGAGCTTAGTAGCTCCGGCAATAACCTCTATCAACACGTTGAGCGTCGATAATTAATACTCCAAGGTGTCGGAGCTTAGCAGCTCCGGCAATGACCTTTGCCACACTTGGTTTGTTGGCAACAGACTCGAGTGACGGGGTCTTCTCACCATCTTTTAGTCTACGCCGACGGTTGACGCCCTGGTGGGAGTCGGAACTTGATTAGCTCCGGTTTTTCTCCATCTACGTAGGGTTCATTTTTCCTGCACACTTAAGCCAAGAAAAATAGTAAAATTCGTTCCTTGTCTATAACTTCATCGCGGCTTACGGTTCTTAAGAAAATTTTAAGTTGAACACGATTTTAATACGACTGGATGAATTGTCTTTTCTTTTAGATCCAATTGTCCATGGACCCACCTTACTTCGGCCTGCCAGGATGTAGGTAGAGTGGCGTACTTAGGGTGCTTGACCAGGCTAAGTCGATAGCTCACTCCGGCCCTAGAATGGATTGGCGGCTTTCAGGCGAGTTGGCCACAGACGATATTTAAATCCAAAAAATCTGACAATTCAACTCGAATTGTATGTAAGCCGGTCAAACTAGAACTTCTTAAGAATTGCACATTTCTGTTATAGATAAGAAAGAGAAAAATAAAAATGCCGAGCCTATGCAAAGATGAATGCACGTGGAGTCTATTTCACATGAAGATGTCTTTCATTATAGGTCCGGGGTACAGGGGAAACAAGTACACTCTTAGGGTACGGAACCAGGCTAAGTGTGTTTGGTTTCTCGTTTGACCCAGGGTAGTTAGCCACACTTTTAGTCCGGAGACTGTGTCAAGTGTTGCATGAGCTTTTCAAACTTTCGGGAAAGGTCCGGCTGCTCTCCCGGAGGAACTACCCGACTCTGTACAATGACTCTATAACATACATTTCAAGTTACTTAAGACTCACCTCCGTGGAATTAAGTGTAGAACTTACGGAGGTGCTCGATGTTCCAAGGATTTGGGAGAGGTGTCCCCATCCTCGGTAGCCAAGCGAACGCTTCCGGGACGGGATACTTTGATCACTCGAAAGGGCCCTTCCCAGCTGGGGGAGAGTTTGTTTTGCCCTTCTCTGGATAGTATTCTCCGTAGCACCAGATCGCCTTCCTCGAGCTGTCGGTTGTGTACATGCCGCTGGTGATAGCGCCGTAGAGCTTGGCGGTATCGGGCATTCCGAACAGCTGCTTGGCACCTTCCCTCCTCAAGGAGGTCTAGGTCTTCGCGCCGGAGCTGGTCCTGCGCGGCTTCGTCGAAGGTCCGGACTCGGAGGGAACCCAAGGTGATTTCCGGAGGAAGGATCGCTTCAGCTCCGTACACCAGGAAGAAGGGTGTTTCTCCGGTTGCCCGACTTGGAGAAGTCCTGTTGGCCCATAGAGTGGGCGAAAGCTCTTCGATCCAATTGGCTCCGTGCTTTTTCAAGCGCTCATAAGTGCGTGTTTTGAGTCCTTTAAGGATCTCTGCATTTGCTCTCTCGGCTTGTCCATTGCTGGCAGGATGAGCTACGGAAGCGTAGCAAACTTGTATGCCGAGGTCTTCGCAATATCCTTGAAATGCGGAGCTTGTGAATTGAGTCCCATTATCAGTGATGATCTTATTTGGGACTCCGAATCTGCTCACGATGGATTGTAGAAAATTGATTGCAGATTGTTTGTTGATCGTCACAACGGGAGTTGCTTCCGGCCACTTGGTGAACTTGTCGATGGCGACGTACAGGAACTTGTAACCTCCGACGGCTCTTGGGAAGGGTCCCAAGATATCCATCCCCCACACAGCGAAAGGCCATGTGGGAGGTATCATTTGTAAGGACTGAGCAGGTGTGTGAATTTGCTTTGCATGAAATTGGCATGCTTTGCATTTCTTCACCAGCTCAGTGGCATCCTGGAGCGCTGTAGGCCAGTAGAAGCCGTGCCGAAAGGCTTTTCCGACCAGCGTGCGGGAAGATGCGTGGTTCCCACACTCGCCTCCATGGATTTCTGCGAGGAGCTCGCAGCCTTCTTCCCTTGTGACGCACCGCATTAGGATGTCGTTGGCACCGCGCCGGTAGAGATCCCCTTCTACCAACGTGTATCTTTTAGCCAATCTGACTACCCGATCAGCGGATACATCATCGTCAGGAAGGATGTTGTCTTTCAAGTAGCTCCGGATCTCCGAGATCCATGCATCGGAACTGACTTGAGCATTTGAGTCTTGCGTGCTGGGTTGCTCGGAGCTTCCGGCAGCACCTACGACCCTTGATGGCTACCATGGTAACAGGGCCATCGGGACCGTCAGCTTCGGGATGCTGATCTCGCCCCCTTTGTTCAGTTCGGCAGGCTAAACTGTGGGTTTTGACAACCTCCGGACAAAGGTTCCGTCAGGAGCCGGAGCTCCAGTTGACGCCTTGGTCGAGAGTTCGTCAGCTTCAGCGTTGTGAGCACGCTGAACATGGTGAAGGTCTAGGACTTCGAAGTCCTTCTGAAGCCTCTGGACTTCAAGGAGGTAAGCAGCCAGCTGGAGATTATTGCAGGAGCATTCACTCTTCACCTACTTGATGACGAGTTGTGAATCTCCTTTGACCAGCAATTGCTTGACACCATATGATAGTGCCACCTTTAATCCATAGATGAGTGCTTCGTACTCCGCAATGTTGTTGGTTGCCTTGAAGTCAAGGTGTACCATGTATTTCACCTTCTCCCCAGTTGGTGCGAGGAGAAGGATTCCAGCTCCGGCTCCCTGCTTCTGCATGGAGCCGTCGAAATAAAGGGTCCAGTGAGGCTTAGTGAAGGTTGGAACTTGAGGTTCCGTCTTCTGCTCGCTGGGGCCCCCAGGGTTTAATGGAGAGGGAGTCCATTCTGCCACGAAATCTGCCAACGCTTGACTCTTGATTGCTTGTCTCGGAATGAATTCAAGATCGAATTCAGCCAATTCCGCTGCCCACTTTGCAATATTCCCAGTTGAATTGGGATTATGCAGGATCGCTCGAAGTGGATATGAGGTCACCACCGAGACTTTGTGAGCTTGGAAATAGTGTCGAAGCTTCCTTGAGGCAATAAGAACTGCATAAAGCAGTTTATGCACCTCTAGGTATCGAGTCTTGGCATCATGTAACACTTCACTTATGAAGTATACCGGGCGTTGAATGGTCCGGACCCTCCCGGAAGGGTCCGGAGCTTCCTCTTCATTGATCCGGACCCTCTCGGAGGGGTCCAGACTCTCTTCGGGGACTTCCGGGTTCTGGGTGGAGGAACCCGGAGCTTCTTCAGAAATGACCTGGACCCTCTTAGAGGGGTCCGGGTCCTCTGAAGTGGCTTCTTGTGGGTTTGAGTCTGGGAACTGGGACCCAGACTCGCTTTCAGGAACCTCCGGACCCTCCCGAAGGGGTCTGGATTCCTGAGTATTGGGTAGTTCCGGTCTCTCCGCAACCAGAACCATACTGACGACTTCGTCAGTAGCTGAAATGTAAAGCAACAAAGGCTCACCAGGGTTCGGAGCTACCAAGACTGGTAGGGTGGTGAGGAACTCTTTCAGCTCCTGGAATGCCTTCTCTGCTTCTTCAGACCATTGGAATGGTCCGGACTTCCTCAGTAACTTGAAGAAGGGAAGTGCTCTTTCCGCCAGTCTTGAAATGAACCGGCTAAGAGCTGCTAGACATCCAGTTAATTTTTGGACGTCTTTGATGCGGGTTGGTGGTCGCATGTCTTCAATGGCTTTTATCTTCGCCGGATTAGCCTCTATGCCCCGGTGACTTACCAGGAAACCAAGAAGCTTTCCGGAACTAACCCCGAAGACGCACTTGTCTGGGTTAAGCTTCGTGCGGGTGGCCCGCAGCTTGTCGAAGACAGCCTGCAAGGTGTCCAAGAGGGACTCCTTGTTTTTGACTTTGACCATGATGTCATCGACGTACACTTCCACTATGTCTCTGATGAGTTCTTCGAAAGTTTTGTACATAGCTCGTACAAAAGTTGAAGCTGCATTCTTGAGACCAAACGGCATGGCTGTGTAACAATACAATCCATCCACTGTGATGAATGAAGTATGCTCTTCATCCTCCCTAGACATCCTGATTTGATGATATCCAGAATATGCGTCTAGAAAACACAGTAACACGCACCCGGAGGTGGAATCCACTATCTGATCTATTCTAGGTAGTGGGAACGGATCTTTTGGACATGCCTTATTCAGTGTGGTGTAGTCGATGCACATCCGAAGTTTCCCGCCGGCCTTGGGCACAACGACTGGGCTTGCCAGCCATTTTGGATGGTAGACTTCTCGGATAAATCCGGCTCCGAGCAACTTCTTCACTTCTTGTCGGATGAAGTTTTGTCACTCTACAGATTGCTTCCGAGGTTTCTGATGCACAGGCCGAGCGTCGGGGTAAATCTTCAGATTGTGCTCAATCACTTCCCTGGGGATCCCAGGCATTTGTGACGGTTGCCAAGCAAATACGTCAACGTTAGCCGGGAGGAAAGTGATGAGCGCGAGTTCCTATTTGTCATTCATCCCACCCGATATGTGGGTGGTTTGAGTGACATCGGAACCAATTTGGACGACTTTGACGGGGATGTCGGTGTCGCCGCTTGGCTGCACACGGGGAGCAGAGGTTGATCCTCGTTGCCGAATGCTCGGAGGTTTTGGAGCTTGCCCCTGTCTGGAGTCCTCCTCTTGCGCAGTGGTGAGTGCATGGAGCTCCTCCAGAGCAGTTACTCCGGCGGTGCGATCTCCACGAATTCGGAGAACGTCTGCTGGTGTTGGCATCTTCAACACCAAGTATCCATAATGAGCAGCTGCCATAAATTTGTATAGGGCAGGTCTACCCAAGATGGCGTTGAATGGTAAGTTGATCTGAGCGACGTCGAAGACCAACTTCTCGGTGCGGTACTTCTCCCGTGTCCCGAAGGTAACGGGGAGAATTATAGCTCCGAGTGGGGTAATGGCCCCCGGACCTACTCCGGAGAATGGTCGAGAGGGCTGAAGATCCGAAGGTCGAAGCTGAAGTTTGGTAAAAGCTTCAAAGCTTATAAGGTTCAGCCCCGAACCTCCATCCACCATAACATGATGGAGCTGGATGTTGTTGATGGTGGGAGATACCATCAAGGGTAATTGGCCAGCTCCGACCATGCTTTGAGGATAGTCCGAAGCATCAAAAGTGATGGGTGTGTCCATCCACTTTCGATGTGGCTCCGGTCTAGCTGTAGGAGCTACAGCAGCCATATCCCGCCGCATAGTCTTGATGACACGATGAGAAGTGATGTCCCATGATCCACCAAAGATGGTGTTCATGGTTTTCCGACGCTCGTTGTCGGAGACGTCGGAGTCATCGTCGACGGAGGTGTAGACGGCTTTAAGGACCTTTTTGGGGTCCTGAAACGCTAACTCCTCTTCAGCCGGAGCTTCGTCAACCTTCTGTTTTCCCTCCCTCTGTCGGAAGGGAGACCCTTCCCGGCGCTTGTTGTAGCGCTCGGCAAGGTTTTGGACCTCCCGGCAGTCTTCCAGCCTGTGGCTGCCCGTTTTGTGAATGGGGCACCACATTTTGGATTTGCCGCCGTCTTCGGAAGACGGTCGAGGTCGCTTCTCAGGGCGTGGCCCCCGACCACTAGGAGTTGCAGTGGCTGCAACGTTGGATGTGCCGACCGATGGCTTCTTCTTGCCGTTGGTCTTCTTTTTCTTCTTGCCACTCCCGGAGGTAGCGGCTTCTTCTTTGGAGGATTTTTTGTGATCCTCCAAGGTTGGTTTGGAGTGCATTTCACGGCCCTCCGCAGCTCTGGCACATTTGTCTGCCAAGCTGAAGAGCTCCGTGACGCTGGTGATCTCTTTGATCGCCAGCTTCTCCAACATCTTCTTATCTCGTACACCCTGTCTGAATGCCACAATGACAGAAGCGCTTGAGATAGAAGGGATTGTGTTGCGTACCTGAGAGAACCTCTGGATGAATGACCGCAAAGATTCTCCCCCTTTTTGCACGACCGCAAAAAGGTCCAGTTCAGTGCCCGGTCGGGTGTATGAACTCCCGAAGTTGGCAGTGAACTGACGGCACAGCTCCTCCCAACTGTCAATAGAGTTGGGTGGAAGGCTCATAAACCAGGACTTGGCGGTCCCAGTCAAGGCCACTGGAAAGTAGTTGGCCATTACGGCCTCGTTTCCTCCAGCTGCTAAGATTGCAGTGTAGTATATCTGCAGAAATTCTACGGGGTTGACAGTCCCGTCGAATTTTTCCGGCAAGTGTGGCCGGAACTTCTGTGGCCATCTGACCATGCGCAGGTGCATGGCTAGGGCGGAACAGCCTCCTCCTACTCCTTCCAGAGTAGAAAGGTCTTGAGCATCCCGTCTTTCTCGAGCTCGCTCGATATGGACACGGCCATCCTGTTGGCGGTATCGGCGATCAAGCTCCGCCCGGAGGTCGTGTGACGAAAGCCGAGATGCCGTATGGGTGTGTCGTGCCCCAGAGGGCAACGACGTCACTTGCTGTGACGCAGCTCGTCTTCGGTTGTTGGAGACATGTGGACCAAGTCTTCCAGACAACGTCCGTCGCTGCGACGGGGCTCGCCCTGAAGGAGGAGGACCCTGGTTGTTGAGTCGTTCGGCCGCTGCTGCGACCAAATGCTCAACATCAGCCCTCCATTGCTCCATAGCATCTTGAGATGCATCCGGAGGTGGTGGTCGCTGGAGAAGAGCACGCGCTGCATGGAGCGCGTGTTCTGGGTTGTCACGACTTGCCGGCGCAGTATGTGACGCCGGCGCACCATCATGTTGCCCGGCATGTCTTGCCGGAGAAGATGGTGGTGGTGGGAGTGTGACTCCTGCTGGTGCTGAGGCTCCTGCCGGTGGCTGCATGTTGGAGGGATTGCCTCCAATAGCCTGAGCAGCAGGTTGCCCGTTGGATGATCCAGCCGCAGAATTCACCATTCTTGAAAAATCTCAGGCGCCCCTACCTGGCGCGCCAACTGTCGACTGTTGGAGTCGGCAGATCTCCTGACACTACTAAAGTGTTGAAGGAGTTCGTAGTTCGGTGTGGGCGCGCGGAGACTCAAGAAGGTAAATCACGATTTGACACGAGAGACACAGTGGTTTACGTGGTTCGGGCCGCCTGAGCGTAATACCCTACTCCACGGGTGTGTGTGTGTGTGTTGTATTAGCTTGTGTGCCTCAGAGCGTTCGAGAGCCTCTCGTGTATCGTCGGTTTGTCCTTTTATAGTACAAGGACAAACCGTTACAAGTCAGCTTGGCCCGACATGTGGCCCCGGCGGTTACTAGTATTGATACACGATTAATTGTTATTAATAACCCTGTAACGGGCTCCGACAATGCCGTTACAGGTGTTAAGATTGTCCGATTAAGTGTCATTAACGTGGAATTAATGACAATTAATCGGGTCTTGAAGTCCGCGGTTATCCTTTGAAGATCCGGAGTCGTTACAATGTCTTCTGGAGGTTTGAGGCGGCCAGCTCCGACGTTTGGACATGTGGCAGCTCCGGAGCTTGCTTGTGGGAAGCGGGAAGCTCCGGGGTGGCCTGGCACGTGTCAGGTCCGGAGCTTCTCTCGGTCAGGGGTTAAGTCCGGAGGTGCCGTTTCGGTACCTAGCCCGGAGCTTCACCCTTGTGGGTAGTAGTTCCGGTCTGACAGTACACGTGGCAACCTAGGGGTTAACCATGTTGGAGAAGCAGGTCCGGTTATGTCTGACAAGTGGGCCTCCGAGGGTCTTCGATTTGAGTAGACGTCCTTCCCTTGAGATCTTTCTAACCTCAGGGGGTGTATGGTTTTTAGGGTACCGACAATGTCCAATTACCATAACTCAAATTCGTATCCATGACCATAATCCATAAACCATAACCATTACCAACCCATAACCATAAACCAATCATAACCATTAACCAACCATAACCATCCCAAATCCCAATTTCCAACTCTAATCATGTAGGTCATCCAGGCGCTCATAACCGGGAGCACGGCTATCATGATAGTTTTTAAACACTCTGCAGAGGTTGTACCACTTTACCCACATGTTTGTGATTTTATCACCTTTCGATGACTAAGAAACCTCCATTGTGCCATCTCACACTTCCGTAGGTGTGTGGCCAAGAGATCACAAAATAGTCTTTCAAAAGGGACTACTAGTATGTACGGGCCCACTAAGGTTTCACCGGCAGGCTTGAATCTCTATTCTCCCACCCACGGGCCCCCTCGTGTGCCATGCGGATCCCAGGGCAGTCCTCCTCGACTCCCATTCCCCGCGCCATCCAATGGTCCATACAATACTAGCAGCGCTCCTAATTATTCAGCTACGCCGCACCCATACTTGGCCTTGTGGTGGCACTGTTGACCTGGCATATTCTCGCATGAACCGGTCCTTAGATCTAAAGCAAGCAAACCACCATATCATCCAACCCATCCACAAAACCATGCTTGCTTAGATCACCCATCGTATTGACCAGTTCACATTGACCAGAATATCATTGATGCATAATTAAATGTGCAGTGTTGTTTGCCATCCCAATTAATTAAGCAAAGCAAAAAGGTAAAAACCCTTCCCGACTCTCTACCATAATTCCAGGTGACAAGGGAGGTCAAACAAAACTAGTAAACTTCCTACCATAGGATTCCCATCAATTTGACACAAGCATGCAAGTTCGCAAACAAAACATTTAATTTAAAATAGGATCAATATGCTTCAAGGACACTTGCCTTGCTCCGGCGGATGGGGTTGTTCAAGCGCTTCGAAGTCTTGGTTTTGGAAATCTTCGTATGCGGCCTCTTGAGCACGTTCCTCTACGCGTGATCATACATACAAGAAAACATATACAATTCAACATAATGCACACAAAATAATCAACATGCAATGACATGCATGCATGCACAGTTTAATAATTAATTTACTACGGTCGTTTATTAATTTGATGCGACTAGTTCATACGTGTTCATATGAGTTTACGGGGGTTTTAGGGTGGATTAATGCTGCTGAAAATAAAATTATGGCGCAACTAAAATCAATTCACGCCTATTAGATTCAATATGATCGCTAAAATTCGCATCGGGAACATGTCCTACCGTAGATCTGACGGCTTGACGGTCGCGGAACAATGCGACGCGTAGATGAAATAGATGCGTTCTCCGGCGGCACGACGACGGCGGCGCGATGTCGGCGACGATCTCCGGCGAACGGTGGCGCCCCCCTCTTTTTCTCCCTCTTCTTCCCCTTCTTTTTCTCTTTTTTTCTTCCCTAGGCGCAGCTCTCTGGACTCCCCTTTTTCCCTCTGTTCGGTGGCTGCTTCTGGCGGCGGCATCGTGGGACTTCGGTTCCTTTTATAGGGGCGTGGGGTTGCCGTGGAATCCGGCTCGGTTGGGAGTCACGCGGGAACCGGGAATCGCGGCAGGGGCGTTGGCGGGAGATGTATGGCGGCGGGAGACCGGGCGGGATTCGGTCGGGGCGGGGCGGGAGACCGCGGAGGCGGGCCCTAGGCGGCTCGCGCTTCGGGCGAGCGCGCGGCGTGGGAGCGGGACGGGAGGCCGGGCGGCGTCCGGACCGGCGCAGCACCCGGTGCCGTGTCGACCGGGGCCAGGCGCCTCGGGGCTGGCGCGGGCGCGTGGCGGCGGGGAGCCAGGCGCCTCGGGCGCTGGGGCGGAGCGGGGCCGGCTCGGCCGGCTGGGCCGCTTGGCCTGGCCGGCGGGTTGCCCCTTTTTTTTTCCTTTTTTATATTTATTTTTTTATTTCTTTTATATTATTATTATTATATATTTTATTATTTATATATATATTTTTTTTACTTTTTTTTTATATACTTTCTTTTATTATATAATTTATTATATATATTTTAATATATATATATTATTAATATTATATATTTATTATTTTTATACTCATTCCTTATTACAAGTTTTTAGGCTAAAACTATTATTTTCTATTTCTTCTTTTGCTACATACATTTGTATATATATGTTTTATTATTTTCCTTTTATTCTACTAGTGTTTAATGCATGACCATGTATGCAATGCATGATGCGAAAATTTAGGGTGTTACAAACCTACCCCCCTTAAAGTGAATCTCGCCCTCGAGATTCGATAGCGTGGAGAAAAGATGAGGGAATTCTGCCTTCAGGTCTTTTCACGTTCCCATGTAGCTTCGGCTTCTGTATGGTGTTTCCATTGCACTTTGCACCAACGGATCCTCTTATTTCTCTTGACTCTTTCCTTTATGTCCAAAATTTTGATAGGTTGCTCGACATAGGACAAATCCTCCTGAAGTTCTAACTCGTCCATCGGCACTTGTTCTTCCGGTACCCTGAGACACTTCTTGAGTTGAGAGACGTGAAACACGTCGTGTACATCGGAGAGATACGTCGGCAGCTCAAGTCGATAAGCTATCTCTCCTCGCTTGTCCAGAATCTTAAATGGTCCGATGTAACGTGGTGCCAGTTTTCCTTTGACGTTAAACCGTCGCTGACCTCTGATAGGTGACACTTTAAGGTATACAAAATCTCCAACTTCAAAAGTCAAACTCCTTCGCCTATTATCAGCATAACCTTTCTGTCGAGACTGGGCAGCCTTTAAGTTTTCCCGTATTATTTGGACTTGCCTTTCAGCATCTTGTAACACGTCGGGACCAAATACTTGATTCTCTCCGGTTTCATTCCAAAACAAAGGAGTCCTACATTTCCTTCCGTATAATGCTTTATAAGGTGACATTTTCAAACTTGCTTGGTAACTATTGTTGTACGAGAATTCAGCATACGGCAAACTTTTATCCCAACTTTTCCTATGCTTTAAAGCACATGCTCTTAACATGTCTTCCAAAATTTGGTTGGTCCTCTCGGTTTGTCCATCTGTTTGAGGGTGATACGTCGAACTAAAGTTCAACCTTGTTCCCATTGCTTCATGCAATTTCTGCCAAAATCTGGAGGTAAATTGAGAACCTCTATCCGAGACTATCTTCTTTGGTACTCCGTGTCGACACACAATATGTTCCATGTACAATTCTGCTAGCTTCGCGGTGGTATATGTGGTCTTGACGGGGATGAAATGAGCTGATTTTGTCAATCGATCCACAATAACCCATATTGAATCATAGCCAGACTGAGTTCGCGGTAATCCAACTATAAAATCCATACCAATCTCTTCCCACTTCCACTCCGGGATCTTTAGTGGTTGTAACAATCCGGCTGGCCTTTGATGTTCAGCTTTAACTCGTTGGCACACATCACACAATGCAACATATTCAGCTATGTCCTTCTTCATGCTGGCCCACCAATAGCATGTCTTTAAGTCCTTGTACATCTTTGTACAGCCGGGATGAATTGAGTAAGGCGAGTCATGTGCCTCCTTCAATATTGTTTCTCGAATATGCCTAACATTAGGTACCACAATCCTCTTTCCAAGCCATAAGGTACCTTGTTCGTCCTCATCAAATCTGAATTCCTTTCCTTCTTGGGTCCTTTCCTTGATTTCCTGTATTTCCTTGTCCTTTGTCTGTCCTTCCCGTATTTCCTGCTCTAATGTTGGGTTGACTTCCATCGTTCCCATATCATTTATGAATCCAAGGTTCAATCGTTCAAACTCCTTGCATAACTCGGATGGCAGCTCTCGAACTGTGAGTTGATGACTTACTCCTTTTCGGCTCAAAGCATCGGCCACTACGTTGGCCTTCCCTGGGTGATAGTTGATTCCCACGTCATAATCCTTGATGAGCTCCAACTATCAGCGTTGCCTCAGATTCAGATCCATTTGCGTAAATATGTACTTGAGACTCTTGTGATCTGTATAAATCTCACATCGGTGATCAAAAACATAGTGTCTCCATATCTTCAAGGCGTGTACCACGGCTGCGAGTTCAAGGTCGTGCGTAGGGTAATTCAACTCATGTTTCTTTAGTTGTCTCGATGCATAAGCTACCACTTGGCCTTCCTGCATGAGCACACATCCTAATCCTTGTCTTGATGCATCACAATATATATCAAAACTCTTGCTCACGTCCAGTAATACTAACACCGGGGCAGTTGTCAACCTTTTCTTTAACTCCTCAAAGCTATCCTGACAAGCTTGAGTCCATCGGAATGCCTTCCCTTTCATGAGTAATTCGGTCATAGGCTTGGCTATTTTGGAAAAATCCTTAATGAATCGGCGGTAATATCCAGCCATTCCAAGGAAACTCCGAATTTCCTTGACATTTTGTGGCGGTTCCCACTTAAGCACATCTCTCACCTTCCCTGGGTCAACTGATACTCCTCCTCCGGAAATAATATGGCCTAAGAAAGAAACTTCCCATAACCAAAATTGACATTTACTGAACTTGGCATACAATTGATGCTCCCTCAATTTCTGCAGCGTAAGCCTCAAGTGTTCCTCATGTTCCTTCTCATTCTTCGAGTAGATCATAATATCATCGATGAACACTACAATGAACTTATCCAGATATTCCATGAAGACCTTATTCATGAGATACATAAAGTACGCAGGCGCGTTTGTTAATCCAAATGACATGACGGTGTACTCATAAGATCCATATCGTGTCCGAAATGCTGTCTTGGGTATATCCGATGGTCTAATCTTCATTTGGAAGTATCCTGACCGCAAGTCGATCTTGGAGAAGATACAGGCACCCGTCATTTGGTCGAACAAATCCTCTATACGGGGCAGTGAGTACTTGTTCTTAATTGTCACTTCATTGAGAGACCTATAGTCCACACACATCCTCTGGGTTCCATCCTTCTTATCTACGAAGAGCACTGGGGCTCCCCACGGGGATGAACTGGGGCGTATAAAACCCTTCTCTAGCTGCTCTTGAATTTGCTTCTTGAGCTCTGCTAATTCCTTAGGAGGCATCCTATACGGCCTCTTAGCTATAGGTGCAGTTCCGGGTATCAACTCAATGGCGAATTCTATGTCACAATCAGGTGGCATACCTGGCAACTCATCTGGAAACACGTCCGGGTACTCGCGAACGATCGGAATGCTTTCCAATGTCACTTCTTCCACGCGATTCAGCATCGCTTTCCCTCTTGCAGGTTGGGCTGCTTCAACTTCAATGCGTGTACCATGTTCACTTGTCAACTGCACAATCCTCTCGGCACATTGAATGACTTCGTTATACTTGCTCAGCCAGTCCATTCCAAGTATTATGTCTATTCCTTGGGAGTCCAAGACTATGAGGTTTGCGAGAAAGTCTACCCCCCTTATTTTAATGCTTACTTTCGGACATACTATATTTGTCCTCATCTCTCCGCCAGGAGAACTTACTAGCATAGTTTGCTTCATATGAGATATAGGCAAATTGTACTTGGCAACATACTTTGATGAGATGAATGAATGAGATGCTCCTGAATCAAATAAAACAGTCGCGGGGTTGGAGTTGGCGAGAAACATACCAATCACGATGTCATCAGCTTGTTGGGCTTCCTCAGTAGAGACATGATTCACATTGCCACGAGCAAAATTCTGCTGTCCACGGTTGCCTTGTGGTGCTCCTCCATTTGGTCGCGGGTGATTTGGCCTTGGTGCATTGTTCATAGGTCCATTGTTTCTCCTGGGGCATTGACTTGCAAGGTGTCCGGGTTCTCCACACGCATAGCATGTCTTACCACCCATAGCATTGGGGAAGTTTGGGCGCAACTGGTTTTGAGCATTTGCCGCCATGTTAGGACGCGGCGCAGGTGGCACAGGATTGCGAGGCGCTTGCATGGCGGGGCGTTGCTGCGGTGGCTGATTTGGACGGGGCGGATAAGCAGTGCGGTATGCAGGAGCAGAGGGGTTGTATTGTGGTGCAGTAGGTGGCGCATAGCGGGGGCGAACATTGCTTCCTTGTTGCGGTCCATGATGTGACATCTTCCTCTTGTTGTCCTGCTCCATCTCACGAATCTTGTTTTCAACCACAATAGCCTTGTCAACCAGCTTTTGGAAGTTTGGATAATCAGTATTGAGCAACTGGACTTGAATTTCATTGTTGAGACCTCTCATAAACAGATACTGCTTCCTACTATCAGTTTTGATGTCTTCTGGAGCATATCTTGATAATTGAGTGAATTTGTTGAGATACTCACTCACGCTCATCCTTCCTTGCCTGAGGTTTTCAAAATCTTGTCTCCTCAGTATCATAACTCCTTCCGGTACATAGTGGGAACGGAAACTCTGCTTAAACTCAGCCCAAGTGATTGTCTCCTGATTATCATGAGCTTTGCAAAGAGCTTCCCACCAGTCAGCGGCTGCTCCGACTAGTTGATGTGATGCAAAGAGAACCTTCTCCCTATCAGTGCACTGGACAATAGCAAGTTTCTTCTCAACGGACTTCAGCCAATCATCAGCTTCCATTGGGTCTGTGGCTTGTGCAAAGGTAGGCGGTCTGGTCCTCATGAACTCTCCCAAATGGTTGTGATGTGGCGGGGGTGGCGGTGGAGGCAGGTGGGGCTGATTGTTGTTGCCAGCTTGCAGCTGTCCCATGGTCTGTATCATGGTCTGCATGAGCTGGTTCTGCATAGCTAACAGTTGTTCAATATTGATAGCTCCATGAGCGTGTCCCTGGCTGTTCTGAGGTACTTCATTGCGCTCCTCCTCATCGTTGGCATCCCTCTGGTTACGAGTTCTCACCATCTGTTGGCGAAAGAAGGGTGGGGACAGAAGGATTTAGAATTTTGAAAGAAACGTCCCAACTATATGCATAAAGGGATGTGACACCAAATAATCCTTTATTAATATAGACCTATATTATGAGGATGTGGACAATTGCCGAAGCATTCCACAACTCTCTACTAAGCACACAAGCACTCAAACAAGCACCAAACAGAATTTACAAAGATCCTAAAAGAAGTAACACAACTCAAGGTCACACAAGTATATCTACATCGCTCTTATTTACTAATGGGGGTGTGCCTATCCTTGAGTCGTGGCATAGGTCGAGGACTACTCGTCGTCGAGCGGGAACTCATTCGGGTCCTCGTCGTCGTCGTCGTCGTCGTCGGGGTCCTCGGGGTCCTATGGGTCCTGGGGTGGTGAGACAGCAGGCGGCGGTGGTGCGGTAGACGCCACACTGGAAGGCTCCTCGTTAGAGGACTCCTCAGAAGATGACTCACGCTGACCGTTGCGACGGTCTGGAGAGTCTGGGGTCCACATCGGGGTGTCGGACGCGTAGTCGTCTGGGTCCTCGTCGGTGATCCGACGATACCTCCTGATTATCGCCTCGTGGCGCTGGGCGAGGTCACGTCCATCCTGGATCTCCTGCTGCGCCCTCTGAAGTCGGGCACTGAGCTGGGCCACGTCGTCAACAGTCTGACGAGACTGCGGGGGGTCCAGGGGTCCCTCCACGTGCCTGGAGACGAAGCGCGCAGTGCCACTAGGACGCTGTGGGACGAAGGCGTGCACCGTGTCCTCCAGACGGAAACGGCGGGCGTGGCTCCAAAAAGTGGCTGCTTCCCAGCTAGCATCCTGCTCTGCAGATCGGCGGGAGCTCCTCCAAGCGGGGCTGCTGTGGGTCTTCACCAACTCATCACCGTAGTAGATATAGATCTTGCAGCTCCACACCTTCCTGCCAGGGCGCTGCACTCCAGTGGTGTGGTAGGAGAGCGAGAGGTTGTGGTGACGGTAGCCAGCCTCACGGAGTAGGGCACGGAGACGGTGACGCAGTTGTCCTGCGGCTCTGCCGTCAAAACGGATCACCATGGGGTGACGGGGGTCGACGGTCGGAGAGCGACTGACCAACCTACGCGGGGGCCCAAGTCCACCGGTCAACTTACGGGGGGTTGTCTTGGTGCGGGCCATCTACAGAAAACAAGAATACATTAGAGGAATAAAGAAATAATCAAATACAAATCTGAAAATTTCAGCAGCTAAAACGGCGGAAAAAGAACGGTGCAGCGGTTCCAAAAGAACGAAAAATAAAGAGAAAAAATACAGCAACCAACACAATAATTTTACCCACACATACCAGCAGCAAAACACACCTTTTTCGCGAAAATTTATACAGCAAAACAGCAGCACTTAATATTGCTCACTTCTGAAAATTTTTATCAAAAATGCAGCAGCGATCAGTACTTTTTGCGGCTGAAAATAAGGGAAACAAAACAGCAGCAAGAATTTTCGAAAATAGCATATTAGAAGAGTGTTCCTAAGTGCTCTAGAGTGTCCATTCTACCTAGGCTTGCGTCCTACGGTCAACGCGGCTCTGATACCAATTTGTGATACCCGGTTCCGAATATGAACCAAGCGTAACGCATATGTGTGCCCAGGATGTTCAACACACATACACGAGTGATTCACAAATGATAAACAGAATTTAACCACGTCTTAACTAATAAATAAGTACTTTATTACAATAATCCAATAGTTCACGAATAATAAAACTCTAAATAATTGCAGCAGAAAATAAACTAAACAGCACGACTCCAATCCACAGGCAATTGACGGCGGTACGCAACCTAGTACTCCACGTGATCCTCAGGGTACTCCCAATTGTCTCCAGTAGCTGTTGGAGGGATTGCAAGGGTGAGTACATGTCGTACTCAGCAAGTGTGGAAAGTATGACATGTGGCTTATTCAAACGACGAATGTAATAATGGCTAAGTGCTGAAAAGTACAGTAAAACATTTGAAAAGCATTATACTATGTCTATGTGAAACAATCCCATCATAACCATCATATTAACAAAATATAAACCATATCCAATTATTGCCAACATTACCATTATCCATGTCCAATTACCATAACTCAAATTCGTATCCATGACCATAATCCATAAACCATAACCATTACCAACCCATAACCATAAACCAATCATAACCATTAACCAACCATAACCATCCCAAATCCCAATTTCCAACTCTAATCATGTAGGTCATCCAGGCGCTCATAACCGGGAGCACGGCTATCATGATAGTTTTTAAACACTCTGCAGAGGTTGTACCACTTTACCCACATATTTGTGATTTTATCACCTTTCGATGACTAAGAAACCTCCATTGTGCCATCTCACACTTCTGTAAGTGTGTGGCCAAGAGATCACAAAATAGCCTTTCAAAAGGGACTACTAGTATGTACGGGCCCACTAAGGTTTCACCGACAGGCTTGAATCTCTATTCTCCCACCCACGGGCCCCCTCGTGTGCCATGCGGATCCCAGGGCAGTCCTCCTCGACTCCCATTCCCCGCGCCATCCAATGGTCCATACAATACTAGCAGCGCTCCTAATTATTCAGCTACGCCGCACCCATACTTGGCCTTGTGGTGGCACTGTTGACCTGGCATATTCTGCATGAACCGGTCCTTAGATCTAAAGCAAGCAAACCACCATATCATACAACCCATCCACAAAACCATGCTTGCTTAGATCACCCATCGTATTGACCAGTTCACATTGACCAGAATATCATTGATGCATAATTAAATGTGTAGTGTTGTTTGCCATCCCAATTAATTAAGCGAAGCAAAAAGGTAAAAACCCTTCCCGACTCTCTACCATAATTCCAGGTGACAAGGGAGGTCAAACAAAACTAGTAAACTTCCTACCATAGGATTCCCATCAATTTGACACAAGCATGCAAGTTCGCAAACAAAACATTTAATTTAAAATAGGATCAATATGCTTCAAGGACACTTGCCTTGCTCCGGCGGATGGGGTTGTTCAAGCGCTTCGAAGTCTTGGTTTTGGAAATCTTCGTATGCGGCCTCTTGAGCACGTTCCTCTACGCGTGATCATACATACAAGAAAACATATACAATTCAACATAATGCACACAAAATAATCAACATGCAATGACATGCATGCATGCATAGTTTAATAATTAATTTACTACGGTCGTTTATTAATTTGATGCGACTAGTTCATACGTGTTCATATGAGTTTACGGGGGTTTTAGGGTGGATTAATGCTGCTGAAAATAAAATTATGGCGCAACTAAAATCAATTCACGCCTATTAGATTCAATATGATCGCTAAAATTCGCATCGGGAACATGTCCTACCGTAGATCTGATGGCTTGACGGTCGCGGAACAATGCGACGCGTAGACGAAATAGATGCGTTCTCCGGTGGCACGACGACAGCGGCGCGATGTCGGCAACGATCTCCAGCGAACGGTGGCGCCCTCCTCTTTTTCTCCCTCTTCTTCCCCTTCTTTTTCTCTTTTTTTCTTCCCTGGGCGCAGCTCTCTGGACTCCCCTTTTTCCCTCTGTTCGGCGGCTGCTTCTGGCGGCGGCATCGTGGGACTTCGGTTCCTTTTATAGGGGCGTGGGGTTGCCGTGGAATCCGGCTCGGTTGGGAGTCACGCGGGAACCGGGAATCGCGGCAGGGGCGTTGGCGGGAGACGTATGGCGGCGGGAGACCGGGCAGGATTCGGTCGGGGCGGGGCGGGAGACCGCGGAGGCGGGCCCCAGGCGGCTCGCGCGTCGGGCGAGCGCGCAGCGTGGGAGCGGGACGGGAGGTCGGGCGGCGTCCGGACCGGCGCAGCACCCGGTGCCGTGTCGGCTGGGGCCAGGCGCCTCGGGGCTGGCGCGGGCGCGTGGCGGCGGGGAGCCAGGCGCCTCGGGCGCTGGGGCGGAGCGGGCCGGCTCGGCCGGCTGGGCCGCTTGGCCTGGCCGGCGGGTTGCCCCTTTTTTTCCTTTTTTATATTTTTTTATTTATTTTATATTATTATTATTATATATTTTATTATTTATATATATATATATTTTACTTTTTTTATATACTTTCTTTTATTATATAATTTATTATATATATTTTAATATATATTATTAATATTATATATTTATTGTTTTTATACTCATTCCTTATTACAAGTTTTTAGGCTAAAACTATTATTTTCTATTTCTTCTTTTGCTATATACATTTGTATATATATGTTTTATTATTTTCCTTTTATTCTACTAGTGTTTAATGCATGACCATGTATGCAATGCATGATGCAAAAATTTAGGGTGTTACAATGGCCGCACCGGAGGGCCTGGCGGAGACCGGCGCTGCTCCAATCAACCCTCCTCTAGGCGCCGCCAGGGCTGTGGGGCTTCTGGAGGACACCCCAGGCGCCTCAATCCCACAGGTGCCCCCGCTTGCGAGGTGGAGCCCCTCCCGAATGACGGCGGACATCCTGGTGGAGATGGGGGAGGAGGCGCCCCCATCAGGTCCGGTACCCATGCCTTTGGTACTGGATGTCGACAACGCCTGCTCCAGCCTGCAGCAGGTTGCAGTGTCCTTCGAGCACAACGACCGTTGGCGCGATAGGCTCTGTCAACGCAAAGACTGGGGGGGAGAAAGCCCGGCTGCTCGAGCAAGGCAAGCTGCTCAGCGCGAGGGAGGCTACCCTCAAAGCTCTCGATGCGAAGGCGCAAAAGATTTCTGAAGAAGCTGTGGAATGCCACAGAGTTGCGGACCAGCGCTAAGGAGGTCTAATTGCCTGGCATGAGACTCTCCAGAAGCACCGCCAGGAGCTCGACATGAGGGAGGCCAAACTCTCCGAGAAGTGGAAGGACTTGGGTCGAAGAGAGGAAGAGCTCTCCTGGAAGCTGTCAGCGGGTGAGCAGAGCTTGGCGGACCGCCAGAAGAAATTTGATGTGCGGTGTAAGCTCGAGGAGGACAGGCTCTGGGAACGGGAGCAAGACCTTAACAAGCAAGAGGTTGACGTCTCTGCAAGGGAGGATACGGTTCAGGGCCGGGAGGAAGACCTGGCAGAGCGGCAGAACCGTATCCACCTCAAAGAGTCAGAGCTCGCTGACCGCGAGCGGCGGTTAGCCAAGAGCATTCAGCAGCACGGCAAAGAGTTTGAGCGCCTTGCAAAGGAGAGTACAGAACTGGCGGCCACTAAGAGGGCACTGGAGGAGTTGCAGGGCTCGAGGGCGGCTGAGTCCCAGTGGGTGTGGGACTTCCTGGGACGGGCCGACAGAGCACTGGCACCGTTTGGCTTTAGCCCCGTACGTCCGGCCAACCCAGTGCCGGAGCTGGATGAAGCGCTGGTGGCTCTTAGCTCCGCTGGTGGCAAGCTCAACGCGGTGGGGCGGCATCGTCGCGTACCAACTAGAGACAGAAGGGAGGTCCTTGGCCAAGACCGTCGCCGAGTACGTGCTAACGTGCTATCGGGGCCGGGACCCCCACTTTCCCCTGAGTCCGGCAATCGAAGGGCCGATCGAGGAAGGGCTGGATGCTGCTAGGGAGAGCGTTCAGGAGGCTGCTCAAGCTGTAGCCTCAGCTATCCGTAGGACCTAGGCCTTTCCTTCCTTGTTCCCTCCTGTATGCTCCCAGTCTTCTAATATGATCTTTCAATGAATGAAGTCTTCTTGATTTTTGTCTTTGATATTTTTGTGTCCTGCCCCTTGGTAGATGTACGTAATTTTGATTGTGTACATGTACCAAGAAGAACTAACACTTATTTCTGGCACATCGGCGCCAGACCCCCTGGGGTTGTCGGTTCTTAGGAGCTCCGGCGACACCCATCATCAACGTAAGACGTTGACGTCGGGCCCTCTGGGGTTGTCGGAGCTTAGGAGCTCTGGTGACACCCATTATCTATGTAGGAGACGTCACCGCCGGGCCCCCTGGGGTTGTCAGAGCATGGTAGCTCCAGCGACACCCATTGTAAACGTAGGACGTCGACGTCGGGCACCCTGGAGTTGTCAGAGCTTAGGAGCTCCGGCGACACCCATTGTCTACGTAGGAGATGTCACCGTCGGGACCGCTGGGGTTGTTAGAGCTCGGTAGCTCCGACGACACTCATGGTCAACGTAGGATGTCGATGCCGGGCCCCCTGTAGTTGTCGGAGCTCAGAAGCTCCGGTGATGCCCGTTGCCGACGTAGAGGATGTCGACGACGGGCCCCCGAGCCCACTCTCAATGAGGTAACCATTCATCATCGATGTTACGGGAGTGTCTTTACTAGCGTTACAACCTTAGGAACCTGCACACATGACATATAAAAGGTAATTCCCCTCTCCAGTCAATCTTTACCCACGCTCTATTAGTGTTGTTGGTCTTACTATCTGTTACCGTCGTGGGGGACTTGATTAACTCAGGACCTCCGTACCCGGAACTCGTTACCCACCACACGTGAGGAGTGGGTTCGGAGGTTCCGAACACTTAGCAAGTACCTCAAGTGACCCACCGGCAAACGAACAACAACGCTCCCACTATTGCAGAGATGAGGGGAAAACTGACCGCACCCACGCTAGGTGATGAGTTAATGGCAAACGCGTGACATCATTCATAAGAACTAAAGATAATTTCAAATGAACAAAGCACTGCAGGGTAGGTCATTATAACATTCATAGGAGAGAACGGACTTTACGGGAGGAATGACCCGGCCTGGGTGACAGGAAGCTGAGTGTATCTTCTCAGGGTACCGGACCGTGCCGAGCAAGGCGGACACCCAAAGTTCATCTCCTTGGCCTTAGTTAACCCAGGTGATGTCTCTAGACACTATGCTCTATTTATAACGAAAGAAAATAAAATGCCCTTCCACTGGCTATGGATAAAACTTACGGAGGTGTTCGGTATTCCATGGGTTGGGCACTGGTTGCCCATCCTCCGTAGCTAGGCGGACCCACCCGGGGCGACAAACTTCTGTTACCCAGAAGGGGCCCTCCCAACTAGGGGAGAGTTTGTTTGTCCCTTCACAGGAAAGCAGACACCACAGGACCAGGTCGTTCACCTTCAGCTCCCTACTGCGCACGGTCCGCTGATGGTAGCGCCAGAGCGCTTGCCTGTACCGTGCGTTTCAGAGGGCTGCTCGTATGCGTCCCTCGTCGACGACGTCCATATATTCATGCCTGAACTGGTCCTGTGTGGCTTCGTCGTACATCCGGACATGGAGGGAGCCCATGGTGATCTCTAGGGGAAGGATGGCCTCTGCCCCGTACACCAAGAAGTAGGGCGTTTCTCCCGTAGCCCGACTAGTTGATGTCCGGCTAGCCCACAGTGCATATGACAGCTCATCCACCCAGTTTGCACCATGCCTCTCGAGGCTTGAGTATGTACAAGTCCTGAGGCAATTGAGAATCTCAGCATTTGCCCTCTCTACCTACCCATTGCTTTCGGGGTGAGAACCATAGGCATAACAAACTTGGATTCCAAGGTCCTCACAGTATTCTTGGAACGCCACGCTCATGAACTGGGTCCCGTTATCAGTGATGATCCTGTTCGGGACCCCGAACTTGCAAATGATCGACTTGATGAACTTCACTGCTGACTGCTTGTTAATGGTGACAACTGGGGTGGCTTCTGGCCATTTGGTGAACTTGTCTACGGCAACATAGAGGTACCGGAATCCTCCGACGGCTGTTGGAAAAGGTCCCAGCATGTCCAGACCCCACACGTCGAATGGCCACGAGGGGGGATCATCTGCAGCGCTTGAGCTGGTGTGTGGATCTGCTTGGCATAGAACTGTCATGCCTTGCATCTCTTAACCATCTCAGCAGCATCCTGGAGTGTTGTGGGCCAGTAGAAGCCATGCCGAAAGGCTTTGCCGACCAGCGTGCGGGCCAATGTGTGGTTCCCGCACTCACCTCCATGGATTTCTGTGAGCATGTGACACCCGGTTCCGAAAATGAACCAAGTGAACGCATGTGTGTGCTCAGGAAGTTCAACACACATACACGAGTGCATCACAAACGAAATACGGATAATTACCACAACACAAGATTAATTAACCAAATTTTATTGCACAAACCATATTATCTTTGAATACAAACTCTAATGAATATTAATGACAAGCCCAACTAATGCAGCGGAAATAAACTTAAATAAGCAAACTAAACAGCTAGGCAGCAAAAGCAATAGGGTATAGCACAGCTCCAAAACTCCACAGGCAAAGCTGACGCTAGACACGGCCTAGAACTCCGCATTATCGCCATTCAACTCCCAATCCTGACCTGCAATTGTTGAGGGGATTGCAAGAGTGAGTACATGTCATACTCAGCAAGTGTGGAAAGTATGACATGTGGCTGATTCAATTGATGACAATAATAATGGTTGAGTGCTGAAAAGTACATTAAAATATTTGAAAAGCAATATATTATATGTATGTGAAGTAAATCCATCATAATCATAAGTAATATCATAATACCAGTCCAAATTCATTACCATCATCAGTAATTCCAGATTTCACCATTTGCCAATAACCATATTCAATACCAGAAATTAATCCATAACCAGCCATAACCATTACCAAACCATAACCATCCCAATATCGAGTTCCCTCTAATCATGGAAGTTGTCCAAGTGCTCATAACCGGGAGCACAGCTATCATGATAGTTTTATTTGACTCTGCAGAGTTTATACCACTTTACCCACGTGTTTGTGATATCATCACCCGTCGGTGACTAAAGAACCTCCCTTATGCCAATTGCACTTCCTTTGGTGTATGGCCAAGAGATCACAAAATAGCCTTTACAAAGGGATTACTAGCCTATTTAGACCCCACTAAGGTTTCACCGGTGGCGATGTCTCCCACAGAGCACATCTTCAACCAAGGGCCCCCTCTTGAGCCATTCGAATCCCAGGGTAGTCCCACTAGTCATCAACAAACCCAATCCGACTACCCCTTCCCCGAGCATCCTTAATGGTCCAAATAGCACTGGCAAAGCTCTAATTAATCAGCTATGCCGCACCCATACTTGGCCTCGTGGTGGCACTGTAGTCCTAGCTTATTCTCGCATGAACCGGTCCTTAGATCTAAAGCAAGCAAACCACCATAACATACAACCCAATCCACTAGCCACGCTTGCTTAGATCACCCATCTTTTTAACCAGTTCATGATAATCAATATATCATTAATGCATAATTAAATAATATAGTGGTTTCCCATCCCAATTGATTAAGCGAAGCAAAAAGGTAAAAATCTCATCCCGACTCTCTACCATGAACTCCAGGTGACAAGGGTGGTTAAACAAAACTAGTAAACTTCCTATCATAGGATTCCCATCAATTTGACACAAGCATGCAGTTTTGCAAACAAAACATTTATTTTAGAAACAGGATCAATATGCTTCAAGGACACTTGCCTTGCTCTTGCAGTTGATTAGAGTCAAATCCTTCAAACTCTTGGTGTTGTAGATCCTCCGCGGCACTCTCTAGCGCAAATCTGTCTAATCCACACAATAAACATACAAGACAAGAAACACAATCAAAGAGTGCACAAATATTACTCAATATGACATGACATGCATGATTGATGCAAATGCAAGGTAGAACTTGTTAATAGATTGCTTTTAATGATCGCTAACTAGTCCTAATAGATTTTAACAAGTTTATACAAGTTTGGATTTGATTAGATCTACTTTTAGAATCAATTCAACACAATTTAGTCAGCAATTAGTCTGCAGAAGGTCGGACTAGTCCGCACTTCGCAAAACTAGCGAACTAGGGTTTTCTAGATCGATATAAATTTGGAGATTAGGGGTTGAATTCATGTAAGGAAAAGAGAATAGAAGGTATACCAGGTGTTTAGAACTCCAATGAACCAAGAAACTTGGAGGTAACACTTGGATCCTGATGATCTAGGGTTGGTGATGAACTTGGAGATGAATTGGTGATGAAGAACAAAACTTGATGGAGATCTTGATCGTCCTTCGTTTCCTCCTCCTGGAAAAGTCCAAGGACTTAGCAAATTTTCAAGGATTCTTGTAATATTGGACTAGTCTTCACAAAATCGGACAAGTCCGAAAGTTTCCAGAGGCAAAATCGGACTAGTCCGCAGCAAAAATGGACAAGTCTATTTTTATTCAGAGAGAAATCGGACTAGTCCACACTTTTCAGCATTTTAAGTGTGGTTTTGCTCTAAATCAATTTTAACTCATTCCTCTTTATGTGGGTTAATGTTAAACATGTATATGAATGTATGTAGGGCATGATGCATGAAAATGAGGGTGTTACAAACCTACCCCCCTTAAAATAAATCTCGCCCTCGAGATTCGACACGGAAGAGAAGAGATAGGGAAATTCCTTCTTGATATCATCCTCCAATTCCCACGTCGCTTCTTTTTCTGTGTGGTGCTTCCATTGAACTTTACACCACCTAATAACCTTGTTCCTTGTGACTCTCTCCTTGGCTTCCAAAATTTTGATCGGTTGTTCGGCATAAGTCAAATCTTCCTCTAGTTCCAATCCTTCCATGAGCACTTGTTCTTCCGGTACTCTCAAGCATTTATTGAGCTGAGAAACATGAAGGAAATCATGTACGTTTGAAAGATAAGTTGGCATCTCCAACTTATACGCTACTTTTCCTCTTTTGTCCAAAATCTTGAATGGTCCAATGTAGCGAGGTGCTAGCTTGCCTGTTATGTTAAACCTCTTATGACCTCTCATCGGTGACACCTTGAGATAAACAAAGTCTCCCACTTCAAAGGTTAATTTCCTTCTCCTATTGTCCGCATAGCCCTTTTGTCTTGATTGGGCAGCCCTCAAGTTTTCACGAATTATTTGGACTTGCTTTTCGGCTTCTTGCAACACATCCGGACCAAATACTTGAGTTTCTCCTGCCTCATTCCAGAATAAAGGTGTCCTACACTTCCTTCCTTAAAGCGATTCATATGGTGACATTTTCAAGCTTGCTTGGTAACTATTGTTGTATGAAAATTTGCATATGGCAAGCTCTTGTCCCAACCTTTCCCATGCTTCAAAGCACATGCTCTTAACATGTCCTCTAAAATCTGATTGGTCCTCTCGGTTTTTCCATCCGTTTGAGGGTGGTATGTTGAACTAAAATTCAACCTTGTTCCTAATGCTTCATGCAACTTTTGCCAAAACCTAGAGGTAAATTGAGAACCTCTATCCGAGACTATCTTCTTAGGGACTCCATGTCGACACACAATCTTATCCATGTATATTTCGACCAATTGTGCAGATGTATACTTGGTCTTGACAGGAACAAAATGAGCTGACTTGGTTAATCGATCCACGATTACCCAAATTGAGTCATACCCGGACTGGGTACACGGTAAACCAACTATGGAGTCCATACCGATTTCTTCTCACTTCCATTCCAAAATCTTCAATGGCTGCAATAACCCAACTGGCCTTTGATGTTTCGCCTTGACTTGTTGACACACATCACACAACGCTACATATTCAGCTATGTCCTTTTTCATGCTATCCCACCAATAGCACGTTTTTAAGTCTTTGTACATCTTTGTACAACCAGGATGAATTGAGTATGGTGAGTCATGTGCATCTTTTATTATTGTCGCCCGAATATGCTTCACATTAGGCACAACAATCCTCTTACCAAGCCATAGGGTACCATGTTCATCCTCATCAAATCTGAATTCTCTCCCCTCCTGGGTCCTTTTCTTGATTTCCTGAATTTCCTCATCCTTAGTATGTGCCTCTCGAATTTCTCGCTCCAAGGTTGAGTTTAACTCCATCATCTCCATCTCATTTACAAATCCAAGGTTCAACCGTTAAAACTCCTTACATAACTCGGATGGTAACTCTCGAACTGTGAGTTGATGACTTACTCCTTTTCTACTCAAAGCATCGGTCACTACATTGGCTTTTCCCGGATGATAGTTGATCCCCAAATCATAATCTTTGATGAGCTCCAACCATCTTCGTTGCCTCGGATTCAGATCCGTTTGTGTGAAAATATACTTAAGACTCTTGTGATCCGTATAAATTTCACACCTATGTCCAAGGATATAGTGTCTCCAAATCTTCAATGCATGTACCACGGCTGCAAGCTCTAAATCATGCGTTGGGTAATTCTGCTCATGTTTCTTCAATTGTCTTGATGCATAGGCGACCACTTGACCTTCTTGCATGAGCACACATCCAAATCCTTGTCTCGAGGCATCGCAATATATGTAAAAACTCTTGCTTACATCCGGTAGTACCAAAACTGGGGCTGTTGTCAACCTCTTCTTTAACTCCTCAAAACTGTTTTGACAAGCTTGAGTACATTGGAAAGCCTTTCCCTTCATTAGCAATTCCGTCATTGGCTTGGCTATCTTGGAAAAGTCCTTGATGAATCGACGGTAATATCCAGCCATTCTAAGAAAACTCCTTATTTCCTTTACGTTTTGCGGTGGTTCCCACTTCAACACGTCCCTCACTTTTTCGGGGTCAACCGATACTCCTCCTCCTGAGATGATATGACCCAAAAATGACACCTTTTTCAACCAAAATTGACACTTGTTGAACTTGGCATACAATTGATGCTCCCTCAATTTTTGCAACGTAAGCCTCAAGTGTTCCTCATGTTCCTTCTCATCCTTCGAGTAGATCATAATGTCATCAATAAACACCACAATGAACCTATCGAAGTACTCCATGAAGACCTTATTCATGAGGTACGTAAAGTACGCAGGTGCATTTGTCAATCCAAAAGACATCACGGTGTACTCATAAGATCCATACCACGTCCTAAAAGCTGTCTTGGGTATGCCTGATGGTCTAATCTTCATTTGAAAGTAGCCCTTTAAATCAATCTTAGAGAAGAAACAAGCACCCTTCATCTGATCAAACAAGTCCTCTATGCGTGGCAAGGTGTACTTGTTCTTGATGGTTACCTCGTTGAGAGCTCGATAATCCACACACATCCTTTGGGTTCTATCCTTCTTGTCCACAAACAGCACGAGCGCTCCCCAAGGCGAACAGCTTGGGCGAATAAAACCCTTCTCTAGGTTCTCTTGAATCTGCTTCTTGAGCTCTGCTAATTCCATAGGAGGCATCTTATACGGCCTCTTAGCTATAGGTGTAGTTCCAGGTATTAAATCAATAACAAACTCAATGTCTCGATCAGGTGGCATACCTGGCAACTCATCCGGAAAAACATCCAAAAATTCACACACCACCAGAATCTCCTCAATTGCGGCACCGTCCATATGATTCAACTCCAATTGTTTCGGTGCGGTTTGAGATGCTTCAAATTCTACGGTGATCCCTTATTCATTGGTCAACTCCACCGTCTTCGTGGCACACTCAATAACTCAATTGTGCTTCCTCAACCAGTCCATACCAAGTATAATGTCCAATCCTTGAGAATCCAAAACAATGAGGTTGGCAGAAAAGTCTACCCCCTTATTCTAAGGCTTACTTTTGGACATACTATATTTGTCCTCATCTCTCCTCCATGAGACTTAACCAATATAGTAAACTTCATATGAGAGATAGGCAAACTATACTTGGCGACATACTTCGATGCAATGAGTGAATGTGATGCTCCAGAATCAAATAACATAGTCGTGGGGTTGGAGTTGGCGAGAAACATACCAATGACCACGTCATCCGCTTGTTGAGCATCCTCCGTAGAGACATGGTTCACGTTGCCACGAGCAAAATTCTACTGTCCACGGTTCCCTTGTGGCTGTCCTCCATTGGATCTTAGGTTTTGCCTCGGTGCATTGCTTCCTTGAACAAGGCCTGACTTAGGATATTGATGCACAAAGTGTCCAACTTCTCCACAAGTATAGCACTTCTTAACTCCACCAGAATTATTGGGGCGGGTTTGGTTTTGAACATTTGCACTAGGAAAATTAGCACGAGGTGCATAAGACATTGGAGGCCTAGGTGCTTGCATGACAGGGCGCTGCTGCACAAACTGAGTTGGGCGCGATGCAAATCCAGGGCGATGAGTAGGCGCAAAAGAGGTGAAGTAAGGCGCATTGGGCGGTGTGAGGCGAGGGTGCACATTACTTCCTTGTTGTTGTCCTTGATATGGTGTCTTCCTCTTGTTGTCTTGTTCCATCTCACGGATCTTGTTCTCAATCATGATTGCTTTGTCCACAAGCTTCTGGAAATTTGCATAGTCACAATTGAGAAATTGCACTTGAATCTTATTGTTCAAGCCCCTCATGAACAAGTATTGCTTCTGGCTATCCCGGCTCACATCCTCAGGCACATACCTTGAGAGTTAAGTGAACTTATTGAGATATTCACACACGCTTGATCTTCCTTGCCTTAAGTTCTCAAATTCTTGCCTCTTCAAAATCATACCTCCCTCCGACACATAATGAGAACGAAAGCTCTCCTTGAATTCGGCCCAAGTAATTATCTCTTGGTTCTCATGAGCATTGCATAAGGAGTCCCACCAATCGGTGGCTGCTCCAACTAGTTGATGAGATTCAAATAAAACCTTCTTCCAGTCACTGCATTGGACAATAGCAAGCTTCTTCTCCACGGACTTGAGCCAATCATCCGCATCCATAGGGTCGGAAACTTGTGCAAAGGTTGGCGGCCTAGTCCTCATAAACTCTTTGAACCAGTTATGAGGGGGCGGGGGTGGCGATGGAGGCACGTGGGGCTGATTATTGATGTTGCCAACCTGCAGTATCCCACTGTTTGTATCATAGTCTGCATGAGCTGGTTCTGCATAGCCAGTAGCTGCTCAATATTGATAGCTCCATGAGCAAGTCCTTGTCCATTGTTGTTCTGAGGTACTCCATGGTTCTCCTCCTCATCATTAGCATCCCTCTGGTTGCGAGTCCTCACCATCTGGATAAAAGCAATAGGTAAGAATTAGAAAACGTCCCAAACTATATGCATCAAGGGATATGAAACTAGACAACTAACTAGCCTACGTGGACATGGCAATGCTAAAGCATCCCGAAATCCTCTATTAAGCACACAAGCAAACAATATATAGCAAACAACACACCAACCAAAACACATCGGTTCTTGAGTGCTTCTATGTGCTCTAAAGTGTCCATTCTATCTACGTTGCGTCCTACGGTCAACCTGTGGCTCTGATACCAATCTGTGACACCTGGTTCCGAAAATGAACCAAGTGAACGCATATGTGTGCCCAGGACGTTCAACACACATACACGAGTGCATCACAAACGAGATACAGATAATTACCACAACACAAGATTAATTAACCAAATTTTATTGCACAAACCATATTATCCTCGAATACAAACTCTAATGAATATTAATGACAAGTCCAACTAATGCAGCAGAAATAAACTTAAATAAGCAAACTAAACAGCTAGGCAGCAAAAGCAATAGGGTATTGCGTAGCTCCAAAACTCCACGGGCAAAGCTGACGGTAGGTACGACCTAGAACTCCGTATTATCGCCATTAAACTCTCAATCCTGACCTGCAACTGTTGGGTGGATTGCAAGAGTTAGTACATGTCGTACTCAGCAAGTGTGGAAAGTATGACATGTGGCTGATTCAATTGACGACAATAATAATGGCTGAGTGCTGAAAAGTACATTAAAACATTTGAAAAGCAATATATTATATGTATGTGAAGTAAACCCATCATAATCATAAGTAATATCATAATACCAGTCCGAATTCATTACAATCACCAGTAATTCCAGATTTTGCCATTTGCCAATAACCATATTCAATACCAGAAACTAATCCATAACCAGCCATAACCATTACCAAACCATAACCATCCCAATAACTAGTTCCCTCTAATCATGGAAGTTGTCCAGGTGCTCATAACAAGGAGCACGGCTATCATGATAGTTTAATTTGACTTTGCAGAGTTTGTACCACTTTACCCACGTGTTTGTGATTTCATCACCCGTCGACGACTAAAGAACCTCCCTTATGCCAATTACACTTCCTTTGGTGTATGGCCAAGAGATCACAAAATAGCCTTTACAAAGGGATTACTAGCCTATTTAGACCCCATTGAGGTTTCACTGGTGGCGATGTCTCCCACAAAGCACATCTTTAACCAAGGGCCCCCTCTTGAGCCATTCGGATCCCAGGATAGTCCCACCAATCATCAACAAACCCAATCTGACTACCCCTTCCCCGAGCATCCTTAATAGTCCAAATAGCACTGGCAAAGCTCTAATTAATTAGCTACGCCGCATCCATACTTGGCCTCGTGGTGGCACTGTAGTCCTGGCTTATTCTCGCATGAACCGGTCTTTAGATCTAAAGCAAGCAAACCACCATAACATTCAACCCAATCCACCAGCCACGCTTGCTTAGATCACCCAACTTTTTAACCAGTTCATGATAATCAATATATCATTAATGCATAATTAAATAATATAGTGGTTTCCCATCCTAATTGATTAAGCGAAGCAAAAAGGTAAAAATCCCATCCCGACTCTCTACCATGAACTCCAGGTGACAAGGGTGGTTAAACAAAACTAGTAAACTTCCTATCATAGGATTCCCATCAATTTGACACAAGCATGCAGTTTTGCAAATAAAACATTTATTTTAGAAACAGGATCAATATGCTTCAAGGACACTTGCCTTCTCTTGTGGTTAATTAGGGTCAAAGCCTTCAAACTCTTGGTGTTGTAGATCCTCTGCGGCACTCTCTAGCGCAAATCCGTCTAATCCACACAATAAACATACAAGACAAGAAACACAATCAAAGAGTGCACAAATATTACTCAATATTACATGACATGCATGATTGATGCAAATGCAAGGTAGAACTTGCTAATAGATTGCTTTTAATGATCACTAACTAGTCCTAATAGATTTTAAAAAGTTTATACAGGTTTGGATTTGATTAGATATACTTTTAGAATCAATTCAACACAATTTAGTCAGCAAAATCGGACTGGTCTGCAGAAGGCCTGACTAGTCTGCACTTCGCAGAACTAGCGAACTAGGGTTTTCTAGATTGACATAAATTTGGAGATTAGGGGATGAATTCACGTAAGGAAAAGAGAATAGAAGGTATACCAGGTGTTTAGAACTCCAATGAACCAAGAAACTTGGAGGTAACACTTGGATCTTGATGATCTAGGGTTGGTGATGAACTTGGAGGAGAATTGGTGATGAAGAACAAAACTTGATGGAGATCTTGATCCTCCTTCGTTTCCTCCTCCTATTATTGCTTGGGATCTCCTCCTCCTTCCTTGGTGGTGGCTCTCCACGAACTAGGGTTTGGGTGGGGTGGAAAAGTGGCAAATAGATGTCAAGCCAAGGGGTGGGGTTGTTTATATAGAGGTGGAGGCTAGGGTTAGATGGATTTCGAGTTTGGGATGAGTAGAGGTCGGTTTAGAGTCCCACATGGGCTCTAAAAGAGTTAGGCACGATGTCCCTAGGCCCACTTAACGTGAAACCCAAGAAACAAGTCATAAAACAAAAGATCAATTTGGAGTCGCAAAATATCGGACAAGTCCGAAAAGGTCCGGACTAGTCCGAAGTTAGTCAGAAAGAAATCAGACAAGTCTGGCCAAAAATCGGACAAGTCCGACTTTAGTCAGAGAGGAAAACGGACAAGTCCGCTGGAACACCGGACTAGTCCGGAAAAGTCCAGGGACTTAGCAATTTTTCAAGGATTCTTGGAATATCGGACTAGCCCGCACAAAATCGGACAAGTACGAAAGTTTCTAGAGGCAAAATCGGATTAGTTCGCAGCAAAAACGGACAAGCCTGTTTTTAGTCAGAGAGAAATCGGACTAGTCCTCACTAAAATCGGACTAGTCCGCACTTTTTAGCATTTTAAGTGTGATTTTGCTCCAAATCAATTTTAACTCGTTCCTCTTTATGTGGGTTAATGTTAAACATGTATATGAATGTATGTAGGGCATGATGCATGAAAATGAGGGTGTTACAGAGCAAGTCGCAACCTTCCCCTGGGTAATGCATCGCAGTAGGATGCCGTTGGCGCCACGCCAGTAGAGATCCCCCTCTACCAGCGTGTATCTTTTAGCCATCTGCACAATTTGTTCTGCCAGGGAATGTTCTTCGGGAAGTTAGTTGTCTTTCAAGTATTCCCGAACCTCCGAGATCCATGCATCGGGGTCTTCTTGAGCTTCTGGTTCTTGGGCGCCCGGCTGCTCGGAGCTGCCGGTGGCGCATAAGAACCTTGGCGGGCACCATGGCTGCAGGGCCGCCGGGATTGCTAGCTTCGAGGTGCTATCTTCACCCCCTTCACCCGGCTCGGCAGCTCGGGCGGTTGGTCGCAATATTGTCCTTGCACAGACTCCTTCGGGCACTGGTGCCTCTGTGGAGGCCTTCGTTGGCAGGTCGTCTGCGACTGAGATGTCAGCTCAGGGCACATGGCACAGATCCAAGACTTAAAAGTCTTTCTCCATCTTCCTGACGTGCAGCAAGTATGTTGCCAGTTGGGGGTCATTGCAACTGCACTCCCCCTTGACCTGCTTTACAATTAGCTGGGAATCACCTTCGACAAGGAGCTGGCGGAGATTGAGGGTCAACGCTGTCTTCAGCCCGTAGATGAGGGCCTCGTACTCTGCCATGTTGTTGGTGGCTTTGAAGCCAAGGTGCACCATATATTTGAACTGCTCCCCTGTTGGGGCTATAAGCACCACTCCGGCTCTGGCCCCTATTTCGCGCCAAACCATCAAAGTAAAGTGTCCACGGGGTCTCAATGAAGACTGGTGCACCAGACACTGCCTCCCCACTGACTGAGCCTTCTAGGTTTCTAGGTGATGTGGTCCACTCGGCCAAGAAATTCGCCAATGCCTCACTTTTGACCACGTGCCGAGGAAGGAACTCAATCTCAAACTCTACTAGCTCGGGAACCCACTTGGCGATGTTGTCGGTAGCATTAGGGCTATGGAGCACCGTTCTCAGTGGGAAGGAGGTGACCACCGAGATCTTATGGCCCTGGAAATAGTGTCGGAACTTCTTCGATGCTATCAACATGGCGTACAACAGCTTGTGTATCTCCAGATACCTTGTTTTCGCTTCATGGAGGACTTCGCTGATGTAGTAGACTGGTCTTTGAGTGGTTCGAACTCTATCTGAGAGGTTCGGTGCCCCTCGCAGCGGGTCCAGGTCCCGGGGCTCCTGGCTCCCAGGATCCGCATCATCCTCTGGGGGTTGGGACCCAAGGGTTTCCTGGTTTTAGGGGCTCCCCAGGGAAAGATCCATGGCCTGGTCCGAGACCAGAGGTTTGGTGCTTGTGTCGTGAGCTCCTTCCCATGTATGCTACTGTTGTGGTTCCGATCGCTCTGCGACCAAGACCATACTAACCACTTCGGTTGTTGCGGTAATATACAGCAGCAAGGGCTCATCGGGCTCCGGTGCCACCATAACAGGGAGGGACATCAGGTGCCTCTTGAGCTCCTGGAATGTTGTTTCCGCCTCATAGGTCCAGGCAAAGGGACCTGCTTTCCGCATAATCTTGAAAAAGGGAAGTGCTTGCTCTGCCAGCCTCGAGATGAACCAGCTGAGGGCCACTTGGCACCCTGCAAGCTTCTGCACATCCTTGATGCGAGCCGGAGGCCGCATCAGCTCTATCGCCTTAATCTTCTCGGGATTAGCTTCGATTCCACAGTAGGAGACCAGGAACCCAAGCAGCTTCCCGAAAGAGACCCTGAAGACACACTTTTCGGGGTTCAGCATCGTGCGCGTGATGCGCAGCCTGCTAAAGACTTGCGCTAAGCTGTCCAGAAAAGATGTGCGGTTTTTGATTTTTACCACGATGTCATCGGCATACACTTCTAATAGGTCTCTAATGAGGCCCCCAAACATTTTATGCATTACTCGTACAAAAGTGGGAAGAGCATTCTTAAGACCATAAGGCATGGAGACATAACAATATAGGACATCTACTGTTACAAAAGCAGTGTGTTCTCCATCATCTCTAGACATAGGTATTTGGTGAAAACCAGAATACGCGTCTAGGAAACACAGGAGAACACAGCCTGATGTAGAGTCTACAATTTGTTCTATCCTCAGGAGTTGGAATGGATCCTTTGGACATGCCTTGTTTAGGTTGGTGCAGTCGATGCACGTCTGAAGCTTCCCGCCAGCTTTGTTGACGACAACAGGATTAGCCAACCACTGAGGGTGGTGGACCTCCCGGATAAAGCCAGCGTCGAGCAATTCTTAATCTCCTCTCAAATGAAGTTTTGGCGCTCGACTGACTGCTTTCGGGGCTTCTGTTGTACCGGGCAGGCGTTGGGGTAGATCTTCAGATGATGCTCAATCACCTCCCTGGGGATCCCGGGCATCTGTGATGGTTGTCAGGCAAACATATTGACATTGTCCCGGAGGAAGGTGACGAGCATGAGTTCCTATTTGTTGTCCAGGTTACCCGCTATGCGGGTCGTTTGGGCAGCTTTGGCGTCGATTCTAACGGCCTTGACTCAGACGTCGTCTTCATCGGGCAGCACACGCAGAGCTGTGGCGGAGGTCCGCTGAGATGGACTTTGGCTTGGCCGTCACTCCCTTGTACCATCAAGGCTCGATGCACGTCCTGTCATGAGTGCTTGGAGCTGCTCCAAGGCCGACACCGCCACAGTGCGGTCTCCCCAGACCTTGTGGACTCCAGATGGCATCGACATCTTTAAGACCAGATAGCCGTAGTGAGCTACGGCCATGAACTGGTATAGCTCCGACCTTCCGATGATGGCATTGAAAGGAAGTTCGACGTCCACCACATCGAACAGAATACTCTCTGTGCGGTAGTTCTCTGGAGTGTCGAAGGTTACCGGGAGGTGGATGCTACCACTGGGCACGATTCGCCCTGGGCCCATGCCTGAGAATGGGCTCGAAGGCGTGAGTCGGGACATAGGTATATGCAACTTCCGGAAGGCTGCAGTTGAGATGAGGTTGAGGCCTGCACCATCGTCGATCAGTACATAATGGAGCCTCACGTTGGCGATGGTTGGGGCCACGAGCAGCGGGAGCACCCCAGCCCCTGCCATGTTTTTCGGGCAGTCTGAGGCGTCGAAGCCAACCGCAGTGCTCATCCACTTGTTGTGGGAGCCGAACTTGGCACCAGGGCCACCACGACCACCGGCCCGTCGCAGGACTTTCACCTTGTTCCGAGACACAGGGTCCATGGCTCCCCCGTATATGACATAGAGGAGCTTTCGACGCTTCTGGTCGCTGCTGGTGTCTGAGTCAGCACTCGTGAAGACTACTTTCACCGCCCTGTGGGGCTCCTGGTACCCCATGTCTTCGTCTTTGTCCTCCACGGGGTCAAGTTTCTGCTTACCCTCCCTCTGGCGGGGAGGCTCACTCTCTTGGCGTTGCTGCTTCTGCCTCTGCTCGCGGAAACGTTCTGTGAGCTTCTTGACTTCCCGACACTCACTTGCATTGTGACCATTGGTAAGGTGCACCGGACACTTGAAGTCAGCGTCATCACCATCAGGTGACGGGCGTGGGCGCTTATCTTGGCGCGAGCTCCGGGCTCTGCCAGCTGCCGCAGCTGCCACCATGGGAGCCCTGGGCTTTGACTTACTCCTGCCGCGACCCCTGTTCTCTTTCTTCCTACCACCACTCCTGGTAGTGGCTTTCGCTTCGGACTGTGAGGGCTCCCCACTCTCTGAGGAGGGTTGAGTGTGCCAGTTACGACCTTCCGCAGCCTTGGCGCATATGTCTCCCAAGGCAAATAGCTTAGAGACATTGCGCACGTCATGCGTGGTGAGCTTCTTGAGCATCTTCTTGTCCCTCACACCCTGCCTAAATGCAACTATGACAGATGCATTTGAGATGTGCGGGATGGTGTTCCGTACCTGGGAGAATCGTTGGATGAATGTTCGCAACGGCTCCCCCGAGCGCTGTCTAACAGTGTGGAGGTCGAGCTCCATGCCTGGGCGCTCATACGAACTTCCGAAGTTCGCCATGAACTGTCGGCATAGCTCCTCCCAGGAGGTGATGGACCCCTGGGGGAGGTTCATGAGCCATGATCGGGCTAGGCCGGCCAGGACTACCGAGAAGTAATTGGCCATGATGACCTCGTCACCCCCTGCAGCTAGGATCGAAGTGGAGTAGATCTGCAGGAACTCACTCGGGTTGATGCTTCCATCATACTTCTCTGGCGTGTGCAGCCGGAACTTGTGAGGCCACACCACTCTCCGTAGGTGCGGAGCTAAAGCTGCACACCCTCCACCTGTGCTTGCGGGCGGCAGGTTTGGTGCTGCGTGACCTTGTTGACCAGGCGACACTTTATACGCCTCGTGTTGAGGTGTGGCGCCAGGCGCTTGCTGCGACGGAGGCATACCATACTCCTGGGGTGGGGGAGGCGCAACGTACACCTGGTGTGGAGGAGGCGCCACGTACGCCTGGTACTGAGCGGGAGGTGCCACATACGTCTGACGTGGCGGGAGAGCGCCATGTGAATGTGGCCTAGAGGGGGGGTGAATAGGCCTTTTGAATTTCCTGCACACTTAATAGAATCGTCAAAACTTGGTTGGTCGGACTAGTCCGGTTGTGTAGGTGGGCTTGTCCGGTGTGCTAGAAATATGTGTATTGATCAGGTGTTATTTGGGAAACTAAATTTCTTTAGCAGCGGAAATGAGAACAACTGATATTTTTGTTTGAGATTAATGTAAGAATGCAAGTGAAAACTTATGATTGCCTTAGGTTGATGTTTAGCACTCAAGTGATCTAATGAACAAAATGTAAAGGAAATAAGGCGCAAGACACACGATTTTTTCCCGAGGTTCGATCTCACCACGAGATCTACGTCCTCGTTAAGGAAGCTCACACAGAGCCGGGTCTCCAACCCTTTCCCTCTTCAAGTCACCACGAAGGCCGACTTGATTCCACTATCACGGGTAATCACCAAGTTTGTGGGGCAACCTCACACGTTGAGGGCTCCCACGAGAATTACAATGAAAGAAGTGATCAAATACACTCAAAAGTATTACAATGCAGAGTATGAGTGTAGAAAGATCAAACCCCAAGAGCTCGCAATGAAGGAACGACGATCTCCCAATCCCGAATCCAAGTGTTCAATTGATTTCACTCTTTTTGCACTTTAGATGTGTGGGGAGATGTGTTTTGGGCTCTTGGGACGAAGTGGCGGCACTAGGGTTTGTGTTTGCAGCAGTATATGTCGTGTATGTGTTTTGGAAGGCCGTGGATTCTCTATTTATAGGGTTTCCAAAGAGTAACCATTGAAAAACCCTAACACCGGACTAGTCCGGTGCAAGTCCGGACTTGTCCGGTCTCAGTGTACTTTGAAGTCCAAAAAGTCTGTCGGACTAGTCCGGTCCAAGCTCGAACTAGTCCGGTGCTGTGTGAAGGTGAACTCTAGAAAGTTCAACGAACTAGTCCGCGGACTAGTCCGATCTCCACAGAAGGGAGACTCCAGATAGATCAACGGACTAGTCCGGTGAACACACGGACTAGTCCGGTCTCTCAATATGAGAGACTACAGAAAGTTCAACGGACTAGTCCGGTGGACACACAGACTAGTCCGGTCTCCCAATTTGAGAGATTCCAGAGAGTTAAACGGACTAGTTCAGTCCATGATCGGACTAGTCCGGTGCATTGTGAATTTTAAGTTAATTTTAAAGCCCTTACCCCAGCGCAAAGTTGTGAGCTCTTGAAGTGTGTCTTTCATACAGTCCCTATACATTCAAAATCTAATTTTGATCTTCCAAGCTCCATCAAAGTATCCTTCTTTGGACACCACTTCCATTTTTCACCTTTTTGTGTGCACCGAGCTGTTTCACTTATCTGTCTTGCAGTCATCTCAATAGTTTCATTAGGATCTCATATGTTTGTCATCAATTCGCCAAAACCCACAAGGGATATCCTAGATGCACTTACAATCTCCCCCTTTTTGGTGATTGATGACAACAATTTGAGATATCACAATTGAGAATAAAAAAACTTGATTTTCATAAGGTGTGCACATATGAGAATAACGATGAATCCACAGAAAGCTTCTCACATATGCACACACCTTATGGTGGGGTGCCTAACAGGTGTGTGATCAACAAGGTGTGATGAAGTAAAGGTAATCAAAAATGAGCATAGAGATAATCATTCAAGCAACAATAAGCATCACACATAAGAGAAGAAATAGTGCATTACAAGGTTTTCAAAATAAGTACATGTCCTTGATCACAAAAACATAAAGACACCAACTAGAGATGGTCTCAAACTACTAGTCTCAATCTCTCCCCCTTTGGCATCAAGGCACCAAAAATTGAGGGGAATCACTCATCGCCACTCTCTTCTTCAGTCTCGGTCCGGTCCTCATCTTCACCACCATCATCATCATTCGCCAGAGCAGACTCTTCCTCGGAGTCCTCAAAGGCGAGCGGGGATCCCACCGGCTCAATCTCCAGCTTGTCACAGATAGCTTTGATGTTGGCATTGACATATTGTTGATGCTTCTTCTGCCTGACTTCAATCTTGCGGCAACAGACAAAGATAGAGGTGAGCATTTTGAGCACACCACCGGAGGGTTCATGGGCAGGTGCAGAGCTAGGAGGAGCAGCTGGAGATCTTGTGGCATTTACATCTCGAGTTTGTTTAGTCCTCCTCTCAGCCTCAGGGGAGGGAGGTGCATCAGGAGCCGAGGGTAGAGTGTACTCGGTGGGCTTTTGCGGTTTCAACCCCGTATGAGCGACATCCTTGACAAACTCAAGTCCCGTCACTTTCTCAATCATGAACATGATGTACGGGGCATACCCGCAAGATCTGTTGGGAGTGATTGAGATGTTCATAATGTCATTGTAGATGTACTCAAAAACATTGAATGGTCTCCTTCTACTAATGACCTTCATTAGGCTCCTCAAGGTTCCTTGTATAGTCTCCACATCTCCATCTTTCGGGGCTATTGTCTTCCTCAAGATTCTGTTGAGGACCACAAAGAAGGGCTTTAGATATTTACTGTTGGGAGGCACATAGGGCATCCTTGTGTCATAGAGGAACTTGAGCTCATCCTTCTCCAAGGGTTGCAAATTGTGGATGACAAGATCATGATCCTGAGTATGTTCAAGGTGAAGAATTCTTGCAAACTCATCATAAGTAACACTATACTTGGAACCATGGGTCATCCAAGTAAGACTGTCTCCATCACCCCGAGCAAAGTAGAGGGTAGAGTAGAATTGGGTGATGATCTCATTGTTCCAGTCATTCTCAAAAGAAAATAGTTCCTTCAGTTCGTGCCTCTCCGGGGACTCAACCACCTCACGGAAGGCAGGATATTTCTTCGACTGCATGTATCCAATGTTCACCCATTGACTCTTCACAACGAGATTCTTCATCTTCATGTACACATGCTCGTAGTAGTCGGCATGGAAGATGCTCCAAAATCTTGGGTCTGAGCATTGCCGAGGTTGATCATACACATTAACCTGCCTGAAGCTATCGGCAAGCTCACCCCCTTTTCCAGTGAAATCCTTACTCGAGGGCTGCCTGTTGCGGTGACTTGGGTTCTTCATCTTCAGGGGCCCAATGGGACCACTAGCAAGCCCCTTTCCTTTTTTGAGAGTCCTCTTTGGCCCTGAGGAGCTCTCGCCAGCTCTTCCTTGGGCCTTCTTAACAACAACCTTCCTTTTCTTGGGCAAATTGTCGTTGGAGGGTGGAGAGTGCACATTGACATCATGTCTTTTCTTCATGTATCTCTCCTTGGCTCTCTTCACTTTTTCACGTTCAACTTCTTCATCAACGTGGAAAGAGCTGTCATCAGAGCTTGAAGACATCGTGCCTAATAAGGAGTTCATGGATTAGACGAGAAAGAATCAAGAATTGAAGGAGATGTGAGGATTCAAATGTCAGATACCGGACTTGTCCGGTTTAAGAGTGCGGACTTGTCCGGTGTACCGGACTAGTCCGTATCTGAGAGCCGGACTAGTCCGGCCTGGCATAAGAACCCTAACAAAACCTATGAATCACAGCTTCTATCTAAGGATGCAAGGGTGAATGAAAGTGAAAGGAATACATCTCTGAAGCTAATGTACTGCCTTGGAATCAAGGGAAACAAGCTAGAACTAGAAGAGTTGAGAGTTTGATTTTAGGGAGAAATTTACCGAGATTTGAAGATTCATGTTGAAGGAGCACGAATCTGTCCGGATGAGTTTAGAGTGGAGTATCAACTCGTCGAGGGGAGGATTTCCCACGGAGAAAACTTGGATTTTGAGGGCTCAACTCGAAAATCACTTTTGGGGGCTAGGGTTTGAGAGGTGAGGGCTCAACTCAAAGTGGAGGAAGGTTTGAAATTTGGGCCGGCCAGCTGCTTATATACTCGGCCGACCGGACTAGTCCGGTACCCCTGGAAAACCTAGGAAAGAGGGACTGTCCGGACTAGTCCGGTGGCAAACCTGACTAGTCCGGTGTCACTGGAAAAACTAAGTAATTAGATATAACTAATAGTGATCCAAGGACAAGTTTTGCAAATAATCTAGGTACTTATGACCAGAAGGAAATCAACAATGAAAAGTGGTCATAAACTCCAAGATTTCTTCATTAAAATTAGTTTTCTTAGAAGAAAAAAGAGGTGAGGGGCAGTTTTAGCAATAAAATGTAACATTTGAAGTATCAACCAGATGTGCAACGTTTCAAGCCACATTTCGAGACTCAAAAATATTAAGTTCATTTCTAAGCTCACAAAACCTTTTCTCATCCAATGGTTTGGTAAAAATATCAGCAAGTTGTTGTTCAGTCCTAACATGTGAAATAGCAATGTCACCTTTTAATGAATGATCTCTAAGAAAATGATGACGGATATCTATGTGCTTAGTTCTTGAGTGCTCTACAGGGTTGAGTGCAATTTTTATAGCACTTTCATTGTCACATAGAAGCGGGATATGGTTAAGATTGTAGTAGTAGTCCCTAAAGGTTTGTCGCATCCAAAGTAGTTGTGCGCAACAACTACCGGCTGCAACATATTCTGCTTCTGCTGTGGAAAGAGCAATGGAGTTTTGCTTTTTAGATGACCAAGAAACTAGGGACCTACCAAGAAATTGACAAGTCCCTGACGTGCTCTTTCTATCGACTTTGCATCCTGCATAGTCGGCGTCGGAATACCCTATCAAGTTAAATTTGGATCCTTTGGGATACCAAAGGCCCAAGTTGGGTGTGTGCACAAGGTACCTTAGGATTCTTTTTACCGCAATTAAGTGACACTCTTTAGGTGCGGCTTGAAACCTTGCACACAAGCAAACATAAGCATAATATCTGGCCTAGATGCACATAAATAAAGTAAGGAGCCGATCATGGACCGATATACCTTTTGGTCCACATTTGGACCATCTTCATTGAGGTCGAGATGTTCGTTAGTGGCCATGGGTGTCTTGATGGGCTTGGATTTGTCCATATTGAATTTCTTGAGAATGTCCTGTGTATATTTGGTTTGACTTATAAATGTACCTTCTCTTAATTGCTTCACTTGGAATCCCAAGAAGAACTTCAATTCGCCCATCATTGACATCTCGAACCTATCTGTCATAATTTTGATAAATTTTTTGGTCTTCGAATCCTGGTGGCTGCTTCACATAAACTTCCTCCTTGATTGGACCGTTTAAGAAAGCGCTTTTGACGTCCATTTGATACAGCTTAAAATTATGGTGGGTAGCATATGCCAATAAAATACGAATGGACTCAAGTCTAGCTACAGGAGCGAAAGTTTCATCGAAGTCCAAACCTTCGACCTGAGAATAACCTTTGGCCACCAATCTTGCTTTATTTCTTGTTACTACTCCATGTTCATCTTGCTTGTTCCGAAAGACCCGTTTGGCTCCAACTATGTTCGCCTTTGGTCTCTCCACCAGCTCCCACACTTCATTTCTCTTGAAGTTGTTCAGCTCCTCTTGCATTGCAATCACCCAGTCTGGATCCCTTAAGGCTTCTTCTACCCTGTATGGTTCCAGAAAAGACACAAAAGAATAGTATTCACAGAAATTTGCAACTCGAGATCTAGTAGTTACTCCCTTAGCAATATCTCCAATGATATTGTTGACAGAGTGGTCTCTTTGCACGCTCTAGTGTACTCTTGGGTGTGGAGCATGTGTAGTTGCTTGTTCTTCATTATCTTCATGTGCATTGTCTCCCCCTAGATCATTGCTTCCATGATTGTCCTGATCTTCTTGATCTTCCTCCTCTTGATCTTGTGCAAGAGCTCCCCCTTGATCATTACCTCCGTGTTGAGGTTCATCTTGTGCATTTGAGTCGAATGTTTGCTCTTGTGGTAAGATATCACCAAGTCTCATTTTCTTCAGTGCTTCATATGGAGCTTCCTCTTTATCTAGCACACACTTATCAACTTGCTCCACTTGTGAGCCGTTAGATTCATCGAACACTACGTCACGTGCTACTTCAACAAGGTCGGACACCTTGTTGAAGACACGATAGGCGTAGGTATTTGATTCATAACCGAGCAAGAATCCTTCATCGGACTTCGAAGCGAACTTCGAGGCCCTCTGTTTCTTGTTCAGAATAAAACATTTGCAACCAAAAACTTTAAAATAAGAAACATTAGGCTTTTTACCGGTAAGGAGCTCATACGAAGTTTTATTTAGTAGTCGATGGAGGTACAGTCGATTCGTGGCGTGACAAGCAGTATTCACCGCTTCTGCTCAAAATCGATCTGACGTCTTGTATTCATCCAACATAGTTCTGGCCATTTCGATCAATGTTATGTTCTTTCTTTCGGCCACTCCATTTTGTTGAGGGGAGTAGGGTGCTGAGAATTCATGCTTTATCCCTTCTTCATCGAGAAACTCTTCAACTTGGAGGTTCTTGAATTATGTCCCGTTGTCACTTCTAATGTTCTTTATAGTTGATGAGAATTCGTTCTGAGCTCTTTTCAAGAACTTCTTAAGGATCCCCTGAGTTTCTGATTTATCATACAAGAAAATACACAGGTAAATCTTGAAAAATCATTAATAATTAATAAACCGTATTTGTTATCGCCGATGCTGAGGTACAAAATTGGACCAAAGAGATCTATGTGGAGGAGTTCCAGCGGTCTTGTGGTAGTCATCACATTTTTGGCGGGGTGTGGTGCTCCGACTTGTTTTTCTGCTTGACAAGCGCTGCACAACCTGTCTTTTTCAAAAACCACATCCTTAAGACCACAGATGTGACCACCTTTTAGAAGTTTCTGCAGATTTTTCATCCCAACATGGGCTAGCCGTCTATGCCACAGCCATCCCATGTTGGTCTTAGCAACCAAGCAAGTGTTGAGTTCGGCTTTATCTTTGTTGAAGTCAACAAGATAGAGATTTTCCTTCAACATCCCCTTGAATGCAATCGAGCCATCGCTTCTTCTAAAAACGGTCACACCCTCATTAGTGAATAAACAGTTGTAACCTTACCGTGCCGACATGATCTGTGCTGCATGCCTTGAGCGGTCGGGCCTGCTGCAGGTGTAAGGTGTTCCGCGACGCGACGGCGGGGAGGAAGGTCGGGCGGTGCATGGCGGTGCACAGGGAGTGGGAGCTGCACTGGTGGGACAAGGCGAGGTTCCTGTCGGTGCTCAGGCTGTGCTGAGGCCAGCTGCGTACTGTCTTCTGAATTCTGGCTAACACAGGTTATAAACTGGAGTCTGTAGGTAGTAAAAAATAAGAACTTAATACTAGAAACAAATCTCCAAAAAAGAATAATGGTTTAAAATATGAAGATTGATAAAATTTTAGTAAACATATTATGACCAGTACTGCATAATTAATATAGAACATTAATTTTGAAAAAATATAAAAAATTGATTAAAGAATAAGCTGATTACAGAGCTAGCTAGCTTATTACTAGTATCACTAATTACAGAACAAAAAAAACTAATAGCCATCAGTACAAATAAACAAAAGAGTTGTCTTGGCATTGCTTTATTATGGCGGTCACTGGTTAGAGCATGAAAGGCCAACCTTCAAAGCAAAGGACAATACATTCCATTCAATTGATGCTTTCACAATACTTGCATCGAACCAAAACCAAAGAAACAAAAAACAGTCTTTCTATTGTTAGAAATCAAGAGGGAGCCCAAAGATCAAATAGCCACTAAATCATCTCGAATTATATGGAGAAATCCAAATACAACATGAACATCAATCCGGCCTCCAACCCGGGCTAGTCTGGTATCCCTCTTCTATTTCAGAAACTTTAGTTTCTCAGAACCCGCACTTGTCCGGCACACTGCACGGACTAGTCCGTTGTTTGTTTTGATGTTTGTTCGGACTTGTTCGGTTTTTAGCAGACTAGTCCGATCTTGTCATAATTTCAGTTTAGAAACATTTCTTTTGCAACCCCAGACTTGTCCGGCCCTCTATACCGGACTTGTCTGATTTTGTCTTTGTTCCAACACGGACTTGTCCGACCATCCTTGTAGACTAGTCCGGCCTTCAAAGTCCAACTCAGCGGACACGAGCTGCCAGAGCGAGAAAAGGAGGCCTACACGCGGTCCCGCGCCTGCCACCTCGCGCTCATCGACAATGCCGTCGGGCGCAAGAAGCCGAGCGAGAGAAGGAGGCCTACGCGCGGTCCCGCGCCTGCCGCCTCGCGCTCATCGACAATGCCATTGGGCGCAAGAAGCCGCCGCTCAACCTCTTCAAGCCCCACCCTGAGCACAGGTGCGTACTTTGAACGGTTGAACATCGGGTTTGTAAATGAGATGGAGATGATGGAGTTAAACCCAACCTTGGAGCAAGAAATTCGAGAGGCACAAACCACAGATGAGGAGATCAAGGAAATCAAGGAAACGACCGAAGAAGGGAGAGAATTCAGATTTGATGAGGACGAACATGGTACCTTAAGTCTTGGAAAGAGAATTGGTGTGCCTAATGTAGAGCATATTCGGGAGACAACTTCATCTCCCCCTTCTTCATTCTTCGGTGAATATGCGACATGCCCTTGTCTTTCTTCTGAGCCTCCACAATATATTCCTTTATGGTAGGAATGAGAGCTAGATTGTAGAACGCCCCATATGGAACCAAGTAAAGACTCGATTCTTCTTCTTCCATCGAGGTGATAGAAAGATTATTGACATGGGACTTGCGACTCAGCGCATCTGCAATTACATTTGCATTGCCAAGATGGTAGTGGATCTCAATATCATAGTCTTTGATCAACTCCAACCATCTTCACTGTCGCATATTCAAGTCCTTTTGGGTGAAGATGTACTTCAAGCTTTTGTGATCGGTGTAGAGATGCACTAGGTTGCCCAATAGATAATGTATCCACATTTTCAATGCAAGTACCACGGCAGCGAGCTCAATATCATGAGTCGGATAATGCTGCTCATAGTTCTGAAGTTGTCGTGATCCACAAGCGATCACCCTTCTATCTTGCATCAACACACAACCAATCGATCCTTACAATTGGTATCAGAGCAAGGTGTGGGATTGAAGAGCACGTGAAAATCTACCAGAGGGGGGGTGAATGGTAGATTTAAAAAACTTACACAGCGGAAACAATTAAACCCCAAACCCTTTCGACAGAAAAACGATCTGTTAAAGAAATCGTGTGTGAGACTAATCTAAACGTGTTTCACCATGACAAAAGTGATATATATCAGAGAGAATCAAGTCACGAAGACAACACAAAAATAATCACTCAAATCCGTCGAGAAAAACTCAAGTTATGATCGAAAGATCAAACAATGGTCAATCTGCCCTACCCGAGAAAAAAAACAGTTCTGGAACGTTGCAAAGAAACTCGTGTAGATCATAGACCACAAATCCAATGACCGTGAAATTTTTATATATGATATATAATCAAGTTTAGAAGACAAACCAAAAAGAATCACGTCAATTGCATCTGTAAAACTCGAGTTATGATAAAAACCCCAACGAAAGGTAGTGCTGTCCAGAAACTCGACGAGTAAAACTTGTCTGGAGCAAGTCGGACGAACAAGGCCCAAAAGTTCCTTCAAACTAAGAATTTTATTCAATAGAACACAAGAGGAACAGCCCCAAAGTTGTGCACCACGAGCTCTAGGCTCCCTTGCTTATATAACCAGCCCTTAGGCCAACCCAATATCAACTAGGACTCCAATCCTACTCAGATCACAAATCATAACTTTCCATAACTGCTCAAGATTCTTCTATACGCAGATAGAAGCAATCTTAAGACTTACAAACCCCTTAGGAACGTATCCCACATTACTAAACAACTCAAATTCGTGACCCACACGAAATCCTATCATAACCAACTCGATACTTTCCATACCGAGCCATAACCGACTCCACCACAGCCAAAGTCATCAACTATTACGATCCGATCCTTCCAACCAGATCTTTCCTTCCTTATCCCATCTTCAGAACCATGTTGCCACGTCATGCACCGCATGCATACGTGCGAACACCTTCCTTCGATGTTCAGTAACCTTCATATGCACTACCCTTGATTCAATCATCCTGCGCGACCTCCTGATCAGCTCAACCACAGTTCCTTCCAAACTTGGTTGTTGGAACCTCATCTCCTCCCTAAGACTAGTCCAATGGATCCTATCACCAGCGATGTCTTGAACTCAAGCAACACCTGCACATGAATAAACAACCAATCTATACGAGCCCAAGTCCTCGACTTGACTCAAGTTAGTTCCGAACACAACACCTTATGTGAGCACCTCACATAAGCATGTTGCAAAGCATAGCAAAACGATATCATCCATATCAACCAAAACGCACCAAAAACTTAGCAAATGAATACTAAGCAATCTTTCCACAATGTAAAGTAAGTACGAAACATTGCAAATGAAAAGCAGAAGCACTGCGGTCAAGTTACGGACCTTGCCAGAGCAACCCGGGGCTTGAGCCGGAGCTAACAAAAGCTAGTAGAACCTAGCACCGAAGCTTACCAAAGCTAGTATAACCAAGCTCCCGCCGGAGCTTACAAAACTAGTAGGACCTAGCGCCGGAGCTAACCAGAACTTAGTCAGAACTAGTAAACCCAAAAACCGGAGCTAGAAAAATCAACTCGGAGCTTAGCAAAAACTCGTCGGAGCTATCAAAGACATGCCGAAGCTATCAAATATATGCTGGAGCTATCAAAGACATGCCGGAGCTAATAAAGACATGCTGGAGCTAAAGATAAAGCTCACCGGAGCTAACCAAAGCTAGTCGGACCTTACCAAGAAGTCGGACCTAGCTTCGAACATAGCCGGAGCTACCCAAAACAAGTCGGACCTACCGTCGGACCTTGTTGTAGCTCAGAGCAAGAGTCAGACCTTGATAAAAAGGTGTTTTGGTGATATTTAAAACTTTTATCATCAAAGCCAAGTGTATTCACTACAAGCCAATGTATTCAGCACATATAGGTCTTACAATCTCCCCCTTGATGAATGCATTGGCAACACCATTTAAAATTTGAACCATTGGCTTATTCACATAAAAGTTTTGAAGGCAATTTCTACCCTTTTGTAAATCAAAAGTAAAATGAGAAGAAAATCTCTCCCCCTTTATTATCTCTCCTTATGCACATATTCTCTTTTTCTTCATGCTTATCTCTCCCCCTTTGACAATGTATTCAGCAAGTCATGAGCATATAAACAAATTATCTCTCCAACTTTAGTTGTTATGAGCATATTATAACATATACATATAAAACAAAGCTCATCCAAGTCATACTATCAAGTACCTTACATTATCACATCAATGAAATACAGAAAGTAGTGTAAGCCATGCTAGAGATCAAATGTAATTTTCAATTTAAGCAAGTCATGATCTCACAAACTTAACTATTTCAAAACCTGAAAGCATGACACTAGTTGCTGCATTTTAGTATTTTTCAAAGCATAAATTTAGATCATATGATATTTGCAAGAGATTATATGCGCATCTGCCTTATTCTAACCAACCAAGTCAAGCCTATGTCATTTGACAATCAGAAGCTTAAGGACATGGTTTTAGTCATACACAACTTTTTCCAAGTTCATATCTAAGTGCAATGATAAGCCATCTCAGAAAAAGAAGTGCGATGCATGCATATTCTCTTGATCTTTTCTCAATTTATATTTGTTCATAAAAACTCAACATGTGAGTTGATTACTTGATTAATTCTTAATGATTAAAAGCATTTGTGAGCATGCAACAAGTTCAAAACAGCAAGAAAGTTCGACCATGACCAGTTTTAGTGTAAGTAATTATTCCAATTACTAGACATGGCAAAAACTACAAAATGTATAACACGAGTAATTTAGTAAGAACTTTCAGCATGTAAAAGGAATCACAAAGTCATATATGTATGAATTACTATGCTTATATTATTTTAATTTCAGATTCACACATAGACTTCCCAAGTTTCAAAACTCCCCCTCAATTTAAGTCATGAGGATGCATAACCCCTATTTCACTACGAATGAAACAAAAACGAGTGAAATCCAAAGGTTTTGTAAAAATGTCAGCCAATTGATGTTCGGTATCTACATGGTGAAGCACAATGTTTCCCTTTTCAATGTTATCTCAGAGAAAGTGATACCTAATATCAATATGCTTAGTTCTAGAATGTTGCACGGGGTTTTTAGCAATGCAAATGGCACTAGTGTTATCACAGAATAGTGGAACACTATCTAGATTAACCCCATAGTCCTTAAGTGTTTGAACAATCCAAAGAATTTGTGAGCAAGCACTAGCAGCAGCTACATATTCAGATTCGGTTGTGGATTGTGCAACTGAATTTTGTTTTCTAGAGGACCAAGCAACAAGAGAATTACCAAGAAAATGACAAGCACCGGAAGTACTTTTCCTATCAATCCTACAACCCCCAAAATCAGCATCCGAAACAGCTTTCAAAGTAACACTTGAGGAAGAAGGAAGAAAAATGCCAAATTCTTGAGTTCCATGTAAGTACCTGAGAATCCTTTTGACGGCTTGATGATGTGAAGCACGTGGGGAAGCTTGAAACCGTGCACAAAGACATACGCTGAATTGTATGTCCGGTCTTGATGCCGTGAGGTACAAAAGTGATCCGATCATGCTTCTATATCCTTTTTGATCCACGGGTTCACCATCTTCATCAAGTTCAAGTGTTGTTGTTGTTCCCATTGGTGTCCGAAGAGGCTTGCTTTTGTCCATGTTGAAGCGCTTTAGGAGGTCTTTGGTATACTTCATTTGATGCACAAAGGTACCCTCCTTGGTTTGCTTGATTTGCAGCCCCAAAAAGTAAGTGAGTTCACCCATCATACTCATTTCAAATTCGGAACTCATCATTGCTGAAAACTTGGACACAAGATCATGAGAAGCACAACCAAAGATAATATCATCCACATACACTTGAATGAATAATGAGTCATTGCCATGTTTAAGCACAAAAAGAGTTTTATCAACCTTGCCCATGGTAAACCCCTTTTCAAGTAAGAATGTTTTTAACCTATCATATCATGCTCTAGGGGCTTGTTTGAGACCGTATAAGGCTTTGGACAGTTTGTAAACATGATTAGGAAAATCTGGATTTTCAAAACCTGGTGGTTGTTTGACATAAACCTCCTCATCTATGTAGCCATTAAGAAAATCACTTTTAACATCCATTTGAAATAGCTTAAAACCTTTAGATGCTGCAAAAGCTAACAAAATTCTTATGGCTTCTAATCTAGCGACAGGAGCAAAAGTTTCATCAAAATCTAGACCTTCAACTTGAGTGAAACCTTGAGCAACCAACCTAGCCTTATTCCTAACCACAACCCCATCCTCACTTTGTTTATTTTTATATACCCATTTAGTTCCAATTAAAGTGTGACCTTGAGGTGGAGGTACAAGTTTCCAAACATTATTTCTTTCAAAATTTTCTAACTCTTCTTGCATGGCAATAATCCAAGATTCATTAGTGAGTGCGTGTGATATATCTTTGGGTTCAAAAGAAGCAACAAAAGCAGAATGAGCATGAGAGTTTGGATCGCAAAACCTGGACCGTGTGACTCGTTCGTGCAAGCTTCCAATCATCTGTTGTGGGGGGTGATCTTTGTAAAATCGTAGGGGAACAGATGTCTCACAAGCTTCTTCTTCATTAGGTTCATCGTAGATTGATGAGCTTGTGACTTGTGGACGATCAGGACCAGTATAGGTGATAGCCGGAGCTGGACACGTGTCAACTTCGGAACTACCAGGTAGTATCACTTGCTCTTCTTCATCTTTGAAAATACCCTCCCCCTGAGGATACGGATTTGGTCCTGCAACACCGGAGCTAGTACCTGGGCTAGCTTCATCAAAAGACACTTCACAAGTCTCCACAATTTTGTTAGTGTCAAGTAAAAGCACACGGTAGCCTCTAGTATGAGATGGATAACCAAGAAACATGCCATCAATGGATCGAGGTTCAAACTTATCAAGATTACCATGTTTCTTAACAAAACATTTGCAACCAAAGACCCGAAAGTGTGTAACACTAGGCCTATGTCCAAACCGGAGCTCATATGGTGTTTTACCTAGCTTAGCACGCAAGAAAACACGATTTGAGACATAACAAGCGGTTGCTAACGCATCAGCCCAAAATTTCCTAGGAGTTTGATATTCATCAAGCATAGTCCTAGCCATCTCAACTAAGATTCTGTTCTTTCTTTCTACAACACTGTTTTGTTGAGGTACATATCGTGAAGAAAATTGATGATTTATTCCATTTTCAGCACAAAAGTGATCAAAAGATTGATTTTTAAATTCAGTTCCGTTATCACTTCTAATTGCCTTTAAAGATCCTGGGTGATCAATTGATAATCTAAGAAATAAAGTCCTAAAGTGATTAAAAGCTTCATTCTTAGACGCCATAAAGTAAACCCAAGAGTATCTAGAGTAATCATCAACAATAACAATAACATACCATTTACCTCCGAAGGATTGAACACGTGAAGGTCCTACGGTGTCAAGATGCAAAAGTTGACATGGTTCAGTTGTCATGATCATTGTGAGAGGAGTTGTGAACCTGCAACCATCTTAGCATGTCTACAAGAAGAGCACACAATTTCTTTGTCCCCTTTAAGCTTAGGCAACCCACGTATGCGATCAAGAGTACTAACACGCGTTAGGTGATCAAAGCCTACGTGACCAAGTCTACGATGCCAAAAATATAAGTCTTTTGAATCATTAGCAACTAGACACCTATGCTTAGAGGAAGACATATCAAAATCAGCTTTAAAAACTCTTCCAAACCGAGACATGTTAAAAATAAGCTCACTATTTGAACTTACAACTTTGCAGCAGTTTTTATTGAAAATAACTTCCAGATTTTCATCTAGCAATTGTGAAACAGAAAGCAAGTTGTATTTCAAATTTTTGACAAGTGCCACATCCTTCAAAGTGTAGTGATCATTTACTCTAACCGAACCCTTAGCAATTATAGGAGTTGAAGAATTATCGGCAAAAGTAACATTCTCTACACGTGACACAAAAGAGAGGGAGGAGAACCAATCTTTGTTACCGGTCATGTGGCGTGAGCAACCTGAATCCACAATCTAAATTTTCTCCTTCCTCAAACGTGTAACCTACATAGAAGCACAATACGTCGATGACTCAATACTGGGGTTAGTCAAAAGGCATTTAGGAATCCAGTACTGAGTCACGCGACGTGCAGTAGGAAAAATACGCGAAAGCTGAGATAAAACAGCAGGTTTATGAGTCAAAGATTGAGGTTTTCTGTTCTTAACTACTGACATATAAGGTGTTACTTGTGTAGCACAAAAATCAGTAGCTCCGGAGGCAAAAACAGAAGGTCCGGAGGTAACCTTTGAATGTTTTTGACTCAAAACAGCAGGTTGTACATTCGGTTCAATGTGTGCAGCAAATTTTGCATGAAAGTTATGAGATCTAGCAATCATTCTTTCTCTTTTCTGTTGTTTAGCTAGTCTATAACAAAAATCTATGACATGACCATCTCTTCCACAGAAGGTACAATGAAATTTAACTTTGTGTTCATGTCTAGATGAGCAAACAATATTTTTATTTGAAACCAAATGAGGCAGCACTGCTGCGGATTTGAAAACCACTCTTTTTGTTTAGGAACTGTTTGAATCAAACCACTTCCTAATGACTTTACAATTTTAGGTGGATGTGCCTTAGCATGAGCATGAGTATCAAAACCTAAACCAGTTTTATCATTGCAATACTTGGAAGAATTCAGCAGTAAGTTTAGGTTCTTATTCCCATTACAAAACCGATCTAATGTCCTATGCATGTCATCAAGTTTATTGGACAGATCAAGGCAATTTTCACATGAAGTTTTTCCTTTTAGTTTGCAATTTGAACAAAATTTAACTTCATGAGAATGTAATGCATTGTTCAATATAGAAATTTCATTCATAGCATCCTGTAGTTTCTTATCAAGATCATCACAAGTAGAACAATGCAAATCAATTGTAGAACAGCTAGCATCTTTCAAGTTTTTATCATTAAGTGCAGCAAGCTCTTTGTTCTTTTCAATTTCTAACTCAAGTTTATCAAGTGTGGAGGTGTGCGCACTTCTTAATGAGGACAATTGTTCATATATTAAATCACATGAGGAACATGCATCATCACTAGGAATCAATGTTTTTAAACGGTTGATTTCAGATTCTAGTGATTCAATTTTAGCAGTACTATCCCTAAGCTTTTTGTCCTTTTTCTTGACAATAATAGTTGTACGAGAAATAGCATCACACATTTCTTCGCAGGTAGAACATACCTCATCGTCTTCACTGTTGTGTTCGGCATCCTACTGACTTGATCTTGATCTTGTTTTGCCCGCCATGAAGCATAAGTTGGCCAGATCGTCATCATCTTCATCACTTTCAAAGTCTACATCACTTGAACTAAGTTCTTGAAGTGCGATGATGAAGTTGTTGATCATCTTGCGTCCTATGGTACCTTTCTTCTTCTTGTTGGAATTTTCAGATGAGGTCCGGACCTTGCTTTGTTTTTCTTCCCAGGTGGTCGGACCTGAAAGGTTAGGGCATTCTGTACGAAAGTGTCCTATTTTACCACATTCAAAACAGCGTTGAGGTCCAGAGCTTCCTCTCCTTCTAGTTCTCACATTTTGCAATGATTTTGAGAATCTAGTAGAGATGAGTGCCAACTCCTCTTCTGGAAATTCTTCGATCTGCTCCAGGGTTAGTGAGGACAACAAAGCAAGAGTATTGCAAGATGATGATTGGCCGGAGCTAGACATATCACGTTTTGAAACAAATGCAATAGACTTATTGGGGTTCTTACGTGAGATTATGTCAATTTCATGAGTTTTTAACTTGGAATATAGCACATCTAAAGTAAGTGAACTCATGACAGTAGATTCACGAATAGATATGACTTTCATCTCCCAAATTGACATATCTAATGCACTTAGCAATTGCCTAGCATTTTCAGCGTCTGAAAAATTAACATTGACACTACGCAAGTTGCTGAGAATCTTATTAAAGCGAGCAAAAAGGTCATCAATAGACTCACCGGGTTGCATCTCAAAGCGCATGTATTCTTTCTTGAACATGTCTTGTCTTACCTCTTTGATCGTGTTGGATCCTTCGTGGTAGTCACAAAGTGCTTTCCACACATCGTATGCAGATCGGAGGTGTGCAACACGGTCGAAGTTGCTTTAAGTTAATCCTTGTATGATCAAGTTCCGAGCCTTGTTGTTGTTGTCGACATCTCTCAGATTTGTAGTTGTAACTTGATCGTTTGATGGCACTTAGTAAGGCTTGTATACCATCTCCCATATTGCAAAGCCTTGTGCCTGGATGAAAGCCTCCATGCGTGCCTTCCAAACCTGAAAATCAATACCAGCAAACACACACGGTTTGGCGGAGTACTTCTCCATGATGATTAGTCAAAAACACGTGCAAATCACAAATATTAGATCATCGTGGCTCTGATACTAATTGTAAGATCGAAGAGCACGTGAAAAGCTACCAGATGGGGGGGTTAATGGTATATTTAAAAAACTTACGCAGCGGAAACAATTAAACCCCAAACCCTTTCTACAGAAAAAACGATATGTTAAAGAAATCGTGTGTGAGACTAATCTAAACGTGTTTCACCGTGAGAAAAGTGATATATATCATAGAGAATCAAGTCACGAAGACAACACAAAAAGAATCACTCAAATCCGTCGAGAAAAACTCAAGTTATGATCAAAAGATCAAACAATGGTCAATCTGCCCTACCCGAGAAAAAAAAACAGTTCTGGAACGCTGCAAAAAAACTCATGTAGATCATAGACCACAAATACAATGACCGTGAAATTTTTATATATTATATATAATCAAGTTTAGAAGACAACCCAAAAAGAATCACGTCAATTGGATCTGTAAAACTCGAGTTATGATAAAACCACCGACGAAAGGTAGTGCTGTCCAGAAACTCGACGAGTAAAACTTGTCTGGAGCAAGTCGGACGAACAAGGCACAAAAGTTCCTTCAAACTACGAATTTTATTCAATAGAACACGAGAGGAACAGCCCCAAAGTCGTGCACCACGAGCTCTGGGATCCCTTGCTTATATAACCAGCCCTTAGGCCAACCCAATATCAACTAGGACTCCAATCCTACTCAGATCAAGAATCGTAACTTTACATAACTGCTCAAGATTCTTCTATACACAGATAGAAGCAATCTTAAGACTTCCAAACCCCTTAGGAACGTATCCCACATTCCTAAACAACTCAAATTCGTGACTCACACAAAATCCTATCATAACCAACTCGATACTTTCCATATCGAGCCATAACCGACTCCGCCGCAGCCAAAGTCATCAACCATTACGATTCGATCCTTCCAACCAGATCTTTCCTTCCTTATCCCATCTTCGGAACCATGTTGCCACGTCATGCACCTCATGCATACGTGCGAACACCTTCCTTCGACGTTCAGTAACCTTCATATGCACTGCCCTTGATTTAATCATCCCGCGCGACCTCCTGATCAGCTCAACCACGGTTCCTTCCAAACTTGGTTGTTGGAACCTCATCTCCTCCCTGAGACTAGTCCAATGGATCCCGTCACCAGCCATGTCTTGAACTCAAGCAACACCTGCACATGAATAAGCAACCAATCCATACGAGCCCAAGTCCTCGACTTGACTCAAGTTAGTTCCAAACACAACACCTTATGTGAGCACCTCACATAAGCATGTTGCAAAGCATAGCAAAACGATATCATCCATATCAACCAAAACGCACCAAAAACTTAGCAAATGAATACTAAGCAATCTTTCCACAATGTAAAGCAAGTACGAAATATTGCAAATGAAATCAAAAGCACTGCGGTCAAGTTTCGGACCTTGCCAGAGCAACCCAGAGCTTGAGCCGGAGCTAACAAAAGCTAGTAGAACCTAGTGCCGGAGCTTACCAAAGCTAGTATAACCAAGCTCCCACCGGAGCTTACAAAACTAGCAGGACCTAGCGCCGGAGCTAACCAGAACTTAGTCGGAACTAGTAAACCCAAAAACCGGAGCTAGAAAAATCAACTCGGAGCTTAGCAAAAACTCGTCGGACCTATCAAAGACATGTCGGAGCTATCAAATATATGCCAGAGCTATCAAAGACATGTCGGAGCTAATAAAGACATGTCGGAGCTAAAGATAAAGCTCACCGGAGCTAACCAAAGCTAGTCGGACCTTACCAAGAAGTCGGACCTAGCTTCGAACATAGCCGGAGCTACCCAAAACAAGCTGGACCTACCGTCGGACCTTGCTGTAGCTCAGAGCTAGAGTCGGACCTTGATAAAAAGGTGTTTTGGTGATATTTAAAACTTTTATCATCAAAGCCAAGTGTATTCACTACAAGCCAATGTATTCAGCACATATAGGTCTTACAAAAGGTTGCTTATTGGATCATTCTAGCTTCACCGCTAGAGAGCTAAAATGACCAAGAATGGGGGTTCGGTTCCTATCTTCGAGGGCAAGAACTTTGCCTATTGGAAAGCACGCATGCGTGCTTATCTAGACGCTATTGCTCCTGAGGTATGGGAAGCGACCCATGCGGGGTTTGGTGAGCATAATTATGTTGGTGATCAAATCAAGTGGGATGCTAACAAAAGGTTATAATCTAGAGAATCTACATGTAAAACATTGGATAATGTGTGTTGAGCGGATGTTTCAATGTTACCGCTACCAAGGACCTTTCCTTGGCTGTTGTCTCTGAAGTATATGCCTTCACTTGGATCCTTGTTATATTCGTACTCCACAAACATACCTCTCTCTCCGGTCATGTGATTTGTGCATCCGCTATCTAGCACCCATTTAGACCCACCGGAGGAATAAGCCTGCAAAAAAAGAATTATTCCTTGGTTTTAGGTACCCAAGCTTGCTTGGGTCCTCTCAGGTTAGTCACGAGAGTCTTGGGCACCCACACACAAGTTTTTAAGTTCTTGTGGCGTGGCCCTGTATATTTAGCAATGACTTTTCCATGTTTGGCTTTCATAAGAACATAGGAAGCATCAAATGTACGAAACAATATTTGTAAATCAGATTCATGGGATTTTTCCTTAACAAAGACAATTCCATTCTTAGCATGTTTGGGAATAGACATGTGTTTGTTCATGTCAAAACCAAGGCCATCTTTGACATTAGGAGGTCTAGTGACCATATATGCATTGTGTGCATATTTGATCTTCTCCTTATCAAAGATGCCGCTTGGAGGGGCATGCATATTATGAGAAGTTGAAGTATTAGAAATAACACTCTTCTTACTATAGCAAGTGCAAGTTCCGATTGTTGTCGAACTCATATCTTTGGAGGAAGAGCTCTTGGAGGAAGAGGAGTCACTTTGCTTGAGCAACTCAACTTGCACCTCAAGGATCTTGTTAACTTTTGACAAGTTAGCAAGTTCTTCCTTGATTGCAATGTGCGAGCCTTCTAGCTTTGAGTAAGTTTCCTTACTCAAGGCTAGCTCAATCTCAAGCAACTCGTTCTTCTCTCTTTCAAGCTCAAGAAGCTTTTCAACTTCTTGATATCTCCTCCTTTCACGGGTGAGCATATCTTCTTGTCGGTTAAGAAGTTCCTCTTTTTCAAAGATTTCGTTCGGCAACATTTCCATTTTCTTTAGAGCAATTTTACTTAGTCCTCTAAACATTTCTTCATTATCACTAGAGCTATCAAAGTCATCAATAGAGGAATTTAGCGTAGGAGGAGTGAGTCGTACCTTTTTCTTGCCTTCCTTAGACATAAGGCTAGTGTGGTTGTTCATATCCCATCCTTCCATGTTTGGGAAGAGTGTGGCCTTCATAGTAGGTTTCTTGATTGCGATAGTGGCCGCCTCTTCTTCTTCATCGGAGGAGGACTCGTCGTTTGAGTCCCACTCCTTACCAATGTGAGCTTGATGGGCTTGTCTTCTCTTTCTGAAATTCTTCTTTTCTTGAGGTCTTGTTTCCTTCTTCCTTTTGTTTTCTTCATAAGGGCAGTCCATCATGAAGTGATCACACTCTCCGCAGTTGTAGCAAGTGCGTCGAGCCTTGGATTCTCCTTTATCCTTGCTTTTGCCTTCATTTGAGTTATTGTCGTGTCTTCTTTTCATCATTCGCTTGAACTTCTTGATAAAGAGTACCATTTCTTGATCATCAAGGTCGGTGCTCTCGTCGCTTGTATGCCCATCGTCTTGATCTTCACGAGTTTCTTTGAGTTTGGGTCGGCATGTTGCTTTGAGAGCAACCTCTTTCTTTTTGGAGGAAGTGAGTTCGGCCAAGTCTTTGACGTGTTGTGCCTCTTTCTCCATCATTTCATGATTTATGATCTTCCCCAACAACTCATCGGGAGTCATTTTGTGAAACCCGGGGCTTTCTCTAATCATCGAGCAAAGTGTGACATTTCTTGGCATGAAGGCTCTAATCATTCTCTTGACCACCTCGTGATCTGTCCATTTCTTACTTCCATAGGCACAAATTTTGTTGATGATTGCCTTCATCTGGTTGTACATGTCTTGAGGTGATTCGCCTTCTTCAATAGCAAATCTCCCCAACTCTCCTTCAAGCATCTATTTTAGCTTTACGAACCGACCTATTTCCTTCGTGAGCTGTCTTGAGTGTATCCCATACTTCCTTTGCACTTTCTAAGCCATCGAGCTTGGTGAATTTCTCTCTGCTTAGTGATGATGTGATCACGGCGACGGCTTGTGCATTTCTGTGAATCTCTTGTTCTTGTTCTGGGGTGAGTTCTTCATCCGTGTTCGGGATATCTATGCCAGTGCAAACAATGTGCCACAGACTAGGATTTAGGGATATTAGATGCATCTTCATGTTGTACTTCCACATGGTATAGTCGCTTCCGTCAAACTGTGGAGGTTTTCACATAGGAATGGAAAGATAGTGATTGTTTGAATTCATACGGTTGTAATTGTAAGGATGTCGGGAGTAGTCGTGATGACCACTCCCCGTCGTCTTCTCTTCTTCTTTTCCCTTTTGTCGTAGCAGTTTCTTTCTCAGGAGTGCCTTTAATTGTCGCACTTCTTCATCATCGTGTGGGCTCTCTTTCAGCACATCAAGGGCTTTAGTTCTTGTTCCGCCTCATTAATGTTCATCTTCGAGATATCATTGTTCTTCTCAGAGGCCATTGATCTCTCCGAGATGTGAGTCTCGTTAGCGGAGAACCTTGCTCTAATACCAATTTAATGTGGCCTAGAGGGGGGGGTGAATAGGCCTTTTGAATTTCCTGTACACTTAATAGAATCGTCAAAACTTGATTGGTCGGACTAGTCCGGTTGTGTGGGCGGACTTGTCCTGTGTGCTAGAAATATGTGTGTTGATCAGGTGTTATTTGGGAAACTAAATTTCTTTAGCAACAGAAATGAGAACAACTGATATTTTTGTTTGAGATTAATGTAAGAATGCAAGTGAAAACTTATGATTGCCTTAGATTGATGTTTAGCACTCAAGTGATCTAATGAACAAAATGTAAAGGAAATAAGGCGCAAGACACACAAATTTTTCACGAGGTTCGATCTCACCACGAGATCTACGTCCTCATTGAGGAAGCTCACACAGAGCCGGGTCTCCAACCCTTTCCCTCTTCAAGTCACCACGAAGGCCAACTTGATTCCACTATCACGGGTAATCACCAAGTTTGTGGGGGCAACCTCACACGTTGAGGGCTCCCACGAGAATTACAACGAAAGAAGTGATCAAATACACTCAAAAGTATTACAATGCAGAGTATGAGTGTAGAAAGATCAAACCCCAAGAGCTTGCAATGAAGGAACGACGATCTCCCAATCTCGAATCCAAGTATTCAATTGATTTCACTATTTTTGCACTTTAGATGTGTGGGGAGATGTGTTTTGGGCTCTTGGGACGAAGTGGCGGCACTAGGGTTTGTGTTTACAGCAGTATATGTCGTGTATGTGTTTTGGAAGGCCGTGGATTCTCTATTTATAGGAGGTTTCCAAAGAGTAACCGTTGAAAAACCCTAACACCGGACTAGTCCGATGCAAGTCCGGACTTGTCCGGTCTCAGTGTACTTTGAAGTCCAGAAAGTCTGCCGGACTAGTTTGGTCCAAGCTCGGACTAGTCCGGTGCTGTGTGAAGGTGAACTCCAGAAAGTTCAACGGACTAGTCCGCGGACTAGTCCAATCTCCACGGAAGGGAGACTCTAGATAGATCAATGGACTAGTCCAGTGAACACACGGACTAGTCCGGTCTCTCAATATGAGAGACTACAGAAAGTTCAACGGACTAGTCTGGTGGACACACGGACTAGTCCGGTCTCCTAATTTGAGAGATTCCAGAGAGTTAAACGGACTAGTCCGGTCCATGATCGGACTAGTCCGGTGCATTGTGAATTTTAAGTTAATTTTAAGCCCTTACCCCAGCGCAAAGTTGTGAGCTCTTGAAGTGTGTCTTTCATACACTCCCTATACATTCAAAATCTAATTTTGATCTTCCATGCTCCATCAAAGTATCCTTCTTTGGACACCACTCCATTTTTCACCTTTTTGTGTGCACCGAGCTGTTTCACTTATCTGTCCTGCAGTCATCTCAATAGTTTCATTAGGATCTCATATGTTTTTCATCAATTCGCCAAAACCCACAAGGGATATCCTAGATGCACTTACACCATGCACCTGAGGTTCAGGACCCGACAGGCTGTAGTCAGCTTCAAGATTGCAGCGCCGCTCCCGTTGCCGTTCAATGACAACTCGACAATCCTCACCAGCTCTACGGCGTTACAACTCAGCCCATAGGTCCGCCGTCGAAAGCCTTGTTGAGTGGCTATCGGCAGTCTGCCGGTCGACGGTAGGCGTACGTGACAGGGAGACAAATGTTGTTGCCACTCGCCTCTCGCCTTGCGGAGTCGCTTGGAGTGCAGCGACGACCAGATGTTTGACGTCGTTTACCCACTACTGGGTTGCTCCCTGCGAGGCACCTGCCGTCGGTGCGTTGCGGAGTAGCGCACGTGCAACAAGGAGTGCACTTTCCGGGCTTGTTGCTGGCGGTGCCGTAGCAGCTGTCACAGCAGGGGTTTGTCGTGCCGTGTTGTGCAGACCTGCAGTCAGTGGAGTGACTGTACGACGTCGTGATGGTCCATATCTTCCCGCCCTGGAGCGGGACCCAGCTCTGGGGTGGGATGAAGCTTGGTCCTCACCCGTCACCTGCTGGCGGGGTTGTGGCCTAGAGGAACTAGCATTAGAACGGGCGTTCACCATGCTGCTGGTGAAGATCCTTGCAGGAGAAAACCCCCTACCTGGCGCACCAAATGTCGAGGTCTCTAAACTGACACCCCCCCCCCCCCGACTTGCTCTGAAGCAGCCCGCGGGGGTTCGATGTGTATTCAAGGGCTAGTCCTATCAAGATCGAGCTTAGTGAACGATGAACGCAAGAGTTTTACGTGGTTCGGGCCGCCTGAGCATAATATCCTACTCAACGGTGGTTTGTGTGTTGTATTGCTCGAGCATGTATCTCCATCTCAGAGAAGTTGCCTAAGTCCATGGTTGCTCAATCCTTTTATAGTCCATGGCCGAGCAGCTTACAAGTGGGGCCCGGGGCCCGACAAGTGGCCCTAGGAGTACGAAATTCATCCTAAGATTTGGGAGTAAATGCTATCCTCTGACAATAGCTTCAATGTGCCGCCTGCCCATGCCTTGCTGCAGGGCTACACATAGCCCCTCATCATGGTTGGTCGTGTCCCGTCTGTCTTGTCGCGACCTCTCATTTGTCTGTCGTACATAGTAGTTTGGCGTGAGCCTGTTATCACAAGACTGGGTACATGACTCTTGACTTACGAGTACGAGCTCCCGCTTACCTAGGGAACGTGTGTGTCCTTCTAGTTTAGGCGCACTGGGCTCGTCTCCCTTCATTGCCGCTACCGCAGGATGGACTAGGCCCGACGCTGCATGGCACGTGACGGGTCTGGTCCTTCCCTCAGCTGGGAGGCCGGGTCCGGAGCTGTCGAACACGTGGTTGCGCCGGACCTTCTTCCAGCAGAGAGGCAGGTCTGGGGCTGCCGGTCTTGCGGATGCACCGGACCTCTCCTCAGCAGGGAGGTGGGCCCAGAGCTGTGAGACGCGTGGCAGTGCCAGCCTCCCCCTGAGGGGGAGGCAAACCTGGAGCTGCAGGACACGTGGTAGCGTCGGGCCTTCTCTCAGTTGAGAGGCGAGGCCATGCCGCACGCCACGTGGCACCTGGGACCATGTCGGATCTTGCCCCCGTGGGGGGCGGGACCCAACGCGCCTTCATTCCTATATCTATGGGTACCCGGTTCACCAGGTACTGACATACACCTTATCGCCATTATGCTCCTTCTTGAACGGGAGCTCGCCGACGCGAATCAGGTGTCTGAAGGAGTCACTGGACCACCCCATATAGGCCCGAACCTTCATCAAATCGTCCTTGCTCTTAAGGCGGCTCTTGGGAAGACCCAACTGCATCGCGGCAAAGTAGAGCGAAGGAAGATAAAGCTAGGCGAAGTTTGGGAGCCTCTGAGTGCAAGTCTGATCGAAAGCGTAAAGAGTCCCCAAACTGCGCACACTTTCCTTCTTAAGTAAGCCTCCGCGACGCTTGGATGGAAATCGCAACAAGAGTGAGGTCACATTTCAAAATTTTACCCCGTCCATGACGAATGGGTCTGGGGCCACCCCGATGAAGAGATCGAGGTTATTACCCCAGGCGAACCATTGTCATGATGGGTGGCGGGAGACCCAAAGGAGGCACCCTGACAAGGCGCTTGGAACCGATACAATTTTTGTATGGGGAACTGGCGACCTTCAATTGCGTGAGATCCGCACTCAAAGATCTCATCAGCCGCATTCATAACAAGCTATGCGGCGATGGTTTAACCCCGGACCATCGCCCCAACGGCACATTACGAGACTTTTGAAGTCGAAGCGCGGGAATCAAGGATGGCCCCACCTTGGGTAGAATAACTTAACCCAAAGGGTTTCTCCCAAAGGTGGGTCCGGGGGCCAATGTCGGTACCCTGCATACCGGGTACCCTATGATACCGCAAGAAGTGCAAAAGAGTTTTACCCGTCAAAATTCAAGGCCTCCTCCTCATGCCTCACATGTCATATTACATCGGACCCGTATCCCTCATATGGGTAGCTCCGGAGATTGACACGTGTAATGTAAATCTGGAGCTAAACTCTCAACACAGGGAAGCTCCGCGATCAACACGTGTACAATGACCCCGGACCTAACCCCCAACAGAGGAAAGCTCCGGTGTTGACACGTGTACAGCGGTGCCGGAGCCACCTCCCCGCAAAGGGAAGCTCTGAAGCTGCTATGTGTGGAGCCTCCGGGTCTTCATCAACCAATGTATTGGTGGATCTCCTTCAGCACGGACATTTAAGGGACAATTCTTTAATGCTGTATTAACGATACATGATCAAAGCCATATTAATAGAGGTAACGCAGCCATTAAGGCACGTTATCACACTATTAACCATGCTTAATACCCGTAGACAGTGTATTAGGCTATTTAATACATCAGGGCCACATGTCGGGCCAGACTAATGATGTAGCAGTCAGTCCTTGGACTATAAAAGGATTGAGCCGCACGATACAAAGAAAAAACTAAGCTGAGCCAGAGATTACGCTTTCTAGCGATTCATAATACAACACACACTCCGTGGAGTAGAGTATTACGCTCAGGCGGCCTGAACCACATAAATCTCTGATGTCGCCATCTTGATCTTGATCTCTGCGTGCCTTGATTGGAGCTTAGCTAACCATCGCCCAAAGTCGTATCTCTTTGGTTAATAAGATCCAAAAGGTTTATCGATCCCAAGGGGCACAGATCCATAATAGACATATAGAGCCAACCGAAACAAGAACTTCCGTGGGCTACACTTTAGTAGTACCGAGGAAAAGTGTCGTTGCTACACTTCAACAGTGGTTGTCGAATTCATCGCCTCTCTATGACAATAACAGTCACAAGAGAAGCGAGGCTCCGACGCTTCGCAGCCTCTCGTCCAAGATCCACATGTGGAGCTATCCTCCGGCTATCAGACATTCTCCGTCGCCAAATACTCGACTCGGTTTTTCCTTCTGCACGCGGAAACTCTCCTTTGGCCATCTAACATTCTCTTTCGCCACCTCATCTCGCCACAAATTTGCAAGGGTGGGGCTCCTTGGCCATTGGGCCTCCTGCGACTGACGTCTCTCTGTCCTAGATCTGCGGGGGCTCTCCAACCGTCGAACCTTCTACGCTGTTGCTCCTTCATCCAAGATTCACGCGGGTCCACCTCCCTTTCATCAGGTGGTGAATCCGTAGCGTCCCCGCCCCTCCGCCTCCCGTTCCTTCCAGATTTGTACTCCCTCCGGTTTCAAAAAAGAAGTCGTTTTAGCTCTGTACTCAAAGTTACATAAAAGAAGTCATTTTCATTTTCTAATGCATTTTTGTCAAATATACCCCTATATGGTTCACTTAGTTCCACGTGCTCAACCAATCAGCCAAGATTTGTATGTAGATGTAACTGTATTTATTATGGGTAAAGAAGGAAAACTGTGGTAAAATTAATGACTCCCTGATATGCGAAATCTTGTCTAAAACGACTTCTTTTTCGAAACCGGAGGGAGTAGTAGGGGCTTCGGATTTACGAGGGATGGGGGCTAACCATCAGCAGCAGATCAACCACGAGAGGACGAGACTGTCAACATGCAGATCAACACACCAACAATGACAATACCAAATTTCTCAACTTTATATTACATTGGAGTTTGTTGCTAAGTTTGGATGAAAACATGATAATAGATTTTGTTAATGGTTTTTACATATCTATGTGTGTCTCCCTTTGGTATATCTTGTGATGTGTTCATTATTGTAATATTCTGGCAAAACATATTTTGTAGAGGTCAAAAACTTATTCTTTTCTGATATTTTAAAAAAAGTATTCACTAAATGACGAGTACATATCTCAATCAACATAGTTTATTGTACTTATAACTATCTTTTGTTAAGCTCCTGAAAAAATTGAAGGGTTGTTAGCTGACAGTACATACGAAGTTACCGGTTTCCTTATGGTAGTATCGCCGGAATCCCGGGTATTTAGATTTGCGAAGCCAAACGCCCGCGGTTTTATCCAATCCGCCACGCAGGGCGTCTTCTCAGTTCTCACGCCTCCTCTTCTTCAATCTCTCGCCGTCTCTTTTCCCCCGCCGCTACCGTGCGCTCTCCTCAAAACCCTCCCCCAGCCCGCTCCAATACCCTAGCCCTCGTATTCTCCCTCGCCCGCGAACAGCATACGAGCCCTCTCCCCCCTCACGCATGGCGTCCTCGGGGACCGCCGCCAACATCTTAGTGCTGCTTGGCCTCGGCATCGCCGGCGTTCTCCTGGCGGCGAAGCGGCTGCGGCGGCCCGCGCGCCCCGACCACGGCGCTTTCATCGACCGCCTCGAGCTCCTACCGCCTTCGCAGCCACCGCCGCCACAGGCACCCCACCCGCTCACCGGCCTCTGCTTCGCCATCGCTGACGCGTAAGCTCTCCCGATCCCTAGCTGCATGTTTAGCTAATTATATGCTTTATCATCGGTTTTGGTTTGGTGGAAGCTTTGTCTCGCTGTTTCTTTGGTAATTGGATCGCTTGGATCATACTAGCGCTGTATTGCAATCGTAAGAATACGGTTCTGCTATGTCCAATTTTCTGCTGCTAGCACTGAGCTACTGCGATGGAAATTCACTTGGCATGCCACATTGAATGTGCTTCATGGCGAAATATATAGCATGATTGTGTTCTTATCCATTAAAGTGCTGCAAGATTGTGAGGCTTTTAGCCTGTCTGCTTCACAGAGTGGATATGCTCGTACAGTTGTCTGTAAAATTGCCTCCTGAATATAATATTGCTCCCTGGATATTGTGTTATATACCCTTGAATACAATTATGAATTATCTGCTATGATGATTTGCAGATTGCATGTCCGCGGCTATATTACGAGTTTTGGCAGCCTAGAATGGGCAAGGACACATGATGAAGCAACTGAAACATCTACAGTGGTTTCAGCTCTTGTGGATGGTGGTGCTATTTGTGTTGGGAAAACTGTTATTGATGAAATGGCATATAGGTAACATCCTTTTTGGTCTTCTATGGCTTTTTAGATCTGAACTCTCATTGACACCTGCTCCTTTTCATTTTGAGTACAAATCATATATCAAAAATAAATGTTTGTTTCACTTTCTAGCCTGTTGTGTTTTTTATGTAACACATTACTTCTTCAGTATCCATGGCGAGAATAAACATTTTGACACACCAGCAAATCCTGCTGCTCCGAATCGAGTACCAGGAGGATGCTCAAGCGGATCAGCTGTTGCTGTGGCTGGTGGAATTGTAGATTTTGCCCTGGGTAAGCTAAAAACTTTCTCGCATCTAATAGTTTATGTTTTTTTGTACAGCTTGTACATGCAACTTGCTCTCATATTTTCAAACAATGCCAGAAGTTTGTTATTGCTGACTGCATCTTTTTTAATCAACCTTAACATCATATATGAGTATGATGAGCAGTGGGTATCAAACTGGACCATATGTAACACCCCCCCCCCCCTCCCCAGAAAGAACAAAAATGATTACCATTTTGCATGCACCTAATTTTAGTGAAGTGAGGGACATTTGCTTTGGGACTGAATAAATTTTCGTATAGAATTTTGTCATAATTTTCCCTTAATATAGTACTTCGGTTGAAACTCTTCTTTCCCTCTGTGTTGCAAAGGAGCTCAGAATCTACTACTCTGTCCCAAAATAAGTTTATTTCTGGTTTTGTTCAAATCTATCTTTGACCAACAATTTCTGTAAACTTGATCAACTTTAACAACATGAGACTTATGTTTTTAATTTCACCATGAGGAACAGTTTCATAAGATATAATTTGCATATTGTTTAAGTTGATCGAACTTGTAGAAATTTTTGGTCAAAGATGGTTGACCTACTTATTTTGGGACGGAGGGAGTTACTAATAAAAGACGGGGTCAATCTCAGCATGTATAACATTAGTGTGAAATTTCCATTCAATTTTGTCGTGTTCAAATTGAATTTCTTAATAAGTGGAATTTTCTTTTTTTTATGTGTCAAAATGGCTTTTGGACAGTGTTGGTACATGTCCACTGTTGTGATCTGATTAAGTATAGCTATGTCAAGTATATGCACTTATTTTGTTATTTACATCTGTCTTATTTACTGTTATTGTTAGTGTTTGCTTATTTGTAACACACTGCATGTCATTCCTGACCCTGCACTGCATGCCAGTCCTCCATGCATAGTTCTATAGACCCCTACAAGCATACTTCAACACTGCCTACCTTCTATGCTAGAATTTAGTGCATTGAACATTATAACGTTCAAATTTGACTTTTGGCTGAAGGTCCATATTGAGTTTAGTGCACTGAACGGTTTATCAGAATCATAAGCATTTGTATGAAAGAGCGTACCCAGTGGTGAAGGCTCCTACACATTGTGGCCTTGTGGGCCTGGGGAAGAGTTATTTGTAGACAGTCTTACCCCTGCTTTTGCAGAGAGGTTGGCTCGAACCGAAGTCCTTAGGACACAAGTGGAGACACACTACCACTGCACCAGGGCCGCACTTTGAAATCCTTGCCTAGTTAGATTCTTCCAACTCCTTACTAAGAAGAGGCAGGTAGCATATTATTACATTGCATAGCTTTATATATCATCAACATGCAAGTTGCATTGTAGAATGTAGAGGCCTCAAGTATGTTCCCTATGGTCTTAAATATGTATTTGTTGAAAAGTTCTCGATTTTCTTCTTTGTGTAGTGTCATGAATGACTCTTCCTTCACATTTCTATGCTCTAACCATTACAATCTCATTCCATTCTTTTAGTTTGAAGAATTTATTGGAAATGATACAATGTGGAGCAAAACTTCTCTAGAAGTATCTGGTGATAAATGTCAGGGCCAGCGCGTCAGTCATAGCTTTTTTTGTCACTTAGTTATCTGGTGTTATGTTTGTCATGTTTTGAACAATCAGTTTGCTGTATATACATCTGGATTGCTTCATGTACATTTTATTCCGTGTCTTTTATTTTTATTACTATTCAAAATTTTGCAATGAGTAATGTATAAACTGTAGTATTAACTCATGAAGATATGTTGCTATGAACCTTTTTAAAGTGGTATTCTTATTACACTCGTAACTGTCTTAGCATCTTACAATGTATTTTCAACTTTTTAACGCAAATAGAGATTAAAAAAAATTGTGGTCTGGCAGGTATTGACTCTATTGGAGGAGTAAGGATACCAGGTGGTTATTGTGGTGTCCTGGCATTCAGGCCATCTCATGCTGTTGTTTCCAATGGTGGTGTTATTCCTGTTGCACCTAGTCTGGACACTATAGGTAGTTTTCTAAAGTATTGGTCTCTGTGGAATTGTTTCTTGACTCTTGAGTGGTGTGACCTTTTTCAGAACTCTCCTTTGAGTTCAACCATTCAAAACTCATCATGCCTCTTCCTTTCTTCTATTACAGGTTGGTTTGCAAGGGATCCAGGTGTCTTGCGTCGTGTTGGGCATCTTCTTTTGAGACTTCCTTATGCTGATATTCGACCACCTAGACATTTTTACATAGCAGATGATTGCTTTGAACTTTCAAAGATACCTGCTAGAAAGCTTATTCAGGTGGTGACAAAATCTGTGGAGAAACTATTTGGAAGTATGTGTTTACTCTCTGTGGTTTCTATCATAATTTTAATTTTCTTTCTAAAAATCCCGTCAGCTAAATTTTTTCCCAGGACATGTGACTCGTGTGAATCTTGATAATTACATGGCTTCAAGAATATCCTCCTTGAAGAACTGTTCAAATGGCCAGGCGAATGCGGATTCAAAGTGTCCTTCATTGCGAGCACTTTGTAATGCCATGCGATTGCTTCACAAGTATGTATTTTTCTAAAATTGTCATGCTATTGTTGGTAAAGAAAAACAGAACTGATGGTTGGATGTGAATGGTCTGCACTATCCTGTCAATGCGTCCAGTAGTTAGTAACTTACATTGAAGATGATGTCATAGGTTTATGATATTATACTGTAAGGACAGGTCTGGCGCAGTGGTGAAGTCATCCCACTGGTGCCAAGAGGTGCGGGGTTCGATGCCGTCTCTCTGCACTGCACATTGCGGGGGTAAGACTGGCCTCGTATAATCCTTCCCCATACCCCATCTCGCGTGGGAGCTTCTGCACTGGGCCTGTCCTTTACCGTAAGGCTTAAGTTGCTTTCTACATACAGAGTGATGGTATATGTTCTATGCCTCCCATAGTGACTGCAAATGTTTCCCATTTTCTCTGGGGCATACTAGTCTTTGTTTTTTGTTTTTTTGGTGTGCATAATTTTGTTGCACTTACTCAGGTAAACTATATTCTACAGTTCATCACTTGATTGTGTCTGATGCATAATATGAGAATTTTGGATTGACATTTATTTGAACTATTTATTTTTTCTTATTCATAATGGTTAGCTCTTTTTCTTTGTCCTACTTCCAGGAATTTGCCATCATATAATGTTTTTTGTTATTCATTCCAGGCGTGAATTCAAAGTTCATCATATGGAGTGGATAAATTCAGTTAAGCCTGCTGTGGATACTCGTATTGTTAGTAATTTGTCTAACGATGATGATTCGGTTATCGACAAATGCCAACACGCGAAATGAAGCACGCTCAGCTCTTGGTGCATTACTTAAGGTATTAGAACATTTGTACTATTAGAGGGCTAGAATGATTTTTTTCATTAACCAAGGGTTAGGGTACATATTTATAGATACATAGATGGGCCGGTACACAGGCCAGGCCCAAACACATAACTCAACACAGTCCACCCCCCCCCCGCAGTCCCAACATCTAGCCACAACAGATGTTGAGACTGGACCGGAACTCAGAAAATAAAGACGTCGGGAGTCCCTTCGTGAATATGTCGGCACATGGAGAACTCGAACCTCACCGCGTGCAACCCGCTCACGAACAAAATGAAGATCAATCTCCACATGTTTCGTGCGCTGGTGCTGGACGGGGTTGGTGGAGAGGTAAACGGCGCTGACATTATCATAGTAGACCAACGTGCTCCGGGCGACGGGGGAGTGGAGCTCCTGAAGTAACTGTTGGAGCCAAGACGCCTCTGCCACGCCGTTAGCCACGGCGCGGTACTCCGCCTCAGCACTGGAGCGAGAAACCACGGGCTGCCGCTTCGAGGACCAGGAGACAAGATTCCCCCCAGGAAGACGGCGTAGCCAGAGGTGGAGCAGCGGGTATCAGGGCACCCCACCCAGTCGGCATCGGTGTAGACCACCAACTCAGAAAGCGAGTCACGTCGAAGTAGAAGGCCGTAGTCGAGGGAGCCGCGCAGGTATCGAAGAATCTGCTTCACAGCGGTGAGGTGCGGCTCTTGCGGGTCGTGCATGTGCAAGCACACCTGCTGGACCGCGTAGGAGATGTCCGGCCTGGTGAAGGTGAGGTACTGTAGTGCATCTGCAAGACTCCTGTAGGCAGTCGGGTCGCTGACAGGAGTCCCATCAACAGAAGAGATCTTTGCCTGGGTATCCACCGGTGTGGAGCATGGCTTACACTCAACCATACCCGCACGCTCGAGGATGTCCAGACAATACTGCCGCTGGTGAAGAAACAGACCAACTGGTCTGTCCTCGACTGCAATCCCCAGGAAGTGGTGAAGCCGACCCAAGCCCTTCATAGCGAACTCCTGCTGGAGAGCAGAAATAATCCGCTGAAGGAGCGTAGGGCTGGACGCTGTCAGCACAATGTCATCGACGTAGAGAAGAAGGTAGGCAGTGTCATCCTCCCGTCGATAAACAAAGAGTGACGTGTCCGACTTGGCTTCAACGAAACCCAAGGAGACTAGGAAGGAGGCGAATCTGCTATACCAGGCTCGAGGTGCCTGCTTCAGGCCATACAAGGACTTGTTCAGCTTGCAGACCATGGCTGGGCGAGCTGAATCCACAAATCCTGTCGGCTGAGAGCAATACATCGTCTCCGTCAGAGTACCGTGAAGAAAGACATTCTTGACGTCCAGCTGGTGGACTGGCCAAGAACGCGAGAGAGCCAACGACAGAACAGTCCGTACTGTCGCTGCCTTAACCACCGGACTGAAGGTCTCGTCGTAGTCTATTCCAGGGCGCTGAGTGAAGCCCCGAAGTACCCAACGAGCCTTATATCTCTTCAGGGATCCATCCGCCTTCCTCTTATGCGTGAAAACCCACTTGCCTGTGACAACGTTGCCACGAGGAGGACGAGGAACAAGGTCCCATGTCCGGTTGGCAAGTAGGGCCGCATACTCCTCCTCCATAGCGCTGCGCCAGTGAGGGTCAGCGAGGGCGTTACGGACGGAGGTCGGTATAGGTGATACCGAAGAGGAAGTAGATGGTGTCGGCATCGTCGAAGAGAGTACCACTCCGGAGAACCGCTCAAGAGGCCGGAGAACCCCAGCAGCACGTCTAGTCACCATCGGGTGAACGTGTCCTGGGTCCCGGTGGAGCAACGGTAGGTTGGCGCCGGCCAGGGGAGGCGCGCCCACCCAGGGCGCAGGGGAGGGAGGCGGCGGCTGAGGATGCGTCGGGCGGCGGCCAGGAGGAGGGGGCGCCTGGGGCGCCGGCCAGGGAAGGGAGGTTGCCGGCCAGGGGCGGGTTGGTGCCAGCTAGGGAAGGGGAGGCGCCGGCCATGAGGGGTGGCGGCTGGGAAGGGGTGGTGGGGATTAGGGTTAGGTTTAGGCTAATGATACCATATTAGAGGGCTAGAATGATTTGTTTCATTAACCAAGGGTTAGGGTATATATTTATAGATACATAGATGGGCCAGTACACAGGTCAGGCCCAAACACATAACTCAACACAGTCCAACATGTACAATAACAACAATGAAGCCGTTTTAGTCCCAAGCAAGTTAGGGTAGGCTATTAGGACATTTCCATCTCAGAATGTATTTTCGTTTATTTTGGTGTTACCTTGTGATAATGCTTGCTAAAAATATTATTTGATCAGGAATGCTGGTTTAGTGTTTTACTGATTCTTTAGCATAATTATTTGGCTGTCACTGGGAGTGTTACTTACTACTTTCATTTGAAAACCTTGGCATGGCTGATGTACCTTGACTACCATAGGGAAAAAAACTAGTGTTTCTACTGATTTTTACTTGTGCCATTTCCTTGAAATTTTGTATCGTGTTTTCATGTTCCACATGTGCATACAATTACAAAGTTGTCTTGGCAAGTGATAATAGCTGCTCTTGGCCCTAATACTTTGGGCGGTATTAGAAACACCGCTCCAGTATGGACACTGGTGCTGGTCTGGTCGCAGTACCCATGCATATGTATCGTTATTGGTAATATTGTTTTATTACTCGCAAACTTGTACAATCACTCACTCAGAGGAACATTGTTGAAAGTAAAGTTATTTATACAGAAGTTGTAAACTTGCTGCTTCACTGTGTAATGCCACCCATCATGTGCGACAGCTGGGACTCTGATATTGCTCTTTATTAGGATACCTATACCTGCTGGATCCGTGAAATGCAGTGTCATTTCCTTTCTCATCTATTGCTAGTTTCCCTGCTTGTGCTTCATTTTTCATATATTTTGTAGTGCAACGCCTTATTTATTTTATGATGCTATTGTCTGATCCACAGGATGATGGAATTTTAGTCATTCCAACTGCTTTGGGATGCCCTCCAAAGCTTAATGCTAAGGAACTCTTATCTGAAAGCTACAATTCTCAGACATTGTGCCTTTCATCAATAGCTAGTATGTCAGGATGTTGTCAGGTACATTTTTTTCTATAGGCCATCTTTCATTGAAAATTTTGGTCAGTATAGTACACAAACTGTTTAAGTTGTTTTTTCTTTTCCTCCAGTGATTTATTCAACCTTTTTTCCCCTTTAATGGATTGTGTATGTTTATTCCACATTCATTCCTAAATTATAACAAAGTACTGCAGAGCTGTTCCACATTCATTTGAATCATTCCTGAATTCTAACTAAGTACTGCAGAACTCAACACTTCTTGTTGAGTGTAAATGCGATGAACCATAGAGACAATCACTTGGTTTTCACAGTGCACGGGTTAAGATGCCAGAATAATCGTGTTTCTAGAGATTAGCTATGAAACAATCACATTACAGGGTAAACTTTATTATTAGTGAAATAATAGCTTTTGCAAAAGTTATTCCGAACTCTGTCAGTAACAGGATTGAATGACATATGAAAGGGAGGGGGGGTATAGATTATCACATGGGCACACAATCAGTGGCAGAATGAATTATTTGGCCTTACAGATCCCAGACATGAAAGTTTGTGTTTGCTTTTAATTTTTTTGTCAAAATATTCGACTGATGGAGATGTGACAGAACTGCTACTTTTATAAATGAAACAAACTACTTTAGGATTTTGCTTTGGACCTAGGTGTGAATAGTAGGAGTGTCATAAAGTAATACCCTGAGTGTGCACCTGTATTTTTAGTAGGTACTCCCATGCCGTGTTTATCAACTAAGAAAGGAAAATATGTTTATCGTATCTAGGTAAATGATAGGGATCATATGAATTTATATAAAGATGATGAATTCAACTTTCCCTCTAGCTTTAGCTACTTCATGTGTATCCTTATCCATTAAGCCTTTTCCTAAATTTTTACTAATGCAACAGTTTTGATAACTTTTCAGGTTTCTATCCCTCTGGGTACACATGATAATTGCCCTATTTCAGTCTCATTCGTTGCTAGACATGGTGGTGATCGGTTTTTATTGGACACCACTCAAACTATGTATGCGACCATCCAAGAGCAAGTGGACATCCTAAAAGAATCTAATGTTTCAAGTAAAAAGGCTATAAATGAAGCAGCAGCTGAAGCTGCTAAAGAGAAAGTTAGTTTCCTTATTGCTTGAATGCCTATTGGTTGTAGCTTTTTAACTTCTGCACCTTAACTTGACAGTGAGGTGGTAATTTAATATATCAAGAATGAGCTGATGGTAGTTCACTTAGAAGATGCATATCTCAGTGTGCAAAGACAGTGTTAAGCACATAGTTGTCTCCCATGACCTATAATCATGCTCAAGCATATGCAAATTAGCACTGTTGGTGGATTAGCAGGGTTGACATTCTTTTCTTTTGTGTATTGTTCTTATTATTTTTTCTCTCTGCATGTGCTTGTTGATAGGGTAACGCTGCATTTAAGGAGAAACAGTGGCAAAAGGCAGTAAATTTCTATACCGAAGCAATAAAATTAAATGGAAATGTGGCCACGTACTACAGTAACAGAGCTGCTGCATTTCTAGAACTAACTAGGTATGATGTTCCCCTATCTAGCATCCAGTTTCTGAAATCTTTTGATAATCTGACATGTAACTTTTTGGTGGGCATTGTTCTTTATTGTTGTTTCATCTTTTTGGTCCTTTCAGCTACCGTCAAGCTGAGGCAGATTGCACAAATGCCATCGACCTTGATCCAAAGGTTAGGACCTGTTTTTTCCTGGACAGCTTATTGTGCACTACAATATGCAATGGGCAATATTGCGATGATTAACAACACAAATATGGTAGACTAGAGTTCAATGGAAGTACAGTACATAAATTTAGTAAGTTTGGAATCTTTTTGTGTATATATAACTTTCATATGGGTTGTTCTTGCTGTTGGAAAATAAGAACATCTGAAGGACTTTTTGCGAACTGTATTATTATGACTAGACTAACCATTCGAACTTTGCCAAAATTACTGAATATATTTGCTATATGTTCTCATGTTAAATCTTTTTCTGTACTTTCAGATCGTGAAAGCTTATTTACGGAGAGGTACCGCAAGGGAGATGTTGGGATATTATAAGGAGGCCATGGAAGGTCAGTCTTACCTTCTCCCCTTTGTGCCTGATAATTTATATCTAAGGAATTCAGGATTGCTGATTCATATTCAATGAGCTGGGTAACCGAGTCATAAGTAGCTATTCTTCCTTTTTGTGGCTGATAAAGCATTCATCTCATTTAGTTCTATATTCAATGAACTGGTTCTTATTGTACATAGTTATCTTATTTACAGATTTCAACCATGCCCTCGTTCTAGAACCAATGAACAAGACAGCTGGTGTTGCCATTAATAGGTTAAAGAAGTTATTTCCGTAATTACCAAGCCGTTGGAATGATTTCTGCAAGATGATGTGATCTCAGATTGTGGGCGCGCACACACAAGTTCTGCGTGTCTGGGGGGTGGGTACAAGTACCTGAAAAGCTCAACTGACGGATGACGACGATGCATATGCTTTGTGGTTTCGCAAGGTAATAAATTATCTCCGCTGGTGGCAATGGATTTTACCGAGCTGTGCTCAGTTGAGTCAATCAGCTAGTTCCTCCCCCCCCCCCCCCCCCCTAAAGTTTTGGAAAAGCGAAATAAAACACAGGTTTTGGGAGTTGATCATAGCAAGCAATGCCTTCAAACATGCTTTACGGGTGCCCTGGGTCCCCACCATGTATAATAATGAGTTCGCCAATTCTTTTTATTTTATCTATATTTTGGTTGCTAAGTGCGCGGTTCGCCAATTATTGTTCACACACTTTGTCAAAGTATATCCTTTTGCCATGCTTACCTGTACCCATCCGTCTTTGCCGTTCTGAGATGCAGCTTTGAGGACCCGTCCTGAAATTAGTGGCTGCCTCTGTTGGGCCGCCATGTGCTGAATCCCAGTTGCTTAGCCGGCCGGGTGAACTAGTTAGTATATGCCTTTTCTTTCTTTTCTTTCGGTTTCGGTTGTTTGCAGGTTGCTATCACAGGAACTTGCTGTGGTAGCGGCCGTCCGCATCGAATGATGTGTGCTCCTAATCCTAGCGCGGATTGCTTAACGAGACCCTCCGCCAGTCCTGCACATGTTGGAAGTTCAAGTGGACCCTGTACCAATTCCCGTGCCAATAAATGTGTGAGCCCTTCGATTATTAGTGTTAGGCTAGGCTGCTGGTTCAGTTTGGGGCCGTGTACAGAGGCGCTACTTGCTCGCCTAGCCCTACCTCGTTAGCCTGCCTGTTTCAGTTGCCAATCAGTAGCTGGGTAGGTGCAGTGTGCAAAGATTCTATTCTCTTCGTGCTGGCTCAATCGCCGTTTCGTGTCATTGTTCGGTCACGTCTCCTGGCAAAACAAATGGCACACAGCAACAGTTTTACCACGACGAACAGCAGTTGGAACATCATTGATCACCCCAGTTGTTATAACTGTCTAGCCCTGCCATATGGACAGGGATTTTCTGACTTTACTGCACGTCGTAACATGGTCACTGACGTGTGGGATCGGGTCTACATGTTACTGACTGCTGATTAAGTCAGAGGATTCTCATCCCTGCCATATTGCTAGGGTCGAGAACATTTTTTTTAGATAAAGGGAATTGTTCATTTCTGGCCTTCACCTCAACAAAGGTTACGATCAGGTTTATTACGTAGCAGCTAAAGAGCTGCAAAATCAAAAACCTCTGAACCACTGAAACACAAAGACTCTTATGAAGCACGTCCTTATTAACCTGACACCTTTCTAAAATATTAATCTATTACTAAACCTCCATCCGTAAAACACAAAGACTCTTATAACTAATGACTCCAGACTTCAGCATGCTTCCTTGATGAATGTGCTGGAAGTTCTCCACTAATCTATTCCATCTAAGCAAGTTTGCATCTATCAATCCTTGTTGAAACGATATGTTTAGAGGTACAGAACTGAAAACCTCTGCAACTGTCGCCTTTTTCGTCTTGCTATATAATATAATGAAGGGTATTTGTCTTTAAATGTAAAATTTTCAATCCACTTATCCTCCCAAAATCTTGTTCCTCTACCATTATTTACTTGAAAAATACCTAGCTGTAAGAATTTATCATTTATCTTCATTGGATCACAGACCAGACCAGGGGCGAGAACATAGAGCTGCTGGTTTGACTAGCACGGGGCGGCGAGGGGCAGTGCCGGCGTCCAGCTACTGGTGATGGGGACGTGAATGCGACCGGCCGACCGCGGCGCGGTGCGTTTCCTTATCATTTGAAGCGAGGAAAAGGTAAGGCAGTCTCCAACCGCGCACGGAGGAGGAGGAGAAGCTCGCCTTTGACTTGGCTTCCACTACTGCACCGTGTAGTGGTAAACTGGACTGATCGCCTGATCGGGACCGGCCTGGACCCAGCAGCACCTTTCACAAAGGCGGGAGGGGAGTGAAGCAAAACATCCCCCCTTGCACGAGCGGGTCAGGATAAAAAGTGTTGCCTTAGCGCCTCGAGCGAACACACTTTCAGTTTGCACGATACTACTTGCGGGCATTTGCTTTTTCTTTTCTTTTCCCTTTTTTTTATTTGAGTGGTGACTTGCTGCTGGAAGTATAGTGTTTTCTACATTTAGAAAACGTGACCGCAAATATAAGTTAATCTTTTCGGGTGTGTCTGTTTGTCTGGTGTCTGAAACCTCCTTAAATTTCAGACTCCGATTAATTAGCAGCTAATTATTTTTATTAATTACAAATCTTGTAATTAATCATTAACTCTTAATTTTATAGGTTAATCCATTACAAATTTTTTGTTTAATTATTTTACAATTGACATAATTCTATAATTTATGAATTAACAACTACAATTTACAGATTAACAATAAACAAATTACTCACTCCTTTCCGCCTCCGTTGGCAGCGCCGCCGGCCGTCACACCCCACGTGCTTCCGCCGCGCCTCCCACCGCCGGGTCGCCGCGCCTCCGCTCAGCCACCGCGCCTCCACTGCGCCGGGATGACGCGCCGCCGGACTGCCGTGTTGTCGGGCGACGGGATGCCGCGCCGTCGAGATCCCGCTCCGTCCGGCAGCGAGTTGTGTGAGTAGTTGGCAGCGGGAGTTAGTGTTGAGGGAGGGTAAAGGCAAGGAACCGCACGAAACTTAAAACGAAACGAACGGTTTAAAATGTCGTCTGAAATCTTAGGAGTTTTCAGGCACCTGAAAATAAGCATTTCCGTATCTTTTCAGGACGTGTTTGAATGTAGAATTCCCGATCTCTGCAGACGACACGTTGTCCCGTCCCACGGGACCGTGTGTTTCTGTGATCGTGACGATAATATCCTGCTGCTTGAACGGGCGAGCAATAGTGAGTAGAGACTAGATCATGCGAAACTCTGTACAAACCGAGCTGACCATGAGGCTGGCAGCGACCGACCGGGCCTCCACGGGGCCCCACCAGCCCCGTCCGTCCGTGACGATGTGCTGTGGCGGTTAGGTACGGGCTGTTTCCCGAGTCGATCTGGACCGGGACAGGGACCATGTGATGCGTGCATGCAGATTCATGAACAGAACTGCGCCGTGACCACAGTTCAGAGCGGGATGCATTAGGCTGTCCGCCAGAATGAATAGCAGGGCGTGACCACCGGCCGGCTCCTCGCCGGACGAAGGTGCAAGCGAGAGGATTCGATCGCGGCTGGTTGAGACGAGGTCCCGGAGTCCTCCGAGGTGAAGAATGTCCTGCATGCGCTACTCGTTCTCGCGAGAGGGCAACCGATACATCGAGGACCACCGCCACTGTCTCGCTCGGCGATCCATCGGCAAGCTTCGCGTTTCATGCTGCCAGCTTCCTGCAGATGCTTACTGCCAGGCCTAACGGAGGGGCACATACGTTTCCGAGAGCATTTACACCTTTAATTTTCCGCCAGTGCCAGCAATCCAATCCAGCATGTGGCAGATGCAGTACTCGTCCTTTACGTTTCTTGGCGTGGTGGCCCATATCAAATGCGTGCGTACATGCATGGCTTCTGCAAGTTTGTTAGGAGGTGTGAGTTGTATTGGCAGCCGGTGGTGGGGCTCTGCGTTCCTGTGTGAAATTGAGCGAACTCACGGTGCTTGATTACGCAGAAGCTGTATCAGGTCTCTGTAGCGACACTGAAAACTCTGCTCCGCCAAATTAAACGGGGCCTGGACCTGGATAGTTCCTTCCCAAGTTCTTGAACAGAAATCAAAAACAAGTTGTCAGTGTTGTTAACTGCTAGATCGTCGTCAACTGCAACAGGCAGCTCGCGAGCTGTGTTTTGTGACAATTGGCAGGGGGACGGGACCGGTTACCTTGACGAGACTGGTGGTAAGTAGTCAGTCCCTTCGCGATCCCGGTGGTGTGCGTGCGCACCTCACAGTTAATGTTCTTCCTGCTCGAGCAGATTCGTCCGTTCAAATCATTGCACTGCGCAAGAGGAAAAGAAGTGTTCGTAGTATGGTATAAGCGCTGTGGCATCAGTATCTTCCTTGTCATCATGAGTCTCCGAACCTGATCTGATGTAGTGCACATGAATTGTATAGCGAGTTCTGATTGTCAAGGAGTAGCAGTAGTTGGTGTACAGGAACCTACTGCCTAGCTCCCACATCCTGCACAGTTTGTAAGTAGTATGCCTTCCTTCTTTTTCAAAAGATTGTTATCTTTAATTCAAAAATAAATTAAAGATGACAATATTTTGAGAAATTAGGAAGTACATATTTTCCCTCGGGCCTCAGATCAATTCGTCCGTTAATGGGTCAGTTCTGTTACTCCATCTACTCGTCGATCGGAGGTCAAAGCAGCACGCGCGATCACGCGACACGTAGTCCATACGTACATGCATGCATATGCACAGTACCCTGCTTTCGATGATGCATCAGTCTCGGTGTACTCAACATCTCTCCGTTCGTCTGCCTCGCTCGCTTAATCTTAATTAACCCGAACGAAGATCATCTTAGCTCCATCCTCCTCCTCCTCCTTGCTGACTTTGCCAGAACTTCCTTTCTCAGTCACAAGCCACAAGTGCAGTACATACCACGCCAATGGAAGGTTAGCGATTCGTGCGCGAGCGGTCTGCAGTGCGGTGATGTACGGTTACGTGTCTTTCGGTTGCCATACGATTGGGCTCGGAGTCGGACAGATCAGATCAGATCGCGAGTTGTTTAGTTATCGGTCTCTCACTGTACGAGACGAATCTTTCTTCGCTCTTGAGGCCACATTCTACGGTTGTACGCATCCGTAGTAGTCAGTGTCAAGTTTACGTTGTAGTAATTGCTTATTGCTGCATCTGGTAGTAGCTCTCTCCCACGTAATGGCATGGACCTGATCGATCTGGGCTCGCGACGTAACGTGATCAGCTGGTCACGCATCGATCGATGGACGCTGATGTAAATGTTTTCGATCACACGGCCACACCCACGCTCAACTCACGCGCGCCACCAGCCCGTCGACGGCAACAGCTCCCACGCGACCGGCCGGCCGGACGGGGCTAATAAGCGATAGCAACATGCCGGCCTCGGATTCGGCTGTCTGCATGTGCTACGGCTACGCGCAACGACGACGGCGGCGGCGCCAGGGATCGGATCGGAGCTGGCTCACATCACATGGTCGGGCAAATATAATTGTACGTGCGGGTCGAACGGGTGGTGGACTGGTGGTCGGCGCCTCCGCAGATGTAAGCGCCGTGCGCCTTCAGGCACGGGGGGTAGGCAGGCGCGCGTTTTCAGACGGGTGGCCCGGCCGGGCTCTGGGGTGGCCGGGACCAAAACCTAATAACGACGATTAAAAACCGTACGTGACAGCGAATTTCCTAACAGAGCGGCGATTACCATCAGGTCGATCATGCCTAACAGCGGTTTAGATAAAAATTCCGAGAGCTTTTTTATCTGTCTGCCCCTCCAGACTTACTAACTAGCTCCGATCAGTAGATTACCAAATTTCAAGAGTCCCTTGGAACGCTCTTAGGGTTGGCTCCGTCCTTTTAAATGTTGGAATCTAAAAAACACGGGAATAGAAAAAACAAGAAGAATAGGAATAATAGAATTCACTTGCAAACACAGGGGGTTGAAAAACGGAGGAAGTTTTCGAAGTTGCCCTTCGGAATACACGAAAAATACATGGTTCATCATTCCTACGTTTTTCCTTTGAAAATCCTTTGAAACCAAAGGAGGCCTTATTATAGCGTCGGTTTTTCTGTTGTATCTTCTGTATGTATTGAAAAAAAAAACTCGTACAATCCACATAAGTACATGCTGCATGGCACAGAACAGAAGGCAGGCCTCACATGCACGTTCGTCCTTGCTACTAGTACTACCTCCCAGTACGAGCCTCATACTCCTGTAACGTCTTTCACCTTTCATCGAAGACGCATATGGTAGCTAGCCGGCAGTACAGGTACCGCGATGATCGATGGGAGGGGGAGGAAAGCTAAAGCGATGCTCCCAAGGGAACAGAAGCAAGGGAAGGGAGGAGGCGAGCACAGCACAAGGCGAGGAAAAGGCATCGAAAGCGTTTTGCTTCTGTGAAGGAAGGATGGATGGGTCCCGTGCCATGTTCGGCAGCAAGAGCGCGCCAGCAGCACCAGAGCCCACACTGATCGACATGGACACGACCCATCTCCCTCTCCGCCGTATCTACCTTCGATCTACAACAGGCAAGCGAAAACATTTCGCAAGTGTCTGGCTCCAGTCGCGTGTTGTTTACCAAAGTGAAACGCAACGACAGGGACAAGTGAGGCCCTTAAATCCTACTTACTGGTTTCGGATCTTTTTATTTATTACTGGTTAATTTAAAAATAAATTAGTTGATGATAAATAGAAAATCTGAAAAGAGTACCAGTTAATTTTAACAGTTCCTTGTAGTATAATCCTAGAGTAGCTCCAGAGAGAGGTGGGGAGATGGTAACCGGTAGATTTTTCGAACGGCCGGTATCCGATAGATAGATGGATAGGTAGAACGGCTGTCAGGGTTTGGAGCAAATTAATGTAATGATAACGGGACACACAATGAACGTCGACAGCCTGATTACAAACGGCTAGACGGAGTATCTTAATCCGAACGATTTCGCCGCTCTGATAGCAACCCGGCGGCCTTGGAGAGACGACATGGATCGGCGAACCGAATCGACCGAACAAACCCTGTCGCCGTCGCGTTGCCGCTCGAAACCATAAAATTTTATGCGTCCCGTAACTCTCCGACCACGGCCGCCCGTGCGCCCAAGTCCATTTGCCTGAAAACGACCGGACGGTCGACGGCGAGTCTAGAAGTTGGAAAAGGCGATAACCTCAATTAGGGTCGCTTGTTATATTTTAAACTAAAAATATTATCCTAAACGTCAAAGTAATTAGGGACAGCGGAGTACATGATATGAGTTGTTAGGGTCACATGCATGAGATAAAAACAATACAGTATATTCTATTCTATCTTTGGTAGGTTTAATTTACAGATAATACGGCAACATATCTCAACAGCGAGAGAGTGCAGCAGCCACCTGCCTCTGCTCTCTCGCGTGTGCCGTCACTCGACTGATCTCTCCTGCCCTTTGGACTCTAGAGCATGTACCGATGTACGTATCTGTTAGTACGCGCGAGAAGAGGACGTGACGAGCTGTTGATAAAATATGAGGTGGTCGGACTCTGCGTTGAGGCCGGCCACGGGGGAGTGGCCAAATGGACCTGCCAAGGCGCACGTCACCGCCGATGAATGGTTCGGCTTCGGCAGCTGAACCGGCACGAAATTGTATGTCCGGCACGGAGTAGGAGGGATGAGCTTGCGTTGCTCCGTTGTTTGAAAATATTTACCAGTCCAACCGAAAGGTTTGACGCCCAGGTCAGGACCAGGAAATGTTTACTAGGTCAGGGAGATTCGCTCGTCTTTTGACGAAATCAAAAGCAGGATACAGCACATCTCAGTCCTCCGGCGACAGAAACACAAACCCCTGAATTTTCTGAAATCTAGCAGACGAATCCCTGTACTACGTGATTTTTGAACCTCGCAAAAGCCTGGGTCGTCACTGGCAACATATATGGTCCATTCCATCCGCACCCACTGCTGCACTGCACTGTGTTGCCCCGCTGTCACACACACGCACAAACACATGAACACATGCACGAGCTTGGTTGGACCGAGCGATGAATGTCTGGGAGTTCTGCAAACACTCGGCAGAAAGGTGACGAGGCGCGGGCCGGGCAGAGAGGGTTTCACGTGACGAGGGGCGAGACGAGATCGGGGATGCTGTCGCGGCGTCCAACAGTGGGCACGAGGCCTCCAATGAGTACACTTAGGGCTTGTTTGGATATGAGTGGATCCACTCCAATCTAAGTGGATTGGAGAGTATTGAGATAAAAATTAGTTCATTTTCCACTCCAATCCACTCCAACACAAGTGGATTCTATTTATCCAAACAAAGCCTTAGTAGTAATATCCAACAATGCGTGTTCCGATCCTTGCGCACGGATCGACGGGCTGAGGAGGTAAGGTTAGATCGGATCAGCCAGAGACTGCTAGGCAGGGGAGCAAAAAGAGGCACGCATATACGGTGGCATGGATCCTCTGCAACCCAACAACAAACAGCAAGCAGGGCCACTTGTTCTAGTTATCCCTCCTCTAGCCTTTTAACATGCTGAGACCATGAGGGGACGTAGCAACGATAGAGTAGTTGTCTAAAATCATGAATACGCGATTCCATTCACTTGATAAGGAACGTTACGGTTTGGACATACCAAACCCAAACGATCCCGCTTCCAGAAGTACATACCACTTTACCAGCGAAGAAAAGGTTTTTGTGACTGCCGCACACACGCGACCCCATGGCCGGCCACCCCGGGAGAGAGAGACCGCATGGCCGGGGCCGGCCACCCCAGCACGAAGAGAGACCCCGTGGCCGGCCGGCGTGGACCCCGTGCGCCACGCAAAGCTGCAAACACGAACGCGAATGGGGACACGGACGCCGGGACAAGCACTCGACTTTCCAAGCCGCGTCGTAGGCTTCCGTAAACAAACTCCCGTTCGATGGTGACTCGGCCCCTCGCTTACCCTAATAGCCACTTGCGATTAGGTTAATCATCCCGAGACGTAGAGTGGAGAATCCGGGCTTCCTCCGATTATGTTATGCCCCAATCGGTTGCTGATAAGTTTTATAATAGCGAGGATTCCTTCCTTCCCCTGCGCCACCACGATCTGCGGGACAAGCTGCTGCGCTGTGCGTCGGGCGTCGGAATGAAATTCCCGCAGACGGTGATGCACGCTGGCCGGTGGGTCGCTGACAGCCTCGTTGGCGCCGGGGCCGCCTGCTCGTCATGGAGATTCTCAACAGAAATTAAAATAAAACAAAAATAAACGAGGCAGTGGTCTAAGTACGTAGCTTTGCAGTATTATATATCCGCAGTAAATTTGGGCTTCCTCGTGCAACAACTGCCGCTGGCTCGATTGTTTAGGGGAAGGCGTGTTTCTTGCGAGGATCTCGAGATGTTCCCCCTCCCTGCGCAGCGCATCGGCCGATCGGTGCAAATGCTGGAACGAATGATTAGCTCAACGGGCGGTGTTCGAGCTGAAAGGGCGTGCTCTGTTTTTTTTTTATATTTTTTTGACTTTATAATTGATTGTGTGATGGTGCATGTGGAGATGATGGGGAGGGTGGAAGCAGGGGTGGATCCTAAGATGTGGAGGAGAATGAATGATCTGGATGAGTTTGGTGGAGTTGCCCAGGAAAGAAAATGACTGCCTTTAGTAAGGTATTTCTCTTGCTTTTTTTAATAAATGATGTCTATGACAGTTAACTTTATCTTAATCTAAATTAGTTTAAAATCATTTCATGTCATAACAGAGAGAATATTATCTATCTACTTAATCGTCTCGATGCCTCACTAGTTCCAGTCGATACACAAGATCTCTTCGAGTTGGTAGGATGTCCCGATTTATTCACCGAACACAAAAAGGGGCCCTAAACAAGGAACCTCGTGCAGTGCCACCACGGGCGATCTATCGCCTCCAAAACCCCTACTATTCTTTTATTTTCCAACATATATATACAAAAAAGAAACATCGCATTCCATCCCGTCAACCTTATCCTATCATCGTAGGAGTGCCGAGTTGACGACGTTGGCCCCCGTTCGTTCCCCTATCCCGTCGCATTGGTGCGGGTGTTCATCGACGCACCGTGGCAGTGAGCCACGACCGCCGGATGCACCCGCGCGTGTTATGTCATGTGCGCGCAACCACGCGCGGCTCGGACCACCCGATCGCGCGAGTCCGGCCCATCCGTCGGCTACGCGTAACGCCGCGAGGCCGCGGCGGAGGCAGCGAAAATTCCCACGCATGCGCCGCGCGGCGTGCGGCGGCTGCTCCCCCCATCCCGGCGCCGCGGCATGATGCATGGTCAAACGGGAGCAGCAGCCGATAGGGACGAGTTCTGTTACGTGCGTGAGGTCACGCACCCTCCCCCCAGCCGCGCGGGTGTCCGTGCACCGGCGCGGCGCATGTGGGTGAGCGCCGCAAAAGTGGAACCAACCACCCGCAACGGGAAAACTGCGAGGGGAGAGATGGCGCGGCGATAGCGTCGGCCGTCGGGGTTGCGTCGGCCCGTCAGTCACACGCGAACGAACCAACTGACCCGCCCTCCCGCCCGCCCGCGCGCGCGCCGGATCGATCAGCTGCCGAAGCAGGACCCATCTCATATTTTTCTGCGGTTACTCGCTTTCTTTAACCTGCGGTGGGCCAGGTATGTCCCCGGCGCGAGCAGGAGGGGGGAGTCGGAGACCCAGAGAGATAGAGCTAGCTGGGTCACTAGGATAAATCGAAGCAACAAGAGAAAAGGTACAGGCCGACGGGTGGGCCCCGCCACCACGCTGCTCCGTCATCTCCTCCTGACAGGGGCCACCTGATCCCGATCGGACAGCTGTTGCTGCCGCGCGCCTCCTATCGCCCTCCTCTCTCTGTCTCTCCTCCACCTGCCTCGCGCCGCATTGGCCGGCGTTCCTGCCACGGCTTACCGGATGGTTAAGAAAAAGGAACAGCTAGACAAATAGAAATGGATCTGAAAAATTCCGAGCCCCAAGTTTTATCGCTAACCTCACTGTTAGCAACGCATCGTCCATATGAGGAGATTACTACCTGGGTAGGAAATCAAGCGGCGGAAATTCCAGGGCTCCTCGTTCTTCGGGTTTTTACTGCCGGATGCGGATTAGTTAAACAGCGGATCACGAGCTCACCGCACACTACTACAGATCCACGGTTTTCACGGGCGCCGTGAAATGTCCCTCTGCCGCGCGCCCAGCGAAGCGAACAATTACGGCGCGGCGCGGTCAAGTTTGAAAGCGGGAAGGCCACGCCGCTGCGCTAATCTGCGCCCCGCGGGAGGACAAGCAAGACCTCAACAGAAGTGGCAATGTGCCGTACCGTACCAGTGGTGCAGTGGCCTCTCAGGTTGCCACTGCTCCCCCTCCCCGGCCTCTGCGCCAATCCCAGCAGTCACAGCAGCAGCTAACAGGCAGTAAAAGTTCCTGTACCCTCCGGCGATTAACAACGCTGGTGGTTACGCCCGGTTAAGACCATCCGCAGGAGTTCCCTCAAAAACTTATTCTATCTCTCTATACTTACAGTATATACTCTATACTTCCAGCATTTCTCTTTAGACACTTACTCTATACTTCCAGTAATCTACTCTATATTTACAGTTCAGTAAGCTAAGACGGTCTACCGAGGACTAATAACAGGAATCGTCGCCGCCCCGCCTGGTTGGCACTCAAAACGTCGTACGTAACTCCCAGTCCTATGGCATCAACAGAACTTTTGCTCCCTCGCTCGCTTGCTAACCAGATTCACGTTCCACTGATTTTCTTTTTCCGCTTCCGCTGTGGAGCCACTGATTTCCCTGGTTACGGCGATAGACTAATTTTAATTACAAGGCGCACTGATTGCACAGCAGATGGCAATTCAATTCAATATTGCACAGGAATAATCAGTTCGGTTTTGTGACGCAGCCCCCATGTGAAGGCACCTGTTTATTTTTAGATCGGGAAACAGGTGGCAGAGCACGACCGCGCAGGAGACGAGATACAGTGACGGCAACATAACGAGATGTTCACAACATAGCAACTGCAGGACGCGTATCCATGCCGGGGATGGAAAATTTTCCTCCAAACTTTCGGCAAGTCTTGTGAATACAAGCAAGCATCGTTCGTTGATTCACGAGCGAAGCAACGGATTCCGATCCAGCAACCCGGTTATACATCAGTAAGTTGTTCACGACGCAGTGATATGAAGTAACACAAGCAGGAGAAAGCGTTTGCGTTCATGCCAGAAGTTTTTGTAACAGATGAACATAGCTCCGTTTTAGATCCGATGCCTTGTTTACAGAAGCACTCATACGAGCTGAAGAAATTCGGTTCGTTCTTATTGGATATGAGCAATTGGAGGAATCACACATAATAATAGACATTTGAACGTAATAATAGGCTACCGTAGGAAAAGAGGGCGAGTTTTTTTTCTCCTTTTTGATCTGGAAAATGATAAGGCAGCTGAAGGGGAATGTGAGGAAAAACGAACAGGCCGGTCCGGTCGGAGTCCAGTGAACATCTCGTCACGCCGGCGAGAACCGTAGCCTGGTCCGTCGCTGCAATTCGGCGTTCATCGACAGATATAGCTTCAACTGTGCCTCGGCGAGCTGGGGAGGGTGCGCCATGCCCATGCCCGGGGACGTGTACACCTTGATCAGCGTTCACAACTCCCTGATCACGCCGCGGCGAGACGCCACGCAGACGTGGCGATGAGCGGCCGCGTATGCCATCCCAGGGTGAGGCACCCGTCCTTCTCCTCCACCCTGTACCCGTCACCGCCGGCGAAGAGAGCCAGCAGCGTGCTCGCCTGCCTGTACGCGTTGGACCCCAGGTGCACCGGCTCGAACCCGGCGCGGCCGAAGCGGTTGCGCCACTGCCCCAGCATCTCGTGGCGCTCCGTGCGCTCGGCGCCCTCGCACGCCACCACGTTGCAGATCTGCCGCCCGAGGTACACCTCGGACATGACCTGGTCCGTGCCCGCGGCCGCGCCCGGCGAGGCGTCGGATTGGCCGGAGCCCCCGCCCTCCAGAGAATCGAACATGGTGGAGTAGTAGTGCAGCGACTCCGTGAACCGGTCCAGGAACGAGGCGGAGTTGTGGTTAGCCTCCTGCTCGACGACGGTCACGATCTTCGGTCGCACCGCGCGCACCGTGCCCAGGACCTTCTCAAGGGCTCCGGGCTGCGCCAGCAGCCGGTGCATCTCGAACACTGAGTTGACGGCGATCACCTCGGTCTCGTCATCCGTCTCCTCGCCGTCCGGTCGCAGCATGAACGGCTCCAAATCAGCGAGCGTGGCGGCGACGAGGCCGCGATACTTGAAGTCGACGTGGATGGTGTGCGCGAACTGGGCGAGCTTGTATCCTACCTGCTGCAAGGCGTCAGTCTCGTCAGGCTGCGGCGGACCAACACCGGTGAGGCGGAAGGATGGGGGACCGCCAGGTCGGAGGGCGAGGGCCTGGAGAAGAGCTGGCCACTGCATCCCCTGCTTGATGCCGAAGTCCACGACGTGCACGCGACGGCAGCCAGCGAACGCCTCGAGGATGGCCTGGTTCGCGGTGAAGTGGGCGAACTTGAGGTAGGGGCAGGACTCGTAGAAGTGGGCGTGGAGGAGGTCGGCGAAGGCGGCGTCGAGGAGGGTGCTGTCGGCGGCAGGGCGGAAGCGGTACACGCGGCGAGCGAGAGCCTCGCCGAAGTAGGCGGCTACCTTACGCATGGCGCCGCCCTGCGACGAGGCCAGCATGGGGATCTGCTTGACCAGCGCATCCGCGGCGGAGAAGTTCTCCTGCTGCACCGCCTCCGCGCACGCCAGCAGCGCGTGCACGAGCCGGATTCCGGCCTCCTGCGTGTCCACCATCACCACCGGCACCGCAGGCTCGTTCGACGCCGCGGATGCCGGCGGAGCAGCCTCCACCACGGAGCTTCTGGCGCCACCGCCGCCCAGGGAAGAAGAGGAGGACGAGGAGGATGACGTGCTACCGCCACCCGTACGCATACGCTTGGGCTCCCGCGCGGAGTCCGTGGACGGATCGGCCGGCGCCGCCACCGGCGAGGGGATCGGCTTCAGCACGTACGTGCTGCTGGACGAGTCGACAGCGGGTGGGGGGTCGAAGTACCCAGCTCCGCTGCCGCCGCCCGTGACGGTGGACGATGTGGAAGAGAGCCGGGGGGCCGGCGGCGCGGGCGCCGGCGGGAGCGGCGGCGGGGGCGCGTTGAGCTCGGACAGCATGCTCTCGACCCAGGACGACAGGTCGGAGGGGTTGTAGTGTACGGTGTCCGTGGCCAAGTGCGAGACGAACCCGTCATCTGCTGCGGCGCCGGCCACGCCGCCCATACCCATGGCCATCTCGAGCTGCTCCAGCTTCTGCGCCACGTCCGCCATGTCAGACGAGCGCACCTTGTACCCGAGTGCGGCCAGCAGCTCGTCCACCTCCTCGTCCTGCTCCCGCGCCGGCGCCACCATCATCTTGTCCTTGGCAGAACCCATATCGGAGCTGCCGGCGGCGCTCCCGCCGGCGTCTTGGTACTCGCGCTTCATGGTCTCTGGGCTACAGCAGCCGAGCTACCTAGCAAATAATTGATTGCGTTCCTCGGTTTCGGTTTTGGGATAGGTTGGGATTTGGATCCAGGGTTGGGAAGTGGGGGTGGGGTGGGGGGAGGAAGCGAGGCTGCGGCGAGAGAGAGGAGGGAGGTGGAAAGGGGCGAGAGCAACTAGTAGTAGCCGCAGCAGGGCAGCAGAGGGGGCGGAGGGCGAACGCATCAGGTGATGAGAGAGGAAGGCATCTACGTACAGTCTCTCACTGCTGGTGGGGCCGTCCGTCAACACGCGCACAGCGTTGGATCGATGGCCGGATTCGTCGCGGCCATCCTTTTCACCAGACAAACTTCACCATCCAGTTAGAAATCCTCCGCCCGCCACCCCAGAGATCGCCACAAATAAAAAGTGGTGATGCGAAGTGGGGAGCCGCGTCCACGGCTCACTTCTCCATCTCGGAGGCCAATGGCGAGCCGAATTCTTTTCCCGGTCTGTGGATGAAACTCTGTGGCCCAAATTGCGGTGAGCAAATTGTCACTGTATCCAATTGATTTTTTTTTCCGTTCCTTTTTTTTAGAGCAGGAGTATATACATAGATAAAATTGAAAGCATAACATCAGAGTCGGATAATACACTTAGTATCAGAGAAATCAAATTCGTATGTAAATTCTTATTATGATTTATAGTGGCAACTTTAGCAAACTTGCAAGAGAAGATGGTTCCCTCCAAATATGGCCTATTTCAGTGGTTGTAACTAACGTCATGCCTAATTGGACTAGCGTTCAAGTCCTATTTATTTGCGGCATCATTTGATCCATAATACTTCTGTAAAAATGCACATTTTAAGTGTATCAATTTACCAAAAATATGAATTATTTTGCACAAAAATCATATAGCATAGCCACTTCAAACTTTTTTCCTTGAACAAAGATATTAATGAAGCTACTTTTAAAGCTTGACAAAGTTTTAATCACCAATGGATGAAGTCGCCAAGATGGTGATTATCATGAACAAAAATGTAAATACTATTTTAGCATGGTGATTTAGCTTTTGAATCAGCTTTTAATGTTGATTTAGTTAACAACTAAATGTTGGATATGATATCTTTTTCTTAGGTAAAATACCCAATAAATGTAAGAATCTTGCTTCATAGGTACCACACCATTTCTTGTATAAGTCACATGTATCTTACACATAGATTTGCAACTTCTAGACCCATAATGCTCGATCCAGGCACTATTCTAGTGCTTAGATGTACAATTACATAACTATGCATGTATTAGCTGTCAAAAAGTTAAATTGGCAACACAAATGAAATTAGCCTCTTATTTGTGATCCAAATCGCGCACGCTCAGGAACTGAGCCTTTTACTTGCAAGCAAAATCATTTACACTCAACTTAATGCCTCAATGCCTGTTGTACACCAGTCGTAAAGAAATAGTTTTTTAGACAATTGTTGTATAGAAGTATAATTAGCAACCGAGTCGATTAACACTACACGATACGAGCAATAGACCGTCGAGATTATTAGAGCCTTCGGGGCCGACGCATATAGGCGTCTTATGACCGTCGGTTTACAGGGACCGACACGTGTAATCTACAGCCGTCGGCCGTCCTGACCAGACCGACAAATACAATCTAAAATCGTCGGTTGCGCCCCAAAGCCGACGGTCATACGACCTATGACCATCGGGTTCTCTTTGACCCGACGGCTACAACGCTTAAAATGTGACGGGGTCCAGACCGACGGTCTTAGTTGCGAAAATGTAGTACGACTGACGGTTCCCGCGGACCGACGCTTTTAACCTTTAGAAGCGTTGGGCCCGACGACTTTAGTTGTTAAATACGTCGAATAAAGGTCAACGGGTATGACCATCGGCAAACCGACGCTTTTAAGTTAGATGCGTCGGCTATTGTAGCCAACCGACGGCTATATGGCCGACGGCCTATTAATGGATTCATGTAGTGTAAAGAGAAAATAAGATTATATTACACGTTGAGTGAACGTGGAGATTATAATTCAATCATCGGAGCATTTAAAATATTTTCTGCAGCAACTTTCTGAATTAATAAGTGTCACACGAGGATGGCCCCATGCTAAAAAAAAGATACAGGTTTGTGTAGGTATTTGCCGGAAGCCACAGGAAGGAAAGCACGGCCGCATGTTACAGGAGTGGTTGGGGGATCGGCATTCGGTAAATCGTTGGACCCGGCCTCCACTTTTCTTTTTTGTTTATTCTGCGGCATCCATTTTTTCTGCTGCGTACGGTTAAGTGGCAACCCAATCACAGGCGCGCTGAGCTGCCGTGGGCCACGGACGGTCGCCGGCGACGGCGAGCCCCCTCACACGCTTTACGATTCGCACGAGGGGATCCGGGTTAACCGGTACGGCCGCCGATGAGCAGCCACGCAGGCTCACGAGAGGCTCCCCCAAGCCCAATCCTTATCGTGAGCGAGCGGGGCTCCTGCCACGCGCCACGCAGCGCCATGTGCTGCGCCCTGGGAGATCACTGTGAAGCCCGAGTCTTGGTGGACCAGAGAGCTGCTGCCGCTGCAGCGCTGGGGCCCGGCAGAGATCGGTCCATCGTGCACCGAGCCGCCCGCGCGGGAACTTTTTATCGTGCAACAGAGGGAACAGGGGTGGTAAACTCTGAGGTGGTGTGCCACGAGCGACCGTACGAGAGCAGGAGAACTGATAATCTGCTGTGCTGACCCGCTTCTTGATGGAGTACCACACGAATAAATCTTTTCAAGGTTCATGAATTGATGATTTCTTTAAAAAATAGATCCATGCATGGATTCATGTTAAAGGAATACGAGGTGCTTGAACAAACAAGCAGCGAAGTTAAAGGGATTTTTTTTTCAATGTTTTACCCGTAACAACCTTGGCTTAAGCCAAACGTGTGTGTGTAGGGGGACCATTTAACTATGGCAACACATGGAATGCAATCTCTTATGGTGCAATCCTGCAATCAAGGCATCTCAACCATTAGATGTGCATCCAACGGTTGCTACCTTTGCACTTAACTCCTACTTTTTGCACTTAACCCCTTGACACCCGATAGAGGGAGTTAATTACAAAAGTGCAGCAACTGTTAGATGTACATTTAATGGTTGGAATAACTTGATTGCAAGATTGCATTCTAGATGTTGTCTTGCATTCTGGACCTTACTAATCCAACACGCGTCCTTCTTTGCCAACACGTACCTTTTCTCAATCTTGGTGTAGTTAAGCTCCTGACACCATTGTTTATATGGTTATGTCGCTAATATATTGTTAGCACATCGCTTTTGATATTAAGCCAATATGTTTTATGTGTGCTAGATTTTTACTAATCAATCAGCGGTGACCTTAATGTAGGCCACCAGCACGCATCTTAGGAGTCAGAGGCCGAGTTGCTACTACCTTCCCAATCATCATTAGGATGTCAACTATTCGTAATCGAATTCGATCCAGAGAAAAAAAAACGTCCCTGTTGTTGACACGGCCAGGTGTAAGGGACGCAGTGCACGTAGGGGAGGCTGCCGGCTCCCAACTCCCGTGCAGGGCTGTCGACTGACCAGGCCCCGCCTGCCCCAGGCCGGCCGTACGCTCACACCAGGCACGGGGCCCTCTCACGCGCGGCGCTCCTGGGCTCGTGGCCCCTTCCGGGCCCCGCGCCCCATACGCCGCGGTAGGCGGGGAACGTCCCCACCGCACCAGCGCGCGCACGTTCCCGTTGCGCTCGCGCCGGCCGTATCCGTCGCGGTCACGGCCTGTCGTCCACGCGCGGCCCCCCGTCGCGCTGCGACCGAACGGGAGCGCCGCTCCGTTCGGCGCAGTGGACGCCCGCCCGAGCCCGCGCGTCGTGGAGGATGGAGGAGTGCACGGGCAACGTGGGGGATGCGAAATGCAATTAGAGGTGAAAGTGGCGCGGGCCCCGCCGCCAGCCCGCTGGGCCGGCCTGCGCCGCGTCCGCGAGAAACGACCGACGAGTTCCCGCGAGAGTGACGCGGCGCCGCAAGGGCATCCGCGTCTGTCCGCCGGGCGCCGCGCGCGACCACGAACTCCCCGCATCCGGACCGCACCACGCCTGCGCGGCAAGCTCGAGCACCTCCAGCCCGCTGCAGGACTTGAGCAGGAACGGCTACGTGAATCGGTCGCTGTCGGAGAAGCTCGGAGGACCAGGGGCACCGGAGCATGTGGACGTACGCCTCAACCGTGTCCTCCAGCTGCCGCGCTGCCATAACAGGAGCTGCGCTCCGCCCGCGTCCTCCAGCTGCGCCGCCATAGCAGGAGCAACCGATTCGTTGGACGAGCGGGGTGGGTGAGATTTTTTCCGCGGCCTGGCAGAGAGCGAGGGAGACGAGATGAGAGATGACGTGGAGGCGGAGACGAACTAACGCGGCTACGCGGGCACCGCTTCGTGCCGCATTTTTGTAGCGGAAGAGGACGCGGACGCCGCTTCGTGCCGCGTAAATTTTGCGGCGTGTGCGGCAGCGGAGCGGTCCGCCGTAACCCGCGCCGCTTTCATCGTGAAATGCAATGATTCGGTGACGGCATCCGCCGCAACGGCCTGCGGACGAGGACGCGGGCGCATCCTATCCCGGCGGCCAGTCCAGCGTCACGATCACATGGGCAGGCACACGTACGTCCCGGCAACATGAACGGTGCCGCGACCGTTTCACCGGCGGCGCCACGTGTCCCGCCTGCATGGAGGGCGGGCGCCGCTAGCGTATACCAACCCGCCGGACCACCACCGGCGTCGTGGAGGACCCTTCTTCAAATTCGATCGCTAATCTCAAAGCTTTGGTAGGCTGGAGTAGATCATCGTTCTACTACCTCTGGTTTGCTTATGATTTTGGTCTGTGGATCAACATCGCATCTTATTAAGACCTCAGGCTGTCTACGCGCCTCGGCCTGGCTCTGTGCCAAGCTCAATTCGCGTTCGCTATCGGTAGAGCCTGGCTGGCTGGCTCTAGTAGAGTGGCCAGAGACCACACGCATCGATTGATCGCATGCATGACCAGCTACGAGTCCGGAACAGGGCTACTACAGGTCCAAACATTTTCAGTATCTGAGCGCCACACATTGCCTCTGCCCACCGACTATTTCCGTCACTGGGCGTTGCTCTGCTCACGCTACGAATGGTGCCTGTACAAGATCTCCATCAGATTCCATTTCGCAATCGCTTGCTGATTTTTTATACAAAAAATCATTTATTGTAAGTTATTACAAATTTCATTTTTATACGAAATCTGCCGATGCGTGATCGGTCACATCGCGACCGGACTTGAGGAAGGTGCGCCAGATATTTTTGGTCGCGGTGAGGGGGAGGGCTCCTGGCGACTCTCCCTGCAGTGGTCCTTGGGTGGGGAGCGGCTAGGCGGCGCTACCAAGGTTCGCTCATGACGGACACTAGCGGTGGGGTGAGCGAGGAAGAAATCAAGAAAATCAGACGGAGAGGTAAAAATAGAAGGTGCTATCGGTTTCCTACTGCAGCGTCAACAGTTCAAATCTTTTTTCGATTGCACTGCAACGTCAAAGAAAACGGAGAGAGTAATTGTCTTTAGATAATCAGGAGTCCATCTTATCTGATATGGAAGGCTCCTTGTAATAGCAAACTCCTATCCATCGCCATAAATATCGGCGTTCAGCCGCCGTAAACCCTGGTTGATGCTCGTGATGGAAAGAGCATGCACAGTACTGGAGTTCGGCACCTCAACTGTACAATGTTCATCGTCACTATCACTCTGCTGGTGCGCTGTCAGCGCCAACTTTTCCTTTCTTATGCCGAACTGAAAATGGCTACATAGGGTGTGTTTGGTTCGAGGGATATAGTGGGACGGGACGGGACGATCCCACTTTTCTGTTGTTTGGTTTGGAGACATGTGGGATGGAGTCATCCCTCAAAAGAGAATATTCCACCTAGATGCAGGATGGAACCATCCCACCGAAAACATGGGGACGAATCCGTCCCACCTTCGTGGAGACAGGCGCGCGGCCTTCCAGAAGTACTCATACTCACATATCCGTGTCCCATCCTTTCATTCAAACAAGAGACGGGATCATTCCGTCCCACACCATCCCACAAAAAAAACAAGAAACAGGGATCGTCCCATCCCTCTAGACAAACAGAAAATGAGACCATCCCATCACTAAAAACTGGGATGGATCCATCCCATCCCACTTTGACTCCCAACCAAACACATCCATAGTGTCGAAAGGCGCCCGAAAATCATAATAGCGAGATGTATGTATGGGCCCCCCACTCAAGTATAGGAAATAATAGTGCCATGGCTGTTTGGTTTTCCTGTACGAGGGTTCCACCACACCGATCAGTCGTCTTAAAGCTGCATTTATATTATTAGAGGATACCCCAGCTTTTTACAGGAACCGGGTCTCTCCACCGCATCTATTCTGATCAGTTTGGCAACCTATTTTCGATAAAGTTTTTATTATCTTATTCGCATTCGTTCCTTGCTTTGGAAAGGTTCTTCTTCTGCAGCTAGCCGTATCACAAGTACCGTGTTGCGGCTTCCATACCAGATGAAGTAAAAATGGAGGAACTTGATCTTTCGTGACTCTTTCCATGTGGCTTCGATCATCTGCCCTTCTCAGCTTCTCGTCCTGTTGGATTTTATGACGTTTGAGCCTTTTATGTCAATTTTTAGTATTTTATTCTCTCAATTTTCTGATACCTGCTCTAACTATTATTCCCTTTTGATTGGATCGATCCCTACCAGATGTAATAAAAAGAGTGAGACCCACAAAGCGGATGTCAAGATGATCAAAACTTCCACGATTCCTAAAATATAAATGTCCTCCTAACAGCTGCTAATATTATCTTTATAGAGATGATCAGGGATAAACAATGAAATGGTCCATTTGCGATTTGTAAACGAATGATACACCCACAATTTACGTACAATTGTTTTAGATTGAGAGTAGCAGGTATAATATATATATATATACATGATCTACCAATCAAGGATGATCATAAACATCGATCTTATCATTTAACGAGTTCCACACGTTTGGTTGTTAATTATAGGGCCAACTTTCGCTCGCGAGACACAAACTTCCGGTCTGATTTCAGACTTTTTTTCTTAAGAAGTCACAAATTTCTAAATACTACATATGGTCAACTCGTCTAAGGATTCTTGATTGAAAAGGAAACACCGGGAATTAATAACGAGCAGCCACCAGAGATGTACTGTATATTACTCCTTCCGTCTCTATGAACTTGTCGCTTTGTAGTTTATTTTTGAACTACAAAGAGACAAATTTATAGGGATGGAAGGAGTACGTACTTGCTTGTGCGGTGATGTCTTCGTCCGTGCTGGCGGCGATCATTTCGTTCCACCAACAGAAGCGATGACTTATGGTGTAGTCGCACTGCTGCAGAAAGATGTATCACTATTGCAGAATGGTGTACTTTGCATTAGGAGTAAGCATCACTTCTTTAATTCTACTCTACGGCTTTAAAGCATGATTAGTTGAGTAATTCGTCAGCACGAGGTTGCATGAAAGACCAATCCAGATATATGATGATTATTATTATCAAGCGCTGGCGTAATCACCCGCACAAGAAATCTCCTAAAGTATCTTCCAAGAGCAGCAAACCAGATCACGATTTCAACAGCTAGTATATCTGTATACGCATCAAAAGAAACGGGAAAAATTTATAAATCCGGAGACCAAAAGAACCCAGGGGCGCCGCGACGACGTCGATCGCAGATGAGGCGTCGATTCTGAAACAACTGTTTTCATGATTGATGCTAGCGTCAGAGCAAACTAACAGCTCCGATTAGATTAACAGGCTATGCTAATAGGGGGGGGGGTTTGTTTAGGCAGAGCAGAGCTCGTGTAGAGATAAAATGAAGCAAGAGGCTCGCATCAGGCTGGGTTACGGTTCAGCTGTTCAGGTTGACCGCCTCCAACCTGTCACCACTGCGCAAACACCACGCGCCTCGAAATCAGCCGGCCGGCCGGCCGGCTGCGTGATGCGTCGACATTTTATTGTTTACAGTGCAACTGGACGTGGAAACTTGTTAGTAACCTAACCGTCTCTGCACTGTTGCAGGGAATTGTCGGGAGGCGATCAGCGGCCGGTTCCACAGAAGTAGGTTAATTTGTGCTTCCATAAACGAATTACGAACATGAGAACCGGCACTTGCCCCTGTCCGATAAAAGAAACAGCAGTAGTATTGTACTCCAAATTTGTTCTCCTGGTTATAAGGTCGGTACAAAAAGTAATTTACTGCTCCGTATATGATAATTATTCATGGCACTTCAAGCAACGTATCTACATGAGGCTGCAACGTTTTAGTGAACAGTATTCAACTATTCCAAGGCATACAAGGGCAAGGATTAGGCGAAATGGTTAGACGTACCACGACCATAATTGATCTAGTTGCTTGGTAGATATTCCAGCAAAGACCAGGATCGATGCAAGCTAGGCACCAATTATGATGGCCTACGTTGTAAGCCGTGCCTATCCGCCAACACCAACCCTCATCTGATATCTGGGACTGGGACTACCCCATCCCCATTCTGAGCCGGGTCGGGCGGGGACCAAAACGTATTGTAGAGACCGCCAAACCAAACGCAGCCTTGCTTGAGTTGAAGCTACGATCCGGAACCACTGGTTTCGCACGAACATTGTGTTGCGGAATTCGCCGCCGCGGCCCTGATCGTAAACGTGGCGGCTACGTACGTCGCTCCACGGCAACGCGAGCGACTACCGGAACAAGTTGCGCGGGGAAAATGAGCGGCGAGTACGGTACGGCGACGCACGGAACGGCGCAAGTTCAAGGCACCTGTCAAACTCACGGTCGCCGCCGGATTCCCACTCACTCCCATCGCGCCTCCCCTCCTTCCTCCCTCAGTCCCTCGCGCGCGCGCGCGCCCACACGCATCGGTATCGGTCCGTCGCCGCAACGAAACCAGGTTTCGCTTTATCCGGATCGAGCTGGCTCTCCGGCTGGCTGCGGAGCAAAATATCGTGGAATCCACGGGTCCCGGAGCCGGGACGCCCACCACACGGGCCTCGCCTCGCGAAACGGAATCCAGGACAGCCAGCAGCAGCACCGGGACGGCCGGACCCGGTGACTGGGACGGGAACGTGCGCGGGGCCAGGAAAACGAACGGGGGCGCTGCGGTTGGGGGGGACGGGACGGGGTCCCGCGCCGGCCTAGACGGCCAATTGAAAACGCGGCACGTCGCTCTCCCTCTTCCGCACCATACGGCCGCTGCCTGCTGCAACCAGAGAAAAATCGTGGTGCCAGACCGCGTACAAATACGTATAATTTCACCGGCGCTTGGCTGCCGCACCCGTCGATGTGGACGGCTACTGGGTGCTTAGAATACTGGTGCGGCTGAGCTGGACCGCGAAGGAATCATGGTTTGTTTAGGTATTTCTTCCCTCACCCGTCGCCTTGCCTACCGCGTGATGGTGGCCTAATCTTGTTTTTCCTGTAACCGCATCGGCCGCGATGCCACTGTACTGTACTTGATCCGAACCGGCGGCGAGCGAGAGTGTGCTCGGGCTCGGCTCGGAAAAGATCCGACGAGCGACGAGGCCGCGTTAAGGAACGTCAAACGTGGGTACAATTCGTTAAGAGGCAGGGTCAGTGGAGTACGCAGAATTATTGTCCGCGTCGTGCCGTGCGAGCTCACCGGGCCTGATGTGCCCCACGGCCAGCTGCGGTGACGGTGTTGTTAATCATAAGCAAGCCGGTCACATGCGCTCCTCGAGGTTGGAGCCCCTGAAAATTTCTGGCATTTCCGGGCAACTTACTTAGCCCCTGGGGGCGGGGGGCCAAATCGCCTTTCCGAGAGAAACGGTGAGCTGAGGACCACTGCCCACTGTCATGCCCCACCCCAAGGCCTTTAGCGTATCTTGTCTGTGAGTTACGTTAGGCGTGATGTTTGGGTTGTGGGCCTCAGTGCCTTCTGTAGGGTTTCCACTAGTACCGGCTTTGCGACGCTATTACTCTGGTGGTGGTGCGTTTATAAACGGTACCGGGTGGTGGTGGGACAAACAACAGTGAAGATAGCAGAGCCCTAAATCATCTCCTCTCCCTTATCCTCTCCTATTTTCTATCCCAAAATCCACGATTTCCGCTTCCGTTCTTCCAAATTGATGCCGAAACTAAGCGAGCTCGTAACAACCTCCCACTTGTGCGGGTATTCAAATGCGCCTACTGTGTACAGTGATTTCGTTTACAATCGGCATGTTTCCAGGGCCGGATTAAACTGTGCGGCCAAGTTGCAGGCAGCGGCTACATGTGTACTATAGAAAAGTCTGTTGAGCCTAATTGTGTCGCATCCAACTTGCGGTTACAGAAGCGATGCTAATGCCAGTTTATTACTCTTCACGGGTGGACAACTCTGGCAGCCCGTGATGATTGCTTGGTTGGGCCGTTCCGAAATGCTACGTACTGTGTAACATAACATGACCCAAACTACTGTGGCCGGTTTCAACGCACTCGGCCTAATTGTAGCTGGACCGTCCTTTTATAACGAGGCCCATGCAGCTGTAGGTTGGAGCGATTTTTTCCTACGGTATCGACTTTCATCTTGAGCCCGTGGGCCTTAGCTGGCAGACCTGTGGGCCATATGGAGCAACCCAACGATGCAGTTGGAGTTCCATACCTTGCACGGTAAACACTATCCCGCGAGTCCACCTCGTCGCCAGAACAACCGCTTATTACGGTCATACGGGCGCGTTCTTCGGGAAGTTCCACTCAATCTCGACTTCGACTCCATGAAGCCTTTCTCCTCGCCCTCGCCGTATCCAACGGCACGGCGCGTCAGCCATGGCCGCGGACCCGCATCCCGCTCCCTTCACCGTGCTGGGAAACAACGTGGATGTGGATGAACTCACCGGTGAGCAAGGGCAAGGGTGGGGAGGACCGCCGCGCGTGTCGCTCAAGGGTCAGGCCAATGCAGGTGGATGCTAAAAATAGTGTATTTCTGGTATGGAATAAGTCTTCCACTCACCCGTCTATATTTGTCTACTTAACTCCCTGTCCTACCATTAACTACCTTAAACCGTCTAAATTATCCCTAAGACGGATTTAGAGATGATTTTGCATATGTGAGGTTACACGTGGACAGTGACATGGCGAAAAACAGTTAATAATACTTAAAATGATTCTATGCTCATAAGAGGACTATCATACTTACAAAAAAATATTGATCATATAAGTAAGAACAACTTAAAGATTTCTATAAACAAGAGAGTAAATAAGAATTTTTAGATGATGCTGTACGAGCGAAAGTAGATGAATGAGCGACTGTGATGCTTAAGAGTATGAAGATTGTTTATGGTGTCAAGTGTAAGAGAGAAAAATAAATAAATAAACGATGGATTGCGCTTTCTCGTTCGGAACGACTGATATTGAAAACACCAACGAGTTGGGGGTGACGTCAACAATGGCGATTATGCAATTTCTCCAGGAGTTGGGGGTAATCTACACTCGGGCTCACGAGAAGGTTGTAGAGGCCGTTGCACGGGCTCCACCCGGTGGACTTGGTCGGGCTTATGGGCTTTCGCGAGGGGCTCCTCGAGGTGTGGCGGCTCCGCGTGTTGCGGCCACGCCCAAGGCGAAGTTCCTCAGAGGTGGTGGTCAGGATAAGGTTGATCACCATCCGATTCACCGGGTAGGGTTTCTCAGCCCCCCTCCTCCTTCTACCTGCATTTCCCTCTTTGCTCCGCTGTCTAGGGCACTTCTGAAGTTTGACGCTGTCAGTACCCTCAAGATCGGGTACCCCCGCATACAAGAAGTTTCGGACCCGACCTCCCCGTCGAGGCAGACTCCGGAGCTACCACGCGTCCTCCGGCTCCGGGCCCTTGCTCCCACCAAAGAGGGCTCCGGAGCTGCCATGCGTCTTCCGACTCCGGGCCCTTGCTCCCAAGGAGGGCTCCGGAGCTGCCATGCGTCCTCCGACTTCGGGTCCTTGCTCCCACCAAGGAGGGCTCCGGAGCTGCCACACGTCCTCTAGCTCCGGACCCTTACTCCCACCGAGAGTTCCAGAGCTGCCACGTGTCCTGCAACATATCCTGCGCGGTAGGTTGCGAGAGTAAGTCATGTCCAGTCACACATTGAAGACACGCGCCTTCCCCAAGTGTATAGGTGCGGCGCACGCCTCTTGTCAGGTACTGTTGCGTCCAATCACATCACAGTGAAGGCGCCGCATGCCTACCCCACACCGCCAAGTGGGTAGCTTATATCGACAATACAGATGAGACATTTCCTGCCATCATCAACGACTACGCCTAGCCACTGGCGACCAACGCGGTAAGACAGCAAGTATTCAAGACGCGGTCAGAGGCAGCGTACGCAAGAAGCCTTAGATCTTTAGGATAAAATATCCTCGGGACCACCTGTCGGGCCCCAGGCCCCACTTGTAAGACATCTGGCCTTGTCTATAAAAGGATCGAACCGCCACCAATACAAAGACCATACTCAAAATCCCAAACACACACACACACACACGCATACACACTCACCAAGCAATACAATCCACCATGGAGTAGGGTGCTATGCTCCTTGCGGTCCGAACCACATAAAAACCACTGTCTCATACTCTTCCGCTAGAACACTAGTTTGAGGCCTAAGCTCCGTTGAACAAGAACCTCCGCGGACTACTCCTTAGCAGATCTGGGGGAAGTGTCGCATTAACACTTCGATATTTGGCGCGCTAGGTAGGGGCTTTTTCCCTAAAAAAAGTGGTAGCGCTTTCACAACCATGGGTTCATCAAGCTCGCGAGTAGTAGCAAGATCAAGCCACAAAAGGTCAGCCTGCTCCGGCACCACCTAGGGGACCTGTCGTCGATGTTTCGACAGCCACGATGGGTGATGCTGGAGCAGCCAGCTCCGGCACCACCTAGGGGGCCCGCTATCGACGTTCTTCTCTTTTGTCGGTACCCTACATACCGAATACCCCTTGGGATTGCAAAGATCACAAGAAAACTCCATCTACCAGATTTGAAGACCTCCGAAGGCCCTACATGTCAGGCATAACCGGACATGCTTCACCGACATGGTTAGTCTCAGGGCCGCCACGTGTATCATAAGACCGGAGCTATCACCCACACATGGGAAAGCTCCAGACTAGATATCAGTATGGCATCCCCAGACCTAACCCCAAACAGAGAGAAGCTCCGGTCCCGACACGTGTCCAACAGCACCGGACCTACCCGTCCACGACGGTAAGCTCCGGAGCTGCCACGTGGCCGACCGCCGGACCTTCAAGGAGCAATCAAAGACTCCATGACCCAATTAAGTTTCATTAATACCATATTAATGACACACGATCGGATGACCCTTAATGCTGGTAACAGTACTGTTAAGGCCCGTTAACAGGCTATTAAGGGTAATTAACCTCATTAATTGTGTATCAAGCATGTGTAACTGCCGGGATCACATGTCGGGACAGGCTAATAGTGTAACGACCAGTCCTTGTACTATAAAAGGACTGGTCGACGATACACAGGCAACGACTCCAGACCTAATCTGGACTCCCTAACCTAGGCAAGCTTCTTCTAGACTCACACGCTCAATACAACACCAACACACCCCGTGGAGTAGGGTATTATGCTCAGGCGGCCCGAACCACGTAAATCTCTGTGTCCACTTGTCATTCACCTTCTTGAATCTCTCCGCGCCCATTACCGAACTACAACTCCTCGATCTACCAACAGTAGTATCAGGAGATCTGCCGGATCCAAACACCGACAGTTGGCGCGCCAGGTAGGGGGGCTTCCGAGATTCCAAGGATGATGAACTCAGCTGCTGGATCATCCAACGACAATCCTGCTGTTCAACCTGCTAGGGGCAACCCCTCCAACATGCAGCAACCAGCGGGTGCCACAACTCCAGCAAGAGTCATGCCACCGCCACCATCGCCTACACCAGCAAATCAAGCTGGGCAGCGTGACGGAGCATCCGCATCGGTCACGGCGTCGGCGAATAACAACAACCCTGAACACGCGCTCCATGTAGCGCGTGCTCTCCTCCAACGCCCACCACCTCCGGGTGCATCTCAGGGTGCAATGGAGCAATGGAGGGTTGACATGGAACATCTGGTTGCAGCAGCGGCCGACCGCATCAGCAACCAAGGTCCTCCCCCCTCGGGGCAGGCCCATCGCAGCGCCAGACTTCGTCGGGCAGACTTGGTCCGCACGCTTCCCAAAATAGGAGGCGTGTTGCGTCTCAAAAAGTGACGTCGCTGCCTTTCGGGGCGCGACACACTCATACAGTAACCAGACTTTCAACTCACGACCTCCGGGCGGAGCTTGATCGCCGTTACCGTCAACAGGACAGCCGTGTCCATATCGAGCGTGCTCATGAGAGGCGAGAAGCTCGAGACAGTCCTGCTCTCGAGGGAGTAGGAGGAGGCTGTTCTGCTCTGGCCATGCACCTACGCATGGTCATATGGCCACAAAAGTTCCGGCCTCACCTGCCGGAGAAATTTGACGGGACCGTTAATCCCGCTGAGTTTCCCCAAATTTACTCCACCGCAATTCTTGCGGCCGGAGGTAACGAGGCCGTAATGGCCAACTACTTCCCAGTGGCCTTGACTGGGACCGCCAGGTCCTGGTTCATGAGCCTTCCTCACAACTCCATCAATAGTTGGGAGGAATTGTGCCAGCAGTTCACCGCCAATTTCGGGAGTTCATACACCTGACCAGGCACTGAACTAGACCTTTTTGCTATCGTGCAGAAGGGGGGAGAATCCGTGCGCTCATTCATCCAAAGGTTCTCCCAGGTACAAAATACTATTCCTTCTATCTCCAGCGCCTCTGTTATTGTGGCATTTAGACAGGGCGTACGAGATAAGAAGATGCTGGAGAAGCTGGTGATCAAGGAGATCACCAGCGTCACGAAGCTCTTCAGCTTGGCAGACAAGTGTGCCAAATCTGCAGAGGGCTGTGAAATGCACTCCAAACCACCTTCGGAGGATGGTAAAAAATCCTCCAAAGGCAAAGCCACTACCTCCGGGAGTGGCAAAAAGAAGAAAAAGTCCAACGGCAAGAAGAAGTCGTTGCCCGGTACATCTACTGCTGCAGATGCTGCAGCTCCGGGTGGCTGGGGGCCACGTACCGAGAAACGACCTCGGCCGTCCTCTAAAGACAGTGGCAACTCCAAAGTGTGGTGTCCTATTCACAAGTCGAACAACCACACCTTGGAAGACTGCCGAGAGGTCCAAAACCTTGCCGAGCGCTACAACAAGCACCGGGAGGAAGTTCATTTCCGTTGAGGGAAGGAAAACATAAAGTCGATGAAGCTCCGGCTGAAGAGGAGTTAGGCTTTCAGGACCCTAAAAAGGTCCTGAAGGCTGTTTACACCTCCGTCGACGACGACTCCGACGTCTTAGACAATGAGCGTCGGAAGACCATGAACACCATCTTTGGTGGTTCATGGGACATTACCTCCCGTCGTGTCCTCAAGACAATGCGGCGGGACATGGCCTCAGTAGCTCCTACAGCCAGGGCGGAGCCTCATCGATAGTGGATGGACACTGCCATCACTTTTGATGCTTTGGACTGCCCTTAGAACATGATCGGAGCTGGTCAACTACCTTTGATGGTATCTCCGACCATCAATAACATTCAATTACACCATGTAATGGTGGACGGAGGTTCGGGGCTGAACCTCATAAGCTTCAAAGCTTTCGTCAAGCTTCAGCTCTGACCTTCGGACCTTCGCCCCTCCCGACCTTTCTCCGGAGTAGGTCCGGGGGCCATAACCCCACTCGGTGCCATTACTCTCCCCGTGACCTTCGGGACTCGGGAGAATTATCGCACGGAGAAGTTGGTCTTTGACGTCGCTCAGATCAACTTACCTCTCAACGCCATTTTGGGCAGACCAACCTTATACAAGATCATGGTTGCTGCTCATTATGGCTATCTGGTGTTGAAGATGCCAACACCAGCTGGTGTTCTCCGGATCCGCGGAGACCGCACTGCCGGAGTGACTGCTCTGGAAGAACTTCACGTGCTTGCTACAGCACAAGAGGAAGAATCTAGGTAGGAGCAAGCTCCGAAACCCTCGAGCATTCATCAACGAGGCTCAACCTCCGCACCTCGCGCGCAACCAAGTGGCGACACCGACATTCCCATCAAAGTTGTCCAAATCGGTTCCGATGCCGCTCAGACCACCAGTATATCGGGAGGTCTGAATGACAAATAGGAAATCGCGCTCATCACTTTCCTTCGGGCTAATGTCGATGTGTTTGCCTGACAACCGTCACAAATGCCTGGGATCCCTAGGGAAGTGATCGAGCATAATCTGAAGATCTATCCTGACGCCCGGCCTGTACACCTGAAGCCTCAGAAGCAATCAATAGAGCGACAAAACTTCATACGACAAGAAGTGAAGAAGTTGCTTGAAGCTGGATTCATCCGAGAAGTCTTCCACCCAAAATGGCCGGCAAACCCATTCGTTGTACCCAAGGCCGGCGGGAAGCTTCCTTATGGTAGTATCGCCGGAATCCCGGGTATTTAGATTTGCGAAGCCAAACGCCCGCGGTTTTATCCAATCCGCCACGCAGGGCGTCTTCTCAGTTCTCACGCCTCCTCTTCTTCAATCTCTCGCCGTCTCTTTTCCCCCGCCGCTACCGTGCGCTCTCCTCAAAACCCTCCCCCAGCCCGCTCCAATACCCTAGCCCTCGTATTCTCCCTCGCCCGCGAACAGCATACGAGCCCTCTCCCCCCTCACGCATGGCGTCCTCGGGGACCGCCGCCAACATCTTAGTGCTGCTTGGCCTCGGCATCGCCGGCGTTCTCCTGGCGGCGAAGCGGCTGCGGCGGCCCGCGCGCCCCGACCACGGCGCTTTCATCGACCGCCTCGAGCTCCTACCGCCTTCGCAGCCACCGCCGCCACAGGCACCCCACCCGCTCACCGGCCTCTGCTTCGCCATCGCTGACGCGTAAGCTCTCCCGATCCCTAGCTGCATGTTTAGCTAATTATATGCTTTATCATCGGTTTTGGTTTGGTGGAAGCTTTGTCTCGCTGTTTCTTTGGTAATTGGATCGCTTGGATCATACTAGCGCTGTATTGCAATCGTAAGAATACGGTTCTGCTATGTCCAATTTTCTGCTGCTAGCACTGAGCTACTGCGATGGAAATTCACTTGGCATGCCACATTGAATGTGCTTCATGGCGAAATATATAGCATGATTGTGTTCTTATCCATTAAAGTGCTGCAAGATTGTGAGGCTTTTAGCCTGTCTGCTTCACAGAGTGGATATGCTCGTACAGTTGTCTGTAAAATTGCCTCCTGAATATAATATTGCTCCCTGGATATTGTGTTATATACCCTTGAATACAATTATGAATTATCTGCTATGATGATTTGCAGATTGCATGTCCGCGGCTATATTACGAGTTTTGGCAGCCTAGAATGGGCAAGGACACATGATGAAGCAACTGAAACATCTACAGTGGTTTCAGCTCTTGTGGATGGTGGTGCTATTTGTGTTGGGAAAACTGTTATTGATGAAATGGCATATAGGTAACATCCTTTTTGGTCTTCTATGGCTTTTTAGATCTGAACTCTCATTGACACCTGCTCCTTTTCATTTTGAGTACAAATCATATATCAAAAATAAATGTTTGTTTCACTTTCTAGCCTGTTGTGTTTTTTATGTAACACATTACTTCTTCAGTATCCATGGCGAGAATAAACATTTTGACACACCAGCAAATCCTGCTGCTCCGAATCGAGTACCAGGAGGATGCTCAAGCGGATCAGCTGTTGCTGTGGCTGGTGGAATTGTAGATTTTGCCCTGGGTAAGCTAAAAACTTTCTCGCATCTAATAGTTTATGTTTTTTTGTACAGCTTGTACATGCAACTTGCTCTCATATTTTCAAACAATGCCAGAAGTTTGTTATTGCTGACTGCATCTTTTTTAATCAACCTTAACATCATATATGAGTATGATGAGCAGTGGGTATCAAACTGGACCATATGTAACACCCCCCCCCCCTCCCCAGAAAGAACAAAAATGATTACCATTTTGCATGCACCTAATTTTAGTGAAGTGAGGGACATTTGCTTTGGGACTGAATAAATTTTCGTATAGAATTTTGTCATAATTTTCCCTTAATATAGTACTTCGGTTGAAACTCTTCTTTCCCTCTGTGTTGCAAAGGAGCTCAGAATCTACTACTCTGTCCCAAAATAAGTTTATTTCTGGTTTTGTTCAAATCTATCTTTGACCAACAATTTCTGTAAACTTGATCAACTTTAACAACATGAGACTTATGTTTTTAATTTCACCATGAGGAACAGTTTCATAAGATATAATTTGCATATTGTTTAAGTTGATCGAACTTGTAGAAATTTTTGGTCAAAGATGGTTGACCTACTTATTTTGGGACGGAGGGAGTTACTAATAAAAGACGGGGTCAATCTCAGCATGTATAACATTAGTGTGAAATTTCCATTCAATTTTGTCGTGTTCAAATTGAATTTCTTAATAAGTGGAATTTTCTTTTTTTTATGTGTCAAAATGGCTTTTGGACAGTGTTGGTACATGTCCACTGTTGTGATCTGATTAAGTATAGCTATGTCAAGTATATGCACTTATTTTGTTATTTACATCTGTCTTATTTACTGTTATTGTTAGTGTTTGCTTATTTGTAACACACTGCATGTCATTCCTGACCCTGCACTGCATGCCAGTCCTCCATGCATAGTTCTATAGACCCCTACAAGCATACTTCAACACTGCCTACCTTCTATGCTAGAATTTAGTGCATTGAACATTATAACGTTCAAATTTGACTTTTGGCTGAAGGTCCATATTGAGTTTAGTGCACTGAACGGTTTATCAGAATCATAAGCATTTGTATGAAAGAGCGTACCCAGTGGTGAAGGCTCCTACACATTGTGGCCTTGTGGGCCTGGGGAAGAGTTATTTGTAGACAGTCTTACCCCTGCTTTTGCAGAGAGGTTGGCTCGAACCGAAGTCCTTAGGACACAAGTGGAGACACACTACCACTGCACCAGGGCCGCACTTTGAAATCCTTGCCTAGTTAGATTCTTCCAACTCCTTACTAAGAAGAGGCAGGTAGCATATTATTACATTGCATAGCTTTATATATCATCAACATGCAAGTTGCATTGTAGAATGTAGAGGCCTCAAGTATGTTCCCTATGGTCTTAAATATGTATTTGTTGAAAAGTTCTCGATTTTCTTCTTTGTGTAGTGTCATGAATGACTCTTCCTTCACATTTCTATGCTCTAACCATTACAATCTCATTCCATTCTTTTAGTTTGAAGAATTTATTGGAAATGATACAATGTGGAGCAAAACTTCTCTAGAAGTATCTGGTGATAAATGTCAGGGCCAGCGCGTCAGTCATAGCTTTTTTTGTCACTTAGTTATCTGGTGTTATGTTTGTCATGTTTTGAACAATCAGTTTGCTGTATATACATCTGGATTGCTTCATGTACATTTTATTCCGTGTCTTTTATTTTTATTACTATTCAAAATTTTGCAATGAGTAATGTATAAACTGTAGTATTAACTCATGAAGATATGTTGCTATGAACCTTTTTAAAGTGGTATTCTTATTACACTCGTAACTGTCTTAGCATCTTACAATGTATTTTCAACTTTTTAACGCAAATAGAGATTAAAAAAAATTGTGGTCTGGCAGGTATTGACTCTATTGGAGGAGTAAGGATACCAGGTGGTTATTGTGGTGTCCTGGCATTCAGGCCATCTCATGCTGTTGTTTCCAATGGTGGTGTTATTCCTGTTGCACCTAGTCTGGACACTATAGGTAGTTTTCTAAAGTATTGGTCTCTGTGGAATTGTTTCTTGACTCTTGAGTGGTGTGACCTTTTTCAGAACTCTCCTTTGAGTTCAACCATTCAAAACTCATCATGCCTCTTCCTTTCTTCTATTACAGGTTGGTTTGCAAGGGATCCAGGTGTCTTGCGTCGTGTTGGGCATCTTCTTTTGAGACTTCCTTATGCTGATATTCGACCACCTAGACATTTTTACATAGCAGATGATTGCTTTGAACTTTCAAAGATACCTGCTAGAAAGCTTATTCAGGTGGTGACAAAATCTGTGGAGAAACTATTTGGAAGTATGTGTTTACTCTCTGTGGTTTCTATCATAATTTTAATTTTCTTTCTAAAAATCCCGTCAGCTAAATTTTTTCCCAGGACATGTGACTCGTGTGAATCTTGATAATTACATGGCTTCAAGAATATCCTCCTTGAAGAACTGTTCAAATGGCCAGGCGAATGCGGATTCAAAGTGTCCTTCATTGCGAGCACTTTGTAATGCCATGCGATTGCTTCACAAGTATGTATTTTTCTAAAATTGTCATGCTATTGTTGGTAAAGAAAAACAGAACTGATGGTTGGATGTGAATGGTCTGCACTATCCTGTCAATGCGTCCAGTAGTTAGTAACTTACATTGAAGATGATGTCATAGGTTTATGATATTATACTGTAAGGACAGGTCTGGCGCAGTGGTGAAGTCATCCCACTGGTGCCAAGAGGTGCGGGGTTCGATGCCGTCTCTCTGCACTGCACATTGCGGGGGTAAGACTGGCCTCGTATAATCCTTCCCCATACCCCATCTCGCGTGGGAGCTTCTGCACTGGGCCTGTCCTTTACCGTAAGGCTTAAGTTGCTTTCTACATACAGAGTGATGGTATATGTTCTATGCCTCCCATAGTGACTGCAAATGTTTCCCATTTTCTCTGGGGCATACTAGTCTTTGTTTTTTGTTTTTTTGGTGTGCATAATTTTGTTGCACTTACTCAGGTAAACTATATTCTACAGTTCATCACTTGATTGTGTCTGATGCATAATATGAGAATTTTGGATTGACATTTATTTGAACTATTTATTTTTTCTTATTCATAATGGTTAGCTCTTTTTCTTTGTCCTACTTCCAGGAATTTGCCATCATATAATGTTTTTTGTTATTCATTCCAGGCGTGAATTCAAAGTTCATCATATGGAGTGGATAAATTCAGTTAAGCCTGCTGTGGATACTCGTATTGTTAGTAATTTGTCTAACGATGATGATTCGGTTATCGACAAATGCCAACACGCGAAATGAAGCACGCTCAGCTCTTGGTGCATTACTTAAGGTATTAGAACATTTGTACTATTAGAGGGCTAGAATGATTTTTTTCATTAACCAAGGGTTAGGGTACATATTTATAGATACATAGATGGGCCGGTACACAGGCCAGGCCCAAACACATAACTCAACACAGTCCACCCCCCCCCCGCAGTCCCAACATCTAGCCACAACAGATGTTGAGACTGGACCGGAACTCAGAAAATAAAGACGTCGGGAGTCCCTTCGTGAATATGTCGGCACATGGAGAACTCGAACCTCACCGCGTGCAACCCGCTCACGAACAAAATGAAGATCAATCTCCACATGTTTCGTGCGCTGGTGCTGGACGGGGTTGGTGGAGAGGTAAACGGCGCTGACATTATCATAGTAGACCAACGTGCTCCGGGCGACGGGGGAGTGGAGCTCCTGAAGTAACTGTTGGAGCCAAGACGCCTCTGCCACGCCGTTAGCCACGGCGCGGTACTCCGCCTCAGCACTGGAGCGAGAAACCACGGGCTGCCGCTTCGAGGACCAGGAGACAAGATTCCCCCCAGGAAGACGGCGTAGCCAGAGGTGGAGCAGCGGGTATCAGGGCACCCCACCCAGTCGGCATCGGTGTAGACCACCAACTCAGAAAGCGAGTCACGTCGAAGTAGAAGGCCGTAGTCGAGGGAGCCGCGCAGGTATCGAAGAATCTGCTTCACAGCGGTGAGGTGCGGCTCTTGCGGGTCGTGCATGTGCAAGCACACCTGCTGGACCGCGTAGGAGATGTCCGGCCTGGTGAAGGTGAGGTACTGTAGTGCATCTGCAAGACTCCTGTAGGCAGTCGGGTCGCTGACAGGAGTCCCATCAACAGAAGAGATCTTTGCCTGGGTATCCACCGGTGTGGAGCATGGCTTACACTCAACCATACCCGCACGCTCGAGGATGTCCAGACAATACTGCCGCTGGTGAAGAAACAGACCAACTGGTCTGTCCTCGACTGCAATCCCCAGGAAGTGGTGAAGCCGACCCAAGCCCTTCATAGCGAACTCCTGCTGGAGAGCAGAAATAATCCGCTGAAGGAGCGTAGGGCTGGACGCTGTCAGCACAATGTCATCGACGTAGAGAAGAAGGTAGGCAGTGTCATCCTCCCGTCGATAAACAAAGAGTGACGTGTCCGACTTGGCTTCAACGAAACCCAAGGAGACTAGGAAGGAGGCGAATCTGCTATACCAGGCTCGAGGTGCCTGCTTCAGGCCATACAAGGACTTGTTCAGCTTGCAGACCATGGCTGGGCGAGCTGAATCCACAAATCCTGTCGGCTGAGAGCAATACATCGTCTCCGTCAGAGTACCGTGAAGAAAGACATTCTTGACGTCCAGCTGGTGGACTGGCCAAGAACGCGAGAGAGCCAACGACAGAACAGTCCGTACTGTCGCTGCCTTAACCACCGGACTGAAGGTCTCGTCGTAGTCTATTCCAGGGCGCTGAGTGAAGCCCCGAAGTACCCAACGAGCCTTATATCTCTTCAGGGATCCATCCGCCTTCCTCTTATGCGTGAAAACCCACTTGCCTGTGACAACGTTGCCACGAGGAGGACGAGGAACAAGGTCCCATGTCCGGTTGGCAAGTAGGGCCGCATACTCCTCCTCCATAGCGCTGCGCCAGTGAGGGTCAGCGAGGGCGTTACGGACGGAGGTCGGTATAGGTGATACCGAAGAGGAAGTAGATGGTGTCGGCATCGTCGAAGAGAGTACCACTCCGGAGAACCGCTCAAGAGGCCGGAGAACCCCAGCAGCACGTCTAGTCACCATCGGGTGAACGTGTCCTGGGTCCCGGTGGAGCAACGGTAGGTTGGCGCCGGCCAGGGGAGGCGCGCCCACCCAGGGCGCAGGGGAGGGAGGCGGCGGCTGAGGATGCGTCGGGCGGCGGCCAGGAGGAGGGGGCGCCTGGGGCGCCGGCCAGGGAAGGGAGGTTGCCGGCCAGGGGCGGGTTGGTGCCAGCTAGGGAAGGGGAGGCGCCGGCCATGAGGGGTGGCGGCTGGGAAGGGGTGGTGGGGATTAGGGTTAGGTTTAGGCTAATGATACCATATTAGAGGGCTAGAATGATTTGTTTCATTAACCAAGGGTTAGGGTATATATTTATAGATACATAGATGGGCCAGTACACAGGTCAGGCCCAAACACATAACTCAACACAGTCCAACATGTACAATAACAACAATGAAGCCGTTTTAGTCCCAAGCAAGTTAGGGTAGGCTATTAGGACATTTCCATCTCAGAATGTATTTTCGTTTATTTTGGTGTTACCTTGTGATAATGCTTGCTAAAAATATTATTTGATCAGGAATGCTGGTTTAGTGTTTTACTGATTCTTTAGCATAATTATTTGGCTGTCACTGGGAGTGTTACTTACTACTTTCATTTGAAAACCTTGGCATGGCTGATGTACCTTGACTACCATAGGGAAAAAAACTAGTGTTTCTACTGATTTTTACTTGTGCCATTTCCTTGAAATTTTGTATCGTGTTTTCATGTTCCACATGTGCATACAATTACAAAGTTGTCTTGGCAAGTGATAATAGCTGCTCTTGGCCCTAATACTTTGGGCGGTATTAGAAACACCGCTCCAGTATGGACACTGGTGCTGGTCTGGTCGCAGTACCCATGCATATGTATCGTTATTGGTAATATTGTTTTATTACTCGCAAACTTGTACAATCACTCACTCAGAGGAACATTGTTGAAAGTAAAGTTATTTATACAGAAGTTGTAAACTTGCTGCTTCACTGTGTAATGCCACCCATCATGTGCGACAGCTGGGACTCTGATATTGCTCTTTATTAGGATACCTATACCTGCTGGATCCGTGAAATGCAGTGTCATTTCCTTTCTCATCTATTGCTAGTTTCCCTGCTTGTGCTTCATTTTTCATATATTTTGTAGTGCAACGCCTTATTTATTTTATGATGCTATTGTCTGATCCACAGGATGATGGAATTTTAGTCATTCCAACTGCTTTGGGATGCCCTCCAAAGCTTAATGCTAAGGAACTCTTATCTGAAAGCTACAATTCTCAGACATTGTGCCTTTCATCAATAGCTAGTATGTCAGGATGTTGTCAGGTACATTTTTTTCTATAGGCCATCTTTCATTGAAAATTTTGGTCAGTATAGTACACAAACTGTTTAAGTTGTTTTTTCTTTTCCTCCAGTGATTTATTCAACCTTTTTTCCCCTTTAATGGATTGTGTATGTTTATTCCACATTCATTCCTAAATTATAACAAAGTACTGCAGAGCTGTTCCACATTCATTTGAATCATTCCTGAATTCTAACTAAGTACTGCAGAACTCAACACTTCTTGTTGAGTGTAAATGCGATGAACCATAGAGACAATCACTTGGTTTTCACAGTGCACGGGTTAAGATGCCAGAATAATCGTGTTTCTAGAGATTAGCTATGAAACAATCACATTACAGGGTAAACTTTATTATTAGTGAAATAATAGCTTTTGCAAAAGTTATTCCGAACTCTGTCAGTAACAGGATTGAATGACATATGAAAGGGAGGGGGGGTATAGATTATCACATGGGCACACAATCAGTGGCAGAATGAATTATTTGGCCTTACAGATCCCAGACATGAAAGTTTGTGTTTGCTTTTAATTTTTTTGTCAAAATATTCGACTGATGGAGATGTGACAGAACTGCTACTTTTATAAATGAAACAAACTACTTTAGGATTTTGCTTTGGACCTAGGTGTGAATAGTAGGAGTGTCATAAAGTAATACCCTGAGTGTGCACCTGTATTTTTAGTAGGTACTCCCATGCCGTGTTTATCAACTAAGAAAGGAAAATATGTTTATCGTATCTAGGTAAATGATAGGGATCATATGAATTTATATAAAGATGATGAATTCAACTTTCCCTCTAGCTTTAGCTACTTCATGTGTATCCTTATCCATTAAGCCTTTTCCTAAATTTTTACTAATGCAACAGTTTTGATAACTTTTCAGGTTTCTATCCCTCTGGGTACACATGATAATTGCCCTATTTCAGTCTCATTCGTTGCTAGACATGGTGGTGATCGGTTTTTATTGGACACCACTCAAACTATGTATGCGACCATCCAAGAGCAAGTGGACATCCTAAAAGAATCTAATGTTTCAAGTAAAAAGGCTATAAATGAAGCAGCAGCTGAAGCTGCTAAAGAGAAAGTTAGTTTCCTTATTGCTTGAATGCCTATTGGTTGTAGCTTTTTAACTTCTGCACCTTAACTTGACAGTGAGGTGGTAATTTAATATATCAAGAATGAGCTGATGGTAGTTCACTTAGAAGATGCATATCTCAGTGTGCAAAGACAGTGTTAAGCACATAGTTGTCTCCCATGACCTATAATCATGCTCAAGCATATGCAAATTAGCACTGTTGGTGGATTAGCAGGGTTGACATTCTTTTCTTTTGTGTATTGTTCTTATTATTTTTTCTCTCTGCATGTGCTTGTTGATAGGGTAACGCTGCATTTAAGGAGAAACAGTGGCAAAAGGCAGTAAATTTCTATACCGAAGCAATAAAATTAAATGGAAATGTGGCCACGTACTACAGTAACAGAGCTGCTGCATTTCTAGAACTAACTAGGTATGATGTTCCCCTATCTAGCATCCAGTTTCTGAAATCTTTTGATAATCTGACATGTAACTTTTTGGTGGGCATTGTTCTTTATTGTTGTTTCATCTTTTTGGTCCTTTCAGCTACCGTCAAGCTGAGGCAGATTGCACAAATGCCATCGACCTTGATCCAAAGGTTAGGACCTGTTTTTTCCTGGACAGCTTATTGTGCACTACAATATGCAATGGGCAATATTGCGATGATTAACAACACAAATATGGTAGACTAGAGTTCAATGGAAGTACAGTACATAAATTTAGTAAGTTTGGAATCTTTTTGTGTATATATAACTTTCATATGGGTTGTTCTTGCTGTTGGAAAATAAGAACATCTGAAGGACTTTTTGCGAACTGTATTATTATGACTAGACTAACCATTCGAACTTTGCCAAAATTACTGAATATATTTGCTATATGTTCTCATGTTAAATCTTTTTCTGTACTTTCAGATCGTGAAAGCTTATTTACGGAGAGGTACCGCAAGGGAGATGTTGGGATATTATAAGGAGGCCATGGAAGGTCAGTCTTACCTTCTCCCCTTTGTGCCTGATAATTTATATCTAAGGAATTCAGGATTGCTGATTCATATTCAATGAGCTGGGTAACCGAGTCATAAGTAGCTATTCTTCCTTTTTGTGGCTGATAAAGCATTCATCTCATTTAGTTCTATATTCAATGAACTGGTTCTTATTGTACATAGTTATCTTATTTACAGATTTCAACCATGCCCTCGTTCTAGAACCAATGAACAAGACAGCTGGTGTTGCCATTAATAGGTTAAAGAAGTTATTTCCGTAATTACCAAGCCGTTGGAATGATTTCTGCAAGATGATGTGATCTCAGATTGTGGGCGCGCACACACAAGTTCTGCGTGTCTGGGGGGTGGGTACAAGTACCTGAAAAGCTCAACTGACGGATGACGACGATGCATATGCTTTGTGGTTTCGCAAGGTAATAAATTATCTCCGCTGGTGGCAATGGATTTTACCGAGCTGTGCTCAGTTGAGTCAATCAGCTAGTTCCTCCCCCCCCCCCCCCCCCCTAAAGTTTTGGAAAAGCGAAATAAAACACAGGTTTTGGGAGTTGATCATAGCAAGCAATGCCTTCAAACATGCTTTACGGGTGCCCTGGGTCCCCACCATGTATAATAATGAGTTCGCCAATTCTTTTTATTTTATCTATATTTTGGTTGCTAAGTGCGCGGTTCGCCAATTATTGTTCACACACTTTGTCAAAGTATATCCTTTTGCCATGCTTACCTGTACCCATCCGTCTTTGCCGTTCTGAGATGCAGCTTTGAGGACCCGTCCTGAAATTAGTGGCTGCCTCTGTTGGGCCGCCATGTGCTGAATCCCAGTTGCTTAGCCGGCCGGGTGAACTAGTTAGTATATGCCTTTTCTTTCTTTTCTTTCGGTTTCGGTTGTTTGCAGGTTGCTATCACAGGAACTTGCTGTGGTAGCGGCCGTCCGCATCGAATGATGTGTGCTCCTAATCCTAGCGCGGATTGCTTAACGAGACCCTCCGCCAGTCCTGCACATGTTGGAAGTTCAAGTGGACCCTGTACCAATTCCCGTGCCAATAAATGTGTGAGCCCTTCGATTATTAGTGTTAGGCTAGGCTGCTGGTTCAGTTTGGGGCCGTGTACAGAGGCGCTACTTGCTCGCCTAGCCCTACCTCGTTAGCCTGCCTGTTTCAGTTGCCAATCAGTAGCTGGGTAGGTGCAGTGTGCAAAGATTCTATTCTCTTCGTGCTGGCTCAATCGCCGTTTCGTGTCATTGTTCGGTCACGTCTCCTGGCAAAACAAATGGCACACAGCAACAGTTTTACCACGACGAACAGCAGTTGGAACATCATTGATCACCCCAGTTGTTATAACTGTCTAGCCCTGCCATATGGACAGGGATTTTCTGACTTTACTGCACGTCGTAACATGGTCACTGACGTGTGGGATCGGGTCTACATGTTACTGACTGCTGATTAAGTCAGAGGATTCTCATCCCTGCCATATTGCTAGGGTCGAGAACATTTTTTTTAGATAAAGGGAATTGTTCATTTCTGGCCTTCACCTCAACAAAGGTTACGATCAGGTTTATTACGTAGCAGCTAAAGAGCTGCAAAATCAAAAACCTCTGAACCACTGAAACACAAAGACTCTTATGAAGCACGTCCTTATTAACCTGACACCTTTCTAAAATATTAATCTATTACTAAACCTCCATCCGTAAAACACAAAGACTCTTATAACTAATGACTCCAGACTTCAGCATGCTTCCTTGATGAATGTGCTGGAAGTTCTCCACTAATCTATTCCATCTAAGCAAGTTTGCATCTATCAATCCTTGTTGAAACGATATGTTTAGAGGTACAGAACTGAAAACCTCTGCAACTGTCGCCTTTTTCGTCTTGCTATATAATATAATGAAGGGTATTTGTCTTTAAATGTAAAATTTTCAATCCACTTATCCTCCCAAAATCTTGTTCCTCTACCATTATTTACTTGAAAAATACCTAGCTGTAAGAATTTATCATTTATCTTCATTGGATCACAGACCAGACCAGGGGCGAGAACATAGAGCTGCTGGTTTGACTAGCACGGGGCGGCGAGGGGCAGTGCCGGCGTCCAGCTACTGGTGATGGGGACGTGAATGCGACCGGCCGACCGCGGCGCGGTGCGTTTCCTTATCATTTGAAGCGAGGAAAAGGTAAGGCAGTCTCCAACCGCGCACGGAGGAGGAGGAGAAGCTCGCCTTTGACTTGGCTTCCACTACTGCACCGTGTAGTGGTAAACTGGACTGATCGCCTGATCGGGACCGGCCTGGACCCAGCAGCACCTTTCACAAAGGCGGGAGGGGAGTGAAGCAAAACATCCCCCCTTGCACGAGCGGGTCAGGATAAAAAGTGTTGCCTTAGCGCCTCGAGCGAACACACTTTCAGTTTGCACGATACTACTTGCGGGCATTTGCTTTTTCTTTTCTTTTCCCTTTTTTTTATTTGAGTGGTGACTTGCTGCTGGAAGTATAGTGTTTTCTACATTTAGAAAACGTGACCGCAAATATAAGTTAATCTTTTCGGGTGTGTCTGTTTGTCTGGTGTCTGAAACCTCCTTAAATTTCAGACTCCGATTAATTAGCAGCTAATTATTTTTATTAATTACAAATCTTGTAATTAATCATTAACTCTTAATTTTATAGGTTAATCCATTACAAATTTTTTGTTTAATTATTTTACAATTGACATAATTCTATAATTTATGAATTAACAACTACAATTTACAGATTAACAATAAACAAATTACTCACTCCTTTCCGCCTCCGTTGGCAGCGCCGCCGGCCGTCACACCCCACGTGCTTCCGCCGCGCCTCCCACCGCCGGGTCGCCGCGCCTCCGCTCAGCCACCGCGCCTCCACTGCGCCGGGATGACGCGCCGCCGGACTGCCGTGTTGTCGGGCGACGGGATGCCGCGCCGTCGAGATCCCGCTCCGTCCGGCAGCGAGTTGTGTGAGTAGTTGGCAGCGGGAGTTAGTGTTGAGGGAGGGTAAAGGCAAGGAACCGCACGAAACTTAAAACGAAACGAACGGTTTAAAATGTCGTCTGAAATCTTAGGAGTTTTCAGGCACCTGAAAATAAGCATTTCCGTATCTTTTCAGGACGTGTTTGAATGTAGAATTCCCGATCTCTGCAGACGACACGTTGTCCCGTCCCACGGGACCGTGTGTTTCTGTGATCGTGACGATAATATCCTGCTGCTTGAACGGGCGAGCAATAGTGAGTAGAGACTAGATCATGCGAAACTCTGTACAAACCGAGCTGACCATGAGGCTGGCAGCGACCGACCGGGCCTCCACGGGGCCCCACCAGCCCCGTCCGTCCGTGACGATGTGCTGTGGCGGTTAGGTACGGGCTGTTTCCCGAGTCGATCTGGACCGGGACAGGGACCATGTGATGCGTGCATGCAGATTCATGAACAGAACTGCGCCGTGACCACAGTTCAGAGCGGGATGCATTAGGCTGTCCGCCAGAATGAATAGCAGGGCGTGACCACCGGCCGGCTCCTCGCCGGACGAAGGTGCAAGCGAGAGGATTCGATCGCGGCTGGTTGAGACGAGGTCCCGGAGTCCTCCGAGGTGAAGAATGTCCTGCATGCGCTACTCGTTCTCGCGAGAGGGCAACCGATACATCGAGGACCACCGCCACTGTCTCGCTCGGCGATCCATCGGCAAGCTTCGCGTTTCATGCTGCCAGCTTCCTGCAGATGCTTACTGCCAGGCCTAACGGAGGGGCACATACGTTTCCGAGAGCATTTACACCTTTAATTTTCCGCCAGTGCCAGCAATCCAATCCAGCATGTGGCAGATGCAGTACTCGTCCTTTACGTTTCTTGGCGTGGTGGCCCATATCAAATGCGTGCGTACATGCATGGCTTCTGCAAGTTTGTTAGGAGGTGTGAGTTGTATTGGCAGCCGGTGGTGGGGCTCTGCGTTCCTGTGTGAAATTGAGCGAACTCACGGTGCTTGATTACGCAGAAGCTGTATCAGGTCTCTGTAGCGACACTGAAAACTCTGCTCCGCCAAATTAAACGGGGCCTGGACCTGGATAGTTCCTTCCCAAGTTCTTGAACAGAAATCAAAAACAAGTTGTCAGTGTTGTTAACTGCTAGATCGTCGTCAACTGCAACAGGCAGCTCGCGAGCTGTGTTTTGTGACAATTGGCAGGGGGACGGGACCGGTTACCTTGACGAGACTGGTGGTAAGTAGTCAGTCCCTTCGCGATCCCGGTGGTGTGCGTGCGCACCTCACAGTTAATGTTCTTCCTGCTCGAGCAGATTCGTCCGTTCAAATCATTGCACTGCGCAAGAGGAAAAGAAGTGTTCGTAGTATGGTATAAGCGCTGTGGCATCAGTATCTTCCTTGTCATCATGAGTCTCCGAACCTGATCTGATGTAGTGCACATGAATTGTATAGCGAGTTCTGATTGTCAAGGAGTAGCAGTAGTTGGTGTACAGGAACCTACTGCCTAGCTCCCACATCCTGCACAGTTTGTAAGTAGTATGCCTTCCTTCTTTTTCAAAAGATTGTTATCTTTAATTCAAAAATAAATTAAAGATGACAATATTTTGAGAAATTAGGAAGTACATATTTTCCCTCGGGCCTCAGATCAATTCGTCCGTTAATGGGTCAGTTCTGTTACTCCATCTACTCGTCGATCGGAGGTCAAAGCAGCACGCGCGATCACGCGACACGTAGTCCATACGTACATGCATGCATATGCACAGTACCCTGCTTTCGATGATGCATCAGTCTCGGTGTACTCAACATCTCTCCGTTCGTCTGCCTCGCTCGCTTAATCTTAATTAACCCGAACGAAGATCATCTTAGCTCCATCCTCCTCCTCCTCCTTGCTGACTTTGCCAGAACTTCCTTTCTCAGTCACAAGCCACAAGTGCAGTACATACCACGCCAATGGAAGGTTAGCGATTCGTGCGCGAGCGGTCTGCAGTGCGGTGATGTACGGTTACGTGTCTTTCGGTTGCCATACGATTGGGCTCGGAGTCGGACAGATCAGATCAGATCGCGAGTTGTTTAGTTATCGGTCTCTCACTGTACGAGACGAATCTTTCTTCGCTCTTGAGGCCACATTCTACGGTTGTACGCATCCGTAGTAGTCAGTGTCAAGTTTACGTTGTAGTAATTGCTTATTGCTGCATCTGGTAGTAGCTCTCTCCCACGTAATGGCATGGACCTGATCGATCTGGGCTCGCGACGTAACGTGATCAGCTGGTCACGCATCGATCGATGGACGCTGATGTAAATGTTTTCGATCACACGGCCACACCCACGCTCAACTCACGCGCGCCACCAGCCCGTCGACGGCAACAGCTCCCACGCGACCGGCCGGCCGGACGGGGCTAATAAGCGATAGCAACATGCCGGCCTCGGATTCGGCTGTCTGCATGTGCTACGGCTACGCGCAACGACGACGGCGGCGGCGCCAGGGATCGGATCGGAGCTGGCTCACATCACATGGTCGGGCAAATATAATTGTACGTGCGGGTCGAACGGGTGGTGGACTGGTGGTCGGCGCCTCCGCAGATGTAAGCGCCGTGCGCCTTCAGGCACGGGGGGTAGGCAGGCGCGCGTTTTCAGACGGGTGGCCCGGCCGGGCTCTGGGGTGGCCGGGACCAAAACCTAATAACGACGATTAAAAACCGTACGTGACAGCGAATTTCCTAACAGAGCGGCGATTACCATCAGGTCGATCATGCCTAACAGCGGTTTAGATAAAAATTCCGAGAGCTTTTTTATCTGTCTGCCCCTCCAGACTTACTAACTAGCTCCGATCAGTAGATTACCAAATTTCAAGAGTCCCTTGGAACGCTCTTAGGGTTGGCTCCGTCCTTTTAAATGTTGGAATCTAAAAAACACGGGAATAGAAAAAACAAGAAGAATAGGAATAATAGAATTCACTTGCAAACACAGGGGGTTGAAAAACGGAGGAAGTTTTCGAAGTTGCCCTTCGGAATACACGAAAAATACATGGTTCATCATTCCTACGTTTTTCCTTTGAAAATCCTTTGAAACCAAAGGAGGCCTTATTATAGCGTCGGTTTTTCTGTTGTATCTTCTGTATGTATTGAAAAAAAAAACTCGTACAATCCACATAAGTACATGCTGCATGGCACAGAACAGAAGGCAGGCCTCACATGCACGTTCGTCCTTGCTACTAGTACTACCTCCCAGTACGAGCCTCATACTCCTGTAACGTCTTTCACCTTTCATCGAAGACGCATATGGTAGCTAGCCGGCAGTACAGGTACCGCGATGATCGATGGGAGGGGGAGGAAAGCTAAAGCGATGCTCCCAAGGGAACAGAAGCAAGGGAAGGGAGGAGGCGAGCACAGCACAAGGCGAGGAAAAGGCATCGAAAGCGTTTTGCTTCTGTGAAGGAAGGATGGATGGGTCCCGTGCCATGTTCGGCAGCAAGAGCGCGCCAGCAGCACCAGAGCCCACACTGATCGACATGGACACGACCCATCTCCCTCTCCGCCGTATCTACCTTCGATCTACAACAGGCAAGCGAAAACATTTCGCAAGTGTCTGGCTCCAGTCGCGTGTTGTTTACCAAAGTGAAACGCAACGACAGGGACAAGTGAGGCCCTTAAATCCTACTTACTGGTTTCGGATCTTTTTATTTATTACTGGTTAATTTAAAAATAAATTAGTTGATGATAAATAGAAAATCTGAAAAGAGTACCAGTTAATTTTAACAGTTCCTTGTAGTATAATCCTAGAGTAGCTCCAGAGAGAGGTGGGGAGATGGTAACCGGTAGATTTTTCGAACGGCCGGTATCCGATAGATAGATGGATAGGTAGAACGGCTGTCAGGGTTTGGAGCAAATTAATGTAATGATAACGGGACACACAATGAACGTCGACAGCCTGATTACAAACGGCTAGACGGAGTATCTTAATCCGAACGATTTCGCCGCTCTGATAGCAACCCGGCGGCCTTGGAGAGACGACATGGATCGGCGAACCGAATCGACCGAACAAACCCTGTCGCCGTCGCGTTGCCGCTCGAAACCATAAAATTTTATGCGTCCCGTAACTCTCCGACCACGGCCGCCCGTGCGCCCAAGTCCATTTGCCTGAAAACGACCGGACGGTCGACGGCGAGTCTAGAAGTTGGAAAAGGCGATAACCTCAATTAGGGTCGCTTGTTATATTTTAAACTAAAAATATTATCCTAAACGTCAAAGTAATTAGGGACAGCGGAGTACATGATATGAGTTGTTAGGGTCACATGCATGAGATAAAAACAATACAGTATATTCTATTCTATCTTTGGTAGGTTTAATTTACAGATAATACGGCAACATATCTCAACAGCGAGAGAGTGCAGCAGCCACCTGCCTCTGCTCTCTCGCGTGTGCCGTCACTCGACTGATCTCTCCTGCCCTTTGGACTCTAGAGCATGTACCGATGTACGTATCTGTTAGTACGCGCGAGAAGAGGACGTGACGAGCTGTTGATAAAATATGAGGTGGTCGGACTCTGCGTTGAGGCCGGCCACGGGGGAGTGGCCAAATGGACCTGCCAAGGCGCACGTCACCGCCGATGAATGGTTCGGCTTCGGCAGCTGAACCGGCACGAAATTGTATGTCCGGCACGGAGTAGGAGGGATGAGCTTGCGTTGCTCCGTTGTTTGAAAATATTTACCAGTCCAACCGAAAGGTTTGACGCCCAGGTCAGGACCAGGAAATGTTTACTAGGTCAGGGAGATTCGCTCGTCTTTTGACGAAATCAAAAGCAGGATACAGCACATCTCAGTCCTCCGGCGACAGAAACACAAACCCCTGAATTTTCTGAAATCTAGCAGACGAATCCCTGTACTACGTGATTTTTGAACCTCGCAAAAGCCTGGGTCGTCACTGGCAACATATATGGTCCATTCCATCCGCACCCACTGCTGCACTGCACTGTGTTGCCCCGCTGTCACACACACGCACAAACACATGAACACATGCACGAGCTTGGTTGGACCGAGCGATGAATGTCTGGGAGTTCTGCAAACACTCGGCAGAAAGGTGACGAGGCGCGGGCCGGGCAGAGAGGGTTTCACGTGACGAGGGGCGAGACGAGATCGGGGATGCTGTCGCGGCGTCCAACAGTGGGCACGAGGCCTCCAATGAGTACACTTAGGGCTTGTTTGGATATGAGTGGATCCACTCCAATCTAAGTGGATTGGAGAGTATTGAGATAAAAATTAGTTCATTTTCCACTCCAATCCACTCCAACACAAGTGGATTCTATTTATCCAAACAAAGCCTTAGTAGTAATATCCAACAATGCGTGTTCCGATCCTTGCGCACGGATCGACGGGCTGAGGAGGTAAGGTTAGATCGGATCAGCCAGAGACTGCTAGGCAGGGGAGCAAAAAGAGGCACGCATATACGGTGGCATGGATCCTCTGCAACCCAACAACAAACAGCAAGCAGGGCCACTTGTTCTAGTTATCCCTCCTCTAGCCTTTTAACATGCTGAGACCATGAGGGGACGTAGCAACGATAGAGTAGTTGTCTAAAATCATGAATACGCGATTCCATTCACTTGATAAGGAACGTTACGGTTTGGACATACCAAACCCAAACGATCCCGCTTCCAGAAGTACATACCACTTTACCAGCGAAGAAAAGGTTTTTGTGACTGCCGCACACACGCGACCCCATGGCCGGCCACCCCGGGAGAGAGAGACCGCATGGCCGGGGCCGGCCACCCCAGCACGAAGAGAGACCCCGTGGCCGGCCGGCGTGGACCCCGTGCGCCACGCAAAGCTGCAAACACGAACGCGAATGGGGACACGGACGCCGGGACAAGCACTCGACTTTCCAAGCCGCGTCGTAGGCTTCCGTAAACAAACTCCCGTTCGATGGTGACTCGGCCCCTCGCTTACCCTAATAGCCACTTGCGATTAGGTTAATCATCCCGAGACGTAGAGTGGAGAATCCGGGCTTCCTCCGATTATGTTATGCCCCAATCGGTTGCTGATAAGTTTTATAATAGCGAGGATTCCTTCCTTCCCCTGCGCCACCACGATCTGCGGGACAAGCTGCTGCGCTGTGCGTCGGGCGTCGGAATGAAATTCCCGCAGACGGTGATGCACGCTGGCCGGTGGGTCGCTGACAGCCTCGTTGGCGCCGGGGCCGCCTGCTCGTCATGGAGATTCTCAACAGAAATTAAAATAAAACAAAAATAAACGAGGCAGTGGTCTAAGTACGTAGCTTTGCAGTATTATATATCCGCAGTAAATTTGGGCTTCCTCGTGCAACAACTGCCGCTGGCTCGATTGTTTAGGGGAAGGCGTGTTTCTTGCGAGGATCTCGAGATGTTCCCCCTCCCTGCGCAGCGCATCGGCCGATCGGTGCAAATGCTGGAACGAATGATTAGCTCAACGGGCGGTGTTCGAGCTGAAAGGGCGTGCTCTGTTTTTTTTTTATATTTTTTTGACTTTATAATTGATTGTGTGATGGTGCATGTGGAGATGATGGGGAGGGTGGAAGCAGGGGTGGATCCTAAGATGTGGAGGAGAATGAATGATCTGGATGAGTTTGGTGGAGTTGCCCAGGAAAGAAAATGACTGCCTTTAGTAAGGTATTTCTCTTGCTTTTTTTAATAAATGATGTCTATGACAGTTAACTTTATCTTAATCTAAATTAGTTTAAAATCATTTCATGTCATAACAGAGAGAATATTATCTATCTACTTAATCGTCTCGATGCCTCACTAGTTCCAGTCGATACACAAGATCTCTTCGAGTTGGTAGGATGTCCCGATTTATTCACCGAACACAAAAAGGGGCCCTAAACAAGGAACCTCGTGCAGTGCCACCACGGGCGATCTATCGCCTCCAAAACCCCTACTATTCTTTTATTTTCCAACATATATATACAAAAAAGAAACATCGCATTCCATCCCGTCAACCTTATCCTATCATCGTAGGAGTGCCGAGTTGACGACGTTGGCCCCCGTTCGTTCCCCTATCCCGTCGCATTGGTGCGGGTGTTCATCGACGCACCGTGGCAGTGAGCCACGACCGCCGGATGCACCCGCGCGTGTTATGTCATGTGCGCGCAACCACGCGCGGCTCGGACCACCCGATCGCGCGAGTCCGGCCCATCCGTCGGCTACGCGTAACGCCGCGAGGCCGCGGCGGAGGCAGCGAAAATTCCCACGCATGCGCCGCGCGGCGTGCGGCGGCTGCTCCCCCCATCCCGGCGCCGCGGCATGATGCATGGTCAAACGGGAGCAGCAGCCGATAGGGACGAGTTCTGTTACGTGCGTGAGGTCACGCACCCTCCCCCCAGCCGCGCGGGTGTCCGTGCACCGGCGCGGCGCATGTGGGTGAGCGCCGCAAAAGTGGAACCAACCACCCGCAACGGGAAAACTGCGAGGGGAGAGATGGCGCGGCGATAGCGTCGGCCGTCGGGGTTGCGTCGGCCCGTCAGTCACACGCGAACGAACCAACTGACCCGCCCTCCCGCCCGCCCGCGCGCGCGCCGGATCGATCAGCTGCCGAAGCAGGACCCATCTCATATTTTTCTGCGGTTACTCGCTTTCTTTAACCTGCGGTGGGCCAGGTATGTCCCCGGCGCGAGCAGGAGGGGGGAGTCGGAGACCCAGAGAGATAGAGCTAGCTGGGTCACTAGGATAAATCGAAGCAACAAGAGAAAAGGTACAGGCCGACGGGTGGGCCCCGCCACCACGCTGCTCCGTCATCTCCTCCTGACAGGGGCCACCTGATCCCGATCGGACAGCTGTTGCTGCCGCGCGCCTCCTATCGCCCTCCTCTCTCTGTCTCTCCTCCACCTGCCTCGCGCCGCATTGGCCGGCGTTCCTGCCACGGCTTACCGGATGGTTAAGAAAAAGGAACAGCTAGACAAATAGAAATGGATCTGAAAAATTCCGAGCCCCAAGTTTTATCGCTAACCTCACTGTTAGCAACGCATCGTCCATATGAGGAGATTACTACCTGGGTAGGAAATCAAGCGGCGGAAATTCCAGGGCTCCTCGTTCTTCGGGTTTTTACTGCCGGATGCGGATTAGTTAAACAGCGGATCACGAGCTCACCGCACACTACTACAGATCCACGGTTTTCACGGGCGCCGTGAAATGTCCCTCTGCCGCGCGCCCAGCGAAGCGAACAATTACGGCGCGGCGCGGTCAAGTTTGAAAGCGGGAAGGCCACGCCGCTGCGCTAATCTGCGCCCCGCGGGAGGACAAGCAAGACCTCAACAGAAGTGGCAATGTGCCGTACCGTACCAGTGGTGCAGTGGCCTCTCAGGTTGCCACTGCTCCCCCTCCCCGGCCTCTGCGCCAATCCCAGCAGTCACAGCAGCAGCTAACAGGCAGTAAAAGTTCCTGTACCCTCCGGCGATTAACAACGCTGGTGGTTACGCCCGGTTAAGACCATCCGCAGGAGTTCCCTCAAAAACTTATTCTATCTCTCTATACTTACAGTATATACTCTATACTTCCAGCATTTCTCTTTAGACACTTACTCTATACTTCCAGTAATCTACTCTATATTTACAGTTCAGTAAGCTAAGACGGTCTACCGAGGACTAATAACAGGAATCGTCGCCGCCCCGCCTGGTTGGCACTCAAAACGTCGTACGTAACTCCCAGTCCTATGGCATCAACAGAACTTTTGCTCCCTCGCTCGCTTGCTAACCAGATTCACGTTCCACTGATTTTCTTTTTCCGCTTCCGCTGTGGAGCCACTGATTTCCCTGGTTACGGCGATAGACTAATTTTAATTACAAGGCGCACTGATTGCACAGCAGATGGCAATTCAATTCAATATTGCACAGGAATAATCAGTTCGGTTTTGTGACGCAGCCCCCATGTGAAGGCACCTGTTTATTTTTAGATCGGGAAACAGGTGGCAGAGCACGACCGCGCAGGAGACGAGATACAGTGACGGCAACATAACGAGATGTTCACAACATAGCAACTGCAGGACGCGTATCCATGCCGGGGATGGAAAATTTTCCTCCAAACTTTCGGCAAGTCTTGTGAATACAAGCAAGCATCGTTCGTTGATTCACGAGCGAAGCAACGGATTCCGATCCAGCAACCCGGTTATACATCAGTAAGTTGTTCACGACGCAGTGATATGAAGTAACACAAGCAGGAGAAAGCGTTTGCGTTCATGCCAGAAGTTTTTGTAACAGATGAACATAGCTCCGTTTTAGATCCGATGCCTTGTTTACAGAAGCACTCATACGAGCTGAAGAAATTCGGTTCGTTCTTATTGGATATGAGCAATTGGAGGAATCACACATAATAATAGACATTTGAACGTAATAATAGGCTACCGTAGGAAAAGAGGGCGAGTTTTTTTTCTCCTTTTTGATCTGGAAAATGATAAGGCAGCTGAAGGGGAATGTGAGGAAAAACGAACAGGCCGGTCCGGTCGGAGTCCAGTGAACATCTCGTCACGCCGGCGAGAACCGTAGCCTGGTCCGTCGCTGCAATTCGGCGTTCATCGACAGATATAGCTTCAACTGTGCCTCGGCGAGCTGGGGAGGGTGCGCCATGCCCATGCCCGGGGACGTGTACACCTTGATCAGCGTTCACAACTCCCTGATCACGCCGCGGCGAGACGCCACGCAGACGTGGCGATGAGCGGCCGCGTATGCCATCCCAGGGTGAGGCACCCGTCCTTCTCCTCCACCCTGTACCCGTCACCGCCGGCGAAGAGAGCCAGCAGCGTGCTCGCCTGCCTGTACGCGTTGGACCCCAGGTGCACCGGCTCGAACCCGGCGCGGCCGAAGCGGTTGCGCCACTGCCCCAGCATCTCGTGGCGCTCCGTGCGCTCGGCGCCCTCGCACGCCACCACGTTGCAGATCTGCCGCCCGAGGTACACCTCGGACATGACCTGGTCCGTGCCCGCGGCCGCGCCCGGCGAGGCGTCGGATTGGCCGGAGCCCCCGCCCTCCAGAGAATCGAACATGGTGGAGTAGTAGTGCAGCGACTCCGTGAACCGGTCCAGGAACGAGGCGGAGTTGTGGTTAGCCTCCTGCTCGACGACGGTCACGATCTTCGGTCGCACCGCGCGCACCGTGCCCAGGACCTTCTCAAGGGCTCCGGGCTGCGCCAGCAGCCGGTGCATCTCGAACACTGAGTTGACGGCGATCACCTCGGTCTCGTCATCCGTCTCCTCGCCGTCCGGTCGCAGCATGAACGGCTCCAAATCAGCGAGCGTGGCGGCGACGAGGCCGCGATACTTGAAGTCGACGTGGATGGTGTGCGCGAACTGGGCGAGCTTGTATCCTACCTGCTGCAAGGCGTCAGTCTCGTCAGGCTGCGGCGGACCAACACCGGTGAGGCGGAAGGATGGGGGACCGCCAGGTCGGAGGGCGAGGGCCTGGAGAAGAGCTGGCCACTGCATCCCCTGCTTGATGCCGAAGTCCACGACGTGCACGCGACGGCAGCCAGCGAACGCCTCGAGGATGGCCTGGTTCGCGGTGAAGTGGGCGAACTTGAGGTAGGGGCAGGACTCGTAGAAGTGGGCGTGGAGGAGGTCGGCGAAGGCGGCGTCGAGGAGGGTGCTGTCGGCGGCAGGGCGGAAGCGGTACACGCGGCGAGCGAGAGCCTCGCCGAAGTAGGCGGCTACCTTACGCATGGCGCCGCCCTGCGACGAGGCCAGCATGGGGATCTGCTTGACCAGCGCATCCGCGGCGGAGAAGTTCTCCTGCTGCACCGCCTCCGCGCACGCCAGCAGCGCGTGCACGAGCCGGATTCCGGCCTCCTGCGTGTCCACCATCACCACCGGCACCGCAGGCTCGTTCGACGCCGCGGATGCCGGCGGAGCAGCCTCCACCACGGAGCTTCTGGCGCCACCGCCGCCCAGGGAAGAAGAGGAGGACGAGGAGGATGACGTGCTACCGCCACCCGTACGCATACGCTTGGGCTCCCGCGCGGAGTCCGTGGACGGATCGGCCGGCGCCGCCACCGGCGAGGGGATCGGCTTCAGCACGTACGTGCTGCTGGACGAGTCGACAGCGGGTGGGGGGTCGAAGTACCCAGCTCCGCTGCCGCCGCCCGTGACGGTGGACGATGTGGAAGAGAGCCGGGGGGCCGGCGGCGCGGGCGCCGGCGGGAGCGGCGGCGGGGGCGCGTTGAGCTCGGACAGCATGCTCTCGACCCAGGACGACAGGTCGGAGGGGTTGTAGTGTACGGTGTCCGTGGCCAAGTGCGAGACGAACCCGTCATCTGCTGCGGCGCCGGCCACGCCGCCCATACCCATGGCCATCTCGAGCTGCTCCAGCTTCTGCGCCACGTCCGCCATGTCAGACGAGCGCACCTTGTACCCGAGTGCGGCCAGCAGCTCGTCCACCTCCTCGTCCTGCTCCCGCGCCGGCGCCACCATCATCTTGTCCTTGGCAGAACCCATATCGGAGCTGCCGGCGGCGCTCCCGCCGGCGTCTTGGTACTCGCGCTTCATGGTCTCTGGGCTACAGCAGCCGAGCTACCTAGCAAATAATTGATTGCGTTCCTCGGTTTCGGTTTTGGGATAGGTTGGGATTTGGATCCAGGGTTGGGAAGTGGGGGTGGGGTGGGGGGAGGAAGCGAGGCTGCGGCGAGAGAGAGGAGGGAGGTGGAAAGGGGCGAGAGCAACTAGTAGTAGCCGCAGCAGGGCAGCAGAGGGGGCGGAGGGCGAACGCATCAGGTGATGAGAGAGGAAGGCATCTACGTACAGTCTCTCACTGCTGGTGGGGCCGTCCGTCAACACGCGCACAGCGTTGGATCGATGGCCGGATTCGTCGCGGCCATCCTTTTCACCAGACAAACTTCACCATCCAGTTAGAAATCCTCCGCCCGCCACCCCAGAGATCGCCACAAATAAAAAGTGGTGATGCGAAGTGGGGAGCCGCGTCCACGGCTCACTTCTCCATCTCGGAGGCCAATGGCGAGCCGAATTCTTTTCCCGGTCTGTGGATGAAACTCTGTGGCCCAAATTGCGGTGAGCAAATTGTCACTGTATCCAATTGATTTTTTTTTCCGTTCCTTTTTTTTAGAGCAGGAGTATATACATAGATAAAATTGAAAGCATAACATCAGAGTCGGATAATACACTTAGTATCAGAGAAATCAAATTCGTATGTAAATTCTTATTATGATTTATAGTGGCAACTTTAGCAAACTTGCAAGAGAAGATGGTTCCCTCCAAATATGGCCTATTTCAGTGGTTGTAACTAACGTCATGCCTAATTGGACTAGCGTTCAAGTCCTATTTATTTGCGGCATCATTTGATCCATAATACTTCTGTAAAAATGCACATTTTAAGTGTATCAATTTACCAAAAATATGAATTATTTTGCACAAAAATCATATAGCATAGCCACTTCAAACTTTTTTCCTTGAACAAAGATATTAATGAAGCTACTTTTAAAGCTTGACAAAGTTTTAATCACCAATGGATGAAGTCGCCAAGATGGTGATTATCATGAACAAAAATGTAAATACTATTTTAGCATGGTGATTTAGCTTTTGAATCAGCTTTTAATGTTGATTTAGTTAACAACTAAATGTTGGATATGATATCTTTTTCTTAGGTAAAATACCCAATAAATGTAAGAATCTTGCTTCATAGGTACCACACCATTTCTTGTATAAGTCACATGTATCTTACACATAGATTTGCAACTTCTAGACCCATAATGCTCGATCCAGGCACTATTCTAGTGCTTAGATGTACAATTACATAACTATGCATGTATTAGCTGTCAAAAAGTTAAATTGGCAACACAAATGAAATTAGCCTCTTATTTGTGATCCAAATCGCGCACGCTCAGGAACTGAGCCTTTTACTTGCAAGCAAAATCATTTACACTCAACTTAATGCCTCAATGCCTGTTGTACACCAGTCGTAAAGAAATAGTTTTTTAGACAATTGTTGTATAGAAGTATAATTAGCAACCGAGTCGATTAACACTACACGATACGAGCAATAGACCGTCGAGATTATTAGAGCCTTCGGGGCCGACGCATATAGGCGTCTTATGACCGTCGGTTTACAGGGACCGACACGTGTAATCTACAGCCGTCGGCCGTCCTGACCAGACCGACAAATACAATCTAAAATCGTCGGTTGCGCCCCAAAGCCGACGGTCATACGACCTATGACCATCGGGTTCTCTTTGACCCGACGGCTACAACGCTTAAAATGTGACGGGGTCCAGACCGACGGTCTTAGTTGCGAAAATGTAGTACGACTGACGGTTCCCGCGGACCGACGCTTTTAACCTTTAGAAGCGTTGGGCCCGACGACTTTAGTTGTTAAATACGTCGAATAAAGGTCAACGGGTATGACCATCGGCAAACCGACGCTTTTAAGTTAGATGCGTCGGCTATTGTAGCCAACCGACGGCTATATGGCCGACGGCCTATTAATGGATTCATGTAGTGTAAAGAGAAAATAAGATTATATTACACGTTGAGTGAACGTGGAGATTATAATTCAATCATCGGAGCATTTAAAATATTTTCTGCAGCAACTTTCTGAATTAATAAGTGTCACACGAGGATGGCCCCATGCTAAAAAAAAGATACAGGTTTGTGTAGGTATTTGCCGGAAGCCACAGGAAGGAAAGCACGGCCGCATGTTACAGGAGTGGTTGGGGGATCGGCATTCGGTAAATCGTTGGACCCGGCCTCCACTTTTCTTTTTTGTTTATTCTGCGGCATCCATTTTTTCTGCTGCGTACGGTTAAGTGGCAACCCAATCACAGGCGCGCTGAGCTGCCGTGGGCCACGGACGGTCGCCGGCGACGGCGAGCCCCCTCACACGCTTTACGATTCGCACGAGGGGATCCGGGTTAACCGGTACGGCCGCCGATGAGCAGCCACGCAGGCTCACGAGAGGCTCCCCCAAGCCCAATCCTTATCGTGAGCGAGCGGGGCTCCTGCCACGCGCCACGCAGCGCCATGTGCTGCGCCCTGGGAGATCACTGTGAAGCCCGAGTCTTGGTGGACCAGAGAGCTGCTGCCGCTGCAGCGCTGGGGCCCGGCAGAGATCGGTCCATCGTGCACCGAGCCGCCCGCGCGGGAACTTTTTATCGTGCAACAGAGGGAACAGGGGTGGTAAACTCTGAGGTGGTGTGCCACGAGCGACCGTACGAGAGCAGGAGAACTGATAATCTGCTGTGCTGACCCGCTTCTTGATGGAGTACCACACGAATAAATCTTTTCAAGGTTCATGAATTGATGATTTCTTTAAAAAATAGATCCATGCATGGATTCATGTTAAAGGAATACGAGGTGCTTGAACAAACAAGCAGCGAAGTTAAAGGGATTTTTTTTTCAATGTTTTACCCGTAACAACCTTGGCTTAAGCCAAACGTGTGTGTGTAGGGGGACCATTTAACTATGGCAACACATGGAATGCAATCTCTTATGGTGCAATCCTGCAATCAAGGCATCTCAACCATTAGATGTGCATCCAACGGTTGCTACCTTTGCACTTAACTCCTACTTTTTGCACTTAACCCCTTGACACCCGATAGAGGGAGTTAATTACAAAAGTGCAGCAACTGTTAGATGTACATTTAATGGTTGGAATAACTTGATTGCAAGATTGCATTCTAGATGTTGTCTTGCATTCTGGACCTTACTAATCCAACACGCGTCCTTCTTTGCCAACACGTACCTTTTCTCAATCTTGGTGTAGTTAAGCTCCTGACACCATTGTTTATATGGTTATGTCGCTAATATATTGTTAGCACATCGCTTTTGATATTAAGCCAATATGTTTTATGTGTGCTAGATTTTTACTAATCAATCAGCGGTGACCTTAATGTAGGCCACCAGCACGCATCTTAGGAGTCAGAGGCCGAGTTGCTACTACCTTCCCAATCATCATTAGGATGTCAACTATTCGTAATCGAATTCGATCCAGAGAAAAAAAAACGTCCCTGTTGTTGACACGGCCAGGTGTAAGGGACGCAGTGCACGTAGGGGAGGCTGCCGGCTCCCAACTCCCGTGCAGGGCTGTCGACTGACCAGGCCCCGCCTGCCCCAGGCCGGCCGTACGCTCACACCAGGCACGGGGCCCTCTCACGCGCGGCGCTCCTGGGCTCGTGGCCCCTTCCGGGCCCCGCGCCCCATACGCCGCGGTAGGCGGGGAACGTCCCCACCGCACCAGCGCGCGCACGTTCCCGTTGCGCTCGCGCCGGCCGTATCCGTCGCGGTCACGGCCTGTCGTCCACGCGCGGCCCCCCGTCGCGCTGCGACCGAACGGGAGCGCCGCTCCGTTCGGCGCAGTGGACGCCCGCCCGAGCCCGCGCGTCGTGGAGGATGGAGGAGTGCACGGGCAACGTGGGGGATGCGAAATGCAATTAGAGGTGAAAGTGGCGCGGGCCCCGCCGCCAGCCCGCTGGGCCGGCCTGCGCCGCGTCCGCGAGAAACGACCGACGAGTTCCCGCGAGAGTGACGCGGCGCCGCAAGGGCATCCGCGTCTGTCCGCCGGGCGCCGCGCGCGACCACGAACTCCCCGCATCCGGACCGCACCACGCCTGCGCGGCAAGCTCGAGCACCTCCAGCCCGCTGCAGGACTTGAGCAGGAACGGCTACGTGAATCGGTCGCTGTCGGAGAAGCTCGGAGGACCAGGGGCACCGGAGCATGTGGACGTACGCCTCAACCGTGTCCTCCAGCTGCCGCGCTGCCATAACAGGAGCTGCGCTCCGCCCGCGTCCTCCAGCTGCGCCGCCATAGCAGGAGCAACCGATTCGTTGGACGAGCGGGGTGGGTGAGATTTTTTCCGCGGCCTGGCAGAGAGCGAGGGAGACGAGATGAGAGATGACGTGGAGGCGGAGACGAACTAACGCGGCTACGCGGGCACCGCTTCGTGCCGCATTTTTGTAGCGGAAGAGGACGCGGACGCCGCTTCGTGCCGCGTAAATTTTGCGGCGTGTGCGGCAGCGGAGCGGTCCGCCGTAACCCGCGCCGCTTTCATCGTGAAATGCAATGATTCGGTGACGGCATCCGCCGCAACGGCCTGCGGACGAGGACGCGGGCGCATCCTATCCCGGCGGCCAGTCCAGCGTCACGATCACATGGGCAGGCACACGTACGTCCCGGCAACATGAACGGTGCCGCGACCGTTTCACCGGCGGCGCCACGTGTCCCGCCTGCATGGAGGGCGGGCGCCGCTAGCGTATACCAACCCGCCGGACCACCACCGGCGTCGTGGAGGACCCTTCTTCAAATTCGATCGCTAATCTCAAAGCTTTGGTAGGCTGGAGTAGATCATCGTTCTACTACCTCTGGTTTGCTTATGATTTTGGTCTGTGGATCAACATCGCATCTTATTAAGACCTCAGGCTGTCTACGCGCCTCGGCCTGGCTCTGTGCCAAGCTCAATTCGCGTTCGCTATCGGTAGAGCCTGGCTGGCTGGCTCTAGTAGAGTGGCCAGAGACCACACGCATCGATTGATCGCATGCATGACCAGCTACGAGTCCGGAACAGGGCTACTACAGGTCCAAACATTTTCAGTATCTGAGCGCCACACATTGCCTCTGCCCACCGACTATTTCCGTCACTGGGCGTTGCTCTGCTCACGCTACGAATGGTGCCTGTACAAGATCTCCATCAGATTCCATTTCGCAATCGCTTGCTGATTTTTTATACAAAAAATCATTTATTGTAAGTTATTACAAATTTCATTTTTATACGAAATCTGCCGATGCGTGATCGGTCACATCGCGACCGGACTTGAGGAAGGTGCGCCAGATATTTTTGGTCGCGGTGAGGGGGAGGGCTCCTGGCGACTCTCCCTGCAGTGGTCCTTGGGTGGGGAGCGGCTAGGCGGCGCTACCAAGGTTCGCTCATGACGGACACTAGCGGTGGGGTGAGCGAGGAAGAAATCAAGAAAATCAGACGGAGAGGTAAAAATAGAAGGTGCTATCGGTTTCCTACTGCAGCGTCAACAGTTCAAATCTTTTTTCGATTGCACTGCAACGTCAAAGAAAACGGAGAGAGTAATTGTCTTTAGATAATCAGGAGTCCATCTTATCTGATATGGAAGGCTCCTTGTAATAGCAAACTCCTATCCATCGCCATAAATATCGGCGTTCAGCCGCCGTAAACCCTGGTTGATGCTCGTGATGGAAAGAGCATGCACAGTACTGGAGTTCGGCACCTCAACTGTACAATGTTCATCGTCACTATCACTCTGCTGGTGCGCTGTCAGCGCCAACTTTTCCTTTCTTATGCCGAACTGAAAATGGCTACATAGGGTGTGTTTGGTTCGAGGGATATAGTGGGACGGGACGGGACGATCCCACTTTTCTGTTGTTTGGTTTGGAGACATGTGGGATGGAGTCATCCCTCAAAAGAGAATATTCCACCTAGATGCAGGATGGAACCATCCCACCGAAAACATGGGGACGAATCCGTCCCACCTTCGTGGAGACAGGCGCGCGGCCTTCCAGAAGTACTCATACTCACATATCCGTGTCCCATCCTTTCATTCAAACAAGAGACGGGATCATTCCGTCCCACACCATCCCACAAAAAAAACAAGAAACAGGGATCGTCCCATCCCTCTAGACAAACAGAAAATGAGACCATCCCATCACTAAAAACTGGGATGGATCCATCCCATCCCACTTTGACTCCCAACCAAACACATCCATAGTGTCGAAAGGCGCCCGAAAATCATAATAGCGAGATGTATGTATGGGCCCCCCACTCAAGTATAGGAAATAATAGTGCCATGGCTGTTTGGTTTTCCTGTACGAGGGTTCCACCACACCGATCAGTCGTCTTAAAGCTGCATTTATATTATTAGAGGATACCCCAGCTTTTTACAGGAACCGGGTCTCTCCACCGCATCTATTCTGATCAGTTTGGCAACCTATTTTCGATAAAGTTTTTATTATCTTATTCGCATTCGTTCCTTGCTTTGGAAAGGTTCTTCTTCTGCAGCTAGCCGTATCACAAGTACCGTGTTGCGGCTTCCATACCAGATGAAGTAAAAATGGAGGAACTTGATCTTTCGTGACTCTTTCCATGTGGCTTCGATCATCTGCCCTTCTCAGCTTCTCGTCCTGTTGGATTTTATGACGTTTGAGCCTTTTATGTCAATTTTTAGTATTTTATTCTCTCAATTTTCTGATACCTGCTCTAACTATTATTCCCTTTTGATTGGATCGATCCCTACCAGATGTAATAAAAAGAGTGAGACCCACAAAGCGGATGTCAAGATGATCAAAACTTCCACGATTCCTAAAATATAAATGTCCTCCTAACAGCTGCTAATATTATCTTTATAGAGATGATCAGGGATAAACAATGAAATGGTCCATTTGCGATTTGTAAACGAATGATACACCCACAATTTACGTACAATTGTTTTAGATTGAGAGTAGCAGGTATAATATATATATATATACATGATCTACCAATCAAGGATGATCATAAACATCGATCTTATCATTTAACGAGTTCCACACGTTTGGTTGTTAATTATAGGGCCAACTTTCGCTCGCGAGACACAAACTTCCGGTCTGATTTCAGACTTTTTTTCTTAAGAAGTCACAAATTTCTAAATACTACATATGGTCAACTCGTCTAAGGATTCTTGATTGAAAAGGAAACACCGGGAATTAATAACGAGCAGCCACCAGAGATGTACTGTATATTACTCCTTCCGTCTCTATGAACTTGTCGCTTTGTAGTTTATTTTTGAACTACAAAGAGACAAATTTATAGGGATGGAAGGAGTACGTACTTGCTTGTGCGGTGATGTCTTCGTCCGTGCTGGCGGCGATCATTTCGTTCCACCAACAGAAGCGATGACTTATGGTGTAGTCGCACTGCTGCAGAAAGATGTATCACTATTGCAGAATGGTGTACTTTGCATTAGGAGTAAGCATCACTTCTTTAATTCTACTCTACGGCTTTAAAGCATGATTAGTTGAGTAATTCGTCAGCACGAGGTTGCATGAAAGACCAATCCAGATATATGATGATTATTATTATCAAGCGCTGGCGTAATCACCCGCACAAGAAATCTCCTAAAGTATCTTCCAAGAGCAGCAAACCAGATCACGATTTCAACAGCTAGTATATCTGTATACGCATCAAAAGAAACGGGAAAAATTTATAAATCCGGAGACCAAAAGAACCCAGGGGCGCCGCGACGACGTCGATCGCAGATGAGGCGTCGATTCTGAAACAACTGTTTTCATGATTGATGCTAGCGTCAGAGCAAACTAACAGCTCCGATTAGATTAACAGGCTATGCTAATAGGGGGGGGGGTTTGTTTAGGCAGAGCAGAGCTCGTGTAGAGATAAAATGAAGCAAGAGGCTCGCATCAGGCTGGGTTACGGTTCAGCTGTTCAGGTTGACCGCCTCCAACCTGTCACCACTGCGCAAACACCACGCGCCTCGAAATCAGCCGGCCGGCCGGCCGGCTGCGTGATGCGTCGACATTTTATTGTTTACAGTGCAACTGGACGTGGAAACTTGTTAGTAACCTAACCGTCTCTGCACTGTTGCAGGGAATTGTCGGGAGGCGATCAGCGGCCGGTTCCACAGAAGTAGGTTAATTTGTGCTTCCATAAACGAATTACGAACATGAGAACCGGCACTTGCCCCTGTCCGATAAAAGAAACAGCAGTAGTATTGTACTCCAAATTTGTTCTCCTGGTTATAAGGTCGGTACAAAAAGTAATTTACTGCTCCGTATATGATAATTATTCATGGCACTTCAAGCAACGTATCTACATGAGGCTGCAACGTTTTAGTGAACAGTATTCAACTATTCCAAGGCATACAAGGGCAAGGATTAGGCGAAATGGTTAGACGTACCACGACCATAATTGATCTAGTTGCTTGGTAGATATTCCAGCAAAGACCAGGATCGATGCAAGCTAGGCACCAATTATGATGGCCTACGTTGTAAGCCGTGCCTATCCGCCAACACCAACCCTCATCTGATATCTGGGACTGGGACTACCCCATCCCCATTCTGAGCCGGGTCGGGCGGGGACCAAAACGTATTGTAGAGACCGCCAAACCAAACGCAGCCTTGCTTGAGTTGAAGCTACGATCCGGAACCACTGGTTTCGCACGAACATTGTGTTGCGGAATTCGCCGCCGCGGCCCTGATCGTAAACGTGGCGGCTACGTACGTCGCTCCACGGCAACGCGAGCGACTACCGGAACAAGTTGCGCGGGGAAAATGAGCGGCGAGTACGGTACGGCGACGCACGGAACGGCGCAAGTTCAAGGCACCTGTCAAACTCACGGTCGCCGCCGGATTCCCACTCACTCCCATCGCGCCTCCCCTCCTTCCTCCCTCAGTCCCTCGCGCGCGCGCGCGCCCACACGCATCGGTATCGGTCCGTCGCCGCAACGAAACCAGGTTTCGCTTTATCCGGATCGAGCTGGCTCTCCGGCTGGCTGCGGAGCAAAATATCGTGGAATCCACGGGTCCCGGAGCCGGGACGCCCACCACACGGGCCTCGCCTCGCGAAACGGAATCCAGGACAGCCAGCAGCAGCACCGGGACGGCCGGACCCGGTGACTGGGACGGGAACGTGCGCGGGGCCAGGAAAACGAACGGGGGCGCTGCGGTTGGGGGGGACGGGACGGGGTCCCGCGCCGGCCTAGACGGCCAATTGAAAACGCGGCACGTCGCTCTCCCTCTTCCGCACCATACGGCCGCTGCCTGCTGCAACCAGAGAAAAATCGTGGTGCCAGACCGCGTACAAATACGTATAATTTCACCGGCGCTTGGCTGCCGCACCCGTCGATGTGGACGGCTACTGGGTGCTTAGAATACTGGTGCGGCTGAGCTGGACCGCGAAGGAATCATGGTTTGTTTAGGTATTTCTTCCCTCACCCGTCGCCTTGCCTACCGCGTGATGGTGGCCTAATCTTGTTTTTCCTGTAACCGCATCGGCCGCGATGCCACTGTACTGTACTTGATCCGAACCGGCGGCGAGCGAGAGTGTGCTCGGGCTCGGCTCGGAAAAGATCCGACGAGCGACGAGGCCGCGTTAAGGAACGTCAAACGTGGGTACAATTCGTTAAGAGGCAGGGTCAGTGGAGTACGCAGAATTATTGTCCGCGTCGTGCCGTGCGAGCTCACCGGGCCTGATGTGCCCCACGGCCAGCTGCGGTGACGGTGTTGTTAATCATAAGCAAGCCGGTCACATGCGCTCCTCGAGGTTGGAGCCCCTGAAAATTTCTGGCATTTCCGGGCAACTTACTTAGCCCCTGGGGGCGGGGGGCCAAATCGCCTTTCCGAGAGAAACGGTGAGCTGAGGACCACTGCCCACTGTCATGCCCCACCCCAAGGCCTTTAGCGTATCTTGTCTGTGAGTTACGTTAGGCGTGATGTTTGGGTTGTGGGCCTCAGTGCCTTCTGTAGGGTTTCCACTAGTACCGGCTTTGCGACGCTATTACTCTGGTGGTGGTGCGTTTATAAACGGTACCGGGTGGTGGTGGGACAAACAACAGTGAAGATAGCAGAGCCCTAAATCATCTCCTCTCCCTTATCCTCTCCTATTTTCTATCCCAAAATCCACGATTTCCGCTTCCGTTCTTCCAAATTGATGCCGAAACTAAGCGAGCTCGTAACAACCTCCCACTTGTGCGGGTATTCAAATGCGCCTACTGTGTACAGTGATTTCGTTTACAATCGGCATGTTTCCAGGGCCGGATTAAACTGTGCGGCCAAGTTGCAGGCAGCGGCTACATGTGTACTATAGAAAAGTCTGTTGAGCCTAATTGTGTCGCATCCAACTTGCGGTTACAGAAGCGATGCTAATGCCAGTTTATTACTCTTCACGGGTGGACAACTCTGGCAGCCCGTGATGATTGCTTGGTTGGGCCGTTCCGAAATGCTACGTACTGTGTAACATAACATGACCCAAACTACTGTGGCCGGTTTCAACGCACTCGGCCTAATTGTAGCTGGACCGTCCTTTTATAACGAGGCCCATGCAGCTGTAGGTTGGAGCGATTTTTTCCTACGGTATCGACTTTCATCTTGAGCCCGTGGGCCTTAGCTGGCAGACCTGTGGGCCATATGGAGCAACCCAACGATGCAGTTGGAGTTCCATACCTTGCACGGTAAACACTATCCCGCGAGTCCACCTCGTCGCCAGAACAACCGCTTATTACGGTCATACGGGCGCGTTCTTCGGGAAGTTCCACTCAATCTCGACTTCGACTCCATGAAGCCTTTCTCCTCGCCCTCGCCGTATCCAACGGCACGGCGCGTCAGCCATGGCCGCGGACCCGCATCCCGCTCCCTTCACCGTGCTGGGAAACAACGTGGATGTGGATGAACTCACCGGTGAGCAAGGGCAAGGGTGGGGAGGACCGCCGCGCGTGTCGCTCAAGGGTCAGGCCAATGCAGGTGGATGCTAAAAATAGTGTATTTCTGGTATGGAATAAGTCTTCCACTCACCCGTCTATATTTGTCTACTTAACTCCCTGTCCTACCATTAACTACCTTAAACCGTCTAAATTATCCCTAAGACGGATTTAGAGATGATTTTGCATATGTGAGGTTACACGTGGACAGTGACATGGCGAAAAACAGTTAATAATACTTAAAATGATTCTATGCTCATAAGAGGACTATCATACTTACAAAAAAATATTGATCATATAAGTAAGAACAACTTAAAGATTTCTATAAACAAGAGAGTAAATAAGAATTTTTAGATGATGCTGTACGAGCGAAAGTAGATGAATGAGCGACTGTGATGCTTAAGAGTATGAAGATTGTTTATGGTGTCAAGTGTAAGAGAGAAAAATAAATAAATAAACGATGGATTGCGCTTTCTCGTTCGGAACGACTGATATTGAAAACACCAACGAGTTGGGGGTGACGTCAACAATGGCGATTATGCAATTTCTCCAGGAGTTGGGGGTAATCTACACTCGGGCTCACGAGAAGGTTGTAGAGGCCGTTGCACGGGCTCCACCCGGTGGACTTGGTCGGGCTTATGGGCTTTCGCGAGGGGCTCCTCGAGGTGTGGCGGCTCCGCGTGTTGCGGCCACGCCCAAGGCGAAGTTCCTCAGAGGTGGTGGTCAGGATAAGGTTGATCACCATCCGATTCACCGGGTAGGGTTTCTCAGCCCCCCTCCTCCTTCTACCTGCATTTCCCTCTTTGCTCCGCTGTCTAGGGCACTTCTGAAGTTTGACGCTGTCAGTACCCTCAAGATCGGGTACCCCCGCATACAAGAAGTTTCGGACCCGACCTCCCCGTCGAGGCAGACTCCGGAGCTACCACGCGTCCTCCGGCTCCGGGCCCTTGCTCCCACCAAAGAGGGCTCCGGAGCTGCCATGCGTCTTCCGACTCCGGGCCCTTGCTCCCAAGGAGGGCTCCGGAGCTGCCATGCGTCCTCCGACTTCGGGTCCTTGCTCCCACCAAGGAGGGCTCCGGAGCTGCCACACGTCCTCTAGCTCCGGACCCTTACTCCCACCGAGAGTTCCAGAGCTGCCACGTGTCCTGCAACATATCCTGCGCGGTAGGTTGCGAGAGTAAGTCATGTCCAGTCACACATTGAAGACACGCGCCTTCCCCAAGTGTATAGGTGCGGCGCACGCCTCTTGTCAGGTACTGTTGCGTCCAATCACATCACAGTGAAGGCGCCGCATGCCTACCCCACACCGCCAAGTGGGTAGCTTATATCGACAATACAGATGAGACATTTCCTGCCATCATCAACGACTACGCCTAGCCACTGGCGACCAACGCGGTAAGACAGCAAGTATTCAAGACGCGGTCAGAGGCAGCGTACGCAAGAAGCCTTAGATCTTTAGGATAAAATATCCTCGGGACCACCTGTCGGGCCCCAGGCCCCACTTGTAAGACATCTGGCCTTGTCTATAAAAGGATCGAACCGCCACCAATACAAAGACCATACTCAAAATCCCAAACACACACACACACACACGCATACACACTCACCAAGCAATACAATCCACCATGGAGTAGGGTGCTATGCTCCTTGCGGTCCGAACCACATAAAAACCACTGTCTCATACTCTTCCGCTAGAACACTAGTTTGAGGCCTAAGCTCCGTTGAACAAGAACCTCCGCGGACTACTCCTTAGCAGATCTGGGGGAAGTGTCGCATTAACACTTCGATATTTGGCGCGCTAGGTAGGGGCTTTTTCCCTAAAAAAAGTGGTAGCGCTTTCACAACCATGGGTTCATCAAGCTCGCGAGTAGTAGCAAGATCAAGCCACAAAAGGTCAGCCTGCTCCGGCACCACCTAGGGGACCTGTCGTCGATGTTTCGACAGCCACGATGGGTGATGCTGGAGCAGCCAGCTCCGGCACCACCTAGGGGGCCCGCTATCGACGTTCTTCTCTTTTGTCGGTACCCTACATACCGAATACCCCTTGGGATTGCAAAGATCACAAGAAAACTCCATCTACCAGATTTGAAGACCTCCGAAGGCCCTACATGTCAGGCATAACCGGACATGCTTCACCGACATGGTTAGTCTCAGGGCCGCCACGTGTATCATAAGACCGGAGCTATCACCCACACATGGGAAAGCTCCAGACTAGATATCAGTATGGCATCCCCAGACCTAACCCCAAACAGAGAGAAGCTCCGGTCCCGACACGTGTCCAACAGCACCGGACCTACCCGTCCACGACGGTAAGCTCCGGAGCTGCCACGTGGCCGACCGCCGGACCTTCAAGGAGCAATCAAAGACTCCATGACCCAATTAAGTTTCATTAATACCATATTAATGACACACGATCGGATGACCCTTAATGCTGGTAACAGTACTGTTAAGGCCCGTTAACAGGCTATTAAGGGTAATTAACCTCATTAATTGTGTATCAAGCATGTGTAACTGCCGGGATCACATGTCGGGACAGGCTAATAGTGTAACGACCAGTCCTTGTACTATAAAAGGACTGGTCGACGATACACAGGCAACGACTCCAGACCTAATCTGGACTCCCTAACCTAGGCAAGCTTCTTCTAGACTCACACGCTCAATACAACACCAACACACCCCGTGGAGTAGGGTATTATGCTCAGGCGGCCCGAACCACGTAAATCTCTGTGTCCACTTGTCATTCACCTTCTTGAATCTCTCCGCGCCCATTACCGAACTACAACTCCTCGATCTACCAACAGTAGTATCAGGAGATCTGCCGGATCCAAACACCGACAGTTGGCGCGCCAGGTAGGGGGGCTTCCGAGATTCCAAGGATGATGAACTCAGCTGCTGGATCATCCAACGACAATCCTGCTGTTCAACCTGCTAGGGGCAACCCCTCCAACATGCAGCAACCAGCGGGTGCCACAACTCCAGCAAGAGTCATGCCACCGCCACCATCGCCTACACCAGCAAATCAAGCTGGGCAGCGTGACGGAGCATCCGCATCGGTCACGGCGTCGGCGAATAACAACAACCCTGAACACGCGCTCCATGTAGCGCGTGCTCTCCTCCAACGCCCACCACCTCCGGGTGCATCTCAGGGTGCAATGGAGCAATGGAGGGTTGACATGGAACATCTGGTTGCAGCAGCGGCCGACCGCATCAGCAACCAAGGTCCTCCCCCCTCGGGGCAGGCCCATCGCAGCGCCAGACTTCGTCGGGCAGACTTGGTCCGCACGCTTCCCAAAATAGGAGGCGTGTTGCGTCTCAAAAAGTGACGTCGCTGCCTTTCGGGGCGCGACACACTCATACAGTAACCAGACTTTCAACTCACGACCTCCGGGCGGAGCTTGATCGCCGTTACCGTCAACAGGACAGCCGTGTCCATATCGAGCGTGCTCATGAGAGGCGAGAAGCTCGAGACAGTCCTGCTCTCGAGGGAGTAGGAGGAGGCTGTTCTGCTCTGGCCATGCACCTACGCATGGTCATATGGCCACAAAAGTTCCGGCCTCACCTGCCGGAGAAATTTGACGGGACCGTTAATCCCGCTGAGTTTCCCCAAATTTACTCCACCGCAATTCTTGCGGCCGGAGGTAACGAGGCCGTAATGGCCAACTACTTCCCAGTGGCCTTGACTGGGACCGCCAGGTCCTGGTTCATGAGCCTTCCTCACAACTCCATCAATAGTTGGGAGGAATTGTGCCAGCAGTTCACCGCCAATTTCGGGAGTTCATACACCTGACCAGGCACTGAACTAGACCTTTTTGCTATCGTGCAGAAGGGGGGAGAATCCGTGCGCTCATTCATCCAAAGGTTCTCCCAGGTACAAAATACTATTCCTTCTATCTCCAGCGCCTCTGTTATTGTGGCATTTAGACAGGGCGTACGAGATAAGAAGATGCTGGAGAAGCTGGTGATCAAGGAGATCACCAGCGTCACGAAGCTCTTCAGCTTGGCAGACAAGTGTGCCAAATCTGCAGAGGGCTGTGAAATGCACTCCAAACCACCTTCGGAGGATGGTAAAAAATCCTCCAAAGGCAAAGCCACTACCTCCGGGAGTGGCAAAAAGAAGAAAAAGTCCAACGGCAAGAAGAAGTCGTTGCCCGGTACATCTACTGCTGCAGATGCTGCAGCTCCGGGTGGCTGGGGGCCACGTACCGAGAAACGACCTCGGCCGTCCTCTAAAGACAGTGGCAACTCCAAAGTGTGGTGTCCTATTCACAAGTCGAACAACCACACCTTGGAAGACTGCCGAGAGGTCCAAAACCTTGCCGAGCGCTACAACAAGCACCGGGAGGAAGTTCATTTCCGTTGAGGGAAGGAAAACATAAAGTCGATGAAGCTCCGGCTGAAGAGGAGTTAGGCTTTCAGGACCCTAAAAAGGTCCTGAAGGCTGTTTACACCTCCGTCGACGACGACTCCGACGTCTTAGACAATGAGCGTCGGAAGACCATGAACACCATCTTTGGTGGTTCATGGGACATTACCTCCCGTCGTGTCCTCAAGACAATGCGGCGGGACATGGCCTCAGTAGCTCCTACAGCCAGGGCGGAGCCTCATCGATAGTGGATGGACACTGCCATCACTTTTGATGCTTTGGACTGCCCTTAGAACATGATCGGAGCTGGTCAACTACCTTTGATGGTATCTCCGACCATCAATAACATTCAATTACACCATGTAATGGTGGACGGAGGTTCGGGGCTGAACCTCATAAGCTTCAAAGCTTTCGTCAAGCTTCAGCTCTGACCTTCGGACCTTCGCCCCTCCCGACCTTTCTCCGGAGTAGGTCCGGGGGCCATAACCCCACTCGGTGCCATTACTCTCCCCGTGACCTTCGGGACTCGGGAGAATTATCGCACGGAGAAGTTGGTCTTTGACGTCGCTCAGATCAACTTACCTCTCAACGCCATTTTGGGCAGACCAACCTTATACAAGATCATGGTTGCTGCTCATTATGGCTATCTGGTGTTGAAGATGCCAACACCAGCTGGTGTTCTCCGGATCCGCGGAGACCGCACTGCCGGAGTGACTGCTCTGGAAGAACTTCACGTGCTTGCTACAGCACAAGAGGAAGAATCTAGGTAGGAGCAAGCTCCGAAACCCTCGAGCATTCATCAACGAGGCTCAACCTCCGCACCTCGCGCGCAACCAAGTGGCGACACCGACATTCCCATCAAAGTTGTCCAAATCGGTTCCGATGCCGCTCAGACCACCAGTATATCGGGAGGTCTGAATGACAAATAGGAAATCGCGCTCATCACTTTCCTTCGGGCTAATGTCGATGTGTTTGCCTGACAACCGTCACAAATGCCTGGGATCCCTAGGGAAGTGATCGAGCATAATCTGAAGATCTATCCTGACGCCCGGCCTGTACACCTGAAGCCTCAGAAGCAATCAATAGAGCGACAAAACTTCATACGACAAGAAGTGAAGAAGTTGCTTGAAGCTGGATTCATCCGAGAAGTCTTCCACCCAAAATGGCCGGCAAACCCATTCGTTGTACCCAAGGCCGGCGGGAAGCTTCGGATGTGTATCAACTACACAACACTGAATAAGGCATGCCCAAAAGATCCATTCCCACTACCTGGAATAGACCAGATAGTGGATTCCACCTCCGGGTGTGAATTACTGTGTTTCATAGACGCATATTTTGGGTACCATCAAATCAGAATGTCTAGGGAAGATGAAGAACATAATTCTTTTATCACAGTAGATGGATTGTACTGCTATACTGCCATGCCATTTGGTCTTAAGAATGCAGCTTCAACATTTGTACGAGTTATGTACAAAACATTTGGAGAGCTCATCAGAGACGTAGTGGAAGTGTATGTTGATGACATCGTCGTCAAAATCAAGGACAAGGAGTCACTTCTTGACACCTTGCAAGCTGTCTTTGACAAGCTGCGGGTCACCCGCACAAAGCTGAACTCAAACAAGTGTGTCTTCAGGGTTAGCTCCAGAAAGCTTCTTGGTTTCCTGGTAAACCACCAGGGCATAGAGGCAAATCCGGCGAAGATTAAAGCCATTGAGGATATACGGCCACCAGCCCGCATCAAGGACGTCCAGAAACTGACTGGATGTCTAGCCGCCCACAGTCGGTTCATCTCAAGACAGGCGGAACGGTCGCTACCCTTCTTCAAGCTATTGAGGAAGTCCGGACCATTCCAATGGCCTGAAGAAGCAGAAAAGGCGTTCCAGGAGCTAAAGCTGCTCCTCACCACTCTACCAACCTTCGTAGCTCCAAACCCTGGTGAAACTTTACTGCTTTACATTTCGGCAACTGACGAAGTTGTCAGCATGGTCCTGGTTGCGGAGAGACCAGAACCCTCACAAGCTCAGGAATCTAGACCCCTCCGGGAGGGTCAGGAGGTTCCTGAAGGCGAGTCTGGGTCCCAGCCCCCAGACTTGGATCTACAAGGAGTTACTCTTGTCGAACAAGAGGATTCGGACCCCTCCAGGAGGGTCCGGGTCACTCCAAAAGAAGCTCCGGGTTCCTTCAGCAAGGACCCGAAGGTCCCCGAAGCAGGTCTGGACCCCTCCAGGAGGGTCCAGGTCGATGTGGAGGAAGCTACGGGCCCCTCTGGGAGGGTCTGGACAGTCCAGCGCCCAGTGTATTTCATCAGCGAAGTACTACATGATGCCAAGACTCGATACCTAGAGGTGCACAAGCTGCTCTACGCAGTTCTCATCGCCTCCAGGAAGCTTCACCATTACTTCCAAGCTCACAAGATCTCAGTGGTGACTTTTTATCCACTGCGTGCGATCTTGCATAATCCCAACTCTACTGGGAATATTGCAAAGTGGGCAGCAGAATTGGCCGAATTTGATCTTGAATTCGTTCCAAGACAAGCTATCAAGAGTCAAGCACTGGTGGACTTTGTGGCGGAATGGACCCCCTCTCCATCAAACCCTGGGGGCCCTAGTGAGCAGAAGCCGAAACTCAAGGCTTCGGTCTTCACCGAGCCTCACTGGACCCTCTACTTCGACGGCTCCATACAAAAACAGGGGGCCGGAGCTGGAGTCCTTCTCCTCGCTCCAACCGGGGAGAAGGTAAAATACATGGTCCACCTTGACTTCAAGGCGACCAACAACATGGCAGAGTATGAAGCACTCATTTACAGATTAAAGGTGGCACTATCATATGGTGTAAAGCAGCTGTTGGTCAAGGGAGATTCACAGCTCATCATTAAATAGGTGAAGGGTGAATGCTCCTGTAACAATCCTCAACTATCCGCTGATCTCCTTGAAGTCCAAAGGCTTCAGAAGGACTTCGAAGTCCTGGACCTCCACCATGTACAGCATGTCCATAACACTAAAGCTGACGAACTCTCGACGAAAGTGTCAACCCGAGCTCCGGCTCCTGACGAAATCTTCGTTCGGAGGTTGTCGAAACCCACAGCCTGCCGAATTGAGCGAAGGGGGCGAGACCAGCATCCCGAAGCTAGCGGTCCCGATGGCCCTGTTATTATGGCAGCCATCAAGGGTCGTAGGTGCTGCCGGAAGCTCTGAGCAACCCAACACGCAAGACTCAAATGCTCAAGCTAGCTCCGATGCATGGATCTCGGAGATCCGGAGCTACTTGAAAGACAATATCCTTCCTGACGATGATGTATCCGCTGACCGGATAGTCAGATTGGCTAAAAGATACACGCTAGTAGAAGGAGATCTCTACCGGCGCGGTGCCAACGGCGTCCTAATGCGGTGCATCACAAGGGAAGAAGGCTGTGAGCTCCTCACAGAAATCCATGGAGGCGAGTTTGGGAACCACACGTCTTCCCGCATGCTAGTCGATAAAGCCTTCCGGCATGGCTTTTACTGGCCTACAGCGCTCCAGGATGCAACTGAGCTGGTGAAGAAATGTGAAGCATGCCAGTTTCATGCGAAACAAATTCACACACCATCTCAACATCTACAAATGATATCTCCTACATGGCCTTTTGCTGTGTTGGGGATGGACATCTTGGGACCTTTCCCAAGAGCCGTCGGAGGTTACAAGTTCCTGTATGTTGCCATTGACAAATTCACCAAATGGCCGGAAGCAACTCTAGTTGTGACGATAAACAAGCATTCAACCATCAACTTCTTGCAGTCTATCGTATGCAGATTTGGGGTCCCAAACAAAATCATAACAGATAATGGGACCCAATTCACAAGCTCTGCTTTCCAAGCATACTGCGAAGACCTCGGCATCCAAGTCAGCTATGCTTCCGTAGCTCACCTGGCAAGCAATGGCCAAGTCAAGAGAGAAAATGCAAAAATCCTGAAAGGGCTCAAGACACACACTTATGAGCGCCTGAAAAAACATGGAGCCAACTGGATCAAAGAGCTTCCGCCCACTCTATGGGCCAACAGGACAACTCCAAACCGGTCAACTGGAGAGACACCCTTCTTTCTGGTGTACGGAGCTGAAGCAGTCCTTCCTCCGGAAATCACCTTGGGGTCGCTCCGGGTCCGGACCTTCGACGAAGCCACGCAGGACCAGCTCTGGCATGAAGACCTTGACCTCCTTGAAGAGGGAAGGTGCCGAGCAGCTGTTCGGAATGCCCGATACCGCCAAGCTCTTCGGCGCTATGACCAACGGAATGTTCACAGCTGACAGCTTGAGGAAGGCGACCTGGTGCTACGGATAATACATTCCAGAGAAGGCTTAAACAAACTCTCCCCCAGCTGGGAGGGACCCTTCCGAGTGGTCAAAGTATCCCGTCCCGGATGCGTTCGCTTGGCAACCGAGGATGGGACACCTCTCCCAAATCCTTGGAACATTGAGCACCTCCGCAAGTTCTACGCTTAATATCACGGAGGTGAGTCTGTAATTACATGTGATGTATGTTATAGAGTCATTGTACAAAGTCGGGTAGCTCCTCCGGGAGGACGGCCGGACCTACCGCGTTAGGTCCGCAACATCCATGCAACACTTGTCACAGTATGAGAACAAAAAGTGTAGCTAGCTACCTTGGGTCAAATGAGAAACGAAACACACTTAGCCTGGTTCCGTACCCTAAGAGTGTACCTGTTTCCCCTGTACCCCGAACCTATAATGAAAGACATCATTGTGTGAAAACAGACTCCACATGTATTTACTTTGTACAGGCTCAATATTTTTTATTTTTCTCTTTCTTGTCTATAACAAAGTTGTGCAGTTCTTAAGAAACTTTAGCTCGACCAGTTCATGTACAATTCGAGTTGCATTGTCTATTCTTCCGGGTCCAAACATTGTTGATGGTCTACTCGTCTGAATGCCGCCAAGACAATCTAGGGCCGGAGTGTGCTATCAACTTAGCTTGGTCATGCACCCTAAGTACACCACTCTACCTACACCCCGACAGGCCGAAGTAAGGCGAGTCCAGAAACGATCGGACCTGAAGGAAACAATACAGCGCTCTTGATTATATTTAAAATTGTGTTCGACCTAAAACTTTCTCGCGAATAGTAAGCCGCAATGAAGTTATAGATAGGAAATGGATTTTACTGTTTTTCTTGACTTCAGTGTGCAGGAAAAATAAATATTTCATGATGATGGTAAATAAAGCCGGAGCTACAAAACTCCGACATCCTCTAGGCGGCTTGTGGTCGATGTTCAAACATTGACATCGAGCGTCGCTGGAGTTACTCAGCTCTGATAAAGCTAGGGGGCAAGCCGTCAACGTGAAGAAAAGATGGTGGAAAGACTCTATAGTGGAGTCTGCCGTTGACACACCATGTGTTGACAGAGGTTACTGCCGGAGCTACTAAGCTCCGACACCCCAGAGGGCTAACCGTTGATGCTTTACGCGTTGAGGGAGACCATGCCGGAGCTACTAAGCTCCGATGATGGTCAATGCCGAAGCCACTAAGCTCTGACAACCTCAGGAGGCCGACACTATCGAAGACTTCGAACCTACATTCTACAAGTTCGAAGCACGCAAGTCTTCAACAACTGTTACATCCTCTTGGTACATGTTCACAATAAAATTGTGTACATCTATCAGGGGGCCAAGTGAGACAAAGGTGTTGAAGACAAAAAATGAAATTCACAAAAATTTTTGGATTTCATTCATCTAGAGACAAGAGATTACAAAATTGGAGAAGAAGAAGAGAGAATACAAGTGGGAGCTACAAAGAGATGGTCCTAGACCCTATGGAAGAACTGGGCGACCTTCTGGGCAACCTCTGACACGCTGGCTCGGGCGGCTTCACCCTCTCCTTCGATGGGGCCTTCAAGCACCGGGTCCAGAGGGAATTGAGGGTACCGACTGGTGTAGCACATCAGCACGAACTCTGTGACGTTCTTCGCTAGGGACTGTCCCTCAGTTTCCAGCTGGTCCGCGATGACATCGCCCATATTGGTGAGCTTGTTACCTGCTGAACTCAGCGCCTCCAACGCCTGTTCCATCTCCGGCTCCGGATCATCCAGACGCACGGGACTAAAGCCCATTGGTGTCAGTGCGTCGTTGGCTTTGCCCAGGAAGTCCCAAACTTGTTGGGACTCTGCAGCCCTTGTGCTTCGCATCTCCTCCAAGGATATTTTGGCCGCCGCAAGCTCTGAGTTCTCCCGAGTAAGACGCTCCACCTCTTTGGCATTCTGCTGAATCTTTTCAGCAACCGGCCTTTCGAGTTTACTGAGCTCTTCCTCCCGGAGGTGGATCTCGTTCCGGTGGTTGAACATATCCTTCTCTCGGCCCCACACTTTCTTCTCCCTGGCGGCGACGGCATTCTCCTGCTTGTAGAGATCTTGCCCTCGCTCCGAGACCTTCTTCTCGTCTTCCTCGCAACGCTCCTCCAATTTCTTGGTGCGCTCTTCGAGGCTCTTGTCAGCCAGAGCTGTCTTTTGGACAAGCTCTTCCTCCCTCTTCATGAGGTCATCCCGCAGCTCCAGGAGTTTTTGTTCTTAATCTTTGAGCTTTCTCTCCCGCACCTCAAGATCCTCCTGGCGCTTGACGAGACTAGCGTGGATGGCGGCGAGCCTCTCCTGGTGATCATCCATTGCGCTATTAGCAGCTTTGGCCTGCTCGTAGATGGCCCGGGACTGGTTGTCGAGGGATCGCGTCATGCTTTCCCTCTCATCTAGCAGCTTACCCCAGTATTCCAGGCGGACCTTCTCCCTTTGCACCCACTCCTTGTCGTCAGCCAGCCTCGACTGCGCCAGCTTGGTCTCGAAATGGAGCCGATTGCGCCACCTCCTAAGGGTTTGGCGCTCCTCCTCGAAGGCCTTGCTGTCGTGGTAGAAAGCCAGCTGGACCTGGCGAAGACTGGAGCAGGCATTGTCAATAGACAGCGATAGGGGGATCAGGTCCGGACCTGCCGGGGTCCTCTCCGCTGGATCCAGTGGATCTTCAGTGACAAAAATTGGGTCCCACTCTACAAGAGCGGTCCCTTGAGCTTCCAAGGCATTAGGGCCGTCCTCTGGGATAGCCTCAGTTGCCACCGAGGAAGTTCCTGCAGCAGAAGTTCCGACCTCCGGAATTGACCCCGAAGGTCCCGCCGCCAGGTCATCAACAACTGGCCCCTTAGGCGGGGGCCGACAGCTTCATCTTGGCACCCTGGCTCAGCAGCGGGCACCTCTGGGATCACCACTTCCAGAGCAGGTGTTGAAGGTTCGGTCGGAGCAGAAGCTACTTCCGGCTCCAACGCAAGCGCCTCCTCCGCCGCTGGCTCAGGTGCTGGAGCTTCGACCATCATGGGTGATAAGAAAAAGGATGAGTCCCAATCTTCCGAAAGGTAATGGATAGGTCAATTGATGTGGAGATCTCGACGTTGATGATCTGAGGCTCTCGAGTAGAACACGAACAGCCCCTGCAATCACTACACCACCGCTCCGTTGGTTATCAACCGTGCTTCACACGATTGACCTCGCCAAGAAGGCTAATCCCTGCAAGTGCAACTGAGAACACAAGCAAAAACGTAGAAGACACGATCTGAAATCGCGAAGTTGGGGTTTCACAAATTGTAGAACAGCGATATTATTAATCTAAGCAAAACCCAATTGTTCATGGCGGCTACTATGGAGTATATATAGGTGGGAGGACGTCAAAGGGGGTGTTGGGGTCGTGACCTAACCCTAAGACACGAAAATAAGAGGTGTAGACTTGATACAAGGCCCAATGACCCAATACAGTGGCGCAACACCCTGACAGATTCTGAACCCAATTTTGTTTCGACGATTTCCGCCGACTCCGAAGGAATTTTGACATGGGACCAGAGCCATTGGAAATCTTATCCTCTCCCCTCTCCGTGCATATGTAGAACGTCCAAAACGGAGTTCGTATGCGTCCTAGGCTTCCACTTTAGTGCGTACTGCTCCTGGACTCCGAGTTGGACACGATTTTGAGTTTGGCTCGGTTTCCATCTTATTTGAACGAATTCTCTGGTCCTCCACATCCCTAATACTTCCTCCAACTACTCCTTGAACCTCTCCATAGACCCTAATCACAATTAAATCATTAGGTAGCAATCATGCTCAAAAACATATAAGGAAACATATAAGAACGAGCTTACCTCTGAAATTAATTATTGTGTGTGAACTCTATTGATTGCATCTTGTATGTTCAATGGAGTTTTGTTTGTATCTATAGAAGTGATGTCCTCATCATCCTCCCCTTCTTGAATTGGAGTCGTCCTCGACTCAAGTTCATCTCCTCTCATGTGTTGGTCCAAATGTGTAACGCCATCAAAGCTTCTTGTTTGCATGAATGGAGGAGGCCAAGGTGGTGGACGTCATAGTGCGCCATCTTGATCTTGTCCATCAAATAATAGTGCACATTCACTTGAGCCAGGATCCCAAATAAATAAACGTTGTGTCATGTTTGTAGGTGCAATAATAATGTGCATGATCTCATCATTCCCCCCTTCTTTATGACAAGCCGCCCTCGGCTTGCTCGTATGTCCTGCAAAGAGGCTTGATTTGTGGGTAGAATGAGCGTTGTCCATATTGCAGAACCACAGCGAACAATGCTCCTCTATTAAATGTTGTCCGTGCTGTAAGAAAAAAATACTAGAAAATCTTGACAAAGAATTATTAGTGTTAGTGCAACCATTCATTTCACCATGTTGTTGCAACACAAAAGGAGTTTTCGCATTTGAACATATGTAAACTTTATGCACCATAAACATACCACTATGTTCATATTTGCCTATAGCATGAAAAATATTTCTATTTAACAAAGGCAATTCAGATTGGGAAAATATCCTCTTCTCTATGATATCTAGATCACAAAGCATGTCAAATTCAATATAACCCAAAGTATTTAGAGAAGACAACAATTTGAGCTCATCCCTTTCACATGTAATTGGGATCAAATGCTTAATTTCAGCACAAGGGAGTGATAAAGTATCAAATTCATTTGATTGTTCTAGCATAGGTACAATATAATTATCACACAACTCTTTCTTAGCGCAACGATCAGCAGGAAAATAAACATGTGACAATGGTGTATAAATAAACGATTCTAATAGTTGCTCCTCGAAAATAGCATGATTGGTGGAAAAATTCAGAACATCCAAAAACTTCTCACCTTCAACAAGTGTGTTGTGATATTCGTTCCCTTTATTCTCATTTTCAGCAGTGATTTCGAGTGCATTATGAGTTGATCCATCTAAAATTTTACAAGTGTTGTCAAAAGCCTCGTTCTCTTTTGCATTATCTATATTATTTTCTATATTGTCCTGCAAAATGTTAGCCACAAAAGGAGGTACAACGAGAAATTTCTCTACAAATTGATGCACTTCATCTTTGCAATTAGATACATTCATAAAAGTTTCTCGCATACAAATTTTCATATCCTTGCACGTTCGAGGTTTTTCTAAATCATTTAAATTGTTCCACGAAGTTAATGCACAATCTACTAATGCACTTGCAACATTTCTAATATTTCTCCTTTCACACATATGGCATTGTCCAAAAATTTTATCCAACTCTATTTCCCAAGCAATATATTCATCGTAACCAAAACCATCATAAGAAGGAAGAGATGGGAGAATGTAATTACTTCTGGTGGAAGGTGTTGTAAATGTGGTCTGAATGTCATGTGAATCCTTAGTTGATGTTTGATTTTTAGTGAGCAACTCCATCGTTGTCTTCATCATGTCAATCATGTCAGCATAGAATGCACGATTCTTGCTTTTACCTGACATTGTTAGTAGCAAACAAAAGACAACAAAAATATATTATCTCTACCAAATACAAAGGATAATGTAAAAGTGGAAGTGGAATCACACACTCTCAAGCATCTTACCACACTCTTACAAGTGTTCTTACCGACACTGCAGGTGGCAAATGGTGGATGGTATGAAGAAACCAATGAAGCGTGGGATGATTGCAAAGGTGTATCGATTCCGCTCAAGAGTAAGGTATAGCTTGAATGACAATTATATGTAGCAAGGATTAGCAACAATGCAATCAGATAGTAAAGTTGAATAAGTGTTCAAAGTATTTGTCGAAGTTGTTGGCCTAAATGTGTTCCTAGTAGTTCAAGCTAGCATGACATGAGACAAAACTAGATGACACAAAGAATGCAAGCACTTCTGTTTTTTTGTTGTTTTTTTCCTCTTTTTTTTGTGCGCCTTTTTTTTTCTTGTTTTGCACTTGCATTTTTCTTTTTTTCTTCCTTTTTTTTTTCAGAATGTGCTGTAAGGGAAGAACACAATGAAAATCAATCCAAGATATCTTGTGTGTCTGTCGCAGATTTTCTGATCAATCTTCCAAGGACAAATAGGCACACTTATAGGCTCTAAATTGGAAAACTTAGAACAGCGGGATTGTAGATATATCTCTCCTCTTTAATTTCAATATATGTAAGACCTATTTTGGAAAATAAGAATAGGATATACTGCCCCCGAAATACAGACTGTTCAGAATTTTTAGGTCAATAACAGATTCGGATCTAATGCAATTTCGACATCAATAACTATATTTTCTGGGAAAATGATGAATTAGAAAGTTATAGAGAACTTCTTAATATTTCCATAAAGTATAAGAACACCAAAATCCGAGTTCGTATGAGCGAGATATGATGAAAACACCAAACTGAACAGAGGTAAATCTAATCTGGACGTGATGACGTGATTCAAAAGGATGAATCACACAATGCAAAACTCAAACTAAGACCAAAAACACTTTCTAAACCAGCAATATGACTCAACAACGGACACAAACTCAACAAAATCAAACTGAAAACAAAAGTTGCAAAGGCTCAATGGTGGTTTGGACAAAGTAATGAACAGATCTACTAAAATACAAATTTTTTTGTGCCTTTTTTGTGGACTCTAGGTATGAATAACAAAACTAATGTAATAGATAGATGAATTACCTAACGAGCAACCTAGAAATCTGATACCAATTGATAGGAAAATTGGTCCCGATCTTCTGGAAGGTAATGGATAGGTCGGTTGATGTGGAGATCTCGACGTTGATGATCCGAGGCTCTCGAGTAGAACACGAACAACCCCTGCAATCACTACGCCACCGCTCCGTTGGTTATCAACCGTGCTTCACACGATTGACCTCGCCAAGAAGGCTAATCCCTGCAAGTACAACCGATAACACAAGCAAGAACGTAGAAGACACGATCTGAAATCACGAAGTTAGGGTTTCACAAACTGTAGAACAACAATATTATTAATCTAAGCAAAACCCAATTGTTCATGGCAGCTACTATGGAGTATATGTCAAAGGTCGTAAATGACACTTCCCCCGGACCTGCTTAGAGAGCAGCCCGCAGAGGTTCTTTGGATTCACGAGGGCTAGTCCCAGGAGATCGAACACAGCAGGATGATGAACACAGGGGATTTACGAGGTTCGGGCCGCCGGAGCGTAATACCCTACGTCCACGGGAGTGTTTGTGTATTGCCTTGCTTGAGCGTGTAAGAGCCTTGGTCTAATCTTTCGTCCTTTTCGAAGGTCGTCTGCCGAGTTCTTTTATAGTTCAAGGACTCTGCAGTCACAAGGTGGGCCCCAGTACCCGACAGGTGGTCCTGGGGAGAGCCAAATCCTATACAAGATCTAGGAGTAATTTCTATCTACTTCCCTTTGTCAGGGATGTCAATGCGCCTTCCGCCGCGTCGTGCGCCAGGGCTACACATAGTTGGTGATGATGGCCGTGCATGTCCCATCCGTCTTGTCCTCGCGGCCCATTCGCCCGTCTTGCGGCGTGGGTCTGTACCGGCTACTCAGACAAGACAGGACACTGGAGCCTTGACTTTCGCATGCGCGACTCGGCTTGCCTGGGGAAGGCGCGCGTACTTAATGCCTGTCTAAGCAGCGCACGCGTTCCTTTACTGCGGCCTCCTACCACACTGAGTTGGCCGTCCGCCACGTGGTTGCGCCGGAGCCTGCCTCAGCGGGAAGCAAGGAACTTGACGGAACAGGCTACGTGGCGCATTCGGAGCCCACCCCTATGGAGGGGTGGAGGCTCAGCCCTGCAGGCCACGTGGTAGGTCCAGTGCCTTTCCCTGCGAGGATGTGGGCTTGGCCCTGAGGTCCCGATTGGCCACGTGGCGGCTCCGGAGCCCGCCTCACCGGGGAGGCGTGGGTCCAGTTCTGCCGGCCACGTGGCAGCTTGGGAGCCTCCCCTGACGGAGAGGTATGATTTGGTCCTTCCCCCCTCAACGTGGCAGCCTCGGATTCGGCCTCCTAGGTAGAGGCGGAGCCCTTAGCGGTTTTCTCCTGTGCGCGGGGGTACCCGGTCTACAGGGTACCGACTGTGGCCCCCGAGCCCACCTCGGGAGAGTCGTCGATACCGTAGGTGGGGTCTTCTTCCTTTTCCTCCCGCGCAAATCCTCCGGTTCCACTTCGAGGCAGTTCCCCAGGCGACACGCCCCTGCCGTTGAGGCGACGTGTCCCCTTCCGGTAAGTGAAGGTGCTGAACAGGCGCCGCGCGACGTGACTCCTGCCTTCAATTGTGCTTTATCTGCGGTGGTTCCCAAGGTGGCTCCTGCACTTCCGCTGCTTTTGCCCTTTCGGAAACCGCCGAGTTACCTCCCGCATAGCTAGCTGCCCGGCTCGCCTTCTTTGTCGAGCGACCCGGGCCCTCATGTCATTGCCTATACGGGTTCATTGCTCTTCTACTGAGGCTGCGACGATCCACACTTTTGCGCCTGTTGGCCTACAGGGGTGCATAAAAAGAGAACTTTCCCCCTGAGGGTGAAAGTTGCCTAGAGGGGGGGGGGTGAATAGGCTAATCGACCTGCAAATGACTTAATAAAACGAGATTAAATCACAGGGGGCGGACTAGTCCGGTCTGGGGGCGGACTAGTCCGGTCAGCCTGCGTGAAGAACCCTAAAAAGTGTTTCTAGCAAGTTTTAAGGGGATTTTCTCGAGGCTACAGGTGAGGATATGTTTATGTGAAGTTTAGCAACTACCAACACAAGAGAGTCAAGTTTCAACAAGATTATGGCAATGTGAAGCACGAAACAAAACTAGCAACCCTAGAACGAAATAATCGATAAAAGAAGTGCGAAGAACACGAAGGCACAAAGATTTTGTCCCAATGTTCAATTCCACACAAGGAATCTACGTCCTCGTTGAGGAGTCCACAAAGGACCGGGTTCAACAACCCTTCCCTCACCAAGTTTACCGCACGGGCCCAACTTGGTTCTACACTATCACAAAGGGTGAATACAAGATTCGTTGGGGCTTCTCACAATCTGAGGCTCCCACACCACAAAGGCGATCAACACCACGAAACACACTCAACACACAGGTCACAACGACTCAATGAGTGCAAGAGATCAAACCGGGAGCACAAGCACGGTGTTCTTCCTCTTCTCCACCTCACTAAACCCTAATCCACTCAAGAATTAGTTTTAGAGGGAAAGTAGGCAAGAAAGAGGCTTAAGAATGCTCCAAGTTGGCTGTGGCGGCGCTAGGGTTCTTGTCCTTTTTGAAATGAGGTCGGGGGTCCCCTTTTTATAGGGGTCCCGAGCCCAAACTGCTGACTTCAGCAAAAGGGCGGACTAGTCCGGCCTACGGGGACCACTGACCTTTGTCAGGTCCCGACAACTGTCGCGGCGATCGTCACGCTACCCGCCAAACTTCAAATTCAAACGGTCACATGGACCACAGACTAGTCCGCCCAACAGCGGACTAGTCCGTTCTCACACAAAACCTTTTGTTCTGTGGAGAAACGGACTAGTCTGGAGGTGCGGACTAGTCCGGCCACCCAGGCGGACTAGTCCGTCCTCCAGGACTTAGTCGCAAACCTCTCTGCACTCAGCACCACGGACTAGTCCGGCCCACGGACGGACTAGTCCGATCTCACAGAGGACCTTTTGGTCCGCCCCAAAACGGACAAGTCCGCTCTCTAGGACTTAGTCTCGAAACTCCACCCTAAGTGGTACCACGGACTAGTCCGTCCCACTACGGACTAGTCCGAAGTCACACAGGACCTTCTGGTCTGTGTGAAAACGGACTAGTCTAGCCAGGAGCGGACTAGTCCGGCCACCCAGGCGGACTAGTCCGGCCTTCCTGCCAGACTACTCTAACTTCAACTCTAAATGGGGTTTCTACCTAAACCACCACTCTTGAGCTCCTACTTTGATCTCTTTGCACTTTACGCACACACCCTCCTATTTCTACAGCTAGTCTAACTCAACATGCTAGAAACCCTAGTTTCTACGCTTCGAGTCGACTCCGTTTCCTTCCTTTTCCTTTTTGAGGGTTTGCGTCTCCGATCGAGTCCACACCTGTGCTAAGATCACTTGAGCTCATTAGCGACTTAATTGTCGTCATCAATCATCCAAAACCCACGGGGAACCTAGATGCACTTTCAATCTCCCCCTTTTTGGTGATTGATGACAACACATCAAGTCCTTCACAATTAAGAGTATAATATTTGGTTTTCATAACTTGTGTGCGTATGAATGACTCCCCCTCAATGTATGCAGCATGTAAAAGAGGTGGAGGAGATCTTTCATACCCACACACATTATGGTGGGGTGCCTACGTGATGTGCTCAACAATTGTGACAAGACATAAAGAACATCAATATAATCATAAGATTGACAATAAGAACATTATATTGATATTAAACAACACTAACAAGTCTTGCACAAATGTAAACATCCAAGTAGCATGAATATATTACAAATCAAGTCTGAATGCCAAAAGCACACCACAAAAGACTACCTCCCCCTTAACTCTCCCCGTTTGGCATCAAGGCACCAAAAAGGAAAAGAAGGGGGGAACAGGACCTAGAAGCTAGTCCTCGTCCTCGCCACTGCCACTCTCCGTGGCCTCGGGGTCTTTGACGTCTTCCTCATTATAGTTGGCGTCGTCGTCGTCGTCGTCGTCGGAGCTCGGTGCGGAGGTACCCTCTGTCTCACCCAAGAGTGCCAACTCGTCGGGGGTGAGAAGGGGGTATGGAGTGAGCTCGTCATCGGAGGCCTCAGGACTCATCGGGATCTCTAGCTTGTCGCAGAGCTTCCTCATGTATCGCTCAGTCCGCTGAGCTCGCACCTCGGCTTTGCGGCACGAGGTGAAGATGGACCGAAGGAACTTAAGGACTCCGCTGCTAGAGGAGCCACTGGGTGAGTGAGAGGCACGGCGAGAGGCTCCAACAAGAGGTTCCTCCGGCTGAGATGGAGGATTCGCGTTCTTCCGGCGCGGAGGAAGAGGCAGAGGTGGAGGAATCTGAGGATGCAGTCTCTTATGTGAGACATCCTTCTTGAAGGTAATTCCGGAGACTTTCTTGATAAGGCACATCACATAAGGAGCATAGCCACAAGACCTATTGGGGGTATGAGATATATTGAAGATATCATCATAGATGTACTCAGCTAAGTTGAAGCTCTCTTCCCCATCTATCAGCACCATAAAGTGCCTCAAGTTGCCCTAGATGACTCCGGCATCCCCATCCTTCGGGGCAATGGTCTTCCGAAGGAGACGGTTGAGCACACTAAAAAATGGCTTGATGTTCCTTGCAATCCTGCCTCATAAGGAAGATGGCTTGGATACATGAAGTCAAGGGCATCTCGGTCTAGGGCCTTGAGGTTAGAGATGATGACCTCATGCTCAAGGTGCTCCTCCAATCCTAGAATCTTGGCAAAGTATTCAAATGTGACAGTGTACTGCTCTCCATCTGTCATCCAAGTCATCCGACAATCTCCGAAAGGGTGAAAGTAGACAGTTGTGTAGAACTGGACAATCACCTCAATGTTCCAGTCGTACTGGAATCCCATGATATCCTTGATTCCATGCTGTTCCGCTGCATTGATCACAACATCAAATGCAGCACGCTTCTTCTGAGCCATGTAGGCCCAGTCAACCCACTGGGCATCAGTCACAGGAGTCTTCATATTCATGTAGAAAAGGCGATAATAATCGCAGTGAAAGTCATTCCAGAACCGCGGGTCAGCTGTGCTCTTCTCATAAGAGTACACTTTGTCTGTTCTCAGCCGTCTTGCCTTTTCTGCCCCTTTTCCTTTGAATGTGTTGGGTGAGAGATTGGGCTGACAGTTTGGGTTTCTGGCAGGTGAATGCATCTTGAGGGGGACAGGTTCCTTGTCCTTTCCCTGCTCTCGAATCACAAACCCCCCAGCTGCCTTCTTGGCTGAGACCTTCACTGCCGGTTTCTTCTTTTTCGGCTCGATGGGAGCCGGGGCCTTTCCCTTCTTAGGGTCACGCTCGACCTAGGCTCAGTTGCCCCTTGGGCTTGCTCCTTTCTCTTGGCTTGCTCGCCTTTGGTGATGAGCTTCTTCCTTTTGGGAGCATTTGCCTCAGCGGCCTTGGAATTGTGAGCCTCCCTATCTTGCCTCTTCTTCTTCCTCAGCTCATTAAGAGATTCTGCAGTTGATCATGCTATAGCTTCTTCTTCATTGTAAATGGTTGCGGCTACTTTGGAGGCTTCAAGTGCCTTCAGCCGCCTTTCTTCCTTTGCCTTCTGCGCCTCAATGAGGGCAGCCTTCGTCCTTGCCTCGACAATTTGTGCTTTGGTGCGGCCCTCCCGGGGCACTTCAACACCTCTCTCCTCGGTGCGGCTCCGATAGGTCTCAACGCGTTCTTCCTCGCCCGCGGGGTTGAGACAAGGAGGGAAACGCTCCGAGTTCGACATGCTGCGGAAAACACAGAGAAAAGAAGATATGAGTCCAAGGAAAGGGAGCGTTGCGGGAGAAATCTCGAGAGAAGACTAGGACCAGGGTTTGCCCTGTGCAAACCGGACTTGTCCGCACCAGGGGCGGACTAGTCCGCCGGGCGGACTTGTTTCCGTCCTCACATGAGAAATCACAATATCTCCCTTCATTGAGTGGTCTCTCAAGAAGTGATGATGTATGTCTATGTGTTTGGTCCTAGAGTGCTCCACCGGATTATGGGCTATCTTTATGGCACTCTCGTTGTCACACAAGAGTGGAATGTTGTGTGTGTTAATCCCATAATCCCTAAGGGTTTGTCGCATCCAAAGAAGTTGTGCGCAACAACTTCCGGCTGCAACATATTCCGCTTCGGCGGTGGAGAGAGCAATAGAGTTTTGCTTCTTAGAGGACCAAGACACTAGAGATCGACCCAAGAATTGGCATGTACCCGATGTGATCTTCCTATCAACTTTGCACCCCACATAGTCCGCATCAGAATATCCAATGAGGTTAAACTTAGATCCTTTGGGGTACCAAAGTCCTAGGGAAGGTGTGTGTACTAGATATCTCAAGATCCTTTTAACGGCGGTCAAATGACAAGCCTTAGGTGCCGCTTGAAAGCGTGCACACATACACACACTTAGCATGATATCGGGCCTAGATGCACAAAGATAGAGAAGTGAACCAATCATAGACCTATATAACTTTTGATCCACACTTGGACCGTCCTCATTTAGGTCTAGGTGTCCATTTGTCCCCATAGGGGTTTTGATGGGTTTTGCCTTATCCATGTCAAACTTCCTTAGAATATCTTGTGTATACTTAGTTTGACTTATGAACGTCCCTTCTTTGAGTTGTTTTACTTGAAATCCTAGAAAGAACTTCAACTCACCTATCATGGACATTTCAAACCTCTCCATCATTATCTTGGAGAACTCATCACAAACCACCTTATTTGTGGAACCAAATATGATGTCATCCACATATATTTGGCACACAAAAAGATCCTCGTTGAAGTGCTTTGTGAAAAGGGTATAATCCGCTTTGCCTATCCTAAAACCATTTTCAACTAGAAAGTCTCTTAGGCACTCATACCAAGCTCTAGGAGCTTGCTTGAGGTCATAAAGAGCCTTTCGCAATTTGTAAACATGGTTAGGATAGTCTTGGTCTTCAAACCCCGGAGGTTGCTCTACATAAACTTCTTCCTTGATTGGGCCATTAAGGAATGCACTCTTAACATCCATTTGGTAGAGCTTGAAGTCATGATGAGTAGCAAAGGCTAGTAATATCCGAATTGACTCAAGCCTAGCTACGGGGGCAAATGTCTCATCAAAATCCAATCCTTCAACTTGTGAGTACCCTTTTGCCACAAGTCGTGCCTTGTTCCTAGTTACCACGCCATGCTCATCTTGTTTGTTGCAGAACACCCACTTGGTTCCAACAACATTAGCTTGTGGGCGCTTGACAAGCTCCCAAACCTTGTTCCTTTCAAAGTTATTGAGCTCCTCTTGCATGGCAACTACCCAATCCGGATATCTTAAGACATCTTCAACCTTATGAGGTTCCAAGGATGAGACAAAGGAGAAATGCTCACAAAAGTTTGCAACACGTGAACGTGTTGTTACTCCTTTTGTGATATCTCCTAGAATGTTGTCAACGGGATGATCCCGTTGAACACTTTGATGAACACGAGGATGCGGAGGTTGAGCTCTTGAACCACTTACTTCATCTTCTTCACTTTGGTCTCCCCCTTGATCCATGCCCCCCCTTGATCTTCGTTCCCATTATCACTATAACACCCTCATTTTCATGCATCATGCCTTGCATACATTCATATACATGTTTAACATTAACCCATAACAAGAGGAACAAGTTTAAAATTGATTTGGAGCAAACCGCACTTAAAAATGTAGGAAAGTGTGGACTAGTCCAGTTTTGCTGAGGACTAGTCCGATTTCTCTCTGTCTAAAAATGGACTTGTCCGTTTTTGCTGCGGATTAGTCCGATATTTGCCCCTGGACAACTTCAAACTTGTCCGATCTTGTGCGGACTAGTCCGGTATTTCATGAATCCTTGAAAATTTGTTAAGTCCCTGGACTTGTCCGGACTAGTCCGGTGTTCCAGCGGACTTTTCCATTTTCCTTTCTGACTAAGATCGGACTTGTCCGACTTTAGGCCAGACTTGTCCGATTTTCTCTCTGGACGACTTCGGACTAGTCCGGTCCTGTCCGGACTTGTCCGATATTTCGTGACTCCGAGATTGACCTTTTGTTTTACGACTCGTTTCTTGGGTGTCACGTTAAGTGGCCCTAGGGACGTCGTGCCTAACTCTTTTAGAGACCATGTGGGACTCTAAACCGGCCTCTACTCATCCCAAAACTCGAAATCCATCTAACCCTAGCCTCCACCTCTATATAAACAACCCCACCCCATGGTTTGACATCTATTTTCCACTTTTCCACCCACCCAACCCTAGTTCGTGGAGAGCCACCATCAAGGAAGGAGGAGAAGATCCCAAGCAAGAGGAAGAAGAGGAGGAAACGAAGGAGGATCAAGATCTCCACCAAGTTTCATCCTTCACCACCAATTCATCCCCAAGTTCATCACCAACCCTAGATCACCAAGATCCAAGTGCTACCTCCAAGTTTCTTGATTCATTGGAGTCCTAAACACCTGGTATACCTTCTATTATCTTTTCCTTACGAGAATTCAACCCCTAATCTCCGAATTCACGTTGAGCTAGAAAACCCTGATCTGCTGATCTCGTCAAGTGCGGACTTGTTCGGTCCCTAGCGGACTAGTCCGATCTTCCTGGTTAAATTGTGCTATATTGACTCTAAAATTTGATCTAATCGAATCCAAACCTGTATAAACTTGTTAAAAGCTATTGGAACTAGTTAGAGATCATTAAAAGCAATCTAGTAACAAGTTCTACCTTGCATTTGCATCAATCATGCATGTCATGTCATATTGAGTAATATTTGTGCACTCTTTAATTGTGTTTCTTGTCTTGTATGTTTATTGTGTGGATTAGACGGATTTGCGCTAGAAAGTGCAGCGGAGGATCTACAGCACCAGGAGTTTGAAGGCTTTGACCCTAATCAACTGCAAGAGCAAGGCAAGTGTCCTTGAAGCATATTGATCCTGTTATAAAATTAATGTTTTGTTTGCAAAATTGCATGCTTGGGTCAATTTGATGGGAATCCTATGATAGGAAGTTGACTAGCTTTGTTGAACCACCCTTGTCACCTGGAATACCTGGTAGAGAGTCAGGAAGGGTTTTTACCTTTTTGCATCGCTTAATTAATTGGGATGGCAAACAACACTACATATTTAATTATGTATTAATGATATTCTGGTTAATGTGAACTGGACGATACCGTTTGGTAATGGGTGATCTAAGAAAGCCTGGTATGTGGATGGGTTGGATGTTATGGTGGTTTGCTTGCTTTAGATCTAAGGACCGGTTCATGCGAGAATAAGCCAGGACTACAGTGCCACCACGAGGCCAAGTATGGGTGCGGCGTAGCTGATTAATTAGGGTTTTGCTAGTGCTGTTTGGACCATTGTGGATGCTCGGGGAAGGGGTAGTCGGATTGGGTTTGTTGATGATTGGTGGGACTACCCTGGATCCGAATGGCTCAAGAGGGGGCCCTTGGTTGAAGATGTGCTCTGCGGGAGACATCGCCACCGGTGAAACCTCAGTAGGGTTTAAATAGGCTAGTAATCCCTTTGTAAAGGCTATTTTGTGATCTCTTGGCCACACACCAATGGAAGTGTGTAATGTGACCGACGGGTCATGGGCATAAGGGAGGTTCTTAGTCGCCGAAAGGTGATGAAATCACGAACACGTGGGTAAAGAGGTACAAACTCTGCAGAGTCTAACTAAAACTATCATGATAGTCGTGCTCCCGGTTATGAGCATCTGGACAACTTCCATGATTAGAGGGAAATTGGAATTTGGGATGGTTATGGTCTGGTAATGGTTATGGATGGTTATGGTATGGTAATGGTTATGGATGGTTATGGTCTGGTAATGGTTATGGATGGTTATGGATTAATTTCTGGTATTGAATATGGTTATTGACATTGGTGAAATCTGGAATTATTGATGATGGTAGTGAATTCAGATTGGTATTATGGTATTACTTATGATTATGATGGGTTTACTTCACATACATATAATATATATATATATATATATATTGCTTTTCAAATGTTTTACTGTACCTTTCAGCACTTTGCCATTATTATTGTCGTCATTTGAATCAGCCACATGTCATACTTTCCACACTTGCTGAGTACCACATGTACTCACTCTTGCAATCCCCCCCCCAACCGTTGCAGGTCAGGATTGGGAGTTTAATGGTGATAATGCGGAATTCTAGGCCGTGTCTACCGTCAGCTTTGCCTGTGGTGTTGATTGGAGCTGCGCATATACTTACCCTGTCGCATATGCTGCATAGTTGCTTAGTTGCTTAATTAGTTTATTTCCGCTGCATTAGTTGAACTTGTCATTAATATTCACTAGAGCTTGTATTCGAGGATAATATGGTTTGTGTAATAAAATTTGATAATTAATCTTGTTCTGTGGTAATTTTCTGTATACTCTTTTGTGATTGCACTCGTGTATGTGTGATGAACATCCTGGGCACACATATGCGTTAGCTTGGTTCATTTTCGGAACCGGGCGTCACAGATTGGTATCAGAGCCACAGGTTGACCGTAGGATGCAGCCTAGATAGAATGGACACTTTAGAGCACATAGGAGCACTCAAGAATCGATGTGTTTTTGCTTGGAGTGCTGTTTGCTATATATATTGTTTGCTTGTGTGCTTAATAGAGGATTTTGGGATGCCTTAGCATTGCCATGTCCACCTAGGCTAGTATAGCCAGTTGTTTAGTTTCATATCCCTTGATGCATATAGTTGGGGACGTTTTCTAATTCTTACCTACTGCTTTTCTTCAGATGGTGAGGACTCACAACCAGAGGGATGGCAATGATGAGGAGGAGAACAATGGAGTGCCTCAAAACAACAATGGGCAAGGATCTTCTCAGGGAGGCATCAACATCGAGCAGCTATTGGCCATGCAAAACCAGCTCATGCAGACCATGATACAGACTCTGGGACAGCTGCGGGCTGGCAATATCAACAATCAGCCCCACATGCCTCCACCGCCACCCCCGCCTCCTCATTACCGATTGGGAGAGTTTATGAGGACTAGGCCACCAACCTTTGCTCAAGCTGCTGACCCTATGGATGCTGATGATTGGCTCAAGTCCGTGGAGAAGAAACTTGCTATTGTCCAATGCAGTGACCGAGAGAAGGTCCTATTTGCTTCTCATCAACTCGTTGGAGCAGCCGCCGATTGGTGGGATTCACTATGCAATGCTCATGAGAATCAAGAGAGGATCACCTGGGCGGAATTCAAGGAAAATTTTCGTTCTCATTATGTGCCCGAGGGAGTTATGATCTTGGAGAGGCAAGAATTTGAGAATTTAAGGCAAGGAAGATCAAGCGTGAGTGAATATCTCAACAAGTTCACTCAACTCTCAAGGTATGCGCCTGAGGATGTTAGTCGGGACAGCCGGAAACAATATTTGTTCATGAGGGGCTTGAACAATGAGATCCAAGTACAATTGCTCAATTGTGACTATACAAATTTCCAGAAACTTGTGGACAAAGCAATTGTGGTTGAGAACAAGATCCGTGAGATGGAGCAAGAAATCAAGAGGAAGGCGCCGTATCGAGGACAACAACAAGGAAGTAATGTGCGCCCTCGCTTTGCGCCGCCCAATGCGCCTCATTACAGCTCCTCTATTCCTGCTCAGCGCCCTGGTTATGCACCGCGCCCAACTCAGTTTGTGCAGCAGCGCCCTGTCATGCAAGCACCTAGGCCTCCGATGCCTTATGCACCTCGTGCTGATTTTCCTGGAGCCAATGTTCAAAACCAAGCTCGTCCCAATAATTCTGGTGGAGTTAAGAAGTGTTATACTTGTGGAGAAGCTGGACACTTTGCGCATCAATGTCCTAAGTCGGGCCTTGGTCAAGGAAGCAATGCACCGAGGCAAAACCCAAGACCCAATGGAGGACAGCCACAAGGAAGCCGTGGACAGCAGAATTTTGCTCGTGGCAACGTGAACCATGTCTCTACGGAGGATGCTCAATAAGCGGATGACGTGGTCATTGGTATGTTTCTCGCCAACTCCAACCCCGCGACTATGTTATTTGATTCTGGAGCATCACATTCATTCATTGCATCGAAGTATGTTGCCAAGTATAGTTTGCCTATCTCTCATATGAAGTTTACTCTATTGGTTAAGTCTCCTAGAGGAGAGATGAGGACAAATATAGTATGTCCAAAAGTAAGCCTTAGAATAAGGGGGGTAGACTTCTCCGCCAACCTCATTGTTTTGGATTCTCAAGGATTGGACATTATACTTGGTATGGACTGGTTGAGGAAGCACAATGGAGTTATTGAGTGTGCCACAAAGACGGTGAAGTTGACTAATGAGGAAGGCATCACCATAGAATTTGAAGCATCTCAAACCGAACCGAAGCAATTGGAGTTGAATCATATGGACGGTGCCACAATTGAGGAGATTCCGGTGGTGTGTGAATTTTTGGATGTGTTTCCGGATGAGTTGCCAGGTATGCCGCCTGATCGAGACATTGAGTTTGTCATTGATTTAATACCTGGAACTGCACCTATAGCTAAGAGGCCGTATAGGATGCCTCCTATGGAATTAGCGGAGCTCAAGAAGTAGATTCAAGAGCAATTAGAGAAGGGTTTCATTCGCCCTAGCTCTTCGCCTTGGGGAGCACCCGTTCTATTTGTGGACAAGAAGGATGGAACACAAAGGATGTGTGTGGATTACCGAGCTCTCAACAAGGTGACCATCAAGAACAAGTACACCTTGCCCCGTATAGAGGATTTGTTTGATCAGATGAAGGGTGCTTGTGTCTTCTCTAAGATTGATTTGAGGTCGGGATACTTTCAAATGAAGATTAGACCGTCGGACATACCCAAGACAGCTTTTAGAACACGGTATGGATCTTATGAGTACACCGTGATGTCTTTTGGATTGACAAATGCACCTGCCTACTTTATGTACCTCATGAATAAGGTCTTCATGGAGTACTTAGATAAGTTCGTTGTGGTGTTTATTGATGATATTATGATCTACTCAAAGGATGAGAAGGAACATGAGGAACACTTGAGGCTTACACTGCAGAAATTGAGGGAGCATCAATTGTATGCCAAGTTCAGTAAATGTCAATTCTGGTTACGGGAAGTTTCTTTCTTAGGCCATATTATTTCCGGAGGGGGAGTATCGGTTGACCCCGGTAAAGTGAGGGATGTGTTGAAGTGGGAACCGCCACAAAATGTCAAGGAAATAAGGAGTTTTCTTGGGATGGCTGGATATTACCGTAGATTCATCAAGGACTTTTCCAAAATAGCCAAGCCTATGACCGAATTACTCATGAAAGGGAAGGCATTCCGATGGACTCAAGCTTGTCAGGATAACTTTGAGGAGTTAAAGAAAAGGTTGACAACCGTGCCGGTGTTAGTATTACCGGATGTAAGCAAGAGTTTCGACATCTATTGTGATGCATCAAGACAAGGACTTGGATGTGTATTGATGTAAGAAGGTCAAGTGGTCGCCTATGCGTCAAGAAAATTGAAGAAACATGAGCAGAATTACCCCACGCATGATCTTGAACTAGCAGCCGTGGTACATGCATTGAAGATTTGGAGACACTATATTCTTGGACATAGGTGTGAAATCTATACGGATCATAAGAGTTTGAAGTATATTTTCACACAGACAGATCTGAATTTGAGGCAACGAAGATGGTTGGAGCTCATCAAGGATTATGATGTGGGAATCAACTATCATCCGAGAAAAGCCAATGTAGTGGCCGATGCTTTGAGTAGAAAGGGAGTAAGCCATCAACTTACAGTTCGAGAGTTACCGTCCGAGTTATGTAAGGAGTTTGAACGGTTGAACCTCGGGTTTGTAAATGAGATGGAGATGATGGAGTTAAATCCGACCTTGGAGCAAGAAATTCGAGAAGCACAGACCACAGATGAGGAGATCAAGGAAATCAAGGAAAGAATCGAAGAAGGGAGAGAATTTAGATTTGATGAAGACGAACATGGTACCTTATGGCTTGGAAAGAGAATTGTTGTGCCCAATGTAAAGCATATTCGGGAGACAATATTAAAGGAGGCACATGACTTGCCTTACTCAATTCACCCTAGTTGTACAAAGATGTACAAAGACTTGAAGACTTGCTATTGGTGGGATAGCATGAAGAAGGACATAGCTGAATACGTAGCACTGTGTGATGTGTGCCAACGAGTCAAGGCGAAACATCAAAGGCCAGCAGGGTTATTGCAGCCATTGAAGATTCCGGAATGGAAGTGGGAATAAATTGGAATGGACTTCATAGTTGGGTTACCCCGTACTCAGTCCGGGTATGACTCAATTTGGGTAATTGTGGATCGCTTAACCAAGTCAGCTCATTTTGTTCCTGTGAAGACCAAGTATACAGCTGCACGATTGGCCGAAATATACATGGAGCATATTGTGTGCCGACATGGAGTACCGAAGAAGATAGTCTCGGATAGAGGTTCTCAATTTACTTCCAGGTTTTGGCAAAAATTGCATGAAGCCTTGGGAACGAGGTTGAATTTTAGTTCAGCATATCATCCTCAAACGGATGGACAAACCGAGAGGACCAATCAGATTTTGGAGGACATGTTAAGAGCTTGTGCTTTGAAGCATGGGAAAGTTGGGACAAAAGCTTGCCATACGCGGAATTTTCATACAACAATAGTTACCAAGCAAGCTTGAAAATGTCACCATATGAAGCGCTTTATGGGAGGAAGTGTAGGACACCTTTATTCTGGAATGAAGCAGGGGAAACTCAAGTATTTGGTCCGGATGTGTTGCAAGAAGCCGAAAAGCAAGTCCAGATAATTCGTGAAAACTTGAGGGCTGCCCAATCAAGACAAAAAGGCTATGCGGACAATAGGAGAAGGAACTTAGCCTTTGAAATAGGAGATTTTGTTTACCTCAAGGTGTCACCAATGAGTGGTCATAAGAGGTTTAACATAAGGGGTAAGCTCGCACCTCGCTATATTGGACCATTCAAGATTTTGGACAAAAGAGGAGAAGTAGCGTATAAGTTGGAGATGTCAGCTCATCTTTCAGACGTGCATGATGTCTTTCATGTTTCCCAGCTCAAGAAGTGTCTGAGAGTACCGGAAGAACAAGTGCCAATGGAAGAATTGGAACTAGAGGAAGATTTGACGTATGCCGAGCAACCGGTCAAAGTCTTGGAAACTAAGGAGAGGGTCACAAGGAACAAGGTCATTAGATGGTGTAAAGTTCAATGGAAGCACCATACCGGAAAAGAAGCAACTTGGGAGCTAGAAGATGATCTCAAGAAGGAATTTCCCTATCTCTTCTCTTCCGCGTCGAATCTCGAGGGCGATATTCATTTTAAGGGGGGTAGGTTTGTAACACCCTCATTTTCATGCATCATGCCTTGCATACATTCATATACATGTTTAACATTAACCCATAACAAGAGGAACAAGTTTAAAATTGATTTGGAGCAAACTGCACTTAAAAATGTAGGAAAGTGCGGACTAGTCCAGTTTTGCTGAGGACTAGTCCGGTTTCTCTCTGTCTAAAAACGGACTTGTCCGTTTTTGCTGCGGATTAGTGCGATATTTGCCCCTGGACAACTTCGGACTTGTCCGATCTTGTGCGGACTAGTCCGGTATTTCATGAATCCTTGAAAATTTGTTAAGTCCCTAGACTTGTCCGGACTAGTCCGGTGTTCCAGCGGACTTGTCCGTTTTCCTTTCTGACTAAGATCGGACTTGTCCGACTTTAGGCCAGACTTGTCCGATTTTCTCTCTGGACGACTTCGGACTAGTCCGGTCCTGTCCGAACTTGTCCGATATTTCGTGACTCCGAGATTGACCTTTTGTTTTACGACTCGTTTCTTGGGTGTCATGTTAAGTGGGCCTAGGGACGTCGTGCCTAACTCTTTTAGAGCCCATGTGGGACTCTAAACCGGCCTCTACTCATCCCAAAACTCGAAATCCATCTAACCCTAGCCTCCACCTCTATATAAACAACCCCACCCCTTGGTTCGACATCTATTTGCCACTTTTCCACCCACCCAACCCTAGTTCGTGGAGAGCCACCATCAAGGAGGGAGGAGAAGATCCCAAGCAAGAGGAAGAAGAGGAGGAAACGAAGGAGGATCAAGATCTCCACCAAGTTTCGTCCTCACCACCAATTCATCCCCAAGTTCATCACCAACCCTAGATCACCAAGATCCAAGTGCTACCTCCAAGTTTCTTGATTCATTGGAGTCCTAAACACCTGGTATACCTTCTATTATCTTTTCATTACGAGAATTCAACCCCTAATCTCCGAATTCACGTCGAGCTAGAAAACCCTAATCTGCTGATCTCGTCAAGTGCGGACTTGTCCGGTCCCTAGCGGACTAGTCCGATCTTCCTGGTTAAATTGTGTTATATTGACTCTAAAATTTGATCTAATCGAATCCAAACCTGTATAAACTTGTTAAAAGCTATTGGAACTAGTTAGAGATCATTAAAAGCAATCTAGTAACAAGTTCTACCTTGCATTTGCATCAATCATGCATGTCATGTCATATTGAGTAATATTTGTGCACTCTTTGATTGTGTTTCTGGTCTTGTATGTTTATTGTGTGGATTAGATGGATTTGCGCTAGAAAGTGCCGCGGAGGATCTACAGCACCAGAGTTTGAAGGCTTTGACCCTAATCAATAGCAAGAGCAAGGCAAGTGTCCTTGAAGCATATTGATCCTGTTATAAAATAAATGTTTTGTTTGCAAAATTGCATGCTTGGGTCAATTTGATGGGAATCCTATGATAGGAAGTTGACTAGCTTTGTTGAACCACCCTTGTCACCTGGAATACCTGGTAGAGAGTCAGGAAGGGTTTTTACCTTTTTGCATCGCTTAATTAATTGGGATGGCAAACAACACTACATATTTAATTATGTATTAATGATATTCTGGTTAATGTGAACTGGACGATACGGTTTGGTAATGGGTGATCTAAGCAAGCCTGGTATGTGGATGGGTTGGATGTTATGGTGGTTTGCTTGCTTTAGATCTAAGGACCGGTTCATGCGAGAATAAGCCAGGACTACAGTGCCACCACGAGGCCAAGTATGGGTGCGGCGTAGCTGATTAATTAGGGTTTTGCTAGTGCTGTTTGGACCATTGTGGATGCTCGGGGAAGGGGTAGTCGGATTGGGTTTGTTGATGATTGGTGGGACTACCCTGGGATCCGAATGGCTCAAGAGGGGGCCCTTGGTTGAAGATGTGCTCTGCGGGAGACATCGCCACCGGTGAAACCTCAGTGGGGTCTAAATAGGCTAGTAATCCCTTTGTAAAGGCTATTTTGTGATCTCTTGGCCACACACCAACGGAAGTGTGTAATGTGACCGACGGGTCATGGGCATAAGGGAGGTTCTTAGTCGCCGAAAGGTGATGAAATCACGAACACGTGGGTAAAGAGGTACAAACTCTGCAGAGTCTAACTAAAACTATCATGATAGCTGTGCTCCCGGTTATGAGCGCCTGGACAACTTCCATGATTAGAGGGAAATTGGAATTTGGGATGGTTATGGTCTGGTAATGGTTATGGATAGTTATGGTCTGGTAATGGTTAGGGATGGTTATGGTCTGGTAATGGTTATGGATGGTTATGGATTAATTTCTGGTATTGAATATGGTTATTGACGATGGTGAAATCTGGAATTATTGATGATGGTAGTGAATTCAGATTGGTATTATGGTATTACTTATGATTATGATGGGTTTACTTCACATACATATAATATATATATTGCTTTTCAAATGTTTTACTGTACCTTTCAGCACTTTGCCATTATTATTGTCGTCATTTGAATCAGCCACATGTCATACTTTCCACACTTGCTGAGTACGACATGTACTCACTCTTGCAATCCCCCCCCCAACAGTTGCAGGTCAGGATTGGGAGTTTAATGGTGATAATGCGGAATTCTAGGCCGTGTCTACCGTCAGCTTTGCCTGTGGTGTTGATTGGAGCTGCGCATATACTTACCCTGTCGCATATGCTGCATAGTTGCTTAATTAGTTTATTTCTGCTGCATTAGTTGAACTTGTCATTAATATTCACTAGAGCTTGTATTCGAGGATAATATGGTTTGTGTAATAAAATTTGATAATTAATCTTGTTCTGTGGTAATTTTCTGTATACTCTTTTGTGATTGCACTCGTGTATGTGTGATGAACATCCTGGGCACACATATGCGTTAGCTTGGTTCATTTTCGGAACCGGGCATCACAATCACTTTGGGGAGCATCTAGTGGATCTCCAACTTGTCCAATGGGGGTTTGACCTACTTCATAGTGAGGATGGTCACTTGGGCTTTGAGATGGTTCTTGTGGGCGAACATGTCCAAGTGCCATTCTCCTTAGAGCTTCTAGTGGAGGTTCCTCTTGATCAATGGCATGTTGATCAACTTGCTCCACTTGAGAGCCATTGGTTTCATCAAACACCATGTCACGTGCTATTTCAACAATTCCGGAGGATTTGTTGAACACACGGTACGCATGAGTGTTTGAGTCATATCCAAGCAAGAAACCCTCATCGGACTTTGAAGCAAACTTCGAAGTCCTAGGCTTCTTGTTGAGGATATAACACTTGCTACCAAAGACACGAAAGTAAGAAACATTGGATTTCTTACCAACGAGAAGCTCATAAGGATTCTTCTTGAGGAGGCGATGAAGGTACCATCGGTTTACAGCGTGGCAAGCGGTGTTAACCGCTTCCGCCCAAAAGCGGTCCGATGTTTTGTACTCATCTAGCATCGTCCTTGACATCTCAATAAGCATCCTATTCTTTCTTTCAGAAATTCCATTTTGTTGAGGGGAATAGGGAGCGGAAAACTCATGCTTGATGCCCTCCGCATCTAGGAACTCTTCTACTTGCATGTTCTTGAATTCGGTGCCATTGTCACTCCTTATAGCCTTTATCCTTAAAGTGAACTCATTTTGAGCTCTCCTTAGGAATTTCTTGAGGACACCGGGGGTTTCACTCTTATCATGCAAGAAGAACACCCAAGTATATCTAGAGAAGTCATCAACGATGACTAGACCATACTTGTTGCCACCAATGCTAATATAAGCAATGGGGCCAAAAAGATCCATATGGAGTAACTCCAAAGGTCTAGTTGTCGTCATGACATTCTTAGAGGGGTGTTGAGCTCCTACTTGCTTTCCCGCTTGGCACGCACTACATGGCCTATCCTTTTCAAATACCACATCCTTTAGGCCACGAACGTGCTCTCCCTTAAGGAGCTTTTGAAGGTTCCTCATTCCAACATGGGCTAGCCTTCTATGCCAAAGCCATCCCATGTTGGCTTTCGCCATTAAGAATGTGTCAAGTTGAGCCTTATCCGTGGTAAAGTCCACGAGATAGAGCTTTCCCTTGAGCACTCCCTTAAAGGCTATCGAGTCATTAACCTCTCTGAGAACGCTCACACCCTCACTAGTAAATACACACTTATATCCTTTATCACATAGTTGTGATATGGATAGGTGGTTATAGTCTAGGGAATCAACATGCAAAACATTAGATAGAGTATGTGAAGAGGAGATAGCAATTTTACCAGAGCCAAGGATTTTCCCTTGGCTATTATCCCCAAAGAAGATTCCTTCACTTGGGTCCTCGTTCTCCTCATACTCTATGAACATGCTCCTCTCTCCGGTCATGTGGTTGGTACATCCACTATCCAACACCCATTTCGATCCGCCGGAGGAGTAAGCCTACAAAACAAATTTATGCCTTCCTTTTAGGTACCCAATCGGAGTTGGGTCCTTTCACGTTAGTGGTTAGGCATTTGGGCACCCACACGCAAGGCTTGGGGCTCTTGCGGAGTGGCCCAACATATCTAGCAAACACTTTGCCATATTTGTTCCTCATAAGCACATAAGATGCATCAAAATCATGGAATAGAGGATGCGATTCAGATTTAGGCATTTTTTTGCTAGAGGGTGAGTTCTTTTCAATTTTAGTTGTGGATGAACTCCCCTTAACAAAGACAATCATGTCTTTGCCATACTTGGAGGTTTTGGCGTTATGCCTTCCTTTTCTAGTATAGCCAAGACCATCCTTGACATGGGGAGGTCTTGTGTTGGTGTATGCACTTCGTGCATACGCCACCTTCTCCTTGTCAAAGATGGCACCCTTAGGTGCTTGCTTGCCCTGCGCTAAGTTGAGTTCATCCTTAAGCTTAAGGATTAAGTTAGAGCACTTGCAAGGAGGGGTTGCATTGGATGAGGCCTTTGAGGAGGTTGAGCTCTTGGAGGAAGAGGCTACATTGTTCTTGAGGGACTCAACTTGAGTCTCAAGGATCTTGTTAACTTTTGACAAGTTCCCAAGTTCATCCTTGAGCTCAATTGACTTCTCCTCAAGACTTGAACACGTTTTCTTGCTTAGAGCAAGTTTGTGTTCCAATGCCCTGCTCTTCTCTCTTTCGAGCTCAAGGAGCTCATTAAGCTCTTGACATCTCTCCTTCTCAAGGATGAGCATGTCCTCTTGTCTATTGATGAGCTACTCCTTCTCAAAGATCTCATCCATAAGCAATTTCATCGTACGCAAGGTGCTTTTGCTTATGTCCTTAAACATATGCTCATTCTCACTAGCGCTATCAAATTCATCTTGAGAAGAGATTGAGGAGGAGGGATGAGATGTTACCTTTCTCCTTCCCTCCCTTGCCATAAGGCAAGTAGGTTTGTAGTCGTTGTTGAGGTTGGGGAAGAGCTTGCTTCCCTTGGAGCTCCTCCCGATGGCTATGGTAGCCATCTTCTCCTCTTCTTCTACGGAGGAGGACTCATCGTTGGAGTCCCACTCCTTGCCCAAGTGTGCTTGTCCGGAGGGCCTCTTCTTCTTGAAGAATTTCTTCTCTTTAGGCTTGCCCTCCTTCTTCTTCTTCACTTCTTCATGGGGGCAATCAACAATGATGTGGCCGTAATCGCCACAATTGTAGCAAGCCCTTTTTGATTTGGGCCTTGCTCTTTCCTTCCCCTTGCCTTCATAGTTGTATCCGCCTTTCTTCCTCCTCATCATCCTCTTGAATTTGTTGATGAAGAAGGCCTCTTCCTCATCGGTGTCGAGGCTCTCCTCATCGCTTTCCTCTTGCTCCTTTGAAGAGGGTGTTGCCTTGAGTGCAACATTCTTCATCTTGGAGGCGGTGAACTTTTGAAGGTCGTTGTAGAAGAGCGCCTCCTTCTCCATGATCTCGTGGTTGATGATCCTACCAAGGACCTCCTCCGAGGTCATTTGAGTGAACCCCGGGCTTTCTCGAATCATGGAGCAAAGAGCGACGTTCGTAGGCATGAATGCCCGGATCATCCTCTTCACCACCTCGTGGTCGGTCCACTTGGTGCAGCCATATGATCTTCTCTTGTTGATGAGTATCTTCAATCGGTTGTACATGTCTTGGGGGGATTCACCATCCATGATGGCGAACCTGCCAAGCTCTCCTTCGATGAGCTCGATCTTGGCCTCCTTGACCACCCGATTTCCCTCATGCGCCGTCTTGAGGGTGTCCCATATATCTTTGGCCACCTCAAGACCATCGACACGGTTGAACTCATCTCTTGAGAGGGATGAGATGATCACACCCGCAGCTTGAGCATTGCGGTGGATGAGGATGGCTTGTTCTTGCGTGATGTTGTCCTCATCCTTCGGGATCTCCACCCCGGTCATCACAATTTGCCACAATGCCGGATTGAGTGAAACGAGGTGGATCTTCATGTTGTGCTTCCACATCCCATAGTCGGTTCCATCGAATTGAGGAGGTTTCCCCAATGGGATGGAGAGATAGTGGTTGTTGGCGGCAAGGCGTTCATAGTTTAACCCTTGTCGGTTGTAGTTGACTCCGCCACTATCACTTGATGTGTTTGACAGATCGATCTTTGAGATCTTCAGCTTCTCCCGGAGCTTCGCCTTGAGTTGGCGAGTCTCCTCTTCATCCGTTGGCTTGTCTTGATAAGCCAACGTCTCCTCACGGGATGCCTCGTAGTCGTTGATCGACGCGTCGTCATTCACCACTCCGACCATCTCTCCGAGTTGTTAGACTCTTTGTGGAGAGTCCTGCTCTGATACCAATTGAAATTTGCCTAGAGGGGGGGGGGTGAATAGGCTAATCGACCTGCAAATGACTTAATAAAACGAGATTAAATCACAGGGGGCGGACTAGTCCGATCTGGGGGCGGACTAGTCCGGTCAGCCTGCGTGAAGAACCCTAAAAAGTGTTTCTAGCAAGTTTTAAGGGGATTTTCTTGAGGCTACAGGTGAGGATATGTTTATGTCAAGTTTAGCAACTACCAACACAAGAGTGAGTCAAGTTTCAACAAGATTATGGCAATGTGAAGCACGAAACAAAACTAGCAACCCTAGAACGAAATAATCGATAAAAGAAGTGCGAAGAACACGAAGGCACAAAGCTTTTATCCCGAGGTTCGATTCCACACAAGGAATCTACGTCCTCGTTGAGGAGTCCACAAAGGACCGGGTTCAACAACCCTTCCCTCACCAAGTTTACCGCACGGGCCTAACTTGGTTCTCCACTATCACAAAGGGTGAATACAAGATTCGTTGGGGCTTCTCACAATCTGAGGCTCCCACACCACAAAGGTGATCAACACCACGAAACACACTCAACACACAGGTCACAACGACTCAATGAGTGCAAGAGATCAAACCGGGAGCACAAGCGCGGTGTTCTTCCTCTTCTCCACCTCACTAAACCCTAATCCACTCAAGAATTAGTTTTAAAGGGAAAGTAGGCAAGAAAGGCTTAAGAATGCTCCAAGTTGGCTGTGGTGGCGCTAGGGTTCTTGTCCTTTTTGAAATGAGGTCGGGGGTCCCCTTTTTATAGGGGTCCCGAGCCCAAACTGCTGACTTCAGCAAAAGGGCGGACTAGTCCGGCCCAAGGCCCGGACTAGTCCGGCCTACGGGGACCACTGACCTCTGTCAGGTCCCGACAACTGTCGCGGCGATCGTCACGCTACCCGCCAAACTTCAAATTCAAACGGTCACATGGACCACGGACTAGTCCGCCCAACAGCGGACTAGTCCGTTCTCACACAGAACCTTTTGTTCTGTGGAGAAACGGACTAGTCTGGAGGTGCGAACTAGTCCGGCCACCAAGGCGGACTAGTCCGTCCTCCAGGACTTAGTCGCAAACCTCTCCGCACTCAGCACCACGGACTAGTCCGATCTCACACAGGACCTTTTGGTCCGCCCCAAAACGGACAAGTCCGCTCTCTAGGACTTAGTCCCGAAACTCCACCCTAAGGGGTATCACGGACTAGTCCGTCCCACTACGGACTAGTCCGAAGTCACACAGGACCTTCTGGTCCGTGTGAAACGGACTAGTCTGGCCAGGAGCGGACTAGTCCAGCCACCCAGGCGGACTAGTCCGGCCTTCCTGCCAGACTACTCTAACTTCAACTCTAAACGGGGTTTCTACCTAAACCACCACTCTTGAGCTCCTACTTTGATCTCTTTGCACTTTACGCACACACCCTCCTATTTCTACGGCTAGTCTAACTTAACACGCTAGAAACCCTAGTTTCTACGCTTCGAGTCGACTCCGTTTCCTTCCTTTTCCTTTTTGAGGGTTTGCGTCTCCGATCGAGTCCACACCTGTGCTAAGATCAATTGAGCTCATTAGCGACTTAATTGTCGTCATCAATCATCCAAAACCCACGGGGAACCTAGATGCACTTTCAGAGGGTCCTTTCTCCCGCCTCTGCATCCCTGCGCTCGTGCTTTTGCCTCAAGCCCTGTTCTTGCGCTCTAGTTCCCAGTCTCCCCGTCCAGAGCCTCCTCCATCGACCCCCATGGCGAGCATCTTGCCCAAGTCCAGGCTGTCCAGGTCTGCTGACCTGGCCCCCATGCGCCGACTTCTCGGCTGGCATACACCTGAGCGGGAGTCGTGGCTCCGTCCCGGGAGGCTCCCGCTGAGCCTCTCCGCCGGGGAGATGGTCCTATTCTCGTCGTACGTGCTGTCCGACTTCGTCCCGCCAGCATCCGCCTTCCTGGTCATGCTCCTGGAGACCTTCGGCCTCCAACTCCACCACCTCACACAGAACTCGATCGCCATGCTGGCAGTCTTCGCTCACCTCTACGAGATGTTTGTGGGGGTGATGCTGTCGGTGAAGCTCTTCCGATACTTTTTTGTACTGAGGGCCACCGGCAGGAGTTCGAAGGAGCACCTCGGCGCCTACTACTTCCAGCGCCGGACAAAGGTTCCCACGAGGTACATTGCTTCCTTCAACTCCGCGAGGTGGGAGCTGTGGCGTGAAGATTGGATGATCGCCAAGGTCGAGGCCCACGACCGGATGTGCCTCCCCACCGGGATCCCCTACTCTGAGCGGTCATTCTGGGAGGAGCGCCCAGAGCTGGAGGAGGCGTTCAACCCGGTGCTGGAGAGGATCCAGATGTTGGCGGACCACGAGCTGTCATCTGCCATGGTGCTGAGGGACTTCATGTCCCGCCGCATAGATCCGCTCCAGCACCGCGCCTGTCTGGCGTCGATGTTCACCGGCTTGTCGGACTGCACCCGGCTCGAGACTGGCCCTGACTCCAACCTGGGCGAGCAGCAGCTGCTCCACATGCTGACCCGGGTCTGCCCCGACGAGATCTCCGCTGAGGAACTGGCTCTTCCGTCGGCCTGCCTCCCCTTGTGCTCGGACTCCGAGTTGAGGAGGCAGCTGCTGAAGATGATGCCGACCTTCGACGAGTCCGGGCTAGCACGGTGCCAGATCGGGGACCCATTCCGGGGGGTCAACATTGCCGACGACGCTGAGGGAGGCAGGCTCCCTTAAGCGACGTTGGTTCTTCAAGCGACGACTCCTCGAGCGGCCCCCAGCACCATCCATGGGGTGGCGTCGTCGCCCCGCCGACAAGGGGAAGGGGAAGGTGCCAGTTCTGGTGCCGGACCCGTCCCCCAAGAAGCGCGCCCGGTCGCCGCCGACGGCCCCTCACTTTGCTGCCCGAGTCCACCATGCGCAAGAGGGGGAGGCTCCTCAATGCCGACGGGACCCCAGCATTCCCTCTCCATTCGAAGGGGTGCCAGACCTTGGGGGTGCCGCCGACACCACCACCACAGGGGCCCCAACACACTCAGCGGCCCCCACCGCTGGTTCGGGGGGTCCGAACCCCCCCCCCCTAACCCTTTCGGGAAACGGTGGAACTTCAGCGTCCCCCGATAAGCCTGCTCAGATTTTACCTTGGGTGTTCTTTGCTGTGCGCCTTACCCTGTCAATCTCTTATGGTCTGAGTTTGCTTGATTTCAGCGCCACCACAGCTACTCCACCATCCGCGGGCACTTCTACTGGGGGGTCTGTCGCTCCAGCCTGCTCGCGAGGATCTTCTGCTGTCTCAGGCCCTGCTCCGGTGCACCAGGCTGCTGCCGCCGGGGTACCTCGGGCCTCCGTGCCCGAGACCCCCGCAATGGCTGTCGAAGCCCAGCCGCACGCGCCGACGACCGCCACCGCGCCTGCCAATGACTCCGCGTCCACCGGCTACTCCATGGCGGCCGATGCTGCCGCGCCCTCCGACACTGCTACGTCAGCTGGCGCCACCGCCCCGGGTGTTGCCATCGGGGAGGGGGACCTGGTCCCTGCCTCCCCAGTGGTCCTCCAAATGGAGGACGACATTGAGGAAGTGGGGGGCAGGGGCCCGCTGCTACGGTGGAGCCTCTCCCCCTGTCCGAGGCTATGGCCGTGGCCTACTCCGGCTTCCGGTAGGCCCAAGCGGCCCTTGCCCGGGAGAAAGGGCGGCTCGAGGATGAGGACGACCGGCTCCGTGAATGGGCGAGGACCCTGGAGGCCCGGACCCGGCTGGCGAAGAGCCGAGCGGCCTGGCGGGAGGCAGTCGTTCGGGAGGAGATGAAGTTCCTTGAGCAGGAGCGCGACCTCATCGCCCAGCTGGACGCCGTCACCCAGAAGCTGAAGGCAGACGCCGAGGCCATCCACGCTGAGGCCAGCTCCCGCCTCCAGGCCTGCGAGGACCTTCAGCACCTGCTGTCCCTCCGGGAGGCTGCTCTAGCCGAACGGGAGCAGGAGCTGGCGGCGAAGCAGGCTGAAGTGGAGGCGACTTGCCGTGGGCTCATCCTTCAGTAGGAAGGGGCGAGAGTCCGCGCCACCGAGTTGGACCGCCGGGAGGCCGCCGTGGCTGAGGCGCAGCAGGCCTAGTCCGTTGAGCGCGAGGCCCTCCTAGACCGCGAGTTCAACATCGCCCTCAAGGAGGGTGACTTGGACCGCTGCGAGGCGGGGGTCAGCGAGCGCGAGAGGGCCCTGGCGGCCAAGGAGAAGCGGTTCCTGGACGGCGTCCCCCGGGCGTTGGCAGCGACCCAGCAGGAGGTGCAGGAGCTCCGGGCGGCGCGCTCCGCCAAGGCCCGGAAGGTCTGGGAGTTCCTTGGCGGTGCCGACTCGGCTCTGGTGCTGCTCAGCTTCAGCCCGACGCGCGTGGGGGAGCCGGCGCAGGAGGTGAGTCATGTGTTCCCGGCGCTTGACTCCACCAGCTCGAGGATGCGCTCGCTGGGGGCCATCCTCGACAACCAGCTGGAGGCCGAGGGACGGATGCTGGTGAAGGAGGTGGCGACGCACATCCTGTCCTGCTACCGGAGCTGGTACCCCGACATCTCCCGGAAGCCGGTCCTTGAGGGGCCCATCACCGAGAGGGAAGAGGCCGCCAAGGCTGAAGTTTCGGATGCGGTGGCACTCATCGCCTCAAGGTTCCAGCGGAGCGGCTGAGGGCTCCCCGGGCGTCTGTTTAAGTTTTTGTCTTGTGGCTGGCTGTGGTGACAAACTCTTTATTTGTGTGATAAAAAATCTGTCTGTGGTGCCCTTTTATACTCAGCTTGCTTTTAATTCCAGCAATGTCTTCCAGCTGCTTGTTGCTCCTTAGCTTCCAGGACCTGCCGTCCCCCAAAGTATGGCCCCCTGACAGGCGTGGCCAGTTGTTATGGGCACACCTGTCATACACTTAGGGCTTAGGGCGGACCGGTGCAGGGGGAGCCTAGGATGCGTAGGTAGCATTGCCGCATTTGAGTATGTAGGTATGTCAACCGCGGGCCCCCTGGGGGTGCCGCCGGAGCTTCAGTCCCGCGGTGGCCACCATCTTTATTGAGAGGTCAACAACGGGCTCCCTGGGGGTGCCGCCGGAGCTCCAGACCAGCGGTGTCCGCCATCTTCAGTGAGAGGTCGACAGCGGGCCCCCTGGGGGTGCCGCCGGAGCTTCAGGCCGGCGGTGCCCACTGTCTTCGCGGGTACTCTGACGGTGGTTGCCAGAACAACTTCCTCAAAGACCTGTACATAGATCAAAAAAGAAGTAATTCTGTTCGCTGGTCACTTTACCCCTGCTTCTTTTTTTTGTAGTGTCGCTTGACTTACGATTCTGGACTGACTCGTGGGGCTTGGGTAATTCAGTGCATCTGCGCCTAGGACTCGTTGTCCATACTACCCAAGGGTGGTCCATCTGGCCCCTAGTACTCGGCTGTAGCGCTGGGGAGGCAGGGCGCGCAGGCTTAGGGTACGGGACCAGTCTAAGCATGCTGTGGCCCTGGACCTCCCGCTCGGCGTAAGCCTTTTCCGGGGGAGACCATCTGGAGACACAAGCCCCCGAGTATTAGAACATCCGAGGCCCCAGGCGCATTGCAGGTACCTCAAGCAATCCCACCTGCAGTCCAGTCAGCAAAGCTCCCACTATTGCTAAAGCAGGGGAAAAACGACAGCGCTCATGATAGATCACGAGCTATGGCGGGCTTACAGCAACATCATAAAAATTAAAGATAATTTTTGAATTGACAAACCCTATACCAGGCATGAAAAGATTCTTTCATTGTATCTTCTCATAAGATGGAGCAGACTTTACAAGGATAATAACCCAGCCTGGGTGTCAGATGGAGTCGAGTGCACCTACTTAGGGTTCTGGACCAGGCTAAGCGGAATGTGCACTCGGAGCCCCATCCCCCTATCCTAAGTGCTGTCCTGAGACAATATGTAACTTTTACAATGAAATAGCATTGCCCCAACCCTGGTATAGGGATAGAACTTACGGAGGTGCTCGATGTTCCATGGGTTGGGTAATCGCTGGCCATCCTTCGTAGCCAGGCGGACGCATCCTGGGCGGCAAACCTCTGTTACCCGGAAGGGACCCTCCCAGCTGGGGGAGAGTTTGTTAGACCCTTCCCGGGAGAGTATGCGGCGCAACACCAGGTCGTCTACCTTTAGCTCCCTACTCCGCACGGCCCTCTGGTGGTAGCGCCGGAGCGCTTGCCTGTACCGTGCATTTCGGAGAGCCGCTCGCACTCGTCCCTCGTCGACGAGGTCCAGGTCTTCACGCCGGAGCTGGTCCTGCGCGGCTTTGTCGTACCTCCAGGCATGGGGGGAGCCCATGGTAATTTCTGGGGGGAGGACGGCCTCTGCCCCGTACACCAAGAAGAAAGGCGTTTCCCCCGTGGCCCGGCTGGTTGATGTCCGGCTAGCCCACATCGCACACGGAAGCTCATCCACCCAATTTGAACCATGCTTCTCAAGGTGTGAGAATGTGCGAGTCTTGAGGCCCTTGAGGATCTCTGCATTGGCCCTCTCGACCTGACCATTGCTCTCTGGGTGAGCAACAGATGCATAGCAGACTTGGATCCCCAGGTCCTCGCAGTATTCCTGGAACGCTGCACTTGTAAACTGGGTCCCGTTATCAGTGATGATTCTGTTCGGGACCCCGAACCGGCAGACGATTGACTTGATGAACTTTACTGCAGACTGCTTGTTGATGGTGACAACTGGGGCGGCTTCCGGCCACTTGGTGAACTTATCTATGGCGACGTAGAGATGCCAGAATCCTCCGACGGCTCTGGGAAAGGGTCCCAGGATGTCCAACCCCCATACAGCGAATGGCCGTGAGGGAGGGATCATCTGCAGCGCCTGAGCTGGTGTGTGGATCTGCTTGGCATGGAACTGGCATGCCTTGCATCTCTTTACCATCTCGGCGGCATCCTGGAGTACTGTCGGCCAGTAAAAGCCATGCCGAAAGGCTTTACCGACCAGCGTGCGAGAGGACGCATGGTTCCCGCACTCGCCTCCATGGACCTCTGCGAGCAAGTCGCAGCCCTCCTCTCGGGTAATGCATCGCAGTAGGATGTCGTTGGCGCCACACCGGTAGAGATCCCCTTCCACCAGCATGTACCTTTTAGCCATGCGAACAATCCTTTCTGCCAGGGCATGTTCTTCGGGAAGGATATTGTCTTTCAAGTAGTTCCGGACCTCCAAGATCCATGCATCGGGACTTGCTTGAGCCTCTGGATCTTGGGCGCCCGGTAGCTCAGAGCCCCCAGTGGCGCATACGATCCTTGGCGGACTCCATGGTAGCAGGGTCGCCGGGACTGCCAGCTTCGAGGTGCTGGGCTCGCCCCCTTCGCCCGGTTCGGCTGCCCGGGCGGTTGGTCGCGGTAACGTCCTTGCAAAGACTCCTTGAGGCACTGGGGCCCCTGTGGAGGCCTTCGTTGACAGGTCGTCTGCGACTGAGTTGTCGGCTCGGGGTACATGGCACAAGCCCAAGACTTCAAAGTCCTTCTCCAGCTTCCGAACGTGCAGCAGGTATGCTGCTAATTAAGGGTCGTTGCAGCTGCACTCTCATTTGGCTTGCTTGATGATCAATTGAGAATCACCTTTAGCCAGAAGCTGTCGGACATTGAGGGTCAGGGCAGTCTTCAGCCCAAAGATTAGGGCTTCATACTCTGCCATGTTGTTTGTTGCCTTGAAGTCGAGGCGCACCATGTATTTGAACTGCTCCCCAGTCGTGGTGAGGAGCAGGACCCCGACCCCGGCCCCCTGCTTCCGCGAGGAGCCGTCGAAGTAGAGCGTCCAGGGGGTCTCGGTGAAAACTGGAGCCTTGGGCACCGTTTCGCCGTTGTCTGGGCCCCCCGGGTTGCTTGGCAATGGGGTCCATTCGGCCAAGAAGTCCGCCAGTGCTTGGCTTTTGACTGCATGTCGAGGTAAGAACTCCAGCTTGAACTCAGCCAGCTCCGCTGCCCACTTGGCAATGTTGCCTGTCGAATTGGGGCTGTGGAGTACGGTTTTCAATGGGAATGAGGTGACCACTGAAACCTGGTGAGCCTGGAAGTAATGCCGGAGCTTCCTCGACGCTATGAGCACTGCATACAGCAGTTTGTGTACCTCCAAGTATCTTGTTTTTGCTTCATGGAGGACCTCACTGACGTAGTAGACTGGCCATTGGGAGGTCCGAACCCTCCCTGGGGGGTCCGGGGCCCCTTGCAATGCGTCTGCATCCTGGGGAATGTGGTTCCTAGGGTCTAGCTGGGCCTCCGGGGGCTGGGACCCGTGAGGCACTTGGTCACTGGAACCCACAGCGGGGGGGGGGGGGGGGGGGTCTCTTCTGGGTTCGGGCCTTGAGGCTCGGCCTCCCCCTCTGGGGCTCTTTCCGGTGCTTGTTGCGGCAGTAGCTCCGGCCGCTCTGCAACCAAGACCATGCTGACCACTTCCGTTGTTGCGGTGATGTACAACAGGAGCGGTTCGCCGGGTTCTGGCGCCACCATAATGGGTAGCGTCGTCAGGTGTTTCTTGAGCTCCTGGAAGGCCGCTTCAGCTTCCTCAGTCCACTCAAAGGGACCTGCCTTCCGCAGAATCTTTAAGAAGGGCAGGGCTCGCTCAGCCAGTCTTGAGATGAACCGGCTGAGGGCTGCCAAACACCCTGCAAGCTTCTGCACGTCCTTGATGCGGGCTGGCGGCCGCATCAGCTCTACCGCCTTGATCTTTTCTGGGTTAGCTTCGATCCCTCAGTGCGATACCAAGAAACCAAGGAGCTTCCCTGCTGAGACCCCAAAGACACACTTGTCGGGGTTCAGCATCGTGCGTGTCATGCGCAGCTTGCTGAAGACTCGGGCTAGGTTGTCTAATAGGGATGTGTTGTCCCTAATTTTTACCACGATGTCGTCGACATACACGTCTACCAGATCTCTAATGAGGTCCCCAAATGTCTTATGCATTGCACGTACAAAGGTGGGGAGAGCATTCTTGAGACCTTAAGGCATGGAGACATAACAATACAGGCCGTCTACTGTTATGAAAGCAGTGTGTTCCTCATCTTTCCTAGACATAGGTATTTGGTGAAAACTGGAATACGCATCTAGGAAACACAGAAGATCACAGCCTGATGTTGAGTCTACTATTTGATCTATCCTAGGAAGAGGGAATGGATCCTTTGGACATGCCTTATTGAGGTTGGTGTAGTCGATGCACATCCGGAGCTTCCCGCCAGCCTTGGGAACGACAACAGGGTTGGCCAACCACCGTGGGTGGTGAACCTCCCGGATGAAACCAGCATCGAGCAGCTTCTTGATTTCTTCACGGATGAAGTTCTGCCGCTCGATGGACTGTTTCCTGGGCTTCTGCTGTACCGGTCGGGCGTCGGGGTAGATATTCAGATAGTTCTCAATCACCTCCCTGGGGATCCTGGGCATTTGTGATGGTTTCCATGCAAACACATCGACGTTGTCCCGGAGGAAGGTGATGAGCGTGCATTCCTATTTGCTGTCCAAGTTCCCCGCGATACGGGTTGTATGGGCAGCCTCGGAGCCAATCCTGACGACCTTCACGGGGACGTCGTCGTTGTTGGCAGGTTGCACACGGGGTGCAGTAGTGGAGGCTCACTGCGCTGGGCCTTGCTCTGGCCAACTCTCCTTCGAGCCTCTTGGGGCCGGAACCCTCCCCGCTGCAAGTGCTTGGAGCTGCTGTAACACCCTCAACTTTCACATCATGCATTACATACATGATCATGCATTAAACATTAGGAGGAAAAAAAATATATAACATAAAATATACATATACAAATATGAGTAGCAAAAGAAGAAAAAGAAAATAATAATTATAGCCTAAAACTTGTAATAGGGAATGAGTATAAAAATAATAACAATAAATATAAAAAAGTATATATAAATAATATATATAATAAATAATAAATAAAATAAAATATAAATAATAAAATATATTATAACAATAATAATATAAAAAAATAAAAGTAAAAAAAAGACTGCTGGCCAGGCGGCCCAGCCAGCAACCCCGCCCCGCCGCCACGCGCCTCCCGGCCGACCGCGACCCGCGGCTGGGCCCCATCCCGCGCGACCCAGCCAGCCACGCCCCGCCTGCACCGCGTGCTCGAGCACCACGCGCGCCGCTCGACCGTGCAACCCCACCGTGCGCGCGCTCCTGGCGCGAGCCCCGCACCGCCAGCGCGACTCCTGCGCCTGCCCCGCACACGCCCGCTCGCCCGACCCCGACGCACTGCACCGACGCGCCCGCTCGTAGCCGACCGAGCCCCGAACCGACTCGGCCTCTGGCCGATTGGATCGACCGTACCGCCACCTATAAAAGGAGCCAAGCTCCATAGGGTTTTCGACGATCCCAGGAGACGCCGCCGCCATAGAAGAAAAGTCGCCGGTACAGAGAACAGAGGCGCCGCAGGGAAGAAAAGGAAGAAAAAGGAGGGGAAGAAGAGGAGAAAAAAAGAGGAGAGCGCCGTCGTCCGCCGGAGATCGTCGTTGCTATCGCGTCGCCGTCGTCGTGCCGCTGGAAGACCTTGCACATCTACTTCGTCTACGCGTCGCCACCATCCCGCGATCATCGAAGCCATCGCATCTACGGTAGGCCATGTTTCCGATGCAAATTTTAGCGACCATATTGAATCTAATAGACGTAAATTGATCGTAGTTGTGTCGTCTTTTTATTTTCAGCAGCATTAATTCCCGCTAAAACCCCCGTAAACTCATATGAACACGTATGAACTAGTCGCATCTAATCAATAAACAACCATAGTTAATTAATTATTGAATTGTGCATGCATGCATGTCATTGCATGTTGATTATTTTGTGTGCATCATATTGAATTGTATGTATTTTCTTGTATGTATGATCACGCGTAGAGGAACGTGCTCAAGAGGCCGCATACGAGGATTTCCAAAATCAAGACTTTGAAGCGCTTGAGCAACCCCATCCGTCGGAGCAAGGTAAGTGTCCTTGATCATATTGATCCTGTTTTATTAAATGTTTTGTTTGCGAACTTGCATGCTTGTGTCAATATGATGGGAAACCCATACGTAGGAGTTTACTAGCGTTGTTTGCCACCCCTTGTCGCCGGGATATACACGATGAGTCGGGTATGGGTATTTTTCTTTTTGCACCGCATCGCTACATGGGTTATGGGTAACTTAAATAATGTGGTTGACAACTTTAATTACGACAACTTGGGATGGTAATAAGATGATGATTAATTTAGCAACCTGGAATTTAGGAGATCTAAGCAAGCATGGTTTTGTGGATGGGTTGGATGATATGGTGGTTTGCTTGCCTTAGATCTAAGGACCGGTTCATGCGAGAATATGCCAGGTCAACAGTGCCACCACAAGGCCAAGTATGGGTGCGGCGTAGCTGAATAATTAGGAGCGCTGCTAGTATTGTATGGACCATTGGATGGCGCGGGGAATGGGAGCCGAGGAGGACTGCCCTGGGATCCGCATGGCACACGAGGGGGCCCGTGGGTGGGAGAATGGAGATTCAAGCCTGCTGGTGAAACCTTAGTGGGCCCGTACATACTAGTAGTCCCTTTTGAAAGGCTATTTTGTGATCTCTTGGCCACACACCTACGGAAGTGTGAGATGGCATAATGGAGGTTTCTTAGTCACCGAAAGGTGATGAAATCACGAACATGTGGGTAAAGTGGTACAACCTCTGCAGAGTGTCTAAAACTATCATGATAGCCGTGCTCCCGGTTAAGAGCACCTGGATGACCTACATGATTAGAGGGAAATTGGGATTTGGGATGGTTATGGTTGATATTATGGTTATGGTTATGGTTATGGGATGGAATCATGGTTTATGACATTGATTATGGTTATTGACAATGGTAAATTATGGACTGGTATTGTGATGGTTACATGGTTTATGATGGGTTTACTTCACATAAATATGATTCATTGCTTTTCCAAATGATTTTACTGTACTTTTTAGCACTTAGCCATTATTACTGTCGTCATTTGAATCAGCCACATGTCATACTTTCCACACTTGCTGAGTACGACATGTACTCACCCTTGCAACCCCCCCCCCCAAACAGCTACTGGAGACAATTGGGAGTACCCTGAGGATCACACGGAGTGCTAGGTTGCATACCGCCGTCAATTGCCTGTGGAATGGAGTCGTGCTGCTTAGTTTATTTTCCGCTGCATTATTTAGCGTTTTATCATTTGTGAAATATTGGATTGTTGTAATTAAGTACTTATTTAATAGTTAAGATGTGGTTAAATTATGTATATCGTTTGTGATGCAACCGTATATGTGTGATGAACTTCCTGGGCACACATATGCGTTACGCTTGGTTCATATTCGGAACCGGGTGTCACAAATTGGTATCAGAGCCAGGTTGACTGTAGGACGCAGCCTAGATAGAATGGACACTTTAGAGCACATAGGAGCACTCAGGAATCGATGTGCTTTTGCTTAGTGTGTTGTTTGCTATATATATATTGTTTGCTTGTGTGCTTAATAGAGGATTTTGGGATGCTTTAGCATTGCCATGTCCACCTAGGCTAGTATAACTAGTTGGTTAGTTTCATATCCCTTGATGCATATAGTTGGGACGTTCTTTCCAAATTCTAAATCCTTCTGTCTCCACCCTTCTTTCGCCAACAGATGGTGAGAACTCGTACCCAGAGGGATGCCAACGATGAGGAGGAGCACAATGAAGTACCTCAGAACAACCAGGGACATGCTCATGGAGCTATCAATATTGAACAACTGTTAGCTATGCAGAACCAGCTCATGCAGACCATGATACAGACAATGGGACAGCTGCAAGCTGGCAACAACAATCAGCCTCATATACCGCCACCGCCACCACCCCAGCCACACCACAACCGTTTGGGAGAGTTCATGAGGACTAGACCGCCTACCTTTGCACAAGCCACATACCCAATGGAAGCTGATGATTGGCTGAAGTCCGTTGAGAAGAAACTTGCTATTGTCCAGTGCACTGATAGGGAGAAGGTTCTCTTTGCATCACATCAACTAGTTGGAGCAGCCGCTGACTGGTGGGAAGCTCTTCGCAACGCTCATGATAATCAGGAGGCAATCACTTGGGCTGAGTTTAAGCAGAGTTTCCGTTCCCACTATGTACCTGAAGGAGTTATGATACTGAGAAGAGAAGATTTTGAAAATCTCAGGCAAGGAAGGATGAGCGTGAGTGAGTACCTCAACAAATTCACTCAGTTATCAAGATATGCTCCAGAAGACATCAACACTGATAGTAGGAAGCCGTATCTGTTTATGAGGGGTCTCAACAATGAAATTCAAGTCCAGTTGCTCAATATTGATTACCCAAACTTCCAAAAGCTGGTTGACAAGGCTATTGTGGTTGAGAACAAGATTCGTGAGATGGAGCAGGACAACAAGAGGAAGGTGCCACATCATGGACCGCAGCAAGGAAGCAATGTTCGCCCCCGCTATGCACCACCTACTGCACCACACTACAACCCATCTGCTCCTGCATACCGTGCTGCTTATCCGCCCCGCCCAAATCAGCCACTGCAGCAACGCCCCGCCATGCAAGCGCCTCGCTATCCTGTGCCACCTGCGCCGCGTCCTAACATGGCGGCAAACGCTAAAAACCAGCTGCACCCAAACTTCCCTAATGCTACGGGCAGTAAGACATGCTATGTGTGTGGAGAGCCCGGGCACTTTGCAAGTCAATGCCCCAGAAGAAACTATAGACCTATGAACAATGCACCAAGGCCAAATTACCTGCGACCAAATGGAGGAGCACCACAAGGCAACCGTTGACAGCAGAATTTTGCTCGTGGCAATGTGAATCATGTCTCTACTGAGGAAGCCCAGCAAGCTGATGATGTCGTGATTGGTATGTTTCTCGCCAACTCCAACCCCGCGACTGTTTTATTTGATTTGGGAGCATCTCATTCATTCATCTCGTCAAAGTATGTTGCCAAGTACAATTTGCCTATATCTCATATGGAGAAAACTATGCTAGTAAGTTCTCCTGGCAGAGAGATGAGGACAAATATAGTATGTACGAAAGTAAGCATTAAAATAAGGGGGTAGACTTTCTCGCAAACCTCATAGTCTTGGACTCCCAAGGAATAGACATAATACTTGGAATGGACTGGCTGAGCAAGTATAATGGAGTCATTCAATGTGCCGAGAGGATTGTGCAGTTGACAAGTGAACATGGTACACGCATCGAAGTTGAGGCAGCCCAACCTACAAGAGAGAAGGCAATGCTCAATCAAGTGGAAGGAGTGACATTGGAAAGCATTCCGATCATTCGCGAGTACCCGGACGTGTTTCTAGATGAGTTGCCAGGTATGCCACCTGATCGGGACATAGAATTCGCCATTGAGTTGATACCCGGAACCGCACCTATAGCTAAGAGGCCGTATAGGATGCCTCCTAAGGAATTAGCAGAGCTCAAGAAGCAAATTCAAGAGCAGCTAGAGAAGGGTTTTATACGCCCAAGCTCATCCCCGTGGGGAGCCCCAGTGCTCTTCGTAGATAAGAAGGATGGAACCCAGAGGATGTGTGTGGACTATAGGTCTCTCAACGAAGTGACAATTAAGAACAAGTACTCACTGCCCCGTATAGAGGATTTGTTCGACCAAATGAAGGGTGCCTGCATTTTCTCCAAGATCGACTTGCGGTCAGGATACTTCCAAATGAAGATTAGACCATCGGATATACCCAAGACAGCATTTCGGACACGATATGGATCTTATGAGTACACCGTCATGTCATTTGGATTGACGAACGCGCCTGCGTACTTTATGTATCTCATGAATAAGGTCTTCATGGAATATCTGGATAAGTTTGTTGTAGTGTTCATCGATGACATTATGATATACTCGAGAAGCAAGGAAGAACATGAAGAACACTTGAATCTTACATTGCAGAAGCTACGGGAACACCAATTGTATGCCAAGTTCAGTAAATGTCAATTCTGGTTACGAGAAGTTTCTTTCTTAGGCCATATTATTTCCAGAGGAGGAGTATCAGTTGACCCAGGGAAGGTGAGAGATGTGCTTAAGTGGGAACCGCCACAGAATGTCAAGGAAATTCGGAGTTTCCTTGGAATGGCTGGATATTACCGCCGATTCATCAAGGATTTCTCCAAAATAGCCAAGCCTATGACCGAATTACTCATGAAAGGGAAGGCATTCCGATGGACTCAAGCTTGTCAGGATAGCTTTGAGGAGTTAAAGAAAAGGTTGACAACCGCGCCGGTGTTAGTATTACCGGACGTGAGCAAGAGTTTTGATATATATTGCGATGCATCAAGACAAGGATTAGGATGTGTGCTCATGCAAGAAGGCCAAGTGGTAGCTTATGCATCGAGGCAACTAAAGAAACATGAGTTGAATTATCCTACACATGACCTTGAACTCGCAGCCGTGGTACACGCCTTGAAGATATGGAGACACTATGTTTTTGGTCATTGATGTGAGATTTATACGGATCACAAGAGTCTCAAGTACATATTTATGCAAACAGATTTGAATCTGAGGCAACGCCGATGGTTGGAGCTCATCAAGGATTATGACATGGGAATCAACTATCACCCTGGGAAGGCCAATGTAGTGGCCGATGCTTTGAGCCGAAAAGGAGTAAGTCATCAACTCACAGTTCGAGAGCTGCCATCCGAGTTATGCAAGGAGTTCGAACGGTTGAACCTTGGATTCATAAATAAGATGGGGACGATGGAAGTCAACCCAACATTAACGCAAGAAATACGGGAAGGACAGACAAAGGACAAGGAAATACAGGAAATCAAGGAAAGGACCCAAGAAGGAAAAGAATTCAGATTTGATGAGGACGAACAGGGTACCTTATGGCTTGGAAAGAGGATTGTGGTACCTAATGTTCGGCATATTCGGGAAATAATATTGAAGGAGGCACATGACTCGCCTTACTCAATTCATCCTGGCTGTACAAAGATGTACAAAGACTTGAAGACTTGCTATTGGTGGGATAGCATGAAGAAGGACATAGCTGAATACGTAGCATTGTGTGATGTGTGCCAACGAGTCAAGGTAGAACATCAAAGGCCAGCCGGATTATCGCAACCGTTGAAGATTCCGGAATGGAAGTGGGAAGAAATTGGAATGGACTTCATAGTTGGGTTACCACGTACTCAGTCCGGGTATGACTCAATTTGGATAATTGTGGATCGCTTAACCAAGTCAGCTCATTTTGTCCCTGCGAAGACCAAGTATACAGCTGCACGATTGGCCGAAATATACATGGAGCATATTGTGTGTCGACACGGAGTACCGAAGAAGATAGTCTCGGATAGAGGTTCTCAATTTACCTCCAGATTTTGGCAAAAAATGCATGAAGCTTTGGGAACGAGGTTGAATTTTAGTTCAGCATATCATCCTCAAACGGATGGACAAACCGAGAGGACCAATCAGATTTTGGAGGACATGTTAAGAGCTTGTGCTTTAAAGCATGGGAAAAGTTAGGATAAAAGTTTGCCATATGCTGAATTCTCGTACAACAATAGGTACCAAGCAAGTCTGAAAATGTCACCCTACGAAGCATTGTACGGAAGGAAGTGTAGGACTCCCTTGTTTTGGAATGAAACCGGAGAGAATCAAGTGTTTGGTACCGACGTGTTACAAGATGCTGAAAGGCAAGTCTAAATAATACGGGAAAACTTAAAGGCTGCCCAGTCTCGACAGAAAGGTTATGGTGATAATAGGCGAAGGAGTTTGACTTTTGAAGTTGGAGATTTTGTATACCTCAAAGTGTCACCTATCCGAGGTCAGCGACGGTTTAATGTCAAAGGAAAACTGGCACCACGTTACATCGGACCATTCAAGATTTTGGACAAACGAGGAGAAGTGGCATATCGACTTGAGCTGCCGACGTATCTCTCTGATGTACATGACGTATTTCACGTCTCTCAACTCAAGAAGTGTCTCAGGGTACCGGAAGAACAAGTGCCGATGGACGAGTTAGAACTTCAAGAGGATTTATCCTATGTCGAGCAACCTATCAAAATTTTGGACATGAAGGAAAGGGTCACAAGGAATAAGAGGATCCGTTGGTGCAAAGTGCAATGGAAACACCATACGGAAACCGAAGCTACATGGGAACGTGAAGAAGACCTGAAGGCAGAATTCCCTCATCTTTTCTCCACGCTATCGAATCTCGAGGGCGAGATTCACTTTAAGGGGGGTAGGTTTGTAACACCCTCAACTTTCACATCATGCATTACATACATGATCATGCATTAAACATTAGGAGGAAAAAAATATATAAAACATAAAATATACATATACAAATATGAGTAGCAAAAGAAGAAAAAGAAAATAATAATTATAGCCTAAAACTTGTAATAGGGAATGAGTATAAAAATAATAATAATATATATAAAAAAGTATATATAAATAATATATATAATAAATAATAAATAAAATAAAATATAAATAATAAAATATATTATAACAATAATAATATAAAAAAATAAAAGTAAAAAAAGACTGCTGGCCAGGCGGCCGAGCTGGCCCAGCCAACAACCCCGCCCCGCCGCCTGGGCCCCGCCGCCACGCGCCTCCCGGCCGACTGCGACCCGCGGCTGGGCCCCATCCCGCGCGACCGAGCCAGCCACGCCCCGCCTGCACCGCGTGCCCGAGCGCCACGCGCGCCGCTCGACCGCACGACCCCACCACACGCGCGCGCCTGGTGTGAGCCCCGCACCGCCAGCGCGCGACACCCGCACCTGCCCCGCACGCGCCCGCTCGCCCGACCCCGACGCACCGCACCGACGCGCCCGCTCGTAGCCGACCGAGCCCCGAACCGACTCGGCCTCTGGCCGATTGGATCGACCGTACCGCCGCCTATAAAAGGAGCCAAGCTCCGTAGGGTTTTCGACGATCCCAGGAAACGCCACCGCCATAGAAGAAAAGCCGCCGGTGCAGAGAACAGAGGCGTCGCAGGGAAGAAAAGGAAGAAAAAGGAGGGGAAGAAGAGGAGAAAAAAAGAGGAGAGCGCCGTCGTCCGCCGGAGATCGTCATCGCTATCGCGTCGCTGTCGTCGTGCCGCCGGAAGACCTTGCGCATCTACTTCGTCTACGCATCGCCACCATCCCGCGATCATCGAAGCCATCGCATCTACGGTAGGCCATATTTCTGATGCGAATTTTAGCGACCATATTGAATCTAATAGACGTAAATTGATCGTAGTTGCGTCGTCTTTTTATTTTCAGTAGCATTAATTCCTGCTAAAACCCCCGTAAACTCATATGAACACGTATGAACTAGTCGCATCTAATCAATAAACAACCGTAGTTAATTAATTTTGAATTGTGCATACATACATGTCATTGCATGTTGATTATTTTGTGTGCATCATAATGAATTGTATGTATTTTCTTGTATATATGATCACGCGTAGAGGAACGTGCTCAAGAGGCCGCGTACGAGGATTTCCAAAATCAAGACTTTGAAGCGCTTGAGCAACCCCATCCGTCGGAGCAAGGCAAGTGTCCTTGATCATATTGATCCTGTTTTATTAAATGTTTTGTTTGAGAACTTGCATGCTTGTGTCAATATGATGGGAAACCCATACGTAGGAGTTTACTAGCGTTGTTTGCCACCCCTTGTCGCCGGGATATACACGATGAGTCGGGTATGGGTATTTTTCTTTTTGCACCGCATCGCTACATGGGTTATGGGTAACTTAAATAATGTGGTTGACAACTTTAATTACGACAACTTGGGATGGTAATAAGATGATGATTAATTTAGCAACCTGGAATTTAGGAGATCTAAGCAAGCATGGTTTTGTGGATGGGTTGGATGATATGGTGGTTTGCTTGCCTTAGATCTAAGGACCGGTTCATGCGAGAATATGCCAGGTCAACAGTGCCACCACAAGGCCAAGTATGGGTGCGGCGTAGCTGAATAATTAGGAGCGCTGCTAGTATTGTATGGACCATTGGATGGCACGGGGAATGGGAGTCGAGGAGGACTGCCCTGGGATCCGCATGGCACACGAGGGGGCCCGTGGGTGGGAGAATGGAGGTTCAAGCCTGCCAGTGAAACCTTAGTGGGCCCGTACATACTAGTAGTCCCTTTTGAAAGGCTATTTTGTGATCTCTTGGCCACACACCTACGGAAGTGTGAGATGGCATAATGGAGGTTTCATAGTCACCAAAAGGTGATGAAATCACGAACATGTGGGTAAAGTGGTACAACCTCTGCAGAGTGTCTAAAACTATCATGATAGCTGTGCTCCCGGTTAAGAGCACCTGGATGACCTACATGGGAAATTGGGATTTGGGATGGTTATAGTTGATATTATGGTTATGGTTATGGTTATGGGATGGAATCATGGTTTATGACATTGATTATGGTTATTGACAATGGTAAATTATGGACTGGTATTGTGATGGTTACATGGTTTATGATGGGTTTACTTCATATAAATATGATTCATTGCTTTTCCAAATGATTTTACTGTACTTTTCAGCACTTAGCCATTATTACTGTCATCATTTGAATCAGCCACATGTCATACTTTCCACACTTGCTTAGTACGACATGTACTCACCCTTGCAACCCCCCAACAGCTACTGGAGACAATTGGGAGTACCCTAAGGATCACGCGGAGTGCTAGGTTGCGTACCGCTGTTAATTGCCTGTGGAATGGAGTCGTGCTGCTTAGTTTATTTTCCGCTGCATTATTTAGAGTTTTATCATTTGTGAACTATTGGATTATTGTAATAAAGTACTTATTTAATAGTTAAGACATGGTTAAATTCTGTATATCGTTTGTGATGCAACCGTATATGTGTGATGAACTTCCTGGGCACACATATGCATTACGCTTGGTTCATATTCGGAACCGGGTGTCACAGCTGCTCCAAGGCTGACACTGCGGCTGAGCGGTCCCCTCTGATCCTGAGGACACCGGAAGACGTCGACATCTTCAGGACGAGGTAGACGTAGTGGGCTACAGCCATGAACTTGTAGAGGGCTGGCCTCCCGATGATTGCGTTGAAAGGGAGGTCGACGTCTGCCACGTCGAATAAAACGCTCTCCGTACAGTAGTTCTCCGGGGTCCCGAAGGTCACCGGGAGGTGTATGTTACCATACGGGAGGATTTGCCCAGGGCCGACACCCGAGAACGGGCTCGAGGGAATGAGCTGGGACATCGGTAGCTGCAGCTTTCGGAAAGCCGCCGCCCGCCCCTCCATTTATCAACACGTGAAAGACCTTCACGTTGGCGATGGTCGAGGACACCAGCAGCGGGAGCACTCCTGCCCCTGCCATGTTCTTTGGGCAGTCAGAAGCGTCGAAGCTGATCGCCGTGCTGATCCACTTGTGGTGGGGAGCCAGACTTGGGGCGGGGGCCACTACAGCCACTGCCCGTCACAGGGTTTTCACTGCGTTTTGGGTCGTGGGGTCTGTGGCTCCCCCGTAGATGACATGGAGGGTCTTGCGGCGCTCCTTATCACTGCTGGAGTCAGAGTCGCCACCCTCGAAGACGGCCTTGACCGCCCGCTGGGGTTCCTAGAACCCCATCTTGCTATCATCCTCCTTCTCAGGATCAACCTTCTGCTTGCCCTCCCTCTAGCGGGGGGGGGGGGGGGGGGTGCGCCCTCCTAGCGCTGCTGCCTCTGTTTCTGTTCGAGGAAACGTTCCGCGAACCTCTTCACTTCTCGGCACTCGCTAGCACTATGGCTATTTGTACGATGCACCGGGCACTTGAAGTCAATCTCCTCGGGCTCAGGCGACTGCCTAGGGCGCTTGTCTCGGCGCGACGCTCGGGCTCCGCCGGGTGCCGCAGCCGCCATTGCCTGGGCTCCAGGCTTTCGCCTGTTCTTGCCACTGCCCTTCTTCTTCTTCTTGCCGCTGCTCCTCGCAGAGGCTCCTTCCTCAGTCGGGGTGGCTTCCCTTGCTTCTGAGGATGGCTGGGAGTGCCAGTTGCGCCCCTCAGCTGCCCTAGCACATTTGTCTGCCAGGGAGAACAGCTCGGAGACATCACGCACCTCGTGCGTGGCTAGCTTCTCGAGCATCTTCTTGTCCCTCACACCTTGTCTAAACGCAACAATAACTGATGCGCTAGCAACATGAGGGATGGTGTTCCGTACCTGGGAGAAATGCTGGATGAACGATCACAGCGACTCTCCAGCGCGCTGTCTAACGGCGTGGAGGTCAAGCTCGATGTCGGGGCACTTGTAGGAACTGCAGAAGTTAGCCACGAACTGGCGGCACAACTCATCCCAGGAGGTTATGGACCCCTGAGGCAGGTTCATGAGCCATGACCGAGCTGGGCCGGTCAGGACGACGGGGAAGTAGTTAGCCATAATGGCCTCATCGCCTCCTGCGGCTAGTATCGCAGTGGTGTAGATCTGCAGGAACTCGCTCAGGTTGACGCTCCCGTCGTACTTCTCCGGCATGTGCGACCGAAACTTTCGTGGCCAAACCACGAAACAGAGGTGAGGCGCTAGCGCTGCACACCCTTGGCTGGGGCTGACTGGTGCCGGCGGCGGCATCGCATACCCCGGGTGAGCAGGCGGGCCTGTGTACACCTGGTGCTGGGGTGGTGTTGCATACGCCTGTGCAGGAGGCGCGACATACGCCTGGTGCGGTGGAGGCGCGACGTACGTTTGGTGTGGTGGAGGCACAACATGAGCCTGGGGCACGGGGCCCGGCACGCTGTAATCTGCCTCAAGGTTGCGTCGATGCTCCCTCTGGCGCTCGATGGTGACTCGGCAGTCCTCTCCGGCCCTGCGGCGCTGCAGCCCGGTTCTCAGATCTGTTGTTGAGATCTTGGTCGAACGCGAGTCTGCCGTCCACCAGTCGATTGTTGGCGTTCGCGACAATGACACATGCATCAGCTGGGCATGTGTCTCCCTCGGCGGAGGCACGTTGAGTGCGGCAGTGACGAGGTGGTCGATGTCGTTGATCCACTGCTGAGCTGCTCCCTGAGGGGTATCCCCAGTAGGAGGATTGTGGAGTAGCGCGCGCGCTACCGCGAGCGCACTCTCCGGGCTTGCAGCTGGTGGCGCCGTGATTGCTGTCACGGCCGGAGTACGCCGTGGGGTGGCATGTCGGCCTGCAGCCGGCGAAGTGACTGCAGGGCGACGTGAAGGTCTTGACCTTCCTGCCCTAGAGCGGTAGCCTGCCCTAGAGCGGGATGATGCCTGATCCTCTGCCACTGTCTGTCGCCGCGACTGCGCCCTGGATGAATCGGCGTTGGATTGGTCGTTCACCATTGCTGCTGGTGGAGATCTTGACGGGGAAAAAGCCCCCTACCTGGCGCGCCAAATGTCGAAGGTCGTAAACGACACTTCCCCCGGACCTGCTTAGAGAGCAGCCCGCGGAGGTTCTTTGGATTCACGAGGGCTAGTCCCAGTAGATCGAACACAGCAGGATGATGAACACAGGGGATTTACGTGGTTTGGGCCGCCGGAGCGTAATACCGTACGTCCACGGGAGTGTTTGTGTATTGACTTGCTTGAGCGTGTAAGAGCCTTGGTCTAATCTTTCGTCCTTTTCGAAGGTCGTCCGCCGAGTCCTTTAATAGTTCAAGGACTCTGCAGTCACAAGGTGGACCCCTATACCCAACAGGTGGTCCTGGGGAGAGCCAAATCCTATACAAGATCTAGGAGTAATTGCTATCTACTTCCCTTGGTCAGGGATGTCAATGCGCCGTCCGCCGCGTCGTGCGCCAGGGCTACACATAGTTGGTGATGATGGCCGTGCACGCCCCGTCCGTCTTGTCCTCGCGGCCCATTCGCCCGTTTTGCGGCCTGGGTGTGTACCGGCTACTCGGACAAGATAGGGCACTGGAGCCTTGACTTTCGCATGCGTGACTCGGCTTGCCTGGGGAAGGCGCGCGTACTTAATGCCCGTCTAAGCAGCGCACACGTTCCTTTACTGCAGCCTCCTACCGCACTGAGTTGGCCGTCCGCCACGTGGTTGCGCCGGAGCCTGCCTCAGCGGGAAGCAAGGCACTTGACAGAACAGGCCACGTGGCACATTCGGAGCCCGCCCCTATGGAGGGGTGGAGGCTCAGCCCTGCAGGCCACGTGGTAGCTCCGGTGCCTTTCCCTGCGAGGACACGGGCTTGGCCCTGAGGTCCAGATTGGCCATGTGGCGGCTCCGGAGCCCGCCTCAGCGGGGAGGCATGGGTCCAGTCCTGTCGGCCACGTGGCAGCTTGGGAGCCTCCCGCGACGGAGAGGTAGGATCTGGTCCTTCCCCCCTCAACGTGGCAGCCTCGGATTCGGCCTCCTAGGTAGAGCTGGAGCCCTTAGCGGTTTTCTCCTGTGCGCGGGAGTACCCGGTCTGCAGGGTACCGACAGTATATATAGGTGGGAGGACGTCAAAGGGGGTGTTAGGGTTGTGACCTAAACCTAAGACACGAAAATAAGAGGTGTAGACTTGATACAAGGCCCAATGGCCCAATACGGTGGCGCAACACCCTGACAGATTCTGAACCCAATTTTGTTTCGATGATTCCCGTTGACTCCAAAGAAATTTTGACATGGGACCGGAGCCATTGGAAATTTTATCCTCTCCCCCTTCCGTGAATATTTAGAACGTCCAAAACGGAGTTCGTATGCGTCCTGGGCTTCCGTTTTAGTGCGTACTGCTCCTGGACTCCGAGTTGGACACGATTTTGAGTTTGGCTCGGTTTCCATCTTATTTGAACGAATTCTCTGGTCCTCCACGTCCCTAATACTTCCTCCAACTACTCCTTGAACCTCTCCATAGACCCTAATCACAATTAAATCATTAGGTAGCAATCTATACTCAAAAACATATAAGGAAACATATAAGAACGAGCTCACCTCTGAAATTTAATTGTTGTGTATGAACTCTATTGATTGCATCTTGTATGTTCAATGGAGTGTTGTTTGTATCCATAGAAGTGATGTCCTCATCAATGGGCTCAGGCGCCGACACCTCCGTGGCAACTGGCTCGGACGCCAGAACCTCTTCGACGACCGACTCTACAGCCGGAACTTCTCCAGCAACCGGCTCTACCACGAGAGCTTCTTCGACAACCGGCTCAAGCGCCGGAGCTTCATCAACACCCGGCTATACCGCCGGGACCTCATCAACCACTGGCTCGACTACCGAGGCTTCAACAACATCCGGCTCTAGGGTCGGAATCGCAGCTACCTCCGGCTCTATGGCCGGAGTGTCCAACATCTCAGCATCCAAGCCCGGAGCTTCAACCTCCGGGGCTGGTACCGCTGGTACATCTTCATTCCCGTGGTCTGGCACTACCACGAGAGCTTCTGGGGATAAGTCGAGGTCCAAGACTATGACAGCCAGCGCCGGAGCTGCCGCAACCTCAGCCACCTCTTGGGGCAGCGCTGGAATTGGAGCCGGAGCTTCAGCCTGCACAGCCTCAGCTGCTGCTGTAGGGACCGGAGCTTCAGCCCTTTTCTTAGGCACGCTGTGGATGAAGGACGAAGAAACTCAAAATACAGTTATATCAATAAAACAACTGACTGAGGTAAAAAAATAAAAAATTACCTTGGAAGGCTTCCGCACCAGTTAGCATGGAACCTCTTTTCCGGACGTTCCGGACTGGCCCCAGCGGCCATTGGCGTGGTAGTCCCGGAAGGTCCCCCGGAGCTTGCTGCTGCTATCAGCGTTTCCTTGGTCGTGGCCCCCCTCAACCGGGAAGGACCTCCGGACCCAGAGCCCTCAGTTGGCCCTGGTACTGGAGTCACATGGCCGAAGCTAGCACCCCGGGAAGATACTGCTGCTGGAGTAGATGCCGCCGTTGAAGACCTCGCCCTCTGGGGAGAAGGAGCCGCCGCGGAAGAAGCAGGCCTGAGGGACCTTCCGTCGGCATGCTTCAGCTTCCTCTTACGGCTCAAGGGCTCGGCCAACTCCTTGCCCTTGCCTACGACTTCGGTTCTTGGCTTTGGGGTGGGAACAGAGCTGCCTTCAGGAGCTCCGGAGATCGCCAACCCGATGATCGGATGCCTCTCAACGACACCAAGGTCATCAATCACCGGCATCATCCGCCAGAGCTCCTTGTTGAACTTTGCCTCCATGTTCAGAGGGAGGAAAGCTGCCGGCGGAGCCAAGTCGTCACCCTCGACGTCGATGCCATGCTGGAACTTCTTGAGGTGGAACTCCAAAGTTGCACCCTCCATGTTGTACTTCAAACCGGTACCGATCCGGTTGTCATCCAGCATACTGTTGCGAGCCCAAGCAAGCTTCTCCCTTTTCTTCAGCGGAGCCCACCTGTTGGTCAGGAAGTTGCAAAACACCGCCTGAGGAGTCACCCCTCCTTCCACGCAATGGCGGATCCTGTTCAGAGCAGGGTTGAAGGCGTTCGATAACACCGAAGCTTCACTCCAAACTGCAGTGTCAATGTTGGGGAGGCCTTGGGAAACTCCAGCTTTTCATGCTCCTCCACCCTGATGACGATCCAATCCTTCTTCCAGTCATCCCACTTCCCAGAAGGGAACGACCGCAGGTACTTGTACGGGCACTTCTTGCGCTTCACAAAATAATAGAAGCCAAGGTACTCGTCACCCTTGCCGGTGGTCTAGATAGTGAAGAAGGTGCGGAAGAGCTCAACGCAGGGGGGAATGCCCACCCACATCTCGCAGAAGTGGACAAAGATCGGCACTAAAAGAATAGAGTGGGGGCCAAGGTGGTACAGCTGCAGACCATAGAAGTCTAGCAGCATCAAGAAGAAAGAGGAGAAAGGTGAGATTAGTCCCACCATGGTGTACACGGAGAAGTACACCATGTCGCCGGCGCGTTCCTTCTCAAACGGAAGCTTGTCAGCGCGGACCAAGTGATTGAGGAAGTCAGGGGACCACCCCATGAGGGCTCGTACCTTCTTCAAATCACCGTCAGTCTTCAGTCGGCTATGGCGGAGACCCAACTCCATCGCGGCACAGCGGGGAAAGAGATGGAAAACAAGCGAAAGTTTGGAGGATTTGAGCGCAAGTTCGAATGAAAGGCGTAAAGAACCCCCAACTGTGCATGCTTTCCTTCTTAAGTAAGCCCCCGCAACACTTGGATGGAAACCGCAGAGGAGCCGACGATACCAGTCAAAAACTTCACCCTGCCAATGACAAGGGGGCCTGGGGCCACCCCGACGATCAAGTCGAGGTCCTTACCCCAGGCGAACGGTTGTCATCATGAAATGCGGGAAACCCGAAGGCGGCAGCCTGACAGGGCGCGCGGAACTGATACGATTTTCAATTGCGTGAGATTCGCACGCTAAGATCTCACCTGCCGCATCCAGGATATGCCACGCGGCGGAGGTTTAACTGCGAACTATCGCCAACGGCACGTCCAAAGACCCTTGAAGACACGGCTCAAAAACCGAAGAATGAACCCACCTCCGGCAGAATGACTTCATCCAAAAGGTCTCTCCCAGAGGTGGGCCCAGTGGGCCACTGTCAGTACCCTACGTACCGGATACCCCTTGGGATTGCAAAGATCACAAGGAAACGCCATCTACCAGATTTGAAGACCTCCGAAGGCCCTACATGTCAGGCGTAACCGGACCTGCTTCCCTGACATGGTTAGTCCCAGGGCCGCCACGTGTATTATAAGACCGGAGCTATCACCCACACATGGGAAAGATCCGGACTAGATACCAGTATGGCATCCCCGGACATAACCCCAGACAGAGAAAAGCTCCGGTGTCGACACGTGTCCAACATCACCGGACCTACCTGTCCACGACGGTAAGCTCCGGAGCTGCCACATGGTCGACCGCCGGACCTTCAAGGAGCAATCAAAGACTTCAAGACCCGATTAAGTGTCATTAATACCATATTAATGACACACGATCGGATGGCCCTTAATACCGGTAACGACACTGTTAAGGCCCGTTACCGGGCTATTAAGGGTAATTAACCTCATTAATTGTGTATCAAGCATGTGTAACTGCCGGGGCCACATGTAGGGCTAGGCTAACAGTGTAACGACCAGTCCTCGTACTATAAAAGGACTGGTCGACGATACATAGGCACTGGCTCCGGACCTATTCTGGACTCCCTAACCTAGGCAAGCTTCTTCTTCTGGAACTTCTTCTAGACTCACACGCTCAATAAAACACCAACACACCCCATGGAGTAGAGTATTACGCTCAGGCGGCCCGAACCAAGTAAATCTCTGTGTCCACTTGTCATTCACCTTCTTGAATCTCTACGCGCCCATTACCGAACTACAACTCCTCTATCTACCAATAGTAGTATCGGGAGATCTGCTGGATCCAAACACCGACATCTTTGATGATGGGCGATGCCGGAGCATCCAGCTCTAGCACCTCCCAGGGGGCCCGCCATAGATGTTTCTTAGCGCTGATGGTGGGTGCCGCCGGAGCATCCAGCTCTGGCACCTCCTAGGGAGCCCACCGTCGACGCTCTTCTCGTTGATGATGTGCGATGCCAGAGCATCCAGCTCTGGCACCTCCCAGGGGCCCGCCTTCGACATTTCTTAGCGTTGATAGTGGGCGCCCCCAGAGCATTCAACTCTGGCACCTCCCAGGGGGCCTGCTGTCGACGTTCCGCACGTTGAGGGTGGGCGCCGCCTCGGTTCAATGGCTACCTCGTTGCCATCGCCACCAGCGTCAACTATCCATGCTCCCACACTCCGCCGAGGGCCCGCCGACAACATCCGGCGACTAAGTGGTAGGCGTGCCCAACCAGTTGGCCACACCTACGAGGGGGCCTCCAAGGGGTCTCATGGGCATGACGTCAAGATGTTTATTGCCACCACGGTGACAACAACGTCACCAAGGCGTTATGGTAAGTTCGACCCGAAGATCCGCTGTAAGTTTTACTTTTGGCACGATGAGAGGTCCAGAGTATGCAGCCTGCTTAGTCTGGTCCTGCACCCTAAGCGTGTACACTTTGCCTCCCAGCGCCACTTTGGTAAAGCTTCACCCTGGGCGTAGTGGTAGGATAGTGTTTTTTTTTACTCTGAAAAGGGTGTCATAGCGTCTAGGAGCAGTGCTCGAAGCAACTAAGCTCCGGTGGGTCCGATCCAGGGTGTTCAGCCTGCTTAGCATGGTTCCATACCCTAAGCCTCTACATTTTTTCCTCCCTCGTCATCTGGAACGGGTCGTTGCCTTCTTGTAAAGCCTGCCCCTCCTATGGTTACGAAGTTAGAAGAACCACTGTCTTGCCCTATGCTCCGTTTATGATCATTTAATTACATATTAATTTTATGATCACCAAATCATGCCCGTTCTCGCATATTCTCTGTCATATGCTTGGGCTCTATCTCCCTGTCTCGCGCCTAGTGGAGTTATGTCATCCTGCAGCTAGTGGGTGTGCTTGAGGTTCCTGTGATGTATTTGTGTTCTTTGGTTGATTTCCTGCTCAGGAGCCTGTGGTGTCGAATGGTCACTCCCTTGAAAAGCTAACACCCGTGGGAGGTCCAGAGTGTACAACCTGCTTAGCCTGATCCTGCATTCTAAGCGTGTACACTTTGTCTCTTCAACGCTAACGGCTGATTACAGGAGGTCGGATGGCACATACTCCTGAGCAGAGCGATAACCATAATTTGGATACCATCGCACTGAATTAACGACGCACCATAAGCCTGGCTCAGGACCGTAAGACATAATGATACTAAAAGCAGGAAGGGAGTAGCCGACGAGCAATTCTTTTTACATTATGCTTTAATTTTTTTGTTACTTTTGCATATCGTCTGCCATATGCATGATTACATTTATCATGTATCGCCCTAGTTGGAGTTGTGCTATCCTACTAAAGGCGGATCCGCATGAGGTACCTGCAATGTGTTTGGGGTCTGATGATCGTTTTCTTGGTCGGGGTCCATAGTGTCGAATGGTTCTAACTCCTAAAAGGCTAACGCCGAGATGGAGGTCCAGGGTATGCAACCTACTTAGCGTGGTTCTATACCCTAAGCATGCACACCTTGCCTCCCAGTGCTAATAGCTGAGTACAAGAGGCCAGACCGCTCATGCCGTGAGCAAGGCAACAACCATACTCTGGATGCTGTCGCACCGAATTACCCATGCCCAGTATCTTAGCTAAGTATCGTAAGCCATAACGAAACTAAAGAGCAGGGAAGTGGTGACCGACGAGCGAAATTACTTTTTGTATATCGTATGTACAGGACATATAGGGAGTTGTCTTCGACGTTCTACACGTCCTCGTAGCCGCAAGCGCCACTTCTCTAGCTCCGGCGCCCCCCAAGAGGGCCACCGGTGCCGTCGACGCTTCTCCGAGCTTCAGCACCCCCCAAGGGGGCCACTGGCGCCACTTCTTCAAGCTCTGGCGCTCCCATGGGGGCCGCCGGCGACGCTTCTCCGAGCTCCGGCGCCCCCCAAGGAGACCGCTGGCGTCACTTCTCCGAGCTCCGGTGTCCCCCAAGGGGGCCGCCGACGTCACTTCTCCGAGCTCCGGCGTCCCCAAGGGGGCCGCCGATGTCACTTCTCCGAGCTCCGGCGCCCCCCAAGGGGGCCACCAGCGTCACTTCTTCAAGCTCCGGTGCTCCCAAGGGGGCCGCCGATGACGCTTCTCCGAGCTCTAGCGCCCCCCAAGGAGGCCGCTGGCATCACTTCTGCGAGCTCCGGCGCCCCCCAAGGGGGCCATTGACATCACTTCTCCGAGCTCCGGCGCCCCCAAGGGGCCATTGGCGTCACTTCTCCGAGCTCTGACACCTCCCAAGGGGGCCACCGGCGTCACTTCTTTGAGCTCTAGCGCCTCCCACGGGGACCACCGGCGTTACTTCTGTGAGCTCCGGCGCCCCCCAAGGGTGTCGTCGGCATCACTTCTATGAGTTCCAGCGCCCCCAAGTGGGCCGCCAGAGTCACTTCTCCGAGCCTCGACACCCCCAAGGGTGTCCGCTGGCGTCACTTTTACAAGAGAAGATGAACCCCCCCCCCCCCCCCTTTGGGATCGTCACCTCTCCCGAGGTCAGCCCGGGGGCCACTGTCGATACCCTCAAGACCGGGTACCTCTACATACAAGAAGAAGCTTCGGATTTGGCCTCCCCGTTGAGGCGGACTCCAGATCTACCACGCGTCCTCCGGCTCCGGGCCCTTGCTCCCACCGAGGAGGGCTCCGGAGCTGCCATGCGTCCTCCAGCTCCGGGCCATTGCTCCCACCAAGGAGGGCTCCGGAGCTGCCACGCGTCCTCCAGCTTCGGGCCCTTGCTCCTAGCGAGGAGGGCTTCGGAGCTGCCAAGTGTCCTGCAACTTGCCCTGGGCAGTAGGTTGCAGGAGTAAGGGGTGGTGCGTCCTGTCCAGTCGCACATTGAAGGCACGCGCCTTCCCTAAGCGTACAGGTGTGGTGCACGCCTCTTGTCAGGTACCGCTGCGTCCAATCGCATCACAGTGAAGGCACCGCAGGCCTACCCCACACCGCCAAGTGGGTAGCTTATGATGACAAGACGGATGGGACGTTCCCTGCCATCATCAACGACTACGCCTAGCCACTGGCGACCGACCCGACAAGACAACAAGTCTTCAAGGCGCGATCAGAGGCAGCGTACGCAAGAAGCCTTAGATCTTTAGGATAAGATCTCCCCGGGACCACCTGTGGGGCCCCGAGGCCCCACATGTAAAGAGTCCGACCTTGTCTATAAAAGGCCCGGACCGCCACTGATACAAAGACCAGACTCAAAATACCGGACACACACACATACACATTCACCAAACAATACAATCCATCATGGATTAGGCTGTTACGCTTCTTATGGCCCGAACCACGTAAAAACCACTGTCTCATACTCTTTCGCTAGAACACTAGTTTGAGGCCTAAGCCCCGCCGAACAAGAACCTCCGCGGGATGCTTCTTAGCAGATCGGGGGAAGTGTCACATTAACACTTCAACATACGCCAACTAGATCCTACGCAAACGTGGTTAGATCTAGAGTCCCTCCAACGATCATGGTGCCTGGTGGAGGTGATTGGAACTGGGGTGATGCCTGGAGGGGTGAAGATGGTGGTACAGGGAGAGGAGGGCGAGGTTTTGGAAATGGCGGGTATGGTGGCCGCAGAGGTGGTTTCGATGGAGATTGGGCCCGTGGTGGTCGTGGTTGGGATCGTGGTGGTGTTCCTAGTGGACGTGGTGGCCACTTCGGCGGGAGAGGTCGCAATCGCACTGGCATCCTCAATCAGAGTGTGGAAGATTCCAAGGGGATTGAGGATGATATTCAGCAGCATCCACATCTCCCAACCCTAGAGGAAAATCATCAGGGGAAGGAGCGGTCTCGTTGGGATCATCGCCCAGAGATGATGGAATCTAGTAAGAGGGCTCAAGAGGATGAAGAAGAAGATGAGGAAGTGATTCCACAGAAAGTTGAAGAGAAGAAGGTGTTGGACAAAGGTGAATCCTCTAAATCCATTGTTTCTCCTAACGTTACCATTGTTGTATGTTTGAGGTGTGGAAGTCTGGACCATCAGATCATGGAATGTCCTAGGAACATGCCTTGCAGTAGTGTGGCAAAGTGGGACATGAGGCTACTAATTGTCAGACAAAGAGGTTAAGGGGGTGTGTTGCTTTATTACGTGCATCTCGAGTAGAAGATCAAAGTTTTTTTTTTCTGTTTCCTGGCTGTCCAACTGCTGGGAATGTTAAGAGAAAAATCCACCACAGCTATTGTCAGAGTGATGTCTGGCACTGCATCTGCAAAACAAATTGAGCAAGAATTCGGAGGCATCCTTGGGACAAATGCATGGAAATGGAATGCAAGAAGGGTGGATGAAAGGACCTTCTGAGTCAGATTTGCTACAACGAGTATGATCATGGATTGGAAGAGTACTCTTGGTATTGCTGGGACAGGTGCTCCACTTTCCATTACTCCATGGTCCTCATCCATTGAACTTAAATGGGAGTTGCAAACTGCTTGGTTTAGAGTAAGGAGAATACCTTATGATAAAAGGTGTGAAGAAGCTTTTGCTTATGTGGGCTCTCTTGTAAGAATGATGGTTGAGTTTGATGAAAGGCTGATGGACAAAGCTGAGGTGGTTAGGATGAAAATTGCATGTAGGGATCCTGCAAGAGTGCCTTTTTCTGTGGAGGGGGTGTTTTACCCTTATGGTTATGACTTCTTCTTTGAGATGGAAATTCCCTTCAAAGAGGAGCAGCCTAAGCATTCCGTGGTAGTTCCATCCAGTGCTGGTGAAACATCTTCACATAAGGGGGGTGGTATGGGGGACAGTAAAGATTTTGTGACTCCTTGAGGACATTCAGAATCTGGTAAGCAAGGGGCTTATGAAAGTGGTTTTGGTTCTCGTAGTAAAAAAAAGGCCACTGGGGGTTATGGGATTTCTTCCAATGGAAAAAGTCCCTTAACTACTACTGGAAACGACAATACTGTGGTTGAGAAGAAGAGCTCTGAGCAGATTACAGATAAAGGCAAACAAGTGGCTAAGATACCACTTATGATTTTATTGATCAAAATTATGTAAAAATGGATCAGATGTCTCTATCCAAAGGAAAAGGCCCTATGATCACAACTAACGATGGTGGAGATAATATTATGAAATCTGTGGTGAAGCCCAACAGTGATAGAAAATTGGTTGTGGTTGGTTCTGATGTTCATAGCTTTGCTAAAGAGAAGACCTCCATGTGCTATCTGGAGGGAAACATTTGTGCAGAGGAAGAAGGTGCTAGGGTGGAGTATGCAGATGACAAAGAGTCTGAGGGTAAACTAAACATATCATGGGATGCTGATGAAGATGACCTCTTGGATGATTTTGGATCACAAGAGGAGGTGATTTCACAACAACACAATGTGTCCTGGATGTTACAATGCAGTAACCCTCCTTCTATGATTCACACAATGATGGAAAAGGGTGATAACTGCAAGTTGAGCTTTAACAGTGGAGATGGCTTTTTAATGGAGTCGTTTGAAGATTCATCAAGACCATTGGATTGCTCCAAGGAGGCAAAGTGACAGGCTCCAACAGAAGATTCAATCGAAGCTGCAAAGAATGGTGGTCCAACCAAGCAGGAAAAGGTCTTTTGAAGGTATGACATCTTCTAAGTCCAAAACTTTTACTTTTTTTCTGACATGGACATATCTAGTATTGCTAAGAAAGTGGGAATTAATATCTCTTATGGGGAATTTGGCAAGATTACCCTGATTAGAGAACTAGAAGAAGCTAGATTTGCCCTATCTGGAAAAAATGTTGTTGGTTCCATGGGGGATGCTGAAATTAGCACTGAAGGGACACTAGAAGGGGCCGGTAGTAAGTTTCTAATTGAATAGGTTGATGAAAATTTGAATAGTCAAGAGAAAGTTGATTTGTCTTTGAATAAAAAGTCTAGAAGAACCATGCCTGTTAAGGAGATGAAAATGAGTACCCCTATGAGAAGAAGTAAAAGAAAAACTCCCTTTGTTTCTAGGAAGACCTTGGATACGGAAATTCCTAGTTCAAGATCTTCCAAAAATAAAACTAGAGTTAAACAATGATAGGGATTTTTTGGAATTGTAGAGGTCTTAGGAAGAGGGGTTTAAAAACTTATTTCTTAAGTTTGATTAAGGAATTTGGGTTTGATTTTGTATGCATTCAGGAAACTTTAATCTAGGAAAATCTTGGATCTGTTAATAGATCTTTGGATCCAGAAGCAACATTTTCTTGGTTCTGGTCACCTTCTAAAGGAAGGTCAGGGGGAGAGTTATGGGACTCATAAATGATATTTTTGAGATTAAAAACTTCACTGTTGGAAATTTTATCAGTTAGGTTACAATATGGGATAAGTTACTGAAGAAAGAGTGGTGTATTCTGAATGTGTATGGACCTGCTCAAGAGGAGTTGAGGGAGGACCTTTTTTGTGTGAGCTGGCTGATTATTGTTACAGAGTTAGGGGACCTTATATTGTGGGTGGGGATTTCAATATTATTAGGAATGCTGGAGAAAATAAGAAGTTTACTCCTAACAGGCTAAATATAATATTCAACAACATTTCCAAGTTAAACCATTTAAGGGAAGTTAAAGATCCTGGAGACATTTTTACATGGTCTAATAATAGGACAAACCCCACTTTGGAAGTGTTGGATATAATTTTTATGAATGATGATTGGGAGGCTTTGTTCCCCTAGCCCAACTCATTAAGTTGCCTAGACTTTTATCTGACCATAACCCCTTGATCATTAAATGTATGCATAGTGTGAAAAGAGTTAAAGTTGAGTTGCAAGTGGAGTTAGCATGGCTTAAGGATGATGAGTTCTTTAAAATCATATAGAAGATTTGGAGGGAACCAACCAAAGATACGAGCATTATGGGACATTATGGGCAGAGTGTTGTTCAAGTTGAAAAAGGTTAAGAAGTTTTTAAAAGGGTGGGGTTATACTAGAACTGGCTCTATGAAACAAAGAAAATTGGATATTATTGACAAAATAGAGCAATTGGAGAAAAAAGAAGGAGTTTGTCTGTTGAGTAGAGAAGAATGGTTAGAGAGGAGTAATCTGCAGAGGGATCTTTTGGGTATTTTAGAAGAAGAAGAGCTTTTTTGGTTTAATAGAAGTCATGAAAAATGGTTCAATGAGGGGGATAATAACTCTGCCTTTTATCATAGGGTTGAAAATGGGAGAAAAATAAAAAATACAATCTACACCTTATATGATGGGGACAAGGAAATTACTGGCACAGAGAATCTGTTAAGCCATGCCACTAATTATTATAAAATGTTGTTTGGAAAAATTGCAGAAACTTCTTTTGATAACAGTGAGAATATGTGAGAAGTATCAGATAAGGTATCTGACCTTGATAACCTTGATTTGACTAGACCCTTTGAGGAAAATGAAATTAAAACAACCTTGTTTGTCACGGAAAGAAATAAAGCCCCCGATCCCGATGGTTTCCCAATAGAGTTTTTTCAATCTTGTTGGAACATCATTCGTGATGATTGTTTGGAGTTGTTTAAAGAGTTTCATAGTGGCCCTCTAGACTTGTACAGGGTTAATTTTGGCCTTATCACCTTGCTTCCCAAAGTAAAGAATGCTAGCAGGATTCACCAGTTTCGCCCTATATGTCTGTTAAACTATTTGTATAAGTGGATAACAAAGTTTATCACCCTTAGGTTAGACCCAGTGGCTGATAAAATGATTAACAAGGTGCAAACTGCATTCATTCCTAATAGAAACATAATGTGTAGTATAGTGACCTTACATGAGATTTTGCATGAAACTAGAAGGTTAAAGGGTGAGCAAAGGTTGATTTTGAAACTCAACTTTGAAAAGGCATATGATAAGGTAAACTGGAAGTTTCTTTTGAGTTGTTTGAGAAACAGAGGTTTTTGTGAGCTATGGTGTAGGTGGATTAATATGATTGTGGAGAAGAGGACCATTAGTGTTAAGTTGAATAACTGTGTTGGACCATATTTTTAGAATTTTAGAGGCGTTAGGCAAGGAGACTGTCAGTACCCTGAGTACTATATACCCCTTGAGATTGCAAAGATCTCAAGGAAATGCCATCTACTTGATTTGAAGACCTTCGGAGGCCCACATGTCAGACATAACCGGACCCACTTCCCCAACATAGTTAGTCCCAGGGTCGCCATGTGTACCATCAAACCGGAGCTACCGCCCAAAAGGGGGAAGATCCGAGCTATGTACCATAACGGCACCCCCGGACCAAACCCCAGACCGAGGGAAGCTCCGGAACTGACACGTGTCTGGTGGCACCGGACCTATCTGTTCCCCACAGTATGCTCTGGAGCTGCCATGTGTCCAACCGTCAGATCTTTAGCCTCAAACCTCCGGTAGAATCCACAACAGCTCCGGATCTTCAAAGGGGAATCAAGGACTTCAAGACCCGATTAAGTGTCATTAATACTATGTTAATGACACACGATCGGACGACCCTTATTACCAGTAACGGCGCTGTCAAAGTCCGTTACTCGGTCATTAAGGGTAATTAAGCGCATCAAATGTGTATCAATATTAGTAGCCGCCAGGACCACATGTCAGGCCAGGCCAACTTGTAACGGCCTGTCCTTGTACTATAAAAGGACAGGCCGACGATACATAGAGAACATCTGGTCTGATCGGCTTACACGCGCTCTCAACTCACGTCACCTGAGTTGAGTTCATACATCCAATACAACACCAACACACCCCGTGGAGTAGTAGGATATTACGCTCAGGCGGCCCGAACCACGTAAATCTTTGTGTATCCTGTGTCATTTTATATTTCACTGTGACGCCCGGTTCCGAAAATGAACCAAGCTAACGCATATGTGTGCCCAGGATGTTCATCACACATACACGAGTGCAATCACAAAAGAGTATACAGAAAATTACCACAAGACAAGATTAATTAACCAAATTTTATTACACAAACCATATTATCCTCGAATACAAGCTCTAATGAATATTAATGACAAGTTCAACTAATGCAGCGGAAATAAACTAATTAAGCAAACTAAACAACTATGCAGCATAAGCGACAGGGTATGTATGCGTAGCTCCAATAACACCACATGCAAAGCTGACGGTAGACACGGCCTAGAACTCCGCATTATCGCCATTAAACTCATAATCTTGACCTGCAACTGTTGGGGGGATTGCAAGAGTGAGTACATGTCGTACTCAGCAAGTGTGGAAAGTATGACATGTGGCTGATTCAAATGATGACAATAATAATGGCTAAGTGCTGAAAAGTATAGTAAAACATTTGAAAAGCAATGAATCATATTTATGTGAAGTAAACCCATCATAAACCATAAATAATACCATAATACCAGTCCATAATTCACCATCCTCATCCATAATTCCAGATTTCATCATTTGCCAATAACCATATTCAATACCAAAAATTAATCCATAACCATCCATAACCATCCCAAATTCCAATTTCCCTCTAATCATGTAGGTCATCCAGGCGCTCATAACCGGGAGCACGGCTATCATGATAGTTTATTTTGACTCTGCAGAGTTTGTACCTCTTTACCCACGTGTTTGTGATTTCATCACCCGTCGGCGACTAAAGAACCTCCCTCATGCCAATTACACTTCCTTGGGTGTATGGCCAAGAGATCACAAAATAGCCTTTACAAAGGGATTACCAGCCTATTTAGACCCCACTGAGGTTTCACCGGTGGCGATGTCTCCCGCAGAGCACATCTTCAACCAAGGGCCCCCTCTTGAGCCATTCAGATCCCAGGGTAGTCCCACCAATCATCAACAAACCCAATCCGACTACCCCTTCCCCGAGCATCCACAATGGTCCAAACAGCACTAGCAAAGCCCTAATTAATCAGCTACGCCGCACCCATACTTGGCCTCGTGGTGGCACTGTAGTCCTGGCTTATTCTCGCATGAACCGGTCCTTAGATCTAAAGCAAGCAAACCACCATAACATCCAACCCATCCACATACCAGGCTTGCTTAGATCACCCATTACAATACCATATTAACCAGTTCATGTTATCCATAATCTCATCCATGCATAAATAAATTGATTGGTATAGTTGTTTTCCATCCCAGTTGATTAAGCGAAGCAAAAAGTAAAAAGTCCATCCCGACTCTCTACCATAAATTCCAGGTGACAAGGGTGGTCAAACAAAACTGGTAAACTTCCTACCATTGGGTTTCCCGTCAAATTGACACAAGCATGCAATTTTACAAACAAAACATTTATTTTAAAACAGGATCAATATGCTTCAAGGACACTTGCATTGCTCTTGCTGTTGATTAGGGTCAAAGCCTTCAAATTCTTGGTGTTGTAGATCCTCCGCGGCACTTTCTAGCGCAAATCCGTCTAATCCACACAATAAACATACAAGACAAGAAACACAATCAAAGAGTGCACAAATATTACTCAATATGATATGACATGCATGATCGATGCAAATGCAAGGTAGAACTTGTTACTAGATTGCTTTTAATGATAACTAACTAGTTCTAATAGCTTTTAACAAGTTTATACAGGTTTGGAGTTGATTAGATCAAATTTTAGAATTAATTCAACATAATTTAACCAGGAAGATGGGACTAGTCTGCTAGGGACCGGACAAGTCCGCACTTGACGAGATCAGCAGATTAGGGTTTTCTAAATCGACGTAAATTCGGAGATTAGGGGTTGAATTCTCGTAAGGAAAAGAGAATAGAAGGTATACCAGGTGTTTAGGACTCCAATGAACCAAGAAACTTGGAGGTAGCACTTGGATCTTGATGATCTAGGGTTGGTGATGAACTTGGAGATGAATTGGTGGTGAAGGACGAAACTTGGTGGAGATCTCTATCCTTCTTCGTTTCCTCCTCTTCTTCTTCTTGCTTGGGATCTTCTCCTCCCTCCTTGATGGTGGCTCCCCACGAACTAGGGTTTGGGTGGGTGGAAAAGTGGCAAATAGATGTCAAACCAAGGGGTTGGGTTGTTTATATAGAGGTAGAGGCTAGGGTTAGATGGATTTCGAGTTTTGGGATGAGTAGAGGCCGGTTTAGAGTCCCACATGGGCTCTAAAAGAGTTAGGCACGACGTACCTAGGCCCACTTAACGTGGAACCCAAGAAACAAGTCGTAAAACAAAAGGTCAATCTCGGAGTCACGAAATATCGGACAAGTCCGGAAAGGACCGGACTAGTCCGAAGTCGTCTAGAGAGAAAATCGGACAAGTCTGGCCAAAAATCAGACAAGTCCGAATTTGAACAGAGAGGAAAACGGACAAGTCCGCTGGAACACTGGACCAGTCTGGACAAGTCCAGGGACTTAACAAATTTTCAAGGATTCATGGAACATCGGACTAGTCTGCACAAGATCGGACAAGTCCTAAGTTGTCCAGGGGCAAATATCGGACTAATCCGCAGCAAAAAGGGACAAGTCCGTTTTTAGACAGAGAGAAATGAGACTAGTCCTCAGCAAAACCGGACTAGTCCGCACATTCCTACATTTTTAAGTGCGGTTTTGCTCCAAATCAATTTTAAACTTGTTCCTCTTGTTATGGGTTAATGTTAAACATGTATATGAATGCATGCAAGGCATGATGCATGAAATGAGGGTGTTACAAACCTACCCCCCTTAAAATGAATCTCACCGTCGAGATTCGATGCGGAAGAGAAGAGATAGGGAAATTCCTTCTTGAGATCATCCTCCAATTCCCACGTCGCTTCTTTTTCGGTATGGTGCTTCCATTGGACTTTACACCACCTGATAACCTTGTTCCCTGTGACTCTCTCCTTGGTTTCCAAGATCTTAATCGGTTGCTCGACATAAGTCAAATCTTCCTCTAGCTCCAACTCTTCCATTGGCACCTGTTCTTCCGGTACCCTGAGACACTTCTTGAGTTGGGAAACATGAAAGACATCATGTACATCCGAAAGATGAGCTGGCATCTCCAACTTATACGCTACTTCTCCTCTTTTGTCCAAAATCTTGAATGGTCCAATATAGTGAGGTGCGAGCTTACTCCTTATGTTAAACCTCTTATGACCTCTCATTGGTGACACCTTGAGGTAAACAAAATCTCCTATTTCAAAGGCTAATTTCCTTCTCCTATTGTCCGCATAGCCTTTTTTCCTTGATTGGGCAGCCTTCAAGTTTTCACGAATTATTTGGACTTGCTTTTCGGCTTCTTGCAACACATCCGGACCAAATACTTGAGTTTCCCCTGCTTCATTCCAGAATAAAGGTGTCCTACACTTCCTCCCATAAAGCGCTTCATATGGTGACATTTTCAAACTTGCTTGGTAACTATTGTTGTATGAAAATTCCGCGTATGGCAAGCTTTTGTCCCAACTTTTCCCATGCTTTAAAGCACAAGCTCTTAACATGTCCTCCAAAATCTGATTGGTCCTCTCGGTTTGTCCATCCGTTTGAAGATGATATGCTGAACTAAAATTCAACCTCATTCCCAAAGCTTCATGCAACTTTTGCCAAAACCTGGAAGTAAATTGAGAACCTCTATCCGAGACTATCTTCTTCGGTACTCCATGTCGGCACACAATATGCTTCATATACAATTCTGCTAGCTTCGCGGTGGTATATGTGGTCTTGAAAGGAATGAAGTGAGCTGATTTTGTCAACCGATCTACAATGACCCATGTTGAATCATAGCCATACTGGGTTCGCGGTAATCCAACTATAAAGTCCATACCAATCTCTTCCCACTTCCACTCTGGAATCTTCAATGGCTGCAATAACCCTGCTGGCCTTTGATGTTCCGCCTTGACTCGTTGGCACACGTCACACAACGCAACATATTCGGCTATGTCCTTCTTCATGCTATCCCACCAATAGCAAGTCTTCAAGTCTTTGTACATCTTCGTACAACCTGGGTGAATCGAGTAAGGCGAGTCATGTGCCTCCTTTAATATTATCTCCCGAATATGCTTTACATTAGGCACAACGATCCTCTTTCCAAGCCATAAGGTACCATGTTCATCCTCGTAAAATCTGAATTCTCTCCCTTCTTCGGTTCTTTCCTTGATTTCCTTGATCTCCTCATCTGTGGTTTGTGCCTCTCGAATTTCTTGCTCCAAGGTTGGGTTTAACTCCATCATCTCCATCTCATTTACAAACCCGAGGTTCAACCGTTCAAACTCCTTGCATAGCTCGGATGGTAACTCTCGAACCGTGAGTTGATGACTTACTCCTTTTCTACTCAAAGCATCGGCCACTACATTGGCCTTTCCCGGGCTCTGATACCAATCTGTGACGCCCGGTTCCGAAAATGAACCAAGCTAACGCATATGTGTGCCCAGGATGTTCATCACACATACACGAGTGCAATCACAAAAGAGTATACAAAAAATTACCACAAGACAAGATTAATTAACCAAATTTTATTACACAAACCATATTATCCTCGAATACAAGCTCTAATGAATATTAATGACAAGTTCAACTAATGCAGCGGAAATAAACTAATTAAGCAAACTAAGCAACTATGCAGCATAAGCGACAGTGTATGTATGCGCAGCTCCAATAACACCACAGGCAAAGCTGACGGTAGACACGGCCTAGAACTCCGCATTATCGCCATTAAACTCATAATCTTGACCTGCAACTGTTGGGGGGGATTGCAAGAGTGAGTACATGTCGTATTCAGCAAGTGTGGAAAGTATGACATCTGGCTGATTCAAATGACGACAATAATAATGGCTAAGTGCTGAAAAGTACAGTAAAACATTTGAAAAGCAATGAATCATATTTATGTGAAGTAAACCCATCATAAACCATAAATAATACTATAATACCAGTCCATAATTCACCATCCTCATCCATAATTCCAGATTTCATCATTTGCCAATAACCATATTCAATACCAGAAATTAATCCATAACCATCCATAACCATCCCAAATTCCAATTTCCCTCTAATCATGTAGGTCATCCAGGCGCTCATAACCGGGAGCACGGCTATCATGATAGTTTATTTAAATTCTGCAGAGTTTGTACCTCTTTACCCACGTGTTTGTGATTTCATCACCCGTCGGCGACTAAAGAACCTCCCTCATGCCAATTACACTTCCTTGGGTGTATGGCCAAGAGATCACAAAATAGCCTTTACAAAGGGATTACCAGCCTATTTGGACCCCACTGAGGTTTCACCGGTGGCGATGTCTCCCGCAGAGCACATCTTCAACCAAGGGCCCCCTCTTGAGCCATTCGGATCCCAGGGTAGTCCCACCAATCATCAACAAACCCAATCCGACTACCCCTTCCCCGAGCATCCACAATGGTCCAAACAGCACTAGCAAAGCCCTAATTAATCAGCTACGCCGCACCCATACTTGGCCTCGTGGTGGCACTGTAGTCCTAGCTTATTCTCGCATGAACCGGTCCTTAGATCTAAAGCAAGCAAACCATCATAACATCCAACCCATCCACATACCAGGCTTGCTTAGATCACCCATTACAATACCATATTAACCAGTTCATGTTATCCATAATCTCATCCATGCATAAATAAATTGATTGGTATAGTTGTTTTCCATCCCAGTTGATTAAGCGAAGCAAAAAGTAAAAAGTCCATCCCGACTCTCTACCATAAATTCCAGGTGACAAGGGTGGTCAAACAAAACTAGTAAACTTCCTACCATAGGGTTTCCCATCAAATTGACACAAGCATGCAATTTTACAAACAAAACATTTATTTTAAAACAGGATCAATATGCTTCAAGGACACTTGCCTTGCTCTTGCTGTTGATTAGGGTCAAAGCCTTCAAATTCTTGGTGTTGTAGATCCTCCGCGGCACTTTCTAGCGCAAATCCGTCTAATCCACACAATAAACATACAAGACAAGAAACACAATCAAAGAGTGCACAAATATTACTCAATATGACATGACATACATGATCGATGCAAATGTAAGGTAGAACTTGTTACTAGATTGCTTTTAATGATAACTAACTAGTTATAATAGCTTTTAACAAGTTTATACAGGTTTGGAGTTGATTAGATCAAATTTTAGAATTAATTCAACATAATTTAACCAGGAAGATCGGACTAGTCCGCTAGGGACCGGACAAGTCCGCACTTGACGAGATCAGCAGATTAGGGTTTTCTAAATCGACGTAAATTCGGAGATTAGGGGTTGAATTCTCGTAAGGAAAAGAGAATAGAAGGTATACCAGGTGTTTAGGACTCCAATGAACCAAGAAACTTGGAGGTAGCATTTGGATCTTGATGATCTAGGGTTGGTGATGAACTTGGAGATGAATTGGTGGTGAAGGACGAAACTTGGTGGAGATCTCTATCCTTCTTCGTTTCCTCCTCTTCTTCTTCTTGCTTGGGATCTTCTCCTCCCTCCTTGATGGTGGCTCCCCACGAACTAGGGTTTGGGTGGGTGGAAAAGTGGCAAATAGATGTCAAACCAAGGGGTTGGGCTGTTTATATAGAGGTGGAGGCTAGGGTTAGATGGATTTCGAGTTTTGGGAGAGTAGAGGCCGGTTTAGAGTCCCACATGGGCTCTAAAAGAGTTAGGCACGACGTACCTAGGCCCACTTAACGTGAAACCCAAGAAACAAGTCGTAAAACAAAAGGTCAATCTCGGAGTCACGAAATATCGGACAAGTCCGGAAAGGACCGGACTAGTCCGAAGTCGTCCAGAGAGAAAATCGGACAAGTCTGGCCAAAAATCGGACAAGTCCAAATTTGAACAGAGAGGAAAACGGACAAGTCCGCTGGAACACCGGACAAGTCCAGGGACTTAACAAATTTTCAAGGATTCATGGAACATCGGACTAGTCCGCACAAGATCGGACAAGTACGAAGTTGTCCAGGGGCAAATATCGGACTAATCCGCAGCAAAAACGGACAAGTCCGTTTTTAGACAGAGAGAAATCGGACTAGTCCTTAGCAAAACCGGACTAGTCCGCACTTTCCTACATTTTTAAATGCGGTTTTGCTCCAAATCAATTTTAAACTTGTTCCTCTTGTTATGGGTTAATGTTAAACATGTATATGAATGCATGCAAGGCATGATGCATAAAAATGAGGGTGTTACATTCACCTTCTAGAATCTCCGCGCACCCACACCGAACTTTAAACTCTGCAAACACTTTTAGTAGTGTCGGGAGATCTGCCGGATCAAAACCACCGACAGTTGGCGCGCCAGGTAGGGGCGTCTGAGATTTCAAGAATGGTGAACTCAGCTGCTGAATCATCCAATGGTCATCTCGCTGTTCAAGCTGCTGGGGGCAATCCCTCCAATATGCAGCCACCAGCAGGAACCTCAGTCCCAGCACGGGTCACACTTCCACCACCGCCGCCTCCACCAGCAAATCAAGTTGGGCAGCGCGATGGTGCACCGGCGTCAATCAATGCGTCAGCGAATCATGACAACCCGGAGCACGCGCTCCATGCAGCACGTGCTCTCCTTCAGCGCCCATCACCTCTGGATGCATCCCGGAATACAATGGAGCAGTGGAGGGCCGATGTGGAACACTTGGTTGCAGCAGCAGCCGACCGCATCAGTAACCAGAGTCGTCCTCCTTCAGGACGGGCCCTGTCGCAGTGACGGACCTTGTCTAGCGGACTTGGTCCGCACGTTTCCAACAACAGGAGACGTGTTGCGTGACAGCAAGTGACGTCGTTGCCCTCCGGGGCGCGATGCACTCACACGGTATCAATGCTTTCAACTCATGACCTCCGGGCGGAGCTTGATCGCTGATACCGTCAACAAGACGGCCGAGTCCATATCGATCGTGCTCGTGAAAGACGAGAAGCTCATGACATTCCTGCTCCTGAAGGAGTAGGAGGAGGCTGTTCAACTCTGGCCATGCATCTGCGTATGGTCAGGTGGCCACAGAAATTCCGGCCTCACCTGCTGGAGAAGTTTGATGGGACTGTTAATCCCGTCGAATTTCTTCAGATTTACTCCACTGCTATCCTGGCAGCTGGAGGAAATGAGGCCGTAATGGCCAACTATATTCCAGTGGCTTTAACTGGGACCACCCGATCCTAGTTTATGAGCCTTCCACCCAACTCCATCAACAGTTGGGAGGAGTTGTGCCGACAGTTCACCGCCAACTTCAGGAGTTCATACACCCGACCAGGCACCGAACTGGACCTTTTTGCAGTCGTGCAAAAAGGGGGAGAATCCCTGCGATCATTCATCCAAAGATTCTCTCATGTACGAAACACTATCCCTTCTATCTCTAGCGCTTCTGTCATTGTGGCATTTAGACAGGGCGTACGGGATAAGAAGATATTGGAGAAACTGGCAATAAAGGAGATCACCAGTGTCACGGAACTCTTCAGCTTGGCCGACAAATGTGCCAGAGCTGCGGAGGGTCGTGAAATGCACTCCAAACAACCTCCGGAGGATCGCAAGAAATCCTCCAAAGGCGAATCCACTACCTCCGAGAGTGGCCAAAAGAAGAAAAAGACCAACGATAAGAAGAAGCCGTCGGCCGGCGCATCTAATGCTGCAGCTGCTACAGCTCTGGGTGGCCGGGGGCCACGCCCGAGAAGCGACCTCGACCGTCTTCTGAAGACGGTGGCAAACCCAAGGTATGGTGTCCAATTCATAAGACGGACAACCACAGTTTGGAAGACTGTCGGGAAGTCCAAAACCTTGCCGAGCGCTACAACAAGCGCCGGGAAGAAGTTCCTTTCTGATAGAGGGAAGGAAAACAAAAAGTTGACGAAGCTCCGTCTGAAGAGGAGTTAGGTTTTCAGGATCCTAAAAAGGTCCTGAAGGCCGTCTACACCTCCGTCGATGACAATTCTGACGTCTTTGACAACGAGCATCAGAAGACCATGAACACCATTTTTGGTGGATCATGGGACATCACCTCCCGCCGCATCCTCAAGACAATGCGTCGGGACATGGCCGCTGTAGCTCCTACAGCCAGGGCGGAGCCTCATCGGAAGTGGATGGACACAGCCATCACTTTTGATGCTTCGGACTGCCCTCGAAGCATGGTTGGAGCAGGCCAGTTACCTTTGATGGTATCTCCTACCATCAATAACATTCATCTCCACCATGTTATGGTAGAAGAAGTTTCGGGGCTGAACCTCATAAGCTTCGAAGCTTTTACCAAGCTTCAGCTCTGACCTTCGGATCTTCACCCCTCCCGACCTTTCTCCGGAGTAGGTCCGGGAGCCATTACCCCACTCGGTGCTATTACTCTCCCCGTTACCTTCGGGACCCGGGAGATGTATCGCACTGAGAAGTTGGTCTTCGACGTTTCTCAGATCAACTTACCTTTCAACGCCATCTTGGGTAGGCCTGCCTTGTACAAATTCATGGCAGCTGCTCATTATGGCTACGTGGTGTTAAAGATGCCAACACCAGTAGGCGTTCTCCGGATCCGCGGAGATCGCACTGCCGGAGTAACCGCTCTGGAAGAACTTCATGCGCTTACTACGGCGCAAGAGGAGGACTCCAGGCAGGAGCAAGCTCCAAAACCCCCGAGCATTCGTCAACGAGGCTCGACTTCTGCACCTCGTGTGCAGCCAAGCGGCGACACCGACATTCCTGTCAAAGTCGTCCAAATCGGTTCCGATGCCGCTTAGACCACCTGTATATCGGGGGGACTGAATGACAAATAGGAACTCGCGCTCATCGCTTTCCTCCAGGCTAATGTCGACGTGTTTGCCTGACAACCGTCACAAATGCTTGGGATCCCCAGGGAAGTGATTGAGCACAATCTGAAGATCTACCCTGACGCCCGGCCCGTGCATCAGAAGCCTCGGAAGCAATCCATGGAGCGACAGAACTTCATTTGACAAGAAGTGAAGAAGTTGCTCGAAGCTGGATTCATCCGAGAAGTCTTCCATCCAAAATGGCTGGCAAACCCAGTCGTTGTGCCCAAGGCCGACGAGAAGCTTCGGATGTGTATTGACTACACAACACTAAATAAGGCGTGTCCAAAAGATCCATTCCCACTACCTAGAATAGTTCAGATAGTGGATTCCACCTCCAGGTGTGAATTACTGTGTTTCCTAGACGCATATTCTGGGTATCATCAAATCAGAATGTCTAGGGAAGATGAAGAGCATACCTCTTTCATCACAGTAGATGGATTGTACTGTTATACAGCCATGCCATTTGGTCTCAAGAATGCAGCTTCAACCTTTGTACGAGCTATGTACAAAACTTTTGAAGAACTCATTAGAGACATAGTGGAAGTGTACGTCGATGACATCGTGGTCAAGGTCAAGAACAAAGAGTCACTCCTTGACACCTTACAGGCTGTCTTCGACAAGCTGCGGGTCACCCGCACAAAGCTAAACCCAGACAAGTTTGTCTTCGGGGTTAGCTCCGGAAAACTTCTTGGTTTCCTGGTAAATCACCGGGGCATAGAGGCTAATTCGGCGAATATCAAAGCCATTGAAGATATGCGGCCACCAGCCCGTATTAAGGATGTCCAAAAGCTGACTGGATGTCTAGCAGCCCTCAGCCGGTTCATTTCAAGACTCGCGGAACGGGCACTTCCCTTCTTCAAGTTATTGAAGAAGTCCGGACCATTCCAATGATCTGAAGAAGCAGAAAAGGCGTTCCAGGAGCTAAAACAGCTCCTCACCACCCTACCAACTCTGTTAGCTCCGAACCCTGGTGAGCCTTTGCTGCTTTATATTTTAGCAACTGACGAAGTCGTCAGTATGGTCTTGGTTGCGGAGAGACCAGAACCATCCCATGCTCAGGAATCCAGACCCCTCCGGGAGGGTCCGGAGGTTCCTGAAAGCGAGTCTGGGTCCCAGTTCCCAGACTTGAGTCCACAAGAAGTTACTTCAGAAGACCCAGACCCCTCCGGGAGGGTCCAGGTCCCTTCTGAAGAAGCCCCGGGTCCCTCCAGCAAGGACCCGGAGATCCTAGAAGAAGGTCCGGATCCCTCCGGGAGGATCCGGGTCAATGAAGAGGAAGCTTCGGGCCCCTCCGGGAGGGTCCGGACTATCCAGCACTCAGTGTACTTCATCAGTGAAGTACTTCATGACGCCAAGACTCGATACCTAGCAGTGCATAAGCTGCTCTATGCAGATCTTACCGCCTCCAGGAAGCTTCGCCATTACTTCCAAGCTCACTAGATTTCAGTGGTGACTTCTTACCCACTTCGAGCAATCTTGCATAATCCCAATTCAAATGGGAATATTTCAAAGTGGGCAGCGGAATTGGCCGAATTCAATCTCGAATTCATTCCAAGACAAGCAATCAAGAGTCAAGCATTGGCAGATTTTGTGGCGGAATGGACTCCCTCTCCATCAAACCCTGGGGGACCCACTGAGCAGAAGCTGGAACACAAGGCTTCGGTCTTCACCGAGCCTCACTGGACCCTCTACTTCGACGACTCCATGCAAAAGCAGGGGGCCAGAGCTGGAATCCTTCTCCTCGCACCAATCGGGGATAAGGTAAAATACATTGTACACCTTGACTTCAAGGCGACCAACAACATGGCGGAGTACGAAGCACTCATCTACGGACTAAAGGTGGCACTGTCATACGGTGTCAAGCAGCTGCTGGTCAAGGGAGATTCACAGCTCATCATTAAACAAGTGAAGGGTGAATGCTCCTCCAACAATCTCCAGCTAGATGCTTACCTCCTTGAAGTCCAGAGGCTTCAGAAGGACCTCGAAGTCCTAGACCTCCACCACGTCCAGCGTGTCTACAATGCTGAATCCGACGAACTCTCGACGAAAGCATCAACCGGAGCTCCAGCTCCTGATGGAATTTTTGTCTGGAGGTTGTCGAAACCCACAGCTCAGCCTGCCGAACTGAGCGAAGGGGGCGAGATCAGCATCCCGAAGCTGACGGTCCCGATGGCCCTCTTACCATGGCAGCCATCAAGGGTTGTAGGTGCTGTCGGAAGCTCCGAGCAACCCAGCACGCAAGACTCAAATGCTCAAGTTAGCTCCGATGCATGGATCTCGGAGATCCGGAGCTACTTGAAAGACAACATCCTTCCCGACGATGATGTATCCGCTGATCGGATAGTCAGATTGGCTAAAAGATACACATTGGTAGAAGGGGATCCCTACCGGCGCGGTGCCAACAGCGTCCTACTGCGGTGCATCACAAGGGAAGAAGGCTGCAAGCTCCTCGCAGAAATCAATGGAGGCGAGTGTGGAAACCACGCGTCTTCCCGCGCGCTGGTCGGTAAATCCTTCCGGCATGGCTTCTACTGGCCTACAGCACTCCAGGATGCAACTGAGCTGGTGAAGAAATGTGAAGCATGCCAATTTCATGCAAAGCAAATTCACACACCGACTCAGCCTCTACAAATGATACATCCTACATGGCCCTTCGCTGTGTGGGGGATGGACATCTTGGGAACTTTCCCAAGAGCCGTCGGAGGTTACAAGTTCCTGTATGTCGCCATTGATAAGTTCACCAAGTGGCCGGAAGCAACTCCAGTTGTGACAATAAACAAGCAATCTGCTATCAACTTTTTGCAGTCCATTGTATGCAGATTTGGAGTCCCAAACAAAATCATTACTAATAACGGGACCCAATTCACAAGCTCTGCATTTCAAGGATATTGCGAAGACCTCGGCATTCAAGTTTGCTACGCCTCCGTAGCTCACCCAGCAAGCAATGGCCAGGCCGAGAGGGCATATGTTGAAATCCTGAAAGGACTCAAAACGCGCACCTATGAGCGCTTGAAAAAACATGGAGCCAACTGGATTGAAGAGCTTCCGCCCACTCTATGGGCCAACAGGACAACTCCAAACCGGTCAACTGGAGAGACACCTTTCTTCCTGGTGTACGGAGCTGAAGCAATCCTTCCTCCGGAAATTACCTTGGGGTCACTCCGAGTCCGGACCTTTGACGAAGCCACGCAGGACCAGCTCCGGCGTGAAGACCTAGACCTCCTTTAGGAGGGAAGGTGTCAAGCAGAGCTTCCTCACGTATCTCTCAGTCCGCTGAGCTCGCACCTCAGCTTTGCGGCACGAGGTGAAGATGGACCGAAGAAACTTAAGGACTCCGCTGCTAGAGGAGCCATCGGGTGAGTGAGAGGCACGGCGAGAGGCTCCAACACGAGGTTCCTCCAGCTGAGATGGAGGATCCGCATTCTTCCGGTGTGGAGGGATCGGGACAGCAGGTGGCATCTGTGGTCGGAGAGGCTGGTGAGTGGTGTCCTTCACAAACACGAGCCCGGACACCTTCTCGATCAGACACATTATGTAAGGGGCATAGCCACAGGCACGGTTGGGTGTGTGTGAGATGTTGTAGATATCATCGAAGATGTAATCCACAAGGTTGAACATCTCATGTCCATCAATGAGAGCCAACAGGTGCCTGAGGTGACCCTGGATGATCCCTGCATCCCCTTCTTTAGGAGCCACTGTCCTCCTAAGAATCCTATTAAGGATGCTGTAGAAAGGGAGGATGTTCCTGGCCAATCCAGCTTCACAGCGGACGTGAGGAGGGTACATATAGCTCATGTCATCCCTATCCATGGCCTTGAGATTGGAGATAATGATCTCATGGTCCAGGTGACTCTCCAGACCAAGAGCCTGAGCAAAGACCTCGAAGGTGGCATAGTACTTCTCACCGTTGGTCATCCAAGTGATGGCTCGATCGCCACAAGAGTGGAAGTGAACTGTGGTATAGAACTGTACAATGACCTCCTCATTCCAGTCATACTTGAATCCAAGAATGTCCTTGATCTCGTGGCGCTCAGCTGCCTCGATCACTGCGTCAAACGCCTCGTGTTTCTTCTTAGCCATATAGGTCCAGTCCACCCATTGAGACTGGATCACTGGCTTCTTCATGGCCTGGTAGACTGTGCGATAGTAATCGCAATGGAAGTCACACCAGAACCGAGGGTCGGCGGTGGACCTCTCATACCTATAGACATTCTCGTCTCTGAGCCTCCTGGCCTTCTCAGCTCCCTTTCCTTTGAATGTGTTGGCTGAGAGGTTGGGCTGACGGTTTGGGTTGCATGCTGGACTGTGCATCACGAGAGGGCCAACGGCCTGGGCCTTCCCTTTTTCCCGGATCACTACCCCTCCGGGTGTCTTCTTGGCTGGCACCTTGACAGAAGGCTTTTTCTTCTTCGGCTCGACTGGAGCCGGAGCCTTTCCTTTCTTAGGGTCACGCTCGACCCTAGGCTCATCTTCCCTCTAGGCTTGCTCCTTGCCCTTTGCCTTCTCGCCAACAGTGACGAGTTTCTTCCTTTTGGGGGCATTGGCCTCAGCGGCCCTGGAGTTGTGAGCCTCCCTATCTTGCCTCTTCTTCCTCCTTAGCTCATTAAGAGATTCTGCAGTTGCTCGTGCCAAAGCTTCTTCTTCATTGTAAATTGTTGCGGCTACTTTGGAGGCTTCAAGTGCCTTCAGCCGCCTTTCTTCCTTTTCTTTCTACACCTTAATGAGGGCAGCCTTCGTCCTTGCTTCGACGATCTGAGCTTTGGTGCGGCCCTCCCGGGGCACGTCAGCACCTCTCTCCTCGGTGCGTCTCTGATAGGTCTCAGGGCATTCTTCCTCACCCGCGGGGTTGAGACGAGAAGGGGAACGCTCCGAGTTCGACATGCTGCGGAAAATACAGAGAAAGGAAGGTATGAGTCCAAGGAGAGGGAGTGTTGCGGAAGAAGTCTCGAGAGAAGACTAGGACTAGGGTTTGCTCTGTGCAAAAAGGACTTGTCCGCCAGGGGCCGGACTAGTCCGCTGCGCAGGATAAACCCTAACCCTAATCGATTCATCAAAAAATCTTTAAATCAGCGCGCAATACTCCTAAGCTATGATCACAAGGGTATATGGAGCAGCATCAATGAAGGTGTTCCTATCAAAAACCTCAAGAATCAAGAATGGGGAAAGTTTTTGAAAAAGAAGGAATACCTTCTCAAATCCGCGAGAATCGACGAAATCGACGATGGATCGCGAAGGTGGAGCGCGGGGAAACGATTCCTCACTCCCAAAGACTCCAATGCACGGATTGGAATCAAGATTTGGTGGTTGGATCGAAAAATCGTCGAAGGAGGCGATTTCTAGCGCGCGTGAGAGTGAGAAGTGGGAGTGAGAGGAGAGAGGAGGGGTCTGGGCCGCCCTGGGGTTTAAGTCCCCAAGGGCCGGACTAGTCCGGTGCCAGGGCGGACTAGTCCGGTGTGCAGACCAGCCGCGGACTAGTCTGGACCCGGACTTGTCCATCCATAGGGGCGGACTAGTCCGATCCGACTGGGCTGAAAAACAATAATTTTGAGTTTTGCCCACAAACTATTGGTCCTTTTGGACAACTAGCAATACAAACATGATTAATGAAGAAAATATGATAAATACATGATCAAATTCCAAGAAAAAGTTTTCTCAAACAGTTTTTGAAGAGAAATCAAGATAGAGAAGAGTTTTTCGAAATATAGCTCAAAATATATGAGGAATGTGGTTTAAGCCACATTCCTAGAATCCAAAATGTTGAGCTCACTTCTTAGCTCACAGAAACGCTTCTCATTAAGAGGCTTGGTGAAGATATCCGCAAGTTGATGTTTCGTCCTCACATGAGAAATCACAATATCTCCCTTCATTGAGTGGTCTCTCAAGAAGTGATGTCGTATGTCTATGTGCTTGGTCCTAGAGTGCTCCACCGGATTATGGGCTATCTTTATGGCACTCTCGTTGTCACCCAAGAGTGGAATGTTGCGCAAGTTAATCCCATAATCCCTAAGGGTTTGTCGCATCCAAAGAAGTTGTGCACAACAACTTCCGGCTGCAACATATTCCGCTTCGGCGGTGGAGAGAGCAATAGAGTTTTGCTTCTTGGAGGACCAAGACACTAGAGATCTACCCAAGAATTGGCACGTACCCGATGTGCTCTTCCTATCAACTTTGCACCCCGCATAGTCCGCATCGGAATATCCAATGAGGTTAAACTTAGATCCCTTGGGGTACCAAAGTCCTAGGGAAGGTGTGTGTACTAGATATCTTAAGATCCTTTTAACGGCAGTCAAATGACAAGCCTTAGGTGCCGCTTGAAAGCGTGCACACATACACACACTTAGCATGATATCGGGCCTAGATGCACAAAGATAGAGAAGTGAACCAATCATAGACCTATATAACTTTTGATCCACACTTGGACCGTCCTCATTTAGGTCTAGTTGTCCATTTGTTCCCATAGGGGTTTTGATGGGTTTTGCCTTATCCATGTCAAACTTCCTTAGAATATCTTGTGTATACTTAGTTTGACTTATGAACGTCCCTTCTTTGAGTTGTTTTACTTGAAATCCTAGAAAGAACTTCAACTCACCCATCATGGACATTTCAAACCTCTCCGTCATTATCTTGGAGAACTCATCACAAAACACCTTATTTGTGGAACCAAATATGATGTCATCCACATATATTTGGCACACAAAAAGATCCTCGTTGAAGTGCTTTGTGAAAAGGGTATAATCTGCTTTGCCTATCCTAAAACCATTTTCAACTAGAAAGTCTCTTAGGCACTCATACCAAGCTCTAGGAGCTTGCTTGAGGCCATAAAGAGCCTTTCGCAATTTGTACACATGGTTAGGATAGTCTTGGTCTTCAAACCCCGGAGGTTGCTCTACATAAACTTCTTCCTTGATTTGGCCATTAAGGAATGCACTCTTAACATCCATTTGGTAGAGCTTGATGTCATGATGAGTAGGAAAGGCTAGTAATATCCGAATTGACTCAAGCCTAGCTACGGGGGCAAATGTCTCATCAAAATCCAATCCTTCAACTTGTGAGTACCCTTTTGCCACATGTCGTGCCTTGTTCCTAGTTACCACGCCATGCTCATCTTGTTTGTTGCGGAACACCCACTTGGTTCCAACAACATTAGCTTGTGGGCGCTTGACAAGCTCCCAAACCTTGTTCCTTTCAAAGTTATTGAGCTCCTCTTGCATGGCAACTACCCAATCCGGATCTCTTAAGGCATATTCAACCTTATGGGGTTCCAAGGATGAGACAAAGGAGAAATGCTCACAAAAGTTTGCAACACGTGAACGTGTTGTTACTCCTTTTGTGATATCTCCTAGAATGTTGTCAACGGGATGATCCCGTTGAACACTTTGATGAACACGAGGATGCGGAGGTTGAGCTCTTGAATCACTTGCTTCATCTTCTTCACTTTGGTCTCCCCCTTGATCCATGCCTCCCCCTTGATCTTCATTCCCATTATCACTTTGGGGAGCATCTAGTGGATCTCCAACTTGTCCAATGGGGGTTTGACCTACTTCATAGTGAGGATGGTCACTTGGGCTTTGAGATGGTTCTTGTGGGCGAACATCTCCAAGTGCCATTCTCCTTAGAGCTTCTAGTGGAGGTTCCTCTTTATCAATGGCATGTTGATTAACTTGCTCCACTTGAGAGCCATTGGTTTCATCGAACACCACGTCACGTGATATTTCAACAATTCCGGAGGATTTGTTGAACACACGGTACGCATGTGTGTTTGAGTCATATCCAAGCAAGAAACCCTCATCGGACTTTGAAGCAAACTTCGAAGTTCTAGGCTTCTTGTTGAGGATATAACACTTGCTACCAAAGACACGAAAGTAAGAAACATTGGGTTTCTTACCAACGAGAAGCTCATAAGGAGTCTTCTTGAGGAGGCGATGAAGGTACAATCGGTTTACGGCGTGGCACGCGGTGTTAACCGCTTCCACCCAAAACCGGTGCGATGTTTTGTACTCATCTAGCATCGTCCTTGACATCTCAATAAGCGTCCTATTCTTTCTTTTGGCAATTCCATTTTGTTGAGGAGAATAGGGAGCGGAAAACTCATGCTTGATGCCCTCCTCATCTAGGAACTCTTCTACTTGCATGTTCTTGAATTCGGTGCCATTGTCACTCCTTATAGCCTTTATCCTTAAGTTGAACTCATTTTGAGCTCTCCTTAGGAATTTCTTGAGGACACCGGGGGTTTCACTCTTATCATGCAAGAAGAACACCCAAGTATATCTAGAGAAGTCATCAACGATGACTAGACCATACTTGTTGCCACCAATGCTAATATAAGCAATGGGGCCAAAAAGATCCATATGGAGTAACTCCAAAGGTTTAGTTGTCGTCATGACATTCTTAGAGGGGTGTTGAGCTCCTACTTGCTTTCCCGCTTGGCACGCACTACATGGCCTATCCTTTTCAAATACCACATCCTTTAGGCCACGAACGTGCTCTCCCTTAAGGAGCTTTTGTAGGTTCCTCATTCCAACATGGGCTAGCCTTCTATGCCAAAGCCATCCCATGTTGGCTTTCGCCATTAAGCATGTGTCAAGTTGAGCCTTATCCGTGGTAAAGTCCACAAGATAGAGCTTTCCCTTGAGCACTCTCTTAAAGGCTATCGAGTCATTACCCTCTCTAAGAACGTTCACACCCTCACTAGTAAAAACACATTTATATCCTTTATCACACAGTTGTGATATGGATAGGAGATTATAGTCTAGGGAATCAACATGCAAAACATTAGATAAAGTATATGAAGAGGAGATAGCAATTTTACCGGAGCCAAGGATTTTCCCTTGGCTATTATCCCCAAAGAAGATTCCTTCGCTTGGGTCCTCATTCTCCTCATACTCTATGAACATGCTCCTCTCTCCGGTCATGTGGTTGGTACATCCACTATCCAACACCCATTTCGATCCGCCAGAGGAGTAAACCTACAAAACAAGTTTATGCCTTCCTTTTAGGTACCCAAGCGGAGTTGGGTCCTTTCACGTTAGTGCTTAGGCATTTGGGCACCCACACGCAAGGCTTGGGGCTCTTGCGGAGTGGCCCAACATATTTAGCAAACACCTTGCCATATTTGTTCCTCATAAGCACATAAGATGCATCAAAATCATGGAATAGAGGATGCGGTTCAGATTTAGGCATTTTGTTGCTAGAGGGTGAGTTCTTTTCAATTTTAGTTGTGGATGAACTCCCCTTAACAAAGACAATCATGTCTTTGCCATACTTGGAGGTTTTGGTGTTATGCCTTCCACCTCTAGTATAGCCAAGACCATCCTTGACATGGGGAGGTCTTGTGTTGGTGTATGCACTTCGTGCATACGCCACCTTCTCCTTGTCAAAGATGGCACCCTAGGTGCTTGCTTGCCCTGCGCTAAGTTGAGTTCATCCTTAAGCTTAAGGATTAAGTTAGAGCACTTGCAAGGCGGAGTTGCATTGGATGAGGCCTTTGAGGAGGTTGAGCTCTTGGAGGAAGAGGCTACATTGTTCTTAAGGGACTCAATTTGAGTCTCAAGGATCTTGTTAACTTTTGTCAAGTTCCCAAGTTCATCCTTGAGCTCAATTGAGTTCTCCTCAAGACTTGAACACGTTTTCTTACTTAGAGCAAGTTCGTGTTCCAATGCCTTGCTCTTCTCTCTTTCAAGCTCAAGGAGCTCATTAAGCTCTTGACATCTCTCCTTCTCAAGGATGAGCATGTCCTCTTGTCTGTTGATGAGATCCTCCTTCTCAAAGATCTCATCCATAAGCAACTTCATCCTACGCAGGGTGCTTTTGCTTATGTCCTTAAACATGTGCTCATTTTCACTAGCGCTATCAAATTCATCATGAGAGGAAATGGAGGAGGAGGAGTGTGATGTTACCTTTCTCCTTCCCTCCTTTGCCATAAGGCCAGTTGGTTTGTAGTCGTTGTTGAGGTTGGGGAAGAGCTTGCTTCCCTTGGAGCTCCTCCCGATGGCTATGGTAGCCATCTTCTCCTCTTCTTCTTCGGAGGAGGACTCATCTTTAGAGTCCCACTCCTTGCCCAAGTGTGCTTGTCCGGAGGGCCTCTTCTTCTTGAAGAATTTCTTCTCTTGAGGCTTGCCCTCCTTCTTCTTCTTCACTTCTTCATGGGGGCAATCAGCAATGAAGTGGTCGTACTCGCCACAATTGTAGCAAGCCCTTTTTGATTTGGGCCTTGCTCTTTCCTTCCCCTTGCCTTCATGGTTGTATCCGCCTTTCTTCCTCCTCATCATCCTCTTGAATTTGTTGATGAAGAAGGCCTCTTCCTCATCGGTGTCGAGGCTCTCCTCATCGCTTTCCTCTTGCTCCTTTGAAGAGGGTGTTGCCTTAAGTGCAACATTCTTCATCTTGGAGGCGGTGAACTTTTGAAGGTCGTTGTAGAAGAGCGCCTCCTTCTCCATGATCTCGTGGTTGTTGATCCTACCAAGGACCTCCTTCGGGGTCAATTGAGTGAACCTCGGGCTTTCTCGAATCATTGAGCAAAGAGCGACGTTCCTAGGCATGAATGCCCGGATCATCCTCTTCACAACCTCATGGTCGGTCCACTTGGTGCAGCCATATGATCGGCTTTTGTTGATGAGAATCTTCAATCGGTTGTACATGTCTTGGGGGGATTCACCATCCGATGGTGAACCGCCCAAGCTCTCCTTCGATGAGCTCGATCTTGGCCTCCTTGACCACCCGATTTCCCTCATGCACCGTCTTGAGGGTGTCCCATATATCTTTGGCCACCTCAAGACCATCGACGCGGTTGAACTCATCTCTTGAGAGGGATGAGATGATCACACCCGCAGCTTGAGCGTTGCGGTGGATGAGGATGGCTTGTTCTTGCGTGATGTTGTCCTCATCCTTCGGGATCTCCACCCCGGTCATGACAATTTGCCACAATGTCGGATTGAGTGACACGAGGTGGATCTTCATGTTGTGTTTCCACATCCCGTAGTCGGTTCCATCGAATTGAGGAGGTTTCCCCAATGGGATGGAGAGGTAGTGGTTGTTGGCGGCAAGGCGTTCATAGTTGAACCCTTGTCGGTTGTAGTTGACCCCGCCGCCACCGCTTGATGAGCTTGACGGCTCAACCACAGCAATCTCCAGCTTCTCCCGGAGCTTCGCCTTGAGCTGGCGAGTCTCCTTATCATCCGTTGGTTTGTCTTGATAATCCATTGTCTCCTCACGTGTCGGTTTGGAATCATTGGTCGACACCTCTTCAAACACCACTCCGGCCATCTCTCCGAGTTGTTAGACTCTTTGTGGAGAGTCCTGCTCTGATACCAATTGAAAGTTGCCTAGAGGGGGGGTGAATAGGCTAATCGACCTACAAATGACTCAATAAAACGAGATTAAATCACAGGGGGCGGACTAGTCCGGTCTGGGGGCGGACTAGTCCGGTCAGCCTGCGTGAAGAAACCTAAAAAGTGTTTCTAGCAAGTTTTAAGGGGATTTTCTCGAGGCTACAGGTGAGGATATGTTTATGTCAAGTTTAGCAACTATCAACACAAGAGTGAGTCAAGTTTCAACAAGATTATGGCAATGTGAAGCACAAGACAAAACTAGCAACCCTAGAACAAAATATTCGATAAATGAAATGCGAAGAACACGGAGACACAAGGATTTTATCCCGAGGTTCGATTCCACACAAGAATCTACGTCCCCGTTGAGGAGTCCACAAAGGACCGGGTTCAACAACCCTTCTCTCACCAAGTTTACCGCACGGGCCTAACTTGGTTCTCCACTATCTCAAAGTGTGAATACAAGATTCGTTGGGGCTTCTCACAATCTGAGGCTCCCACACCACAAAGATGATCAACACAACGAAACACACTCAACACAGAGCTCACAAAGACTCAATGAGTGCAAGAGATCAAACCGGGAGCACACGCGCGATGTTCTTCCTCTTCTCCACCTCACTAAACCCTAATCCACTCAAGAATTAGTTTTAGAGGGAAAGTAGGCAATAAAGAGGCTTAAGAGTGCTCCAAGTTGGCTGTGGCAGTGCTAGGGTTCGAGAGTGTTTGAAATGAGGTCGGGGTCCCCTTTTTATAGGGGTTTTGAGCCCAAACTGTTGACCTCAGCAAAAGGGCGGACTAGTCCGGCCTCAGGCCCGGACTAGTCCGGCCTAGGGGACCACTGACCCCTCTGACAACTGTCGCACTGCGCGGCAATCGTCACGCTACCCGCCAAACTTCAAATTCAAACGGTAACTTCAACAATGGACTAGTCCGGCCCTCACCGGACTAGTCCGATCTCACACAGAACCTTTTGTTCCGTGTGAAAACGGACTAGTCTGGAGACCACGGACTAGTCCGGCCCCAAGGGCGGACTAGTCCGTTCTTCCCAGATTTAGTCACAAAACCACTCTGCACTAGGCAACACGGACTAGTCCGGGCCACGGACGGACTAGTCCGATCTCACAAAGGACCTTTTGGTCCGCCCCAAAACGGACAAGTCCGCTCTCTAGGACTTAGTCCCGAAACTCCATCCTAAGGGGTACCACGGACTAGTCCGTCCCACTACGGACTAGTTCGAAGTCACACAGGACCTTCTGGTCCGTGTGAAAACGGACTAGTCTGGCCAGGAGCGGACTAGTCCGGCCCTAAGGCGGACTAGTCCGGCCACTCCTGCCAGACTACTCTTACTTCAACTTTAAATAGGGTTTCTACCTCAACCACCACTCTTGAGCTGCTACTTTGATCTCTTTGCACTTTACGCACACACCCTCCTATTTCTACGGCTAGTCTAACTCAACACGCTAGAAACCCTAGTTTCTACGCTTCGAGTCGACTTCGTTTCCTTCCTTTTCCTTTTTGAGGGTTTGCATCTCTGATCGAGTCCACACCTGTGCTAAGATCACATGAGCTCATTAGCGACTTAATTGTCGTCATCAATCATCCAAAACCCACGGGGAACCTAGATGCACTTTCACCCCCGGAACTTGTTGCAGCCGCGGGCATTTCCTTAGTCGAGGCCCCCCTCGACCGGGAAGGACCTCTGGACCCAGAGACCTCAGCTGGCCCTGGTACTGGAGTCACATGGCTGGGGCTGGCACCCCGGGAAGACACTACTGCAAGTGCAGTCGCCGCAGTTGTAGAAGACCTCCCCCTCCGGGGAGAAGGAGCTGTTGCAGAGGGTCCAGGCCTGACGGACCTTCCATCGGCATGCTTCAGCTTCCTCTTCTGGCTCGAGGGTTCGGCCATCGGCTCTTTGCCCTTGCCGTCCTTGGCTTCGGGGCAGGAGCAAAGCCACCTTCAGAAGCCCCAAGGATCACCACCCTGGAAGTCGATCGTCTCTCGACGACACCGAGGTCGTCAAGCGCCGACATCGTCCGCCGGAGCTCCCTGATGAACTGTACTTCCACGTTTAGAGGGAGGAAAGCTGGTGGCGGGGTTAAGTCATCACCCGCAACATCGATGATGTGCTGGAACTTCTTGAGATGAAACTCCAAGGTAGCCCCCTCCATGTTGGACTTCAGCCCGGTCTCGACCCAGTCGTCTTCCATCACACTGTTGAGGGTCCAAGCGAGTTTTTCTCTCTTCTTCAGCGGTGCTCACCTGTTGACCAGGAAATTGCAAAATACCGCCTGAGGAGTTAATCCTACCTTCACACATTGGCGGATCCTGGTCAGAGCAGGGTTGAAGGCATCCGACAGCACCGGAGCTTCACTCCAGACTGCAGTGTCGATGTTGGGGAGGCCTTCGGGCAGCTCCAACTTCTCGTGCTCTTCCACCCGGATGACTATCCAGTCTTTCTTCCAATCGTCCCACTTTACAGAGGGAAACGACCGGAGGTACTTGAATGGGCACTTCTTGCGCTTCACAAAGTAGTAGAAGCCAAGGTACTCATCACTCCTTCCGGTGGTATGGACGGTGAAGAAGGTCCGGAAAAGCTCAATGCAGGGGGGATGCCCACCCACATTTCACAGAAGTGGACGAAGACGGACACTAGAAGAATGGAGTGGGGGCCAAGGTGGTACAGCTGCAGACCATAGAAGTCTAGCAGCATCAAGAAAAAGGAGGAAAAAGGTGGGATCAACCCCACCATGGCGTACGTAGAAAAGTACACCATCTCGCCAGCGTGCTCCTTCTCGAATGGGAGCTTTCCCCCGGCGCGCACCAGGTGGTTGAAGAAGTCCGACGACCACCCCATGAGGGTCCGGACCTTCTTCAGGTCACTTTCGGTCTTCAAGCGGCTCTCGCGGAGACCCAACTCCATCGCAGCACAGCGAGGCAAGGGAGGAAAAGCAAGCACAAGTTTGGGAGTTCGAGCGCAAGTTCAGATGAGAGGCGTAAAGAACCCCAGACGGTGCGCGCTTTCCTTCTTAAGTAAGCCCTCGCAATTCTTGGATGGAAACCGCAGGGAAGCCGAAGATACTATTCAAAAATTTCACCCTGCCGATGACAAGAGGGCCCGAGACCACCCCGACGATCAAGTCGAGGTTCTTACCCAGGCGAATGGTTGTCATCATGAAAGGCGGGAAGCCCGAAGGCGGCGGCCTGACAAGGCGCGTGGAACCGATACGATTTTCGTATCGGGAACCGGCGACCTTCAATTGCCTGAGATCCGCACGCCAAAGATCTCATTTGCCGCACCCGGGATATGCCACGCGGCGAGGATTTAACTCCAAAACTATCGCCAACGGCACATCTGAAGAACTTTGAAGACTCGGCTCAAAAGTCAAAGGATGGACCCACCTCCGGCGGAATGACTTCACCCAAGGGGTCTTCCCCAGAGGTGGGCCCAGGGGGCCACTGTCGGTACCCTGAGTACCGTATACCCCTTGAGATTGCAAAGATCTCAATGAAATGTCATCTACTTGATTTGAAGACCTTCGGAGGCCCACATGTCAGACATAACCGGACCCGCTTCCCCAACATAGTTAGTCCCAGGGTCGCCACGTGTACCATCAAACCGGAGCTACCGCCCACAAGGGGGAAGCTCCGGGCTATGTACCATAACGGCACCCCCAGACCTAACCCCAGACCGAGGGAAGCTCTAGAACTGACACGTGTCTGGTGGCACCGAACCTATCTGTTCCCCACAGTATGCTCCGGAGCTGCCACGTGTCCAACCGTCGGATCTTTAGCCTCAAACCTCCAGTAGAATCCACAACGGCTCCGGATCTTCAAAGGGGAATCAAGGACTTCAAGACCCGATTAAGTGTCATTAATACTATGTTAATGACACACGATCGGACGACCCTTATTACCAGTAACGGCGCTGTCAAAGCCCGTTACTCGGTCATTAAGGGTAATTAAGCGCATCAAATGTGTATCAATATTAGTAGCCGCCGGGGCCACATGTCGGGCCAGGCCAACTTGTAGCGGCCTGTCCTTGTACTATAAAAGGACAGGCCGACGATACATAGAGAACATCTGGTCTGATCGACTTACACGCGCTCTCAACTCACGTCACCTGAGTTGAGTTCATACATCCAATACAACACCAACACACCCCGTGGAGTAGGGTATTACGCTCAGGCGGCCTGAACCACGTACATCTTTTTGTCTCCTATGTCATTTTATATTTCACCTTCTTGAATCTCCGCGCGCCCACACCGAACTTTAAACTCCGCAAACACTTTTAGTAGTGTCGGGAGATCTGCCGGATCAAAACCACCGACAGAGACCCTTTGTCCCTCTTTTTTTTTTTAATTTGTGGCTGATGCTTTAAGTAGGATGGTTATTTTGGCTCAAAGAAATAATCTCATCAGAGGGCTTGTTCCACACTTGATTCCCCATGGTATTGCTATTCTTAGTATGCGGATGACACAATTTTGTGTCTCCAAGAAAATGAAGATGGGGCATTGTGCTTGAAACTTTTGCTTTATTTGTACGAGAATATGTCAGGGTTGAAAATCAACTTTGACAAAAGTGAAATTATGTTGATTGGAGGGTATGAGGATCTGACTGCCAAATATGCTAATATGTTTAATTTCAAAATTGGTAACTTTCCTATCATGTACCTTGGGGTTCCTATAAATTCTAAAAGGCCTAGTGTCTCTAATTGGCAGTACATGGTGGATAAGGCCAATAAGAAGATAAACTCTTGGAAAGAGGGTTTATTAACTATGGCAGGTAGGACAATTCTCATAAAAGCAAGTTTGAACAATGTGCCGACCTATTTTATGTCTATGTTTCTCATAAAAGCAAGTTTGAACAATGTGCCGACCTATTTTATGTCTATGTTTCTTCTTCCCAAATTTGTGATAGATGTTTCGGACAAAGAAAGGAGGATTTTCTTTTGGCAGGGAGGAGAAAAGAAGAAGAAATACCACTTGGTCAATTGGGACACAATGTGTAAAAAGAAAGAAAAAGGAGGGCTTGGGATTAAAGACATTCGGAAAAGAAATATTAGTCTATTGTGCAAGTGGTGGTTGAGATTGGAGAATGAAAGGGGCATGTGGCAGGACTTGGCCTATGCCAAATATTTGGGGGTTTAACCAATTCGTGCTCTCAAACACAAGTTGAGTGACTCTCCTTTCTGGAGAGATCTTCTTAAAGTTAGGGATCTATATGGGAGGGGGGGGGGGGGAGTTTTATCCTAGGTTATGGGAACAGAATCAGTTTTTGGTCTGACATCTGGTTGGGAAAAAGAACTTTAAAAGCACAGTATCTTATGCTTTTTGCTCTAGCATCCAATAAGGAAATTTCGGTTGGTGACTGTACTAGGTTAAATTGGGTAGTTTACTTCCAAATACCTTTGCCTTGTTGTTTACACAGTCAGTGGTATGCTCTAGTTCACAGATTGAATGAAGGTCTTATCTAACAATGTTGATCAACCAGTTTGGCTTTGGGAGAAATCGGGGTTATTTTCAGTCAGGTCTATGTATAAGCATCTGACTAGAAGGGAAGCAGGTGTCAGTCTCAAGGTGATTTGGAAGGCCAAAGTGCCTCTCAAGATTAAAACTTTCATGTGGTTATTATCATACGATGCCATATTAACTAAAGATAGTTTGTTGAGAAGGAATTGGAGAGGTGATCCTAATTGTTATTTCTGTAATGGGTTTGAAACTTCTCAACATTTGTTTTTTTACTGCCCTGTTGCGAAGGTTATTTGGTCAGTGATTGGAAGGTGTTTGGGAAGCATGCATAGGCCCCTTTCTTTCCAACAATATTTTGCTTGGATTAAGCAAATCCTTCCCAGTGGTGAGGCAGTTTATTGTCTCGGTTTAGCTGCCATTTGCTGGGCAATCTGGAAAGCTAGAAATAAACCCAATTTTGAGAAAAAGTTGATTAAACATCCTTGCGAGATTGTTTTTCATGTTTGTGTTTTCATGGATTACTGGACAGGTTTCTTCAAGGGAGACATGCGGAAATCTGTCAAAGCGGGAGTGGACATGCTGGTGAAGTCAGCGCTTCAAGTGATGTGTGATCATCATCTTCTACGGATCACTGCTGGTCCTGCAGAATCGGACGATGGTGATTGCTACGAAGGAAACAAAGAACTGAAGGAGGTCTTGAGAGCTCAGAGTTGATTTTTTGGCTGTTCTTATGCTGTAGTTCAATTTTGAAATGTACTCATCGGTTTCGCCAGTGTGGTGGTATGAACCCAATACTGTAGTTGTGGGGTTTAGATTACTCTATTTCTGTTTTGGATGTTGATCTGATCAGTGTGTGGTAGATGCTGCTCAAGGAGCAGCGGATGTAAGAACATGTACCCCTAGATCTCTGTTTCGTTGTAAAATGAAGGTGGAATGATTTCCGATAAAAAAAATATACGATAATAAAATGATATAGTGACATGTCATCACCAAGTGTACCTCTAGCAGAACCGCCTCTAAAATCATTAAACCACTCTAGGGGATTATCTAAATAGTTTTAGATAGTTTGGGGGTGTGGAATACCTTATTTTATAGTTGATGAGGTGAATAGACGAGCATCAATCGATAAATGGGTGAGGAAGACTTATTCCTTTCTGGTATCAATTATTATGACACCCTGTGAAAAATGTTTTTTTTATCTTGATGCACTAATAAAAATGTTTTTCCTTAGCTGACACAAATAACTTAACAAACTTGCGAACTGTCCGTAGAAAAGTCATCTGGTCAGGTCAGTTACTAAGCGATAAAAATGAGATGGTTACCAATCATCAAGGTCAAGGCACCAGCCTATCTGAGTACCGAAGTGCAGCTCAAAAGCAAATAAAACTAAACATTGAAACTTAAAGGCTCACATAATACAAGTGCAGAAAAACAACCCTACATTCTTCGACTTAAAATTTATGGACACAAAGCAATCTCAAACAGGAAACAGTTTCATAGCCACAGTTCCGTAGTAGTCAAAAATAAGTACTCCATCCTCATTTATTTGACTACCATCTATGATATTCTAATTCTATTATTATTTGTGTTGACCAGTACTGTAAAATCTAAAAGTACGTTTGGTTCAGTACTGTACGGTCATCTAGCTATGTCCAATTATTTACATGATGAGATATGTACAATTGTAGCACTGTATCTAAAAGTTTACTAAGTCTTTTAACTCAACTTTCTGAATTTCCAGCCACCGATGCCTTGTGTTTCCTGTTATGCATGAGTCGTTCCAGCACATAGCTTGCGGTCATCAGAAGCAAAATTCTATCCAACCGCTAGAAAGCCCAAAGAAATGGGAACAGCAAGAGTATCCATCACGCAGCCTACCCATATTGATGTGAGCCATGAAACAATTCCACAAAATAAAACAGGTCGATTTGATATCTATAATGAGTGTGATTCTGAGCTTCTCATGACATGATTTTCCTTCTTGCCTTGATGTTGGGCTACAATATTTTGTCCTTCCTATATTGTAGAAAATAATAGTTTAAGCAAAGTAACTGCAAAGGTTATCAAAATAGGGACGTGGTTGCTCAGAAGATTGTAGATGGACAAATGGAGAAAGTTGGACAGTCAACACATTACCTATGCATTTGGCTTCCTATGATCTTTCTGGAGTCGACTGGGATAGCAGAGAGTGATAAGTAGTCTTGTCGCCTCGCTGGAGTTTTCAAATCATTGCTGTTGTGTGGTTTGGTTTTCTTGGACTTCTCAGGAGCTGAGCCAAATACTTGGACCGTTAAACTGCCACCTGATGGAAGGCGTCATAAGTGAAACTCAATCAACAGGAACAACTACTTAATTCAGGTCCTTGGTTCTCTATGATATTTTTGTTGAAGTACAGCTACACAACAAGCTGATATCAACATCTATATAAAGGAACTGCCTATTTAATGAAACACAAGTGCAAGGCAGAGAACTACGGAAGGAACAAAACAAGCTTACATAATACAAGAGCAGCTCCAATCCATGCAGCATTGTCCCATCTTTCACCGAGGAGGAACCAAGCAAAAGCAGCTCCCCAAACTGGTTCTAACCCATAAACAATTGCTGTTTCAGTTGCTGACACATTGCTCATTGCTACCATCTACATGAAGAGATTGATATAGTTAGTATGCTTAAACTAAGCAAGCCTTAAATAAAAAGTGCCTATTGAGTAGTAGACTAACTTCTGCCCACATGCATAACACTGTAGAGAGAACTCCGGTGTACAAAGCCGGTATCCAAGGAAATGAAGCCGCTGTATCCCAAAGCATACCAAAAGTCCATGATTCAAAGTTGGATTCACTGGAATCAACGTAGCCATCTTTGAACATAAACCAGAGTACAGACGAGCAAGCCACCACAAGGACCTGGTTATTAGAAGATTTGTGAGATCGTGTTCATAGTGGGTAAAGAGATAAGAGAAATACAAATTGATAGCATTTACACAACCTCGAAGCTTAGAAGAGCTAAGAACTTCTTTTTGTCAGTACTTCTTGATATTTGCTCTGTCCTCAGCATATGGATTCCAAAACATATGGCACTCAAGAAGTTTAGAACATCACCAACCTTTGAACATCAAAAGGGGTCCACAAAGTCAATATTGTGTCGGTTTTGAGGCATAAAGCAATCAATTTATAAGTATATCCAATCCTTGAAACCATGAACTCTATTTATAGTTTGATATTTTAACAAATATTTGTATATTTTGATGTCAACTGATAATCCTTATCGCAAGAAGATTGACTGATGAGAATGTTGATACTGTTGCAAACTCACCCTGTTCGTTTTTATTTGACATTGAGAAAATAAAACTAGTTCTAAAGATGTCACATAAACATGAACAGAGGGAGTAAATAGCATCTCAAATTAGCAGAGATCAGGAAACTAAATACCTCCCCGTCTCTAAAAATTTGCCGTTTTGTAGTTCAAAAATGAACTACAAAGCGACAAACTTTTGGGGACGGAGGGAGTAATGATTACTGACAACAGACAAAAATTTACAAAAATAATTTCATTACTTACACAGGGAGGAGAGCCACCGCATTCCAGCAGGCCGATTCCCGCGAGAGACACGATGGCTCCAAACCAGGTAAGCTTGGAGATAGAGGCACCAAGAATGCCATCAATTAGTGGCACAACTATCATCTGTTCACAGTAGTTCATATTCAGTAATTGCCAGTCAAGTGATTTCAGCATCATAACCAAAATCCAAAAGTAACTTGGCGTGGAACTTCATACCGTGAAGGCCGTGATGAAGGATGCTCGCCCTGCATCAGACGAGAGCAATCCAATCGCTTGAGCAAGGTAAGCTAAGCTAACCCAAGCTCCCAGCTCCAGTCCTGCAGCTCGTACACGGCGATCTCCGAACGCTCGTACGGCAAATGGCATGAAGGGGATAGCTGCGACAACGAACCGAACCATGTTGAAGACTGCAGGGTCTGTCAGAGCCTCAACCTCTTTCAGAACTGGAATGTCACTCGCTGGCAAAAAAATGGAAAAGTAAAATGTCAAAAACGTCAAAATTCATACTAAGCTAATGACATCAACACAACTCACGACGAATTATCGAAACAAATTAATTGAAGTGCAGCAATCTGGCATGGAAGAGTAATCTTGAGAGAAGATTACTCCATTTACTAAATTCTACGGGTCAATAAATCCATCTACGTTATGCTCCTTCACGATGACAGCATGCACCGCCGTTCTTAACCTTGACCGCCGCACTAATCGAACAAAATAAAGAAGAATATACACGAATCGGGATGCGACCAAAGCAAGATGCGCACACCATAGATGACGGTGAGAACGTTGAGGATGATGATGCTCCGGGTCTTCTTGGACGCGAACAGGATCCGCCTCCACAGCGGCCACCCGCGCGCCCGCTTCTTGAACGCGCGCTTCTTCCCGTCTTCCAACCCCATGGCCTCACCCGCCGCCTCCTCCGCGCTGGCACCGGGACCCTCGATCCCGCCGGCGCACCGTGGCGCCGCGAGGCACCTCGCCTGGCCCAAGGACACGCCCAGGCGGGGCGCCGTGACCGCCAGCAGCACGCGGCAGGAGAGGCTCGCCGCCGCAGCACCAGCACCTCCTGGCTGCAGCCGCAGCGCCCACGGCGCGGACGCGAGGGAAGATGCCATGCCACTGCTAAGCTGCAAACACTACACACCGCAGCGAGGGAGGGAGTGAGCAGGCAGTGGTGCCACTTGTCTAGTGTCCGGAGGCGTGAACCGAGATAACACTAGCAGGAAGTATGCGTCGGGGACTCGGGGTCCTGGAAATGTGGAAAAGAACGGAGATTTTATGTATTTTGGAGCGCGTGCGCGCGTAGTATCGTGTGTGAAAGTCCTCTTGTTTGGTGGTGGAGGCCGGTGGGGGCTAGCTCGGACCAGGAAAAAGAAATCTCGGAGCCTTGCTGCGTTCCGGACTCGGTCAGTTATCTACGTGTCTTAAACCGTCAGCACTGTATACTACAACATGATATAGATATTATGGAAGTATAAATTAGATGTGTAGAGAGAACATACTAATACAGAAGATATTACTGATATGATAAAATATAAAGTATCAATTTCAATGAGGTGTTAACGCCTTTCTATTTCTTTTCAGTGATGCTTTTCAAATTTACATCATCACTACCATAATCATTATTTACGTACATAACAGAATCACGTAAAGATAACATATATAACTTTCCTCATCGGAAGGCGAGACCAACATTTTTATTAAAATGCATCAAACTACATTGTCTATTACCAAATAAACAAGCATAATTGTCATCATCTAAATATGAAACTTGTCGGAGTCTGATTCCGATAATTCTCCCGGTACTACCGTTGGCAGTCCGCGAAGTTTCTTAGTTCGGTTAGGGCGCGCGAAGATTCAGAATAAGATGGTGACTTGACACGAGGATTTACGTGATTTGGGCCACCTGAGCGTAATACCCTACTCTACGGGTGTGTTGTTGTTGTTGTATTGAGTGTATGAGCATGTGAGAGAGTGAGCCAGAGAGAGCCCCTTGAGCGCGTGTGTCCGCGTCTAGAGTCTCTAGTCGGTCTGGAGTCCCCTTGTGTATTGGTCAGCCAATTCTTTTATAGTACAAGTGCTGACAGTTACATCGTTAGCCTGACCCGACATGTAGGGGTGGACAAAAAAACTGGGACAAAAAAACTGAACCAAAAAACTGAGACCGAGACCGAAAAGACTGAAATATCGGGTATCAGGTACCTATTCAGATATCAAATCTAAATAACCGATATATTAATTTCGAATTCGGGTATCACTCTCGGGTACCCAAAATAACCGAATAAACCGAACAATAAAATCTCAAGTTATATTATGATCTATGAATCCTAAACAATATGGATTTTGATATTTCATTTGTGAGTTTTGATATGTGAAATCATTATATTAAACTATTTATTTACGATCCATCATTAATTAACTAATAATGTATTGTCTCTCGAGATTAAATTTACGAATGATATTAAACTTATATTGATTGTTGAGAGCATGAAGTAAGAATAATATACAATTCGGGTATTTCGGGTAAGACCAAAGATCAAACCAAAATTTAAGTACCCAAAAATTTCGGTACCTAATATTTATATAACATTTCGGGCAGTGATTTTCAAGAATCGAAATTTAAAAAGACCGAAATGACCGAACCAAATTTACCGAGTAGACCGAACGCCCACCCCTACCGACATGTGGCCCTGACAGTTATTGATGCCTAATACACAGTTTAATGTATTTAATTCCCCTTAATAGCGTGGTAACGCGTCTTAATAGTGGCGTTACTAGTATTAAGGGTCCTCTGATCGTGTGTTATTAAGATAGCATTAATGACACATAATCAGGTCTTGAAGCCTTTAATGTCTCTTGAAGGTCCGAGCTATTGGAGGTCCACCAATCTGCCTGTTGAGGTTGAAGGTCCAGCGGTTTGGACGCGTGGCAGCTTCGGGACTTACCGTCTTGGACGAGTAGATCCAGTGCCGTGATACACGTGTGAAAGTGCATCTAGGATCCCCGTGGGTTTTGGATGATTGATGACGATAATTAAGTAACTAATGAGCTCTGTGATCTTAAACACATGTGTGGACTCAAGTGGAATCACAAACCCTCAAAAAGGAAAAGGATGAAAATGGCGTAGTCAACTCGAAAAGAAGAAACTAGGGTTTCTAGCGTTTCGCGTTTAGACTAGCCGTATATGTATGAGGATGTGTTCGTAAAGTGCATGTGACACCCGGTTCCGAATATGAAACCAAGCGTAACGCATATGTGTGCCCAGGAAGTTCATCACACATATACGATTGCATCACAAACGATATACAGAATTTAACCACGTCTTAACTATTAAATAAGTACCTTATTACAATAATCCAATAGTTCACGAATGATAAAACTCTAAATAATGCAGCGGAAAATAAAATAAGCAGCACGACTCCAATCCACGAGCAATTGACGGCGGTACGCAACCTAGTACTCCACGTGATCCTCAGGGTACTCCCAATTGTCTCCAGTAGCTGTTTGGGGGGATTGCAAGGGTGAGTACATGTCGTACTCAGCAAGTGTGGAAAGTATGACATGTGGCTTATTCAAATGACGAATGTAATAATGGCTAAGTGCTGAAAAGTACAGTAAAATATTTGAAAAGCATTATACTATGTCTATATGAAACAATCCCATCATAACCATCATATTAACAAGATATAAGCCATATCCAATTATTGCCAACATCATCATTATCCATGTTCAGTTACCGTAACTCAAATTCATATCCGTAACCATAAGCCAAAAACCATCCATAACCATTACCAACCCATAACCATAAACCAACCATAACCATCCCAAATCCCAATTTCATTCTAATCATGTAGGTCATCCAGGCGCTCATAACCGGGAGCACGGCTATCATGATAGTTTTTAACACTCTGTAGAGGTTATACCACTTTACCCACATGTTTGTGATTTCATCACCTTTCGATGACTAAGAAACATCCATTATGCCATCTCACACTTCCGTAGGTGTGTGGCCAAGAGATCACAAAATAGCCTTTCAAAAGGGACTACTAGTATGTACGGGCCCACTAAGGTTTCACCAGCAGGCTTGAATCTCTATTCTCCCACCCACGGGCCCCCTCGTGTGCCATGCGGATCCCAGGGCAGTCCTCCTCGACTCCCATTCCCCACGCCATCCAATGGTCCATACAATACTAGCAGCGCTCCTAATTATTCAGCTACGCCGCACCCATACTTGGCCTTGTGGTGGCACTGTTGACCTGGCATATTCTCGCATGAACCGGTCCTTAGATCTAAGGCAAGCAAACCACCATAACATCCAACCCATCCACAAAACCACGCTTGCTTAGATCACCCATCGTATTGACCAGTTCACATTAACCAGAATATCATTGATGCATAATTAAATGTGTAGTGTTGTTTGCCATCCCAATTAATTAAGCGAAGCAAAAAGGTAAAAACCCTTCCCGACTCTCTACCATATATTCCAGGTGACAAGGGTGGCTAAACAAAACTAGTAAACTTCCTACCATAGGATTCCCCATCATATTGACACAAGCATGCAAGTTCGCAAACAAAACATTTAATTTAAAACAGGATCAATATGCTTCAAGGACACTTGCCTTGCTCCGACAGATGGGGTTGCTCAAGCGCTTCAAAGTCTTGATTTTGGAAATCCTCGTATGCGGCCTCTTGAGCACGTTCCTCTACGCCGTGATCATACATACAAGAAAATACATACCATTCAACATGATGCACACAAAATAATCAACATGCAATGATATGCATGCATGTAAAGTCAAATAATTAATTAACTATGGTTGTTTATTTATTAGATGCGAGTAGTTCATACGTGTTCATACGAGTTTACGGGGGTTTTAGGGTGGATTAAAGCTGCTGAAAATAAAAAGACGACACAACTACGATCAATTTACGTCTATTAGATTCAATATGGTCGCTAAAATTCGCATCGGGAACATGGTCTACCGTAGATGCGATGGCTTCGATGATCGCAAGATGGGGGACAATGCGTAGCGTAGAGTCGGGCGGTGGTGCGGGAGTCGGCGCTGGGCCAAGTCGCGGTGCATCGGGGTGGGCGTTGCGGTGCGGGACCGGGATCGCGCGAGGGAGCCGGGATCGAGCAAGCGGCTGGCGGGGCGTGGGGGCCAAGGCGCGGGGCGGTGCGTCGCTCGGTCACGCGGGAGCGCGGTTCGGCGCGGGGTGGGCCACGCGGGAGCGGCGGGGGGGGGGGGGGGGGGGGGGGGGCGCGATTCGGTGCGGGAGCGCGGGAATCGGCCGGCTCGGGGCGCATTGCGCGGGAGCGGCGATTCGCGGGGGGGGGGGGGGGGGGGGGCTGGGGTCGGCGGCGGGGCCCATGCAGGGCCGGCCGGTTGCGCAGGACGCGCCGCGCGCGGGAGGGAGCTGGCTGGGCCAGCTCGGCCTGGCCAGCGGCGGGTTTTTTTGTATTATTATTATTATAATATATTTTATTATTTATATTTATTTATTTAACTTTTTTTATATACAGTTATTATATATTATTTATATATTTATATATATTTATATATATATATATTTACTGTTATTTTTTTATACTATTTCCCTATTACAAGTTTTAGGCTATAATTATTATTTTCTATTTCTTCTTTTTGCTACACCATATATGTATGGTTTATCATTTTTTCTTTTATTCTATTAATATTTAATGCATGAACATGTATGCAATGCATGATGCGAAAATTGAGGGTGTTACAAACTTACCCCCCTTAAAGTGAATCTCGCCCTCGAGATTCGATAGCGTGGAGAAAAGGTGAGGGAATTCTGCCTTCAAGTCTTCTTCACGTTCTCATGTAGCTTCGGTTTCCGTATGGTGTTTCCATTGCACTTTGCACCAACGGATCCTCTTATTTCTCGTGACCCTTTCCTTCATGTCCAAAATCTTGATAGGTTGCTCGACATAGGACAAATCCTCCTGAAGTTCTAACTCGTCCATCGGCACTTGTGCTTCCGATACCCTGAGACACTTCTTGAGTTGAGAGACGTGAAATACGTCGTGTACATCGGAGAGATACGTCAGCAGCTCAAGTCGGTAAGCTACCTCTCTTCGCTTGTCCAAAATCTTGAATGGTCCGATGTAACGTGGTGCCAGTTTTCCTTTAATGTTAAACCGTCGCTGACCTCGGATAGGTGACACTTTGAGGTATACAAAATCTCCAACTTCAAAAGTCAAACTCCTTCGCCTATTATCAGCATAACCTTTCTGTCGAGACTGGACAGCCTTTAAGTTTTCCCGTATTATTTGGACTTGCCTTTCAGCATCTTGTAACACATCGGGACCAAACACTTGATTCTCTCCGGTTTCATTCTAAAACAAGGGAGTCCTACACTTCCTTCCGTACAATGCTTCGTAGGGTGACATTTTCAGACTTGCTTGATAGCTATTGTTGTATGAGAATTCAGCGTACGGCAAACTTTTATCCCAACTTTTCACATACTTCAATGCACAAGCTCTTAACATGTCTTCCAAAATTTGGTTGGTCCTCTCGGTTTGTCCATCTGTTTGAGGGTGATACGCCGAACTGAAGTTCAACCTTGTTCCCATTGCTTCATGCAATTTCTGCCAAAATCTAGAGGTAAACTGAGAACCTCTATCCGAGACTATCTTCTTCGGTACTCCATGTCAATACACAATATGCTCCATATACAATTCTGCTAGCTTCGCGGTGGTATATGTGGTCTTGACAGGGATGAAGTGAGCTGATTTTGTCAACCGATCCACAATAACCCATATTGAATCATAGCCAGACTGAGTTCGCGGTAATCCAACTATAAAGTCCATACCAATCTCTTCCCACTTCCACTCCGGGATCTTCAATGGTTGTAACAATCTGGCTGGCCTTTGATGTTCAGCTTTAACTCGTCGGCACACATCACAAAGTGCAACGTGTTCGGCTATGTCCTTTTTCATGCTATCCCACCAATAGCATGTCTTCAAATCTTTGTACATCTTTGTACAACCGAGGTGAATTGAGTAAAGCGAGTCATGTGCCTCCTTTAATATTGTCTCCCGAATATGCCTGACATTAGGTACCACAATCCTCTTTCCAAGCCATAAGGTACCCTGTTCGTCCTCATCAAATCTAAATTCTTTTCCTTCTTGGGTCCTTTCCTTGATTTCCTGTATTTCCTTGTCCTTTGTCTGTCCTTCCCGTATTTCCTGCTCTAATGTTGGGTTGACTTCCATCGTTCCCATCTCATTTATGAATCCAAGGTTCAACCGTTTGAACTCCTTGCATAACTCGGATGGCAGCTCTCGAACTGTGAGTTGATGACTTATTCCTTTTCGGCTCAAAGCATCGGCCACTACATTGGCCTTCCCTGGGTGATAGTTGATTCCCACGTCATAATCCTTGATGAGCTCCAACCATCGACGTTGCCTCAGATTCAGATCCGTTTGCGTAAATATGTACTTGAGACTCTTGTGATCCGTATAAATCTCACATCGGTGACCAAAAACATAGTGTCTCCATATCTTCAAGGCGTGTACCACGGCTGCGAGTTTAAGGTCGTGTGTAGGATAATTCAACTCATGCTTCTTTAGTTGCCTCGATGAATAAGCTACCACTTGGCCTTCTTGCATGAGCACACATCCTAATCATTGTCTGGATACATCATAATATATATCAAAACTCTTGCTCACGTCCAGTAATACTAACACTGGCGCGGTTGTCAACCTTTTCTTTAACTCCTCAAAGCTATCCTGACAAGCTTGAGTCCATCGGAATGCCTTCCCTTTCATGAGTAATTCAGTCATAGGCTTGGCTATTTTGGAGAAATCCTTGATGAATCGGCGGTAATATCCAGCCATTCCAAAGAAACTCCGAATTTCCTTAACATTCTGTGGCGGTTCCCACTTAAGCACATATCTCACCTTCCCTGGGTCAACTGGTACTCCTCCTCCGGAAATAATATGGCCTAAGAAGGAAACTTCCCGTAACCAGAATTGACATTTACTGAACTTGGCATACAATTGATGCTCCCTCAATTTCTGCAGCGTAAGCCTCAAGTGTTCCTCATGTTCCTTCTCATCCTTCGAGTAGATCATAATATCATCGATGAACACTACAATGAACTTATACAGATATTCCATGAAGACCTTATTCATGAGATACATAAAGTACGCAGGCGCATTCGTCAATCCAAATGACATGACGGTGTACTCATAAGATCCATATCGTGTCTGAAATGCTGTCTTCGGTATATCTGATGGTCTAATCTTCATTTGGAAGTATCCTGACCGCAAGTCGATCTTGGAGAAGATACAGACACCCTTCATTTGGTCGAACAAATCTTCTATACGGGGCAGTGAGTACTTGTTCTTAATTGTCACTTCGTTGAGAGACCTATAGTCCACACACATCCTCTGGGTTCCATCCTTCTTATCTACGAAGAGCACTGGGGCTCCCCACGGGGATGAGCTTGGGCGTATGAAACCCTTCTCTAGCTGCTCTTGAATTTGCTTCTTGAGCTCTGCTAATTCCTTAGGAGGCATCCTATACGGCCTCTTAGCTATAGGTGCAGTTCCGGGTATCAACTCAATGGCGAATTCTATGTCACGATCAGGTGGCATACCTGGCAACTCATCTGGAAACACATCCGGATACTCGCGAATGATCGGGATGCTTTCCAATGTCACTCCTTCTACTTGATTGAGCATTGCCTTCTCTCTTGTAGGTTGGGCTGCCTCAACTTCAATGCGTGTACCATGTTCACTCGTCAACTGCACAATCCTCTCGGCACATTGAATGACTCCATTATACTTGCTCAGCCAGTCCATTCCAAGTATTATGTCTATTCCTTGGGAGTCCAATACTATGAGGTTTGCGAGAAAGTCTACCCCCCTTATTTTAATGCTTACTTTCGGACATACTATATTTGTCCTCATCTCTCCGCCAGGAGAACTTACTAGCATAGTTTGCTTCATATGAGATATAGGCAAATTGTACTTGGCAACATACTTTGACGAGATGAATGAATGAGATGCTCCCGAATCAAATAAGACAGTCGCGGGGTTGGAGTTGGCGAGAAACATACCAATCACGACGTCATCAGCTTGCTGGGCTTCCTCAGTAGAGACATGATTCACATTGCCACGAGCAAAATTCTGCTGTCCACGGTTGCCTTGTGGTGCTCCTCCATTTGGTCGCGGGTGATTTGGCCTTGGTGCATTGTTCATAGGTCCATAGTTTCTCCTGGGGCATTGACTTACAAAGTGCCCGGGTTCTCCACACACATAACATGTCTTACCGCCCGTAGCATTAGGAAAGTTTGGGCGCAGCTGGTTTTGAGCATTTGCCGCCATGTTAGGACGCGGCGCAGGTGGCACAGGATAGCGAGGCGCTTGCATGGTGGGGCGTTGTTGCGGTGGCTGATTTGGGCGGGGCGGATAAGCAGCGCGGTATGCAGGAGCAGATGGGTTGTAGTGTGGTGCAGTAGGTGGTGCATAGCGGGGGCGAACATTGATTCCTTGTTGCGGTCCATGATGTGGCATCTTCCTCTTGTTGTCCTGCTCCATCTCACGAATCTTGTTCTCAACCACAATAGCCTTGTCAACCAGCTTTTGGAAGTTTGGATAATCAGTATTGAGCAACTGGACTTGAATTTCATTGTTGAGACCCCTCATAAACAGATACTGCTTCCTACTATCAGTTTTGATGTCTTCTGGAGCATATCTTGATAATTGAGTGAATTTGTTGAGATACTCACTCACGCTCATCCTTCCTTGCCTGAGATTTTCAAAGTCTTGTCTTCTCAGTATCATAACTCCTTCAGGTACATAGTGGGAACGGAAACTCTGCTTAAACTCAGCCCAAGTGATTGCCTCCTGATTATCATGAGCGTTGCAAAGAGCTTCCCACCAGTCAGCGGCTGCTCCAACTAGTTGGTGTGATGCAAAGAGAACCTTCTCCCTATCAGTGCACTGGACAATAGCAAGTTTCTTCTCAATGGACTTCAGCCAATCATCAGCTTCCATTGGGTCTGTGGCTTGTGCAAAGGTGGGCGGTCTGGTCCTCATGAACTCTCCCAAACGGTGGTGAGGAGGCTGGGGTGGTGGCGGGGGGCGGTATATGAGGCTCATTGTTGTTGCCAGCTTGCAGCTGTCCCATTGTCTGTATCATGGTCTGCATGAGCTGGTTCTGCATAGCTAACAGTTGTTCAATATTGATAGCTCCATGAGCATGTCCCTGGTTGTTCTGAGGTACTTCATTGCGCTCCTCCTCATCGTTGGCATCCCTCTGGTTACGAGTTCTCACCATCTGTTGGCGAAAGAAGGGTGGCGACAGAAGGATTTAGAATTTGGAAGGAAATGTCCCAACTATATGCATCAAGGTATGTGACACTAAATAATCCTTTACTAATATAGACCTATATGAGGATGTGGACAAGTGTCGAAGCATTCCTGTAACACCCTAAATTTTCGCATCCTACATTGCATACATGATCATGCATTAAACATTAGTAGGATAAAAGAAAAATAATAAAACATAAAAGATGGAGCATATATATACAAATGTATGTAGCAAAAGAAGAAATAGAAAATAAAAATTATAGCCTAAAACATGTATTAGGGAATAAATATCAATAATAATAATATATATAAAGAAATATATATAAATAAATTATATAATAATAAATATATATAAAAAATAATAAATAAAATGAATAAGAAAAATAAAATAAATAAATAATATAAAATAAATAAATAAATAAATAGTAATATGTTTCTAAAAAAAGAAAAAAAACCAAAAGCAACCGCCGGCCAGGCCGCCGACCGGCCCAGCAGGCAACGCCCCGCCGCGCCTCCCGGGCCCCACCCCGCTGGCCGAGCCGCGCCAGCGCTCCCGCCCCGCCACCTGCGCCCGGCCCCACGCCACCCCGCCGCCTTGGCTCCCGCGCCGAGCGCCCACCCGCCGCCTGCGCTGGCCCCACGCTAGGCCCCACCGTCGCCTGGCCCCCGACCGACACGAAGCCCCCGCGCGTGCCCCGCCCACGCGGCCTCGCTCCCGCGCGCTCGCCCCGGCTTTCCCGCCGCGCAGCGCCCCGCCTTGGCCCCCGTGCCGCTTGATCCCAACTCCCGCGCCGAACCGTACCGCGATCCCAGCGCTCGATGCCCCGCGTTTCGCGCCCGCCGCCGCACGGTGCCCTAGCGCCGGCTATAAAAGCCGAAGCGCTCGTGTTTCCCGATCCAAAAAAAAACCGCAGCCGCCATCCCAGAAAGCCACGCCGACAGAGGCATCGCAGGGAAGAAAAAGGAAGAGAAGAAGAGGGGAAAAAGAGGAGGGTACCGTCGTCCACCGGAGATCGTCGCCGTCGTCGTGCCGCCGGAGGACTGCTGCGCCATCTACTTCGTCTACGCTTTGTCCCCATCCCTCGATCTCCGAAGCCATCGCATCTACGGTAGGATTCATTTTTCCAATGCAAATTTTAGCGACGTATTTGATCTAATAGACATAAATTGATTTTAGTTGCACCATAATTTTATTTTCAGCAGCATTAATCCACCCTAAAACCCCCGTAAACTCATATGAACACGTATGAACTAGTTGCATCTAATTAATAGACAACCGTAGTTAATTAATTATTTGACGTTGCATGCATGCATATCATCGCATATTGATTAATGTGTGTGCATCATATTGAATTGTATGTATATTCTTGTATGTGTGATCACGAGTAGAGGGAAGTGTTCAAGAGATCGTGTACGAGGATTTTCAGAATCAAGACTTCGAAGCGCTTGAGCAACCCCATCCGCCGGAGCAAGGCAAGTGTCCTTGAAGCATATTGATCCTGTTTTTAAAATAAATGTTTTGTTTGCAAAACTGCATGCTGTGTCAATTTGATGGGAATCCTATGGTAGGAAGTTTACTAGATTTGTTAAACCAACCTTGTCACCTGGAATTTATGGTAGAGAGTCGGGAAGGGTTTTTACCTTTTTGCTTCGCTTAATTAATTGGGATGGAATACAACACTACACATTTAATTATGTATTAGTGATATTCTTGTTAATGTGAACTGGTCGATACGGTATGGTGATGGGTGATCTAAGCAAGCCTGGTATGTGGATGGGTTGGATGTTATGGTGGTTTGCTTGCTTTAGATCTAAGGACCGGTTCATGCGAGAATAAGCCAGGACTACAGTGCCACCACGAGGCCAAGTATGGGTGCAGCATAGCTGATTAATTAGGGCTTTGCTAGTGCTGTTTGGACCATTGTGGATGCTCGGGGAAGGGGTAGTCGGATTGGGTTTGTTGATGATTGGTGGGACTACCCTGGGATCTGAATGGCTCAAGAGGGGGCCCTTGGTTGAAGATGTGCTCAGTTGGAGGCATCGCCACCGGTGAAACCTCAGTGGGGTCTGAATAGGCTAGTAATCCCTCTGTAAAGGCTATTTTGTGATCTCTTGGCCATACACCAAAGGAAGTGTAATTGGCATAAGGGAGGTTTTTTTAGTCGCCGACGGGTGATGAAATCACAAACACGTGGGTAAAGTGGTACAAACTCTGCAGAGTTAATTAAAACTATCATGATAGCCGTGCTCCCGGTTATGAGCACCTGGACAACTTCCATGATTAGAGGGAAATTGGTAATTGGGATGGTTATGGTTTGGTAATGGTTATGGTTTGGTAATGGTTATGGTTGATATTATGGTTATGGTTATGATTATGGTTATGGTTATGGGATGGAATCATGGTTTATGACATTGATTATGGTTATTGGTAATGGTGAATTATGGACTGGTATTATTATGGTTACATGGTTTATGATGGGATTACTTCACATAAATATGATACATTGCTTTTCAAATGTTTTACTGTACTTTTCAGCACTTAGCCATTATTATTGTCGTCATTTGAATCAGCCACATGTCATACTTTCCACACTTGCTGAGTACGATATGTACTCACTCTTGCAATCCCCCCCAACAGTTGCAGGTCAGAATTATGAGTTTAATGGCGATAATGCGGAATTCTAGGCCGTGTCTACCGTCAGCTTTGCCTGTGGTGTTATTGGAGTTGCGCTATCCCTTTTGCTTAGTTTGCTTAATTGCTTAATTAGTTTATTTCCGCTGCATTAGTTGAACTTGTCATTAATATTCATTAGAGCTTGTATTCGAGGATAATATGGTTTATGTAATAACATTTGATAATTAATCTTGTTCTGTGGTAATTTTCTGTATACTCCTTTGTGATTGCACTCGTGTATGTGTGTTGAACATCCTGGGCACACATATGCGTTAGCTTGGTTCATTTTCGGAACCGGGCATCACAGATTGGTATCAGAGCCACAGGTTGACCGTAGGATGCAGCCTAGATAGAATGGACACTCTAGAGCACATAGGAGCACTCAGGAATCGATGTGTTTTTGCTTGGAGTGTTGTTTGCTATATATATATTGTTTGCTTGTGTGCTTAATAGAGGATTTTGGGATGCCTTAGCATTGCCATGTCCACCTAGGCTAGTGTAGCTAGCTGTTTAGCTTCATATCCCTTGATGCATATAGTTGGGGAGGTTTCTAAATTCTTACCTATTGCTTTTCTTCAGATGGTGAGGACTCGCAACCAGAGGGATGTCAATAATGAGGAGGAGAACAATGGAGTGCCTCAGAACAACAACGGACAAGGACCTGCTCATGGAGCTATCAACATTGAGCAGCTTTTGGCTATGCAAAACCAGCTCATGCAGACCATGATACAGACCATGGGACAGCTGCAGGCTGGCAATATCAACAATCAGCCACACATGCCTCCACCGCCACCCCCGCCTCCTCATAACCGATTGGGAGAGTTTATGAGGACTAGGCCGCCATCCTTTGCTCAAGCTGCAAACCCTATGGATGCTGATGATTGGCTCAAGTCCGTGGACAAGAAGCTAGCCATTGTCCAATGCAGTGACCGGGAGAAGGTGCTATTTGCTTCTCATCAACTCGTTGGAGCAGCTGCAGATTGGTGGGATTCTTATTGCAATGCTCATGAGAACCAAGAGAGAATTACCTGGGCGGAATTCAAGGAGAGTTTCCGTTCTCATTATGTGCCGGAAGGTGTTATGATCTTGAAGATGCAAGAATTTGAGAATTTAAGGCAAGGAAGATCAAGCGTGGGTGAATATCTCAACAAGTTCACTCAACTCTCAAGATATGCGCCTGAGGATGTGAGCCGGGACAGCCGGAACCAATACTTGTTCATGAGGGGCTTGAACAATGAGATCCAAGTGCAATTGCTTAATTGTGATTATGCCAATTTTCAGAAGCTTGTGGACAAAGCAATTGTGGTTGAGAACAAGATCAGTGAGATGGAGCAAGAAATCAAGAGGAAGGCGCCATATCAAGAACAACAACAAGGAAGTAATGTGCGCCCTCGCCTTGCACCACCCAATGCGCCTCATTACAATTCCTCTATTCCTGCTCAGCACCCTGGTTATGCACCGCGTCCAACTCAGTTTGTGCAGCAGCGCCCTGTCATGCAAGCAATGCCTTATGCACCTCGTGCTGATTTTCCTGGAACCAATGCTCAAAACCAAGCTCGTCCCAATAGTTCCGGTGGATTTAAGAAGTGTTATACCTGTGGAGAAGCAGGACACTTTGCGAATCAATGTCCTAAGTCAGGCTTTGGTCAAAGAAGCAATGCGCCGAGGCAAAACCCAAGACCTAATGGAGGACAGCCACAAGGAAGCCGTGGACAGCATAATTTTGCTCGTGGCAACGTGAACCATGTCTCTACGGAGGATGCTCAACAAGCGGATGATGTGGTCATTGGTATGTTTCTCGCCAACTCCAACCCCGCGACTATGTTATGTGATTCTGGAGCATCACATTCATTCATTGCATCGAAGTATGTTGCCAAGTATAGTTTGCCTATCTCTCATATGAAGTTTACTCTGTTGGTTAAGTCTCCTGGAGGAGAGATGAGGACAAATATAGTATGTCCAAAAATAAGTCTTAGAATAAGGGGGGTAGACTTCTCCGCCAACCTCATTGTTTTGGATTCACAAGGAATAAGAGGATCCGTTGGTGCAAAGTGCAATGGAAAAACCATACGGAAACCGAAGCTACATGGGAACGTGAAGAAGACTTGAAGGCAGAATTCCCTCACCTTTTCTCCACGCTATCGAATCTCGAGGGCAAGATTCACTTTAACGGGGGTAGAATTGTAACACCCTAAATTTTCGCATCCTGCATTGCATACATGATCATGCATTAAACATTAGTAGGATAAAGAAAAATAATAAAACATAAAAGATGGAGCATATATATACAAATGTATGTAGCAAAAGAAGAAATAGAAAATAAAAATTATAGCCTAAAACATGTATTAGGGAATAAATATCAATAATAATAATAATATATAAAAAGAAATATATATAAATAAATTATATAATAATAAATATATATATATATAAAATAATAAATAAAATGAATAAGAAAAATAAAATAAATAAATAATATAAAATAAATAAATAAATAGTAATATGTTTCTAAAAAAAGAAAAAAAAAGAAAAAAAACAAAAAGCAACCGCCGGCCAGGTCGCCGACCGGCCCAGCCGGCAACGCCCCGTCGCGCCTCCCGGGCCCCACCCCGCTGGCCGAGCCGCGCCAGCGCTCCCGCCCCGCCGCCTGTGCCTGGCCCCACGCCACCCCGCCGCCTTGGCTCCCGCGCTGAGCGCCCACCCGCCGCCTGCGCTGGCCCCGCGCTAGGCCCCACCGCCGCCTGGCCCCCGGCCGACACGAAGCCCCCGCGCGCGCCCCGCCCACGTGGCCTCGCTCCCGCGCGCTCGCCCCGGCTTTCCCGCCGCGCAGCGCCCTGCCTTGGCCCCCGTGCCACTCGATCCCAACTCCCGCGCCGAATCGTACCGCGATCCCAGCGCTCGATGCCCCGCGTTCCGCGCCCGCCGCCGCACGGTGCCCTAGCGCCGGCTATAAAAGCCGAAGCGCTCGTGTTTCCCGATCCCAAAAAAAAAACCGCAGCCGCCATCCCAGAAAGCCACGCCGACAGAGGCACCGCAGGGAAGAAAAAGGAAGAGAAGAAGAGGGGAAAAAGAGGAGGGTACTGTCGTCCACTGGAGATCGTCGCTGTCGTCGTGCCGCCAGAGGACTGCTGCGACATCTACTTCGTCTACGCTTTGTCCCCATCCCTCGATCTCCGAAGCCATCGCATCTACGATAGGATTCGTTTTTCCAATGCGAATTTTAGCGACGTATTAGATCTAATAGACGTAAATTGATTTTAGTTGCACCATAATTTTATTTTCAGCAGCATTAATCCACCCTAAAACCCCCGTAAACTCTTATGAACACGTATGAACTAGTTGCATCTAATTAATAGACAACCGTAGTTAATTAATTATTTGACGTTGCATGCATGCATATCATCGCATATTGATTAATGTGTGTGCATCATATTGAATTGTATGTATATTCTTGTATGTGTGATCACGAGTAGAGGGAAGTGTTCAAGAGATCGTGTACGAGGATTTTCAGAATCAAGACTTTGGAGCGCTTGAGCAACCCCATCCGCCGAAGCAAGGCAAGTGTCCTTGAAGCATATTGATCCTGTTTTTAAAATAAATGTTTTGTTTGCAAAACTGCATGCTGTGTCAATTTGATGGGAATCCTATGGTAGGAAGTTTACTAGATTTGTTAAACCAACCTTGTCACCTGGAATTTATGGTAGAGAGTTGGGAAGGGTTTTTACCTTTTTGCTTCGCTTAATTAATTGGGATGGAATACAACACTACACATTTAATTATGTATTAATGATATTCTTGTTAATGTGAACTGGTCGATACAGTATGGTGATGGGTGATCTAAGCAAGCCTGGTATGTGGATGGGTTGGATGTTATGGTGGTTTGCTTGCTTTAGATCTAAGGACCGGTTCATGCGAGAATAAGCCAGGACTACAGTGCCACCACGAGGCCAAGTATGGGTGCAGCGTAGCTGATTAATTAGGGCTTTGCTAGTGCTGTTTGGACCATTGTGGATGCTCGGGGAAGGGGTAGTCGGATTGGGTTTGTTGATGATTGGTGGGACTACCCTGGGATCCGAATGGCTCAAGAGGGGGCCCTTGGTTGAAGATGTGCTCAGTTGGAGGCATCGCCACCGGTGAAACCTCAGTGGGGTCTGAATAGGCTAGTAATCCCTTTGTAAAGGCTATTTTGTGATCTCTTGGCCATACACCAAAGGAAGTGTAATTGGCATAAGGGAGGTTTTTTTAGTCGCCGACGGGTGATAAAATCACAAACACGTGGGTAAAGTGGTACAAACTCTGCAGAGTTAATTAAAACTATCATGATAGCCATGCTCCCAGTTATGAGCACCTGGACAACTTCCATGATTAGAGGGAAATTGGTAATTGGGATGGTTATGGTTTGGTAATGGTTATGGTTTGGTAATGGTTATGGTTGATATTATGGTTATGGTTATGATTATGGTTATGGTTATGGGATGAAATCATGGTTTATGACATTGATTATGGTTATTGGTAATGGTGAATTATGGACTGGTATTATTATGGTTACATGGTTTATGATGGGATTACTTCACATAAATATGATACATTTCTTTTCAAATGTTTTACTGTACTTTTCAGCACTTAGCCATTATTATTGTCGTCATTTGAATCAGCCACATGTCATACTTTCCACACTTGCTGAGTACGACATGTACTCACTCTTGCAATCCCCCCCAACAGTTGCAGGTCAGAATTATGAGTTTAATGGCAATAATGCGGAATTCTAGGCCGTGTCTACCGTCAGCTTTGCCTGTGGTGTTATTGGAGTTGCGCTATCCCTTTTGCTTAGTTTGCTTAATTGCTTAATTAGTTTATTTCCGCTGCATTAGTTGAACTTGTCATTAATATTCATTAGAGCTTGTATTCGAGGATAATATGGTTTGTGTAATAACATTTGATAATTAATCTTGTTCTGTGGTAATTTTCTGTATACTCCTTTGTGATTGCACTCGTGTATGTGTGTTGAACATCCTGGGTACACATATGCGTTAGCTTGGTTCATTTTCGGAACTGGGCGTCACAGATTGGTATCAGAGCCACAGGTTGACCGTAGGATGCAGCCTAGATAGAATGGACACTCTAGAGCACATAGGAGCACTCAGGAATCGATGTGTTTTTGCTTGGAGTTCTGTTTGCTATATATATATATATATATATATATATATATTGTTTGCTTGTGTGCTTAATAGAGGATTTTGGGATGCCTTAGCATTGCCATGTCCACCTAGGCTAGTGTAGCTAGCTTTTTAGCTTCATATCCCTTGACGCGTAGTCGTTCGGGTCCTCGTCGGTGATCCGACGATACCTCCTGATTATTGCCTCGTGGCGCTGGGCGAGGTCACGTCCATCCTGAATCTCTTTCTGCGCCCTCTGAAGTCGGGCACTGAGCTGGGTCACGTCATCAACAGTCTGACGAGACTGCGGGAGGTCCAGGGGTCCCTCCACGTGCCTGGAGACGAAGCTCGCAGTGCCACTGGGATGCTGCAGAACAAAGGCGTGCACCGTGTCCTCCAGATGGAAACGGCGGGCGTGGATCCAAAAGGTGGCTGCTTCCCAGCTAGCATCCTGCTCCGCAGATCGGCGGGAGCTCCTCCAAGCAGGACTGTTGTGGGTCTTCACCAACTCATCACCATAGTAGATATAGATCTTGCAGCTCCACTCCTTCCTGCCGGGGCGCTGCATTCCAGTGGTGTGGTAGGAGAGCGAGAGGTTGTGGTGACGGTAGCCAGCCTCGCGGAGTAGGGCACGGAGACGATGTCGCAGTTGTCCTGCGGCCCTGCCGTCAGAACGGATCACCACGGGGTGACGGGGGTCGATGGCCGGAGAGCGACTGGCCAACCTACGCGGGGGCACAAGTCCACCGGTCGACTTACGGGGGGTTGTCTTGGTGCGGGCCATCTACAGAAAACAAGAATACATTACAGGAAAAAAAATAACGAAATACAAATCTGAAAATTTCAGCAGCTAAAATGGCGGAAAAAAGCGGTGCAGCGGTTCCAAAAGAACGAAAAAAATAGAGAGAAAAAAATACAGCAACCAACACAATAATTTTACCCACACATAACAGCAGCAAAACACACTTTTTTCGCGAAAATTTAAGCAGCAAAACAGCAGCACTTAATATTGCTCACCTCTGAAAAATTTTATCAAAAACGCAGCAGCGATCAATACTTTTTGCAGCTGAAAATAAGGGAACAGAACAGCAGCAAAAATTTTCGAAAATAGAAGATTAGAAGAGTGTTCCTAAGTGTTCTAGAGTGTCCATTCTACCTAGGCTTGCGTTCTACGGTCAATGCGGCTCTGATACCAATTTGTGACACCCGGTTCCGAATATGAACCAAGCATAACGCATATGTGTGCCCAGGAAGTTCATCACACATATACGATTGCATCACAAACGATATACAGAATTTAACCACGTCTTAACTATTAAATAAGTACCTTATTACAATAATCCAATAGTTCACGAATGATAAAACTCTAAATAATGCAGCGGAAAATAAAATAAGCAGCACGACTCCAATCCACAGGCAATTGACGGCGGTACGCAACCTAGTACTCCACGTGATCCTCAGGGTACTCCCAATTGTCTCCAGTAGGTGTTTGGTGGGATTGCAAGGGTGAGTACATGTCGTACTCAGCAAGTGTGGAAAGTATGACATGTGGCTTATTCAAATGATGAATGTAATAATGGCTAAGTGCTGAAAAGTACAGTAAAACATTTGAAAAGTATTATACTATGTCTATGTGAAACAATCCCATCATAACCATCATATTAACAAGATATAAGCCATATCCAATTATTGCCAACATCATCATTATCCATGTCCAGTTACCGTAACTCAAATTCATATCCGTAACCATAAGCCAAAAACCATCCATAACTATTACCAACCCATAACCATAAACCAACCATAACCATCCCAAATCCCAATTTCACTCCAATCATGTAGGTCATCCAGGCGCTCATAACCGGGAGCACGGCTATCATGATAGTTTTTAACACTCTGCAGAGGTTGTACCACTTTACCCACATGTTTGTGATTTCATCACCTTTCAATGACTAAGAAACATCCATTATGCCATCTCACACTTCCGTAGGTGTGTGGCCAAGAGATCACAAAATAACCTTTCAAAAGGGACTACTAGTATGTACGGGCCCACTAAGTTTTCACCGGTAGGCTTGAATCTCTATTCTCCCACCCACGGGCCCCCTCGTGTGCCATGCGGATCCCAGGGCAGTCCTCCTCGACTCCCATTCCCTGCGCCATCCAATGGTCCATACAATACTAGCAGCGCTCCTAATTATTCAGCTACGCCGCACCCATACTTGGCCTTGTGGTGGCACTGTTGACCTGGCATATTCTCGCATGAACCGGTCCTTAGATCTAAGGCAAGCAAACCACCATAACATCCAACCCATCCACAAAACCACGCTTGCTTAGATCACCCATCATATTGACCAGTTCACATTAATCAGAATATCATTGATGCATAATTAAATGTGTAGTGTTGTTTGCCATCCCAATTAATTAAGCGAAGCAAAAGGGTAAAAACCCTTCCCGACTCTCTACCATATATTCCAGGTGACAAGGGTGGCTAAAAAAAACTAGTAAACTTCCTACCATAGGATTCCCCATCATATTGACACAAGCATGCAAGTTCGCAAACAAAACATTTAATTTAAAACAGGATCAATATGCTTCAAGGACACTTGCCTTGCTCTGACGGATGGGGTTGCTCAAGCGCTTCAAAGTCTTGATTTTGGAAATCCTCGTATGCGGCCTCTTGAGCACGTTCCTCTACGCGTGATCATACATACAAGAAAATATATACCATTCAACATGATGTACACAAAATAATCAACATGCAATGATATGCATGCATGCAAAGTCAAATAATTAATTAACTATGGTTGTTTATTTATTAGATGTGAGTAGTTCATACGTGTTCATACGAGTTTACGGGGGTTTTAGGGTGGATTAAAGCTACTGAAAATAAAAAGATGACGCAACTACGATCAATTTACGTCTATTAGATTCAATATGGTCGCTAAAATTCACATCGGGAACATGGCCTATCGCAGATGCGATGGCTTCGATGATCGCGGGATGGGGACAATGCGTAGACGAAGTAGATGCGCAAGGTCCTCCAGCGGCACGACGACGGCGACGTGATGGCGACGACGATCTCCGGCGGACGGCGGCACCTTCCTCTTTTTCTTCCTCTTCTTCCCCTCCTTTTTTCTTCCTTTTCTTCCCCTGGCGCAGCCTTCTGGTTCTCTGTACCAGCGGCTTTTTCTTCTGTGGAAGGCAGCGGCGGATGTTCTGCGGTATTGGGGAAAAAACCTACGGAGGGCGTTTTTTTTATAGGCGCGGACGCAGGGAGCGCGCGTGCGGTTGCCGGGGCCGAGCGGGAGTCGTGCGCCGGGCGGGATTCGGCGGGGTGGGACCGGGAGTCGGGCGATGCTGCGGGAGTCGGCGCTGGGCCAAGTCGCGGCGCGTCGGGGTGGGCGTTGCGGTGCGGGACCGAGATCGCGCACGGGAGCCGGGATCGGGCGAGCGGCTGGCGGGGCATGGGGGCCAAGGCGCGGGGCGGTGCGTCGCTCGGTCACGCGGGGAGCGCGGTTCGGCGCGGGGTGGGCCACGCGGGAGCGGCGGCGGGGGGGGGGGGGGGGGGGGTGGGGGGGGTGGGGGGGCGATTCCAAGCGGGAGCGCGGGATCGGCCGGCTCGGGGCGCGTTGCGCGGGAGCGGCGATTCGCGGGGGGGCTGGGGTCGGCGGCGGGGCCCATGCAGGGCCGGCCGGTTGCGCGGGATGCGCTGCGCGCGGGAGGGAGCTGGCTGGGCCAGCTCGGCCTGGCCAGCGGCGGGTTTCTTTTTTTCTTTTTTTGTATTATTATTATTATATATTTTATTATTTATATTTATTTATTTTACTTTTTTTATATACAGTTATTATATATTATTTATATATTTATATATATATATATTTACTGTTATTTTTTTATACTATTTCCCTATTACAAGTTTTAGGCTATAATTGTTATTTTCTATTTCTTCTTTTTGCTACACCATATATGTATGGTTTATCATTTTTTCTTTTATTCTATTAATATTTAATGCATGAACATGTATGCAATGCATGATGCGAAAATTGAGGGTGTTACAGTGCATTGAGATCAAGTTGGGAGCTCAAAGCGGTTTAGAGATCAAAACCTATTGAGAGAAGAGTGTTAGAGTGGTCTGGCAGGAGAGGTCGAACTAGTCCGTGCTGGTGGCCGGACTAGTCCATTTTCAGGCGGACCAGAAGGGTCTGACTGACATCAGACTAGTACGTAGTGGGACGGACTAGTACGGGGTAGTCATGGAGTGGATTTTCGGGACTAAGTCCCAAAACCCTGTACTTGTCCGTTTTAGTCCGGACCAAGAGGTCCTGACTGAGATCGGACTAGTCCCCCTGGGGGCCGGACTAGTCCAGGTTGGTGAGAGTTGGGTGCTTCAGCGACTAAGTCTGGGAGGCCAGACTAGTCCGCCCTGGGGGCCGGACTAGTCCGTGGTCTCCAGACTAGTCCATTTTCACACAGAACAAAAGATTATGTGTGAGATCAGACTAGTACGGTGTGGACTGGACTAGTCCGTTATGAAGTGGTCGTTTGAATTTGATTTTGACGGGTAGAGTGACGATTGCCACACAATTTGGTAGTTGTCAGGGACGTCAGTGGTCCCAAAGGCCGGACTAGTCCGCCCATCTGCTGAGGTCAGCAGTATGGGCTGGGATCCTCTATAAATAGAGGATCCCCAGATTCATTTGAATAACTTTGAAACTCTAGCGCCGCCACAGCAAACTTTGAGCCTTCAAAAGCCTCCTTTTTGCCTACCTTCCCTCTAAAACTAATTCTTGTGTGGATTAGGGTTTGGTAAGGTGAAGAAGAGGAAGAACACCGCTCTAGGCTCTCGGTTTGATCTCTTGCGCTTGTTGAATCTTTGTAATCTGTGGCTTGAGTTGTTCTTTGTGATTTGTGATCATATTTGTGGTGGGAGCCTCAGATTGTGAGAAGCCCCAACAAATCTTGTATTCACCATTGTGATAGTGAAGAACCGGTTTGGCCCTAGTGGCAAACTCGGTGACGGAAGGGTTGTTGAACCCGGTCCTTCGTGGACCCCTCAACGGGGACGTAGATCCTTGTGTGGGATCAAACCTCAGGATAAAATCCTTGTGTCCCTTGTGTACTTCGCTTTCATTTATCACATATCGCTTCTAGGGTTAGCTTTATTGTTTTTCACTCATCGTCTTCGTTTCATTGTGATCCTTAGCTTCATACTTGCTATCTAACTTGTTAAGGTCCACTGAATCATCCTAACACTTTTCGCATCACGAAAATCCAACTAAAACTTGTTAGAAACTCTTTTTAGGTTTTCCCTGCAGGTGGATCGGACTAGTCCACCCCTAGACTGGACTAGTCCGCCCCCTACGTACTGATTTTGTTTTATTAAGTCATTTCAGGTCGATTAGCCTATTCACCCCCCCCCCCTAGGCAACTTTCAATTGGTATCAGAGCGAGGACTCTCCCAAAGAGTCTAACAACTCGGAGAGAAGATGGCCGAAGTGGGGTATGACGAAGTCTTCACCAATGAGGTCCAAGCAACCCAAGAGGAGATGCTTGTCTATCAAGACAAATCGACGGATGACGAAGAAACTCGCGAGCTCAAGGCGAAACTTTGAGAAAAGTTGAAGATTCCAAAGGTTGACACTTCGACCTCTACAACAGGTGGCACGACCCACTACAACCAACAAGGCTACAACTATGAACACCTTGTCTCCAACAACCACTACCTTTCCATCCCATTGGGGAAGCCTCCCCAATTTGATGGAACCGACTACGGGATGTGGAAGCACAACATGAAGATTCACCTCGTGTCACTCAATCCTTCTGTCGGTACCCTATGTACCGGATACCCCTTGAGATTGCAAAGATCACAAGGAAACTCCATCTACCAGATTTGAAGACCTCCAAAGGCCCCACATGTCAGGCGTATCCGAACCTGCTTCCCCGACATGGTTAGTCCCAGGGCCGCCACGTGTATCATAAGACCTGAGCTATCGCCCACACATGGGAAAGCTCCCGACTAGATACCGGTATGGCATCCCCGGACCTAACCCCAGACAGAGGGAAGCTCCGGTACTGACACGTGTCCAACAGCACCGGACCTACACGTCCACGACGGTAAGCTCCGGAGCTGCCACGTGGTTGAACCGACGGACCTTCGACTTCAACGATTGGGCTAGTGGACCCCCAACAGCTCCGGACCTTCAAGGAGCAATCAAAGACTTCAAGACACAATTAAGTGTCATTAATGCCATATTAATGACACATGATCGGATGGCCCTTAATACCGGTAACAACACTATTAAGGCCTATTATTTGGTTATTAAGGGTAATTAACCTCATTAATTGTGTATCAATCATGTGTAACCGCTGGGGCCACATGTCGGGCCAGGCTAACGGTGTAACGACCGGTCCTTGTACTATAAAAGTACCAGTCGACGATGCACAAGGGATCTCACTCCAGACCTCGACTGGACTCCCTGACCTAGATGAGCTTCTTCTTCTGTAGCTTCTTCTAGACTTACACGCTCAATACAACACCAACACACCCCGTGGAGTAGGGTATTACGCTCAGGCGGCCCGAACCACGTAAATCTCTATGTTCACTTGTCTTTCACCTTCTTGAATCTCTGCGCGCTCATTACCGAACTACAACTCCTCGATCTATCAATGGTAGTGTCGGAAGATCTGCCGGACCCAAACACCGACAGTTGGCGCGCCAGGTAGGGGCACGCCTGAGATTTCAAGGATGGTGAACTCAGCTGCTGGATCATCCAACGACAATCCTGCTGTTCAACCTGTTGGGGGCAATCCCTCCAACATACAGCAACCAGCAGGTGCCATGGCTCCAGCAGGAGTCATGCCTCCACCGCCACCGCCTGCACCAACAAATCAAGTTGGGCAGCGTGACGGTGCATCAGCGTCGGTCACCGCATCGGCAAATAACAACAACCCTGAACACGCGCTCCATGCAGCGCGTGCTCTCCTCCAATGTACACCACCTCCAGGTGCATCCCAGGGTGCAATGGAGCAGTGGAGGGCTAACGTGGAACATCTGGTTGCAGCAGGAGCCAACCACATCAGCAACAAAGGTCCTCCTCCTTCGGGGCGTGCCCCATCGCTGCGCTGAACTGTGTCAGGCAGACTTGGTTCGCACGCTTCCCAAAACAGGAGGCGTGCTGCATCACAACAAGTTACGTTGCTACCTTCCGGGGCGCGATGCACTCATACGGTAACCAGGATTTCAACTCATGACCTCCGGGCGGAGCTTGATCGCCTTTACCGTCAACAGGACGACCGTGTCCATATCGAGCGTGCTCACGAAAGGCGAGAGGCTCAAGACAGTCCTGCTCCCGAGGGAGTAGGAGGAGGCTGTTGAGCCCTGGCCATGCACCTACACATGGTCAGATGGCCACAAAAGTTCCGGCCTCACCTGCCGGAGAAATTTGACGGGACTGTTAATCCCGCTGAGTTTCTCCAGATTTACTCAACTGCAATCCTTGCAGTCGGAGGTAATGAGGCCGTAATGGCCAATTACTTTCCAGTGGCCTTGACTGGGACCGCCAGGTCCTGGTTCATGAGCCTTCCTCATAACTCCATCAATAGTTGGGAGGAATTGTGCCAACAGTTCACCGCCAATTTCGGGAGTTCATACACCCGACCAGGCACCGAACTGGACCTTTTTGCTGTCGTGCAGAAGGGGGGAGAATCCCTGCGCTCATTCATCCAAAGGTTCTCCCAGGTACGAAACACCATTCCTTCTATCTCCAGCGCCTCTGTTATTGTGGCATTTAGACAGGGTGTACGAGATAAGAAGATGCTGGAGAAGCTGGCGATGAAGGAGATCACCAGCGTCACGGAGCTCTTCAGCTTGGCAGACAAGTGTGCCAAAGCTGCGGAGGGCCGTGAAATGCACTCCAAACCACCTTCGGAGGATGGTAAAAAATCCTACAAAGGTGAAGCCACTATCTCCGGGAGTGGAAAAAAGAAGAAAAAGTCCAACGGCAAGAAGAAGCCGTCGGCCGACACATCTACTGCTGCAACTGCTGCAGCTCTGGGTGGCCGGGGGCCACGCCCCGAGAAACGACCTCGACCGTCCTATGAAGACGGTGGCAACTCCAAAGTGTGGTGTCCTATTCACAAGTCGAGTAGCCACAACTTGGAAGACTGCCGGGAGGTCCAAAACCTTGTCGAGCGCTACAACAAGCGCCGGGAAGAAGTTCCTTTCCGTCAGAGGGAAGCAAAACAGAAATTCAATGAAGCTCCGGCTGAAGAGGAGTTAGGCTTTCAGGACCCTAAAAAGGTCCTGAAGGCTATTTACACCTCTGTCGACGACGACTCCGACATCTCTAACAATGAGCGTCAAAAGACCATGAATACCATCTTTGGTGGTTCGTGGGGCATCACCTCTCGCCGTGTCCTCAAGACTATGTGGCGGGACATCGCCTCAGTAGCCCCTACAGCCAGGGCGAAGCCTCATCGAAAGTGGATGGACACCACCATCACTTTTGATGCTTCGGACTGCCCGCGGAACATGATCGAAGCTGGTCAACTACCTTTGATGGTATCTCCGACCATCAACAACATTCAACTTCACCATGTAATGGTGGACAGAGGTTTGGGGCTGAACCTCATAAGCTTCAAAGCTTCCGTCAAGCTTCAGCTCCGACCTTCGGACCTTCGCCCCTCCCCACCTTTCTCCGGAGTAGGTCCGGGGGCCATAACCCCACTCGGTGCCATTACTCTCCCCGTTACCTTCGAGACTCGGGAGAATTATCGCACTGAGAAGTTGGTATTTGACGTTGCTCAGATCAACTTACCTTTCAACGCCATTCTGGGCAGGCCCGCCTTGTACAAGTTCATGGCTGCTGCTCATTATGGCTACCTGGTGTTGAAGATGCCGACACCAGCTGGTGTTCTCTGGATCCGCGGAGACCGCACTGCCGGAGTGACTGCTCTGGAAGAACTTCATGCGCTTGCTACAATGCAGGAGGAAGAATCCAGACAGGAGCAAGCTCCGAAACCACCGAGCATTCGTCAACGAGGCTCAACCTCTGCACCTCGTGTGCAACCAAGCGGTGACACCTACATCCCCATCAAAGTCGTCCAAATCGGTTCCGATGCCGCTCAGACCACCCGTATATCGGGAGGCCTGAATGACAAATAGGAACTTGCGCTCATCACTTTCCTCCGAGCTAATGCTGACGTGTTTGCCTGGCAACCTTCACAAATACCTGGGATCCCTAGGGAAGTGATCGAGCATAATCTGAAGATCTATCCTGACGCTCGGCCTGTGCACCAGAAGCCTCGGAAGCAATCAGTAGAGCGACAGAACTTCATACGACAAGAAGTGAAGAAGTTGCTCGAAGCTGGATTCATCCGAGAAGTCTTCCACCCAAAATGGCTGGCGAACCCAGTCGTTGTACCCAAGGCCGGCGGGAAGCTTCACATGTGTATCGACTACACAACACTAAATAAGGCATGCCCAAAAGATCCATTTCCACTACCTAGAATAGATCAGATAGTGGATTCCACCTCCAGGTGTGAATTACTGTGTTTCCTAGACGCATATTCTGGGTACCATCAAATCAGAATGTCTAGGGAAGATGAAGAACATACTTCTTTTATCACAGTAGATGGATTGTACTGCTATAATGCCATGCCATTTGGTCTCAAGAATGCAGCTTCAACATATGTACGAGCTATGTACAAAACCTTCGTAGAGCTCATCAGAGACATAGTGGAAGTGTATGTTGATGATATCATCGTCAAGATCAAAGACAAGGAGACACTCCTTGACACTTTGCAAGCTGTCTTCGACAAGTTGCGAGTCACTCGCACGAAACTGAACCCAGACAAGTGCGTCTTCGGGGTTAGCTCAGGAAAGCTTCTTGGTTTCCTGGTAAACCACCAGGACATAGAGGCAAATCCAGCAAAGATTAAATCCATTGAGGATATGCAGCCACCAGCCCACATCAAGGACGTCCAGAAGATGACTGGATGTCTAGATGCTCTCAGCCGGTTCATCTCAAGACTGGCAGAACAGGCGCTACCCTTCTTCAAGCTATTGAGGAAGTCCGGACCATTCCAATGGTCCAAAGAAGCAGAAAAGGCGTTCCAGGAGCTAAAGCAGATCCTAACCACTCTACCAACCTTGGCAGCTCCAAACCCTGGTGAGCCTTTACTGCTTTACATTTTGGCAACTGACGAAGTTGTCAGCATGGTCCTGGTTGTGGAGACACCAGAAACTTTACAAGCTCAGGAATCCAGACCCCTCCGGGAGGGTCTGGAGGTTCCTGAAGGCGAGTTTGGGTCCCAGCCCCCAGATTTGGATCTACAAGGAGTTACTCCAGAAGATCTGGACCCCTCCGGGAGGGTCCGGGTCGCTCCAGTAGAAGCTCTGGGTTCCTCCAGCAAGGACCCGGAGGTCCCCAAAGAAGGTTCGGACCCCTCCGGGAGGGTTCGAACAGTCCAGCACCCAGTGTACTTCATCAGCAAAGTACTACATGATGCCAAGACTCAATACCTAGAGGTGCACAAGCTGCTCTATGCAGTTCTCATCGCCTCCAGGAAGCTTCGCCATTACTTCCAAGCTCATAAGATCTCAGTGGTGAGTTCTTATCCACTGCGTGCGATCTTGCATAATCCCAACTCTACTGGGAACGTTGCAAAATGGGCAGCGGAATCGGCCAAATTCGATCTTGAATTTGTCCCAAGACAAGCGATCAAGAGTCAAACACTGGTGGACTTTGTGGCGGAATGGACCCCCTCTCCATCAAACCCTGGGGGCCCTAGTGAGCAGAAGCCAGAACTGAAGGCTCCGGTCTTCACCGAGCCTCACTGGACCCTCTAATTTGACGGCTCCATGCAAAGCAGGGGGCGAAGCTGGAGTCCTTCTGCTCGCCCCAACCGGGGAGAAGGTAAAATACATGGTCCACCTTGACTTCAAGGCGACCTACAACATGGCGGAGTATGAAGCACTCATTTACGAACTAAAGGTGGCACTATCATATGGTGTCAAGCAGCTGTTGGTCAAGGGAGATTCGCAGCTCATCATCAAACAGGTGAAGGGTGAATGCTCCTGTAACAATCCTCAACTAGCTGCTTATCTCCTTGAAGTCCAGAGGCTTCAGAAGGACTTCGAAGTCCTGGATCTCCACCATGTCCAGCGTGTCCATAATGCTGAAGCTGACGAACTCTTGACGAAAGCGTCAACCGGAGCTCCGGCTCCCGACGGAACCTTCGTCCAGAGGTTGTCAAAACCCACAGCTCAGCCTGCCGAACTGAGCGAAGGGGGTGAGACCAACATCCCGAAGCTGGCGGTCCCGATGGCCCTGTTACCATGGCAGCTATCAAGGATCGTAGGTGCTGCCGGAAGCTCCAAGCAACCCAGCACACAAGACTCAAATGCTCAAGCTAGCTCTGATGCATGGATCTCGGAGATCCGGAGCTACATGAAAGACAATATGCTTCCTGACAATGATGTATCCGCTGACCGAATAGTCATATTGGCTAAAAGATACAAGCTGGTAGAAGGGGATCTCTACCGGCGCAGTGCCAACAACGTCCTAATGCGGTGCATCACAAGGGAAGAAGGTTGCGAGCTCCTTGCAGAAATCTATGGAGGCGAGTATGGGAACCATGCGTCTCCCCGCACGCTGGTCGGTAAGGCCTTCCAGCATGACTTCTACTGGCCTACAACGCTCCAGGATGCAACTGAGCTGGTGAAGAAATGCGAAGCATGCTAGTTCCATGCAAAGCAAATTCACACACCGGCTCAACCTCTACAAATGCTACCTCCTACATGGCCTTTCGCTGTGTGGGGGATGGACATCTTGGGACCTTTCCCAAGAGACGTCGGAGGTTACAAGTTACTGTATGTTGCCATTGACAAGTTCACCAAATGGCTGGAAGCAACTCTAGTTGTGACAATAAACAAGCAATCAGCTATCAACTTCTTGCAGTCCATAGTATGCAGATTTGGAGTCCCGAACAAAATCATAACAGATAATGGGACCCAATTCACAAGCTCTACTTTCCAAGGATACTGCGAAGACCTCGATATCCAAATCAGCTATGCCTCCGTAGCTCACCCGTCAAGCAATGGCCAAGCCAAGAGAGCAAATGCAGAAATCCTGAAAGGACTCAAGACGCGCACATATGAGCACCTAAAAAACATGGAGCCAACTGGATCGAAGAGCTTCCGCCCACTCTATGGGCCAACAGGACAACTCCAAACCGGTCAACTCGAGAGACACCCTTCTTCCTAGTGTACGGAGTTGAAGCAGTCCTTCCTCCGGAAATCACCTTGGGGTCGCTCCGGGTGTGGACCTTTGATGAAGCCACGCAGGACCAGTTCCGGCGTGAAGACCTTGACCTCCTTGAAGAGGGAAGGTGTCGAGCAGCTGTTCGGAATGCCCGATACCGCCAAACTCTTCGACGCTATCACCAACGGGATGTTCACAACTGACAGCTCGAGGAAGGCGATTTGGTGCTATGGAGAATACAATCCAGAGAAGGGTTAAACAAACTCTCCCCCAGCTGGGAAGGACCCTTCTGAGTGATCAAAGTATCCCGTCCCGAATGCGTTCGCTTGGCAACCGAGGATGGGACACCTCTCCCAAATCCTTGGAACATTGAGCACCTTCGTAAGTTCTACGCTTGATATCACGGAGGTGAGTCTGTAATAACATGTGATGTATGTTATAGAGTCATTGTACATAGTAGGGTAGCTCCTCTGGGGGGGGGGTAGTCGGACCTACCCTGTTAGGTCCGCAACGTCCATGCAACACTTGTCACAGTCTCAGAACAAAAAGTGTAGCTAGCTACCTTGGGTCAAACGAGAAACGAAACACACTAGCCCAGTTCCGTACCCTAAGAGTGTACTTGTTTCCCCTGTACCCCGGACCTATAATGAAAGACATCATTATGTGAAAACAGACTCCACGTGCATTTACTTTGTACAGGCTCAATATTTTTTATTTTTCTCTTTCTTGTCTATAACAAAGTTGTGCAGTTCTTAAGAAACTTTAGCTCGACCAGTTCATGTACAATTTGAGTTGCATTGTCTGTTCTTCCGGGTCAACATTGTTGATGGTCTACTCGTCTGAATGCTGCCAAGCCAATCTAGGGTCGGAGTGTGCTATCGACTTAGCCTGGTCATGCACCCTAAGTACGCCACTCTACCTACACCCCGGCAGGCCGAAGTAAAGCGAGTCCAAAAATGATCGGGCCTGAAGGAAACAAGACAACACTCTTGATTGTATCTAGAATTGTGTTCGACCTAAAAATTTCTCGGGAATAGTAAGCCGCAATGAAGTTATAGATAGGAAACGGATTTTACTGTTTTTCTTGACTTCAGTGTGCAGGAAAAATAAATATTTTATGATGATGGTGAATGAAGCCGGAGCTGCCAAAGCTCCGACATCCTCTAGGCGGCTCGTGGTCGATGTTCAAACATTGATATCGAGCGTCGCTGGAGCTACTCAGCTCCGGTAAAGCTAGGGGGCAAGCTGTCAACGTGAAGAAAAGATGGTGGAAAGACTCTATAGTGGAGTCTGCTGTCGATACACCACGTGTTAACAGAGGTCACTGCTAGAGCTACCAAGCTCCGACACCCCAGAGGTCTAACCGTCGATGCTTTACGCGTTGATGGAGACTACTGCCGGATCTACTAAGCTCCAACGATGGTCAATGCCGGAGCCACTAAGCTCCGACAACCTCAGGGGGCCTACACTATCGAAGACTTCGGACCTACATTCTACAAGTTCGAAGCACACAAGTCTTCAACAACTGTTACATCCTCTTGGTACATGTTCACAATCAAATTGTGTACATCTACCAGGGGGCCAAGTGAGACAAAGGTGTTGAAGACAAAAAATGGAATTCACAAAAAAATTTGGATTTCATTCATATAGAGACAAGAGATTACAAAATTGGAGAAAAAGAAGAGAGAATACAAGCGGGAGCTACAAAGAGATGGTCCTAGACCCTGTGGAAGAACTGGGCGACCTTCTGGGCAACCTCTGACACACTGGCTCGGGCGGCTTCACCCTCTCCTTCGATGGGGCCTTCAAGCACTGGGTCCAGAGGGAATCGAGGGTCCCGGCTGGTGTAGCACGTCAGCACGAACTCTGCGACGTTCTTCGCCAGGGACTGTCCCTCAGTTTCCAGCTGGTCCGCAATGACATCGCCCATCTTGGTGAGCTTGTTGCCTGCTAAACTCAGCGCCTCCAACGCTTGGTCCAGCTCTGGCTCCGGATCACCTGGACGCACGGGACTAAAGCCCACTGGCGTCAGCGCGTCATTGGCTTTGCCCAGGAAGTCCCAAACTTGTTGGGACTCCGCAGCCCTTGTGCTTCGCATCTCCTCCAAGGATCTTTTGGCCGCCGCAAGCTCCGAGTTCTCCCGAGCAATACGCTCCACCTCTTTGGCATTCTGCTGAATCTTTTCAACAACCTGCCTTTCGAGTTTATTGAGCTCTTCCTCCCGGAGGTGGATCTCCTTCCGGCGATTGACCAGATCCTTCTCTCGGCCCCACACTTTCTTCTCCCTGGTGGCGACGTCATTCTCCTGCTTGTAGAGATCTTGCCCTCGCTCCCAGGCCTTCTTCTCCTCCTCCTCGCAACGCTCCTCCAATTTCTCTCTTGTTAGCCAGAGCTGTCTTTTGGACAAGCTCTTCCTCCCTCTTCACGAGGTCGTCCTGCAGCTCCAGGAGTTTTTGCTCTTCATCTTCGAGCTTTATCTCCCGCGCCTCAAGAGCCTCCCGGCGCTTGACGAGACTATCGTGGATGGCGGCGAGCCTCTCCTGGCGGTCACCCGCTGCGCTATTTGCAGCTTTGGCCTGCTCATAGATGCCCAGGGACTGGTTGTCGAGGGATCGCGTCATGCTTTCCCTCTCATCCAATAGCTTACCCCAGTACTCCAGGCGAACTTTCTCCCTCTGCACCCACTCCTTGTCGTCAGCCAACCTTGACTGCGCCAGCTTGGTCTCGAAATGGAGTCAGTTGTGCCACCTCCTAAGGGTTTGGCGCTCCTCCTCAAGGGCCTTGCTGTCGTGGTAGAAAGCCAGCTGGACCTAGCAAAGACTGGAGCAGGCGTTGTCAATAGACAACGATAGGGATATCGGGTCCGGACCTGTCGGGGTCTTCTCCGCTGGCTCCAGCGGATCTTCAGTGACAAAAATTGGGTCCCACTCTACAAGAGCGGTCCCCTGAGCTTCCACGGCACTAGGGTCGTCCTCCGAGATAGCCTCGGCCACCGCCGAGGAATGTCCTGCAACAGAAGTTCCGACCTCCGGAATTGACTCCGAAGGTCCCGCTGCCAGGACATCAACAACTGACCCCTCAGGCGGGGGGGGGGGGGGGGGGGGGGGGCAGCAGCTTCATCTTGGCACCCTGGCTCAGCAGTGGACGCCTCCGGGATCACCACTTCCGGAACAGGTGTTGAAGGTTTAGTAGAAGTAGGAGCTACTTCCGGCTCTGGCGCAGGCGCCTCCTACGCCACTGGCTCAGGTTCAGGCGCTTCGACCATCATGGGATCAAGCGCTGGCACTTCGACCACCACAGGCTCAGGCGCCGACACCTCCGCAGCATATGGCTCGGACGCCAGAACCTCTTCAACGACCGGCTCTACAGTCGGATCTTCTGCAGCAACCGACTCTACCGCCGAAGCTTACTCAACAACCGGCTTAAGTGCCGGAACTTCATCAACACCCAGCTCCACCGCCGGGACCTCATCAACCACCGGCTCGACTATCGGGGCTTCAACAACATCCGGCTCTAGGGCCGGAATTGCAGCTACCTCCAGCTCTGCGGCCGGAGCGTCCAACATCTCAGCATCTAATCTTGGAGCTTCAACCTCCAGAACTGGTGCCGCTGGTACATCTTCATTCCCGTGGTCCGGCGCTACCACGGGAGCTTTTGGAGATGAGTCGAGGTACAAGACCACGACAACCATCGCTGGGGCTGCCGCAGCCTCAACCACCTCTTGGGGCGGCACTGGAATTGGAGCCGGAGCTTCAGCCTGCACAGCCTCAACTGCTGCTGCAGGGACCGGAACTTCAGCCCTCTTCTTAGGCACGATGTGGATGAAGGATGAAGAAACTCAAAATACAGACATAACAATAAAACAATTGGTGAGGTAAAAAATCAAAAACTACCTCGGAAGGATTTCACACCAGTTAGCACAGAACCTCTTTTCCGAACGCTCCGGACTGACCCCAGCCGCCATTGGCGTGGTAGTCCCGGAAGGTCCCCCGGAGCTTGCTGCTGCTATCGGCGTTTCCTTGGTCGAGGCCCCCCTCGACCGGGAAGGACCTCTGGACCCATATCCCTCAGCTGGTTCTGGTGTTGGAGTCACATGGCCGGAGCTAGCACCCTGGGAAGATGCCGCTGCTAGAGTAGATGTCGCTGTTGAAGACCTCCCCCTCCGGGGAGAAGGAGCCGCCGTAGAAGAAGCCGGCCTGACGGACCTTCCGTCGGCATGTTTCAGCTTCCTCTTACGGCTCGAGGGCTCGGCCAACTCCTTGCCCTTGCCTACGACTTCGATTCTTGGCTTTGGGGCGGGAACGGAGCTGACTTCAGAAGCTCTGGAGATCGCCAACCTGGTGGTCGAACGTCTCTCAATGACACCAAGGTCGTCAAGCACCGGCATCGTCCGCCAGAGCTCCCTGCTGAACTCTGCCTCCATGTTCAGAGGGAGGAAAGCTGCTGGCGGAGCCAGGTCGTCACCCTCAACGTCGATGCCATGCTGGAACTTCTTGAGGTGGAACTCCAAAGTTGCACCCTCCATGTTGGACTTCAAACCAGTCTCGATCCGGTCATCGTCCAGCATACTGTTGAGGGCCCAAGCAAGCTTCTCCCTCTTCTTCAGCAGAGCCCACCTGTTGGTCAGGAAGTTGCAAAACACCGCCTGAGGAGTCACCCCTCCTTCCATGCACAGGCGGATCCTGGTCAGAGAAGGGTTGAAGGCGTCTGACAACACCGGAGCTTCACTCCAAACTGCAGTGTTGATGTTGGGGAGGCCTTCGGGCAGATCCAACTGCTCGTACTCCTCCACCCTGATGACGATCCAGTCCTTCTTCCAGTTGTCCCACTTCCCACAAGGGAACGACCTGTAGGATCGAAGAGCACGTGAAAAGCTACCAGAGGGGGGGTGAATGGTAGATTTAAAAAATCTTACGCAGCGGAAACAATAAAACCCCAAACCCTTTCGGCAGAAAAACGATCTGTTAAAGAAATCGTGTATGTGACTAATCTAAACGTGTTTCACCGTGACAAAAGTGATAGATATCAGAGAGAATCAAGTCACGAAGACAACACAAAAAGAATTACTCAAATCCGTCGAGAAAAACTCAAGTTATGATCGAAAGATCAGACTATGGTCAATCTGACCTACCCGAGAAAAACAGTTTCTGGAATGCTGCAAAGAAACTCGTATAGATCAAAAACCAAAACTCCAATGACCGTGAAATTTTGACAGATGATAGGAAATTAAGTTGTGAAGACAACCCAAAAATAATCACGTCAATTGGATCAATAAAACTCGAGTTATGATAAAACCACCGACGAAAGGTAGTGCTGTCCAGAAACTCGACGAGTAAAACTTGTCTGGAACAAGTCGGACGAACAAGGCACAAAAGTTCCTTCAAACTACGAATTTTATTCAATAGAACACAAGAGGAACAGCCCCAAAGTCGTCTCTCACGAGCTTTGGCCTTCCCTCGCTTATATAACCAGCCCTTAGGCCATCCTAATCTTAACTAGGACTCCAATCCTAATCCGATCACAATCGGAACTTTCCATAACTGCTTAGGACTCTTCTATACGCAGATAGAAGCAATCTTAAGACTTCCAAACACCTTAGGAACTTATCCCACATTCCTAAACAACTCAAATTCGTGACCCACATGAAATCCTAACATAACCAACTCGATATTTCCATACCAAGCCATAACCGACTCTGCCGCAGCCAAAGTCTTCAACCGATACGATCCGATCCTTCCGATCAGATCTTCCTTCCATAACCCGTCTCTAGAAGCATATTGCCACGTCATGCACCACATGCATACGTGTGAACACCTTCCTTCGACCTTCATATGCACTGCCCTTGATTCAATCATCCTGCGCGACCTCCTGACCCGCTCAACCACAGTTCCTCCTGAACTTGGTTGTTGGAACCTCATCTCCTCCTGAGACTAGTCCAATGGATCCGTCACCAGCCATGACTTGAACTCAAGCAACACCTGCACATCAACAAACAACCAATCCATACGAGCCCAAGTCCTCGACTTGACTCACATTAGTTCCGAACACAACACCTTACATGAGAACCTCACATAAGCATGTTGCAAAACCACAGTAGAAACGATATCAACCGTATTCAACCAAAACGCACCAAAAACTTAGCAAATGAATACTAAGCAATCTTTCCTAACAAGTAAAGCAAGTACGAAACATTGCAAATGAAAAGCAGAAACACTTCGGTCAAGTTCCGGACCTTGCCAGAGCAACCCGGAGCTTGAGCCAGAGCTAACAAGAAACACTGCAGTCAAGTTCCGAACCTTGCCAGAGCAACCTGGAGCTTGAGCCGGAGCTAACAAGAGCTAGTAGAACCTAGCGCCGGAGCTTACCAAAACTAGTACAAAGAAGCACCTGCCGGAGCTTACCAAAACTAGTAGATCCTGGATCCGGAGCTTATCAAAACTAGTGGGAACTAGTCAACCCAAAACCCGGAGCTAGAACAAAGTAAGTCGGAGCTTGGCAAAAGCATGCCGGAGCTAACGAAAATATGCCGGAGCTAAAGATAAAGCTCACCGGAGCTAACCAAAGCTATTCGGACCTTACTAAGAAGTCGGACCTAGCATCTAACGTAGCCGGAGCTACCCAAAACAAGTCGGACCTACCGTTGGACCTTGCTGTAGCTCGGAGCTAGAGTCGGACCTTGATAAAAAGGTGTTTTTGTGATATTTAAAACTTTTATCATCAAAGCCAAGTGTATTCACTACAAGCCAATGTATTCAGCACACATAGGTCTTACAATCTCCCCCTTGATGAATGCATTGGCAACACCATTTAAAATTCCGAATATTGGCTTATTCAAATAAAAGTTTTGAAAACAATTTCTCCCCTTTTGTAAAACAAACGTAAATAAAAATCTCTCTCCCCCTTTTGAAAATGAAAATGTATCCCCCTTTATTATCTCTCCTTTTTTTTTAATGTGTGATTAATCTCTCCCCCTTTGACAATGTATTCAGCAAGGTAAAAGAGAAATTTTAATTGTTATGAGATATAAACAAATTATCTCTCCGTCTTTAGTTGTTATGAGCATATTATAACATATACTTATAAACAAAGCTCACCCAAGTCATACTATCAAGTAACTTACACTATCACATCAATGAGATACATAATGTAGTGTAAGCCATGCTAGAAAGCAAGTGTGATTTTCAATTTTAGCAGGTCATGATCTCACAAACTCAACTATTTCAAAACCTGAAAGCATGACATTTGTTGCTGCATCTTATTATTTGTCAAAGCATAAATTTAGATAATATGATATTTGCAAGAGATTATATGCTCATCTGCCTTATTCTAACCAACCAAGCCAAGCCTATGTCATTTGACAATCAGAAGCTTAAGGACATGGTTTTAGTCATACACAACTTCTTCCAAGTTCATATCTAAGTGCAATGACAAGCCATCTCAAAAGAAGAAGTGCGATGCATGCATATTCTCTTGATCTTTTCTCAATTTATATTTGTTCATAAAAACTCAACATATGAGTTGATTACTTGATAAATTCTTAATGATTAAAAGCATTTGTGAGCATGCAACAAGTTCAAAACAGCAAGAAAGTTCGACCATGACCAGATTTAGTGTAAGTAATTATTCCAATTACTAGACATGGCAAAAACTACAAAAAGTATAACACGAGTAATGTAGTAAGAACTTTCAGCATGTAAGAGGAATCACAAAGTCATATATGTATGAAATAATATGCTCATATTATTTTAATTTCAGATTCACACATAGACTTCCTAAGTTTCAAAAACTCCCCCTCAATTTAAGCCATGAGGATGCATAACCCCTATTTCACTACGAATGTAACAAAAACGAGTGAAATCCAAAGGTTTTGTAAAAATGTCAGCCAATTGTTGTTCGATATCTACATGGTGAAGCACAATGTTTCCTTTTTCAACATTATCACGGAGAAAGTGATACCTAATGTCAATGTGCTTAGTTCTAGAATGTTGCACGGGGTTTTTAGCAATGCAAATAGCACTAGTGTTATCACAGAACAGTGGAACACTATCTCTATCTAGATCAACCCCATAGTCCTTAAGTGTTTGAACAATCCAAAAAATTTGTGAACAAGCACTAGCAGCAGCTACATACTCTGATTCGGCTGTGGATTGTGCAACTGAACTTTGTTTTCTAGAGGACCAAGCAACAAGAGAATTACCAAGAAAATGACAAGCACCGGAAGTACTTTTCCTATCAATCCTACAACCCCCAAAATCAGCATCCGAAAAAGCTTTCAAAGAAACGATTGAGGAAGAAGGAAAAAAAATGCCAAATTCTTGAGTTCCATGTAAGTACCTGAGAATCCTTTTGACGGCTTGACGATGTGAAACACGTGGGGAAGCTTGAAACCGTGCACAAAGACATACGCTGAATTTTATGTCCGGTCTTGATGCCGTGAGGTACAAAAGTGATCCGATCATACTTCTATATTCTTTTTGATCCACGGATTCACCATCTTCATCAAGTTCAAGTGTTGTTGCTGTTCCCATTGGTGTCCGAAGAGGCTTGCTTTTGTCCATGTTGAAGCGCCTTAGGAGATCTTTGGTATACTTTGTTTGATGCACAAAGGTACCCTCCTTGGTTTGCTTGATTTGCAGCCCCAAAAAGTAAGTGAGTTCACCCATCATACTCATTTCAAATTCGGAACTCATCATTGCTGAAAACTTGGACACAAGACCATGAGAAGCACAACCAAAAATAATATCATCCACATACACTTGAACGAATAATGAGTCATTGCCATGATTAAGCACAAAAAGGGTTTTATCAACCTTTCCCATTGTAAACCCCTTTTCAAGTAAGAATGTTTTTAACCTATCATACCATGCTCTAGGGGCTTGTTTGAGACCATATAAGGCTTTGGACAGTTTGTAAACATGATTAGGAAAATCTGGATTTTCAAAACCTGGTGGTTGTTTGACATAAACCTCCTCATCTATGTAGCCATTAAGAAAAGCACTTTTAACATCCATTTGATATAGCTTAAAACCTTTAGATGCTGCGAAAGCTAACAAAATTCTTATGGCTTCTAATCTAGCGACAGGAGCAAAAGTTTCATCAAAATCTAGACCTTCAACTTGAGTGAATCCTTGAGCAACCAACCTAGCCTTATTCCTAATCACAACCCCATCCTCACTTTGTTTATTTTTATATACCCATTTAGTTCCAATTAAAGTGTGGCCTTGAGGTGGAGGTACAAGTTTCCAAACATTATTTCTTTCAAAATTTTCTAACTCTTCTTGCATGGCAATAATCCAAGATTCATTAGTGAGTGCGTGTGATATATCTTTGGGTTCAAAAGAAGCAACAAAAGCAGAATGAGCATGAGAGTTTGGATCGCAAAACCTGGACCGTGTGACTCGTTCATGCAAGCTTCCAATCATCTGTTGTGGGGGATGATCTTTGTAAAAACGTAGGGGAACAGATGTCTCACAAGCTTCTTTTTCATTAGGTTCATTGTAGATTGATGAGCTTGTGATTTGTGGACGATCAGGACCAGCAGAGGTGACAGCCGGAGCTTGTTCAATGTCCGGAGCTGGACACGTGTCAACTTCGGAACTACCAGGCAGTATCACCGGCTCTTCTTCATCTTCGAAAATACCCTCCCCCTGAGAATATGAATCTGGTCCTGCAACACCGGAGCTAGTACCTGGGCTAGCTTCATCAAAAGACACTTCACAAGTCTCCACAATTTTGTTAGTGTCAAGTAAAAGCACACGGTAGCCTCTAGTATGAGATGGATAACCAAGAAACATGCCATCATTGGATCTAGGTTCAAATTTATCAAGATTACCATGTTTCTTAACGAAACATTTGCAACCAAAGACCCGAAAGTGTGTAACACTAGGCCTATGTCCAAACCGGAGCTCATATGGTGTTTTACCTAGCTTAGCACGCAAGAAAACACGATTTGAGACATAACAAGCGGTTGCTAAAGCATCAGCCCAAAATTTCCTAGGGGTTTGATATTCATCAAGCATAGTCCTAGCCATCTCAACTAGGGTTCTGTTCTTTCTTTCTACAACACCGTTTTGTTGAGGTACATATGGTGAAGAAAATTGATGATCTATTCTATTTTCAGCACAAAAGTGATCAAAGAATTGATTTTTAAATTCAGTTCCATTATCACTTCTAATTGCTTTTAATGATCCTGGGTGATCAATTGATAACCTAAGAAATAAAGTTCTAAAGTGACTAAAGACTTCATTCTTAGACGCCATAAAATACACCCAAGAATATCTAGAATAATCATCAACAATAACAAGAGCATACCATTTACCTCCGAAGGATTGAACACGTGAAGGTCCTACGGTGTCAAGATGCAAAAGTTGACATGGTTCAGTTGTCATGATCATTGTGAGAGGAGTATGTGAACCTGCAACCATCTTAGCATGTCTACAAGAAGAGCATACAATTTATTTGTCCCCTTTAAGCTTAGGCAGCCCACGTATGCGATCAAGAGCACTAACACGCGTTAGGTGATCAAAGCCTACGTGACCAAGTCTACGATGCCAAAAATATAAGTCCTTTGAATCATTAGCAACTAGACACCTATGCTTAGAAGAAGACATATCAAAATCAGCTTTAAAAACTCTTCCAAACCGAGACATGTTAAAAATAAGCTCACTATTTGAATCTATAACTTTGCAGCAGTTTTTATTGAAAGTAATTTCTAGATTTTCATCTAGCAATTGTGAGACAGAAAGCAAGTTATATTTCAAATTTTTGACAAGTGCCACATCCTTCAAAGTGTAGTGATTATTTACTCTAACCGAACCCTTAGCAATTATAGGAGTTGAAGAATTATCGGCAAAAGTAACATTCTCTACACGTGACACAAAAGAGAGGGAGGAGAACCAATCTTTGTTACCGGTCATGTGGCGTGAGCAACCTGAATCCACAATCCAAATATTCTCCTTCCTCAAGCGTGTAACCTACATAGAAGCACAATACGCCGATGACTCAATACTGGGGTTAGTCAAAAGGCATTTAGGAATCCAGTACTGAGTCATGCGACGTGCACCAGGAAAAACACGCGAATGCTGAGATAAAACAGCAGGTTTATGAGTCAAAGATTGAGGTTTTCTTTTCTTAACAGTTGATTTAGAAGTTGTTACTTGTTTAGAGTGAAAACCGGTAGCTCCGGAGGTAAAAGCAGAAGGTCCGGAGGCAAAAACTGAAGCTCCGGAGAGAACAACAGAAGATCCGGTAGCTCTCGGAGCTATCGGAACCATCGGAGCTGCTTTTGCGGATTTCTTACCAGAAGGTCCGGAAGCTACCTTTTGAAATTTCTGACTCACTAAAGCAGGTTGTGTTTTTCTAATTGCATGAAAGTTATAAGATCTAGCAATTTTTCTTTCCTTTTTCTGTTGTTTAGCTAGTCTATAACAAAAATCTATGACATGACCATCTCTACCACAAAAGGTACATTGAAATTTAACTTTGTGTTCATGTCTAGATGAGCAAGCAATATTTTTATTTGAAACAGAATGAGGCATCACTCCTGCAGATTTGAAAACCACTCTATTTTGTTTAGGAACTGTTTGAATCAAACCAATTCCTAATGACTTTACAACTTTAGGTGGATGTGCCTTAGCATGAACATGAGAATCAAAACCTAAACCAGTTTTATCTTTGCTAGACTTGGAAGAATTCAGCAGCAAGTTTAGATTCTTATCCCCATTACAAAACCGACCTAGTGTCCTATTCATGTCATCAAGTTTCTTGGACAAGTCTAGGCAGTTTGCACATGAAGTTTTTCCTTTTAGTTTGCAATTGGAACAATTTTTAACTTCATGAGACCGTAAAGCATTGTTCAGAATGGAAATTTCATTCATTGCATCTTTTAGTTTCTTATCAAGATTTTCACATGCAGAACAATGCAAATCATCTGTAGAACAAGAAGCATCTTTTAAGTTTTTATCATTAAGTGCAGCAAGCTTTTTGTTCTTTTCAATTTCTTCATCAAGTGTGTCTAGAGTGGAGGAATGTGCACTTCTTAATGTGGACAATTGTTCATAGATTAAGTCACATGAGGGACATGCATCATCACTAGGAATCAAAGTTTTTAAACGGTTAATTTCAGATTCTAGTGATTCAATTTTAGCAGCACAATCCCTAAGCTTTTTGTCCTTTTTCTTGATAATAATAGTTGCACGAGAAATAGCATCACACATTTCATTACAGGTAGCACATACCTCATCATCGTCACTGTTGTGTTCTGCTTCCTCCTGACTTGATCTTGATCTTGCTTTGCCCGCCATGAAGCATAAGTTGGCCAGATCATCATTATCTTCATCACTTTCAAAATCAATGTCACTTGAACTGAGCTCTTGAAGCGCGGTGATGAAGCTGTTGATCATCTTGCGTCCTATGGTACCCTTCTTCTTCTTGTTGGAGTTTCCAGAGGAGGTCCGGACCTTGCTTTGTTTTTCTTCCCGGGTGGTCGGACCTGAAAGGTTAGGGCATTCTGTACGAAAGTGTCCTATTTTACCACATTCAAAACAGCGTTGAGGTCCGGAGCTTCCTCTCCTTCTAGTTCTCACATTTTGCAATGCTTTTGAGAATCTAGTAGAGATGAGTGCCAACTCCTCTTCTGGAATTTCTTCGATCTGCTCCAGGGTTAGTGAGGACAACAAAGCAAGAGTATTGCAAGATGATGATTGGCCGGAGCTAGACATATCACGTTGTGAGACAAATGCAATAGACTTGTTTGGGTTCTTACGTGCTAGGATGTCAATTTCATGAGTTTTTAGTTTAGAATAAAGTACATCTAGTGTAAGAGAACTCATGACAGTTGATTCACGAATGGATGTTACTTTCATCTCCCAAACTGACATGTCTAATGCACTAAGAAGTTGTCTAGCATTCTCATCATCAGAAAAATTAACATTGACACTACGTAAGTTGCTGAGAATTTTATTGAAACGAGCAAAGAGGTCATCGATCGACTCACCTGGTTGCATCTCAAAACGCATATATTCTTTCTTGAACATATCTTGTTTTACCTCCTTGATTGTGTTGGAGCCTTCATGATAATCACAGAGAGCTCTCCAAACGTCGTATGCTGACCGGAGGTGCGCGACACGATCAAAATCGCTTTGAGTGAGTCCTTGGATGATCAAGTTTCGGGCTTTGTTGTTGTTGTCGACGTCCCGGATGTTTGTGGTCGTGACTTGATCATTGGGTGGCACTTCATAAGGCTTATACACCTTCTCCCATATTGCAAAGCCTTGTGCCTGGATAAAAGCCTCCATGCGTGCCTTCCAAACCTGAAAATCAATACCAGCAAACACACAAGGTTTGACGGAGTACTTCTCCATGATGATTAGTCAAAAACATGTGCAAATCACAAAGATTAGAGCACCGTGGCTCTGATACCAATTGTAGGATCGAAGAGCACGTGAAAATCTACCAGAGGGGGGGTGAATGGTAGATTTAAAAAATCTTACGCAGCGGAAACAATAAAACCCCAAACCCTTTCGGCAGAAAAACGATCTGTTAAAGAAATCGTGTATGTGACTAATCTAAACGTGTTTCACCGTGACAAAAGTGATAGATATCAGAGAGAATCAAGTCACGAAGACAACACAAAAAGAATTACTCAAATCCGTCGAGAAAAACTCAAGTTATGATCGAAAGATCAGACTATGGTCAATCTGACCTACCCGAGAAAAACAGTTTCTGGAATGCTGCAAAGAAACTCGTATAGATCAAAAACCAAAACTCCAATGACCGTGAAATTTTGATAGATGATAGGAAATTAAGTTGTGAAGACAACCCAAAAATAATCACGTCAATTGGATCAATAAAACTCGAGTTATGATAAAACCACCGACGAAAGGTAGTGCTGTCCAGAAACTCGACGAGTAAAACTTGTCTGGAACAAGTCGGACGAACAAGGCACAAAAGTTCCTTCAAACTACGAATTTTATTCAATAGAACACAAGAGGAACAGCCCCAAAGTCGTCTCTCACGAGCTTTGGCCTTCCCTCGCTTATATAACCAGCCCTTAGGCCATCCCAATCTTAACTAGGACTCCAATCCTAATCCGATCACAATCGGAACTTTCCATAACTGCTTAGGACTCTTCTATACGCAGATAGAAGCAATCTTAAGACTTCCAAACACCTTAGGAACTTATCCCACATTCCTAAACAACTCAAATTCGTGACCCACATGAAATCCTAACATAACCAACTCGATATTTCCATACCAAGCCATAACCGACTCTGCCGCAGCCAAAGTCTTCAACCGATACGATCCGATCCTTCCGATCAGATCTTCCTTCCATAATCCGTCTCTAGAAGCATATTGCCACGTCATGCACCGCATGCATACGTGTGAACACCTTCCTTCGACCTTCATATGCACTGCCCTTGATTCAATCATCCTGCGCGACCTCCTGACCCGCTCAACCACAGTTCCTCCTGAACTTGGTTGTTGGAACCTCATCTCCTCCTGAGACTAGTCCAATGGATCCGTCACCAGCCATGACTTGAACTCAAGCAACACCTGCACATCAACAAACAACCAATCCATACGAGCCCAAGTCCTCGACTTGACTCACATTAGTTCCGAACACAACACCTTACATGAGAACCTCACATAAGCATGTTGCAAAACCACAGTAGAAACGATATCAACCGTATTCAACCAAAACGCACCAAAAACTTAGCAAATGAATACTAAGCAATCTTTCCTAACAAGTAAAGCAAGTACGAAACATTGCAAATGAAAAGCAGAAACACTTCGGTCAAGTTCCGGACCTTGCCAGAGCAACCCGGAGCTTGAGCCAGAGCTAACAAGAAACACTGCAGTCAAGTTCCGGACCTTGCCAGAGCAACCCGGAGCTTGAGCCGGAGCTAACAAGAGCTAGTAGAACCTAGCGCCGGAGCTTACCAAAACTAGTACAAAGAAGCACCTGCCGGAGCTTACCAAAACTAGTAGATCCTGGATCCGGAGCTTATCAAAACTAGTGGGAACTAGTCAACCCAAAACCCGGAGCTAGAACAAAGTAAGTCGGAGCTTGGCAAAAGCATGCCGGAGCTAACGAAAATATGCCGGAGCTAAAGATAAAGCTCACCGGAGCTAACCAAAGCTATTCGGACCTTACTAAGAAGTCGGACCTAGCATCTAACGTAGCCGGAGCTACCCAAAACAAGTCGGACCTACCGTTGGACCTTGCTGTAGCTCGTAGCTAGAGTCGGACCTTGATAAAAAGGTGTTTTTGTGATATTTAAAACTTTTATCATCAAAGCCAAGTGTATTCACTACAAGCCAATGTATTCAGCACACATAGGTCTTACACGACCGCAAGTACTTGTACGGGCACTTCTTGCGCCTCACAAAATAGTACAAGCCAAGGTACTCGTCACTCCTGTCGGTAGTGTGGACAATGAAGAAAGTGCAGAAGAGCTCAATGCAAGGGGGAATGCCCACCCACATCTCGCAGAAGTGGACAAATATCGAAACAAGGAGAATGGAGTGGGGGCCAAGGTGGTACAACTGCAGACCATAAAGGTCTAGCAGCATCAAGAAGAAAGAGGAGAAAGGTGGGATCAGTCCCACCATGGCATACGCGGAGAAGTACAACATGTCGCCGGCGTGTTCCTTCTCGAACGGAAGCTTGCTGGCACGGACCAAGTAGTTGAAGAAGTCAGGGGACCACCCCATGAGGGCCCGGACCTTCTTCAAATCACCGTCGGTCTTCAGTCGGCTATGGCGGAGACCCAACTCCATCGCGGCACAGCGGGGCAAGAGATGGAAAACAAGCGAAAGTTTGGAGGGTTTGAGTGCAAGTTCGAATGAAAGGCGTAAAGAACTCCCAAACGGTGCATGCTTTCCTTCTTAAGTATGCTCCCACAATGCTTGGATGGAAACCGCAGAGGAGCCGGCGATACCAGTCAAAAACTTCACCCTGCCAATGACAAGGGGGCCCGGGGCCACCCCGACGATCAAATCGAGGTCCTTACCCCAGGCGAACGGTTGTCATCATGAAAGGCGGGAAACCCGAAGGCGGCGGACTGACAGGGCACGCGGAACCGATACAATTTTCGTATCGGGAACCAGCGACCTTCAATTGCGTGAGATCCGCATGCTGAGATCTCACCTGCCGCATCCATGATATGCCACACGGTGGTGGTTTAACTGCGAACCATCGCCAACGGCACGTCCTAAGACCCTTGAAGACACGGCTCAAAAACTGAAGAGTAGACCCACCTCCGGCAGAATGACTTCATCCAAAAGGTCTCTCCCGGAGGTGGGCCCAGGGGGCCACTGTCGATACCCTATGTACCGGATACCCCTTGAGATTGCAAAGATCACAAGGAAACTCCATCTACCAGATTTGAAGACCTCCGAAGGCCCCACATGTCAGGCGTATCCGGACCTGCTTCCCCAACATGGTTAGTCCCAGGGCCGCCACGTGTATCATAAGACCGGAGCTATCGCCCACACATGGGAAAGCTCCGGACTAGATACCGGTATGGCATCCCCGGACCTAACCCCAGATAGAGGGAAGCTCCGGTACTGACACGTGTCCAACAGCACCGGACCTACACGTCCACGACGGTAAGCTCCAGAGCTGCCACGTGGCTGAACCGTTGGACCTTTGACTTCAACGATCAGGCTGGTGGACCCCTAACGGCTCCGGACCTTCAAGGAGCAATCAAAGACTTCAAGACCCGATTAAGTGTCATTAATGCCATATTAATGACACACGATAGAATGGCCCTTAATATCGGTAACGGCACTATTAAGGCCAGTTACCGGGTTATTAAGGGTAATTAACCTCATTAATTGTGTATCAAGCATGTGTAACCGCCGGGGCCACATGTCGGGCTAGGCTAACGGTGTAAGGACCGGTCCTTGTACTATAAAAGGACCGGTCAATGATGCACAAGGGACCTCACTCTATACCTCGACTGGACTCCCTGACCTAGATGAGCTTCTTCTTCTGTAGCTTCTTCTAGACTTACACGCTCAATACAACACCAACACACCCCGTGGAGTAGGGTATTACGCTCAGGCGGCCTGAACCACGTAAATCTCTGTGTCCACTTGTCTTTCACCTTCTTGAATCTTTGCGCGCCCATTACCGAACTACAACTCCTCGATCTATCAACGGTAGTATCGGGAGATCTGCCGGATCCAAACATCGACACCTTCACTATTGCAAATTGTGTTGACCGGGGTACATATCCCAAAGAATGAGGAAGATATCACTTCGGAGCAAGCTGTGCTCCTTCACCACAATGCCCAAGCGGCCGGAGTGATCATCTCTGACGATCCAATGGCGTACGCGGAGAAGTACAACATGTCACCGGCGTGTTTCTTCTCGAACGGAAGCTTGCCGGCACGGACCAAGTGGTTGAAGAAGTCAGGGGACCACCCCATGAGGGCCCGGACCTTCTTCAAATCACCGTCGGTCTTCAGTCGGCTATGGCGGAGACCCAACTCCATCGCGGCACAGCGGGGCAAGAGATGGAAAACAAACGAAAGTTTGGAGGGTTTGAGCGCAAGTTCGAATGAAAGGCGTAAAGAACTCCCAAACGATGCATGCTTTCCTTCTTAAGTAAGCCCCCACAACGCTTGGATGGAAATCGCAGAGGAGCCGGCGATACCAGTCAAAAACTTCACCCTGCCAATGACAAGGGGGCCCGGGGCCACCCCGACGATCAAATTGAGGTCCTTACCCCAGGCGAACAGTTGTCATCATGAAAGGCGGGAAACCCGAAGGCGGCGGCCTGACAGGGCACGCGGAACCGATACAATTTTCGTATCGGGAACCAGCGACCTTCAATTGCGTGAGATCCGCATGCTGAGATCTCACCTGCCGCATCCATGATATGCCACACGGTGGTGGTTTAACTGCGAACCATCGCCAACGGCACGTCCTAAGACCCTTGAAGACACGGCTCAAAAACTGAAGAATAGACCCACCTCCGGTAGAATGACTTCATCCAAAAGGTCTCTCCTGGAGGTGGGCCCAGGGGGCCACTGTCGATACCCTATGTACCAGATGCCCCTTGAGATTGCAAAGATCACAAGGAAACTCCATCTACCAGATTTGAAGACCTCCGAAGGCCCCACATGTCAGGCGTATCCGGACCTGCTTCCCCAACATGGTTAGTCCCAGGGCCGTCACGTGTATCATAAGACCGGAGCTATCGCCCACACATGGGAAAGCTCTGGACTAGATACCGGTATGGCATCCCCGGACCTAACCCCAGATAGAGGGAAGCTCCAGTACTGACACGTGTCCAACAGCACCGGACCTACACGTCTACGACGGTAAGCTCCAGAGCTGCCACGTGGCTGAACCGTTGGACCTTCGACTTCAACGATCAGGCTGGTGGACCCCCAACGGCTCCGGACCTTCAAGGAGCAATCAAAGACTTCAAGACCCGATTAAGTGTCATTAATGCCATATTAATGACACACGATAGAATGACCCTTAATATCGGTAACGGCACTATTAAGGCCAGTTAGTGGGTTATTAAGGGTAATTAACCTCATTAATTGTGTATCAATCATGTGTAACCGCCGGGGCCACATGTCGGGCTAGGCTAACGGTGTAAGGACCGGTCCTTTTACTATAAAAGGACCGGTCAACGATGCACAAGGGACCTCACTCTACACCTCGACTGGACTCCCTGACCTAGATGAGCTTCTTCTTCTGTAGCTTCTTCTAGACTTACACGCTCAATACAACACCAACACACCCCGTGGAGTAGGGTATTACGCTCAGGCGGCTCGAACCATGTAAATCTCTGTGTCCACTTGTCTTTCACCTTCTTGAATCTGTGCGCGCCCATTACCGAACTACAACTCCTCGATCTATCAACGGTAGTGTCGAGAGATCTACCGGATCCAAACACCGACACCTTCACTATTGCAAATTGTGTTGATCGGGGTACATATCCCAAAGAATGAGGAAGATATCACTTCGGAGCAAGCTGTGCTCCTTCACCGCAATGCACAAGCGGCCGGAGTGATCATCTCGTCTCTCTCAAGAGATGAGTTCAACCAGGTAGATGGACTTGAGGTGGCTAAGGACATTTGGGACACCCTCAAGACAGCTCGTGAAGGCAACTGAGTCGTGAAGAAGGCAAAGATTGAGCTCATTGAAGGAGAGCTCGGGAGGTTTGCAATTATGGATGGTGAATCTCCCCAGGAGATGTACAACCGCCTAAAGTTGCTCATCAACAAGAGTAGATCTTATGGCTGCACCAAGTGGACGGACCACAAAGTGGTGAAGATGACGATTCGGGCATTCATGCCTAGAAACGTCTCTCTTTACTCCATGATACGAGAAAGCCCGGGATTTGCTCAAATGACCCCAGAGGAGGTACTAGGAAGGATCACCAACCACGAGATCATGGAGAAGGAGGCGCTCTTCTACAATGACCTCCAAAGGTTCACCGCCTCAAAGATGAAGGATGTTGCACTCAAAGCGACATCCTCCTCAAAAGAGCAAAAAGAAGATGATGAGGAGAGTCTCGACACCGATGAGTAAGAGGCCCTCTTCATCAACAAATTCAAGAGTATGATGAGGAGAAGGAAAGGAGGATACAACCACGAGAGCAAGGGCAAGGAAAAAAGCGAAGCCCAAAATAAAGAGAGCTTGCTACAATTGTGGCGAGTACGGGCACTTCATTGTGGATTGCCCACATGAAGAGGGCAAGAAGAAGAAGGAGGGCAAACCTCAAGAAAAGAAGTACTTCAAGAAAAAGAGGCCCTCAGGTCATGCTCACTTGAGCAAGGAATGAGAATATAACAATGAGTCCTCCTCCGAAGACGAGGAGAAAGTGGCAACCATAGCCATCGGGAGGAGCTCTAAGGGAAGCAAGCTTTTCCCCAACCTCAACGACCACAAGCCAACTTGTCTCATGGTGAAAGAAGGAAGGAGAAAGGTTACTTCTCGCTCATCCTCCTCCATATCCTCTCATGATGAATTTGATAGTGCTAGTGAAAATGAACACATGTTTAAGGATATAAGTAAGAGCACTTTGCGTAGAATGAAATTGCTCTCGGATGAAATTTTTGAGAAGGAGGAGCTCATACATAGGCAAGAGGACATGCTTATCCATGAAAAGGAGAGATGTCAAGAGCTCATTGAGCTCCTTGAGCTTGAGAGAGAGAAGAGCATGGCGTTAAAGCATGAACTTGCTCTAAGCAAGAAAACATGCTCAAGTCTTGAGGAGACAACCATTGGGCTCAAGGACGAACTTGGCAACATGGAAAAAGTTAACAAGATCCTTGAAACTCAAGTTGAGTCCCTCAAGACCAATGTAGCCTCTTCCTCCAAAAGCTCATCCTCCTCAAAGGTTGCATCCGAAACAATCTCCACTTGCAAATGTTCAAACTTGATTCTTAAACTAAAGGATGATCTTAAGTTGACTCAAGGCAAACAAGCACCTAAGGGTGCCATCTTTGACAAAGAGAAGGTGGCGTATGCACGAAGTGTATACACCAACACAAGACCTCCCTATGTCAAAGATGGTCTTGGTTATACTAGCGGCGAAAAGCAAAATGCTAAAACCTCCAAGTATGGCAAAGACTTGATTGTCTTTGTCAAGGGAAGCACATCCCCAACTAAAATTGGGAAAAACATTTCAACTAGCAATGATTTGCCTAAAACTGAACCACATCCTCTCTTTCATGATTTTGATGCTTCTTATGTTCTAATGAGGAACAAGTATGGCAAAGTCTTTGCTAAGTATGTTGGGCCACTCCGCAAGAGCCCCAAGCCTTGCGTGTGGGTGCCCAAGTGCCTCACTACTAACGTCAAAGGACCCAACTCCGCTTGGGTACCTAAAAGGAAGGCATAAACTTGTTTTGTAGGCATTGGATCCAAATAGGTGCTCGATAGTGGATGCACCAACCACATGATCGAAGAGAGAAAGATGTTCGTGGAGTATGAAGAAAACGATGATTGAAGTGAAGGGATCTTCTTCGGGGACAATAGCCAAGGGAAAATCCTTGGCTCCGGTAAAATTGTATTTCTCCCCAACATACTCTTTCTCATGTTTTGCATGTTGATTCTTTAGACTATAACCTATTGTCCATATCACAACTATGTGACAAGGGTTATAATTGTGTTTTCACTAATGAGGGTTTGAGCGTCCTTAGGAGAAGTGATGACTCAATCGCCTTTAAGGGTGTGCTCAAAGGAAAGCTTTATCTTGTGGATTTTAATGCGGATAAAGCCCAACTTGACACATGATTAATAGCAAAAACCAACATGGGATGGATTTGGCACAGAAGGCTATCCCTTGTTGGGATGAGGAACTTACAAAAACTTCTCAAGGGCGAGCACATTCATGGTTTGAAGGATGTTTTCTTTGAAAAGGATAGGCCGTGTAGTGCTTGCCAAGCCAGGAAGCAAGTAGGAGCTCAACACCAGACCAAGAATATCATGACGACAACAAGGCCTTTGGAACTGCTACTCATGGACCTTTTCGGGCCAATAACCTACATTAGCATTCGCGATAACGAATATGGTCTTGTTATTGTTGATGATTTTTCTCATTTCACTTGGGTATTTTTCTCGCATGATAAGGGTGAGACTCACGGTGTCCTCAATAGGTTCTTGAGGAGAGCTCAAAATGAGTTCACCTCAAAAATCAAGGCTATAAGAAGCGACAACGACACCGAGTTCAAGAACACTCAAGTGGAAGAGTTCTTGAATGAGGAGGGCATTAAGCATGAATTTTCAGCCCCCTAGTCCCCTCAACAAAATGGGTGGCGGAACAAAAGAATAGAACACTCATTGAGATGTCAAGGATGATGCTTGATGAGTACAAGACATCGAACCGGTTTTGGGCAGAGAAGGTTAACACCGCTTGCCACGCCGTTAATCGATTGTATCTCCACCGCCTCCTCAAGAAGACCCCCTACGAGCTTCTAGTTGGTAAGAAACCCAATGTCTCTTACTTTCATGTCTTTGGGATCAAATGCTATATTCTCAACAAGAAGCCTAGGGCTTCGAAGTTCGCTTCAAAGTCCGATGAAGGTTTCTTGCTTTGTTATCATTCAAACATCCACGCCTACCATGTCTTCAATAAATCCTCTGGGATTGTTGAAATAGCACGCGACGTGGTGTTTGATAAAACTAATGGCTCCCAAGTGGAGCAAGTTGATCAAAGTGTGTTAGATCAAGAAGACTCTCCACAAGAAGCTCTTAGGAGGATGGCACTTGGAGATATTCACCCATAAGAACAACCTCAAAACTCAAGTTATCAACCACAAGATGATGCAAGTCATCCCCCACGTGACCAAGTTGAAGATGGACAAGTGGCACCTCAACATGATCAAGAAGACGAAAGTCAAGAGGGAAGCATACATCAAGGGGGAGACCAAGAAGAAGAAGAGTATGATGATGACTCAAGAGTTCAACCTCCACATCCTCGTGTGCATCAAAGTGTTCAACAGGATCACCCTGTTGACAACATCCTAGGAGACATTGCAAAAGGGTAACCACTCGTTCTCGTGTTGCAAACTTTTGTGAACATTACTCCTTTGTCTCTTCTTTGGAGCCTCATAAGGTTGAAGACGCATCGAGAGACCCGGATTGGGTGGTGGCCATACAAGAGGTGCTCAACAACTTTGAGAGGAACAAAGTTTGGGAGCTTGTCAAGCGTCCACAAGCAAATGTTATGGGAACCAACTGGGTGTTCCGCAACAAGCAAGATGAGCATGGCGTGGTGACAAGGAACAAAGCACAACTTGTGGCCAAGGGGTACTCACAAGTCGAAGGTTTGTATTTTGATGAAACCTTTGCACCCGTAGCTAAGCTAGAGTCAATTCGTATATTAATTGCCTTTTCTACTCACCATGACTTTAAGCTCTACCAAATAGACGTCAAGAGTGCATTCCTAAATGGTCCAATCAAGGAGGAAGTATATGTGGAGCAACCGCCGGGTTTTGAAGACCAAGACCTCCCAAACCATGTCTTCAAATTTCTGTAAGGCTCTCTATGGCCTCAAACAAGCTCCTAGAGCTTGGTACGAGTGCCTTAGAGACTTTTTGATTCAAAATGGTTTTAAGATAGGAAAAGCTGACTATACTCTCTTTACAAAGCACTTTAATGATGATCTCTTTGTGTGCCAAATATATGTTGATGACATCATATTTGGTTCTACTAACAAAGTGTTTTGTGATGAGTTTTCTAAGATAATGACAAAGAGATTTGAGATGTCCATGATGGGGGAGTTAAAGTTATTTTTAGGTTTCCAAGTCAAGCAACTCAAAGAAGGCACGTTCATAAGTCAAACAAAGTACACTCAAGATATATTAAAGAAGTTTGATATGGACAAGGCCAAATCCATCAAGACTTCAATGGTGACTAATGGACATCTAGACCTCAACAAAGATGGTTCAAGTGTGGACCAAAAGGTATATCGTTCTATGATTGGTTCTTTGTTATATCTTTGTGCATCTAGACCCGATATTATGCTTAGTGTGTGTATGTGTGCACGTTTTCAAGCTGCACCTAAGGTGTGTCATTTGACCGCCGTTAAGAGAATTCTTAGATATTTAGTTCACACACGTAGACTAGGACTTTGGTACCCTAAAGGATCCAAGTTTAACCTTATTGGCTGTTCTGATGCGGATTATGTGGGGTGCAAAGTTGATAGAAATAGCACATCCGGGACATGTCAACTTTTGGGTAGATCCTTAGTGTCTTGGTCCTCCAAGAAACAAAACTCCATTGCTCTTTCCACAACCGAAGCGGAGTATGTCGCAGCCGGAAGTTGTTGTGCACAACTTCTTTGGATGCGACAAACTCTAAGGGATTATGGTGTAAACTTGTGCCATATTCCACTCATATGTGACAATGAGAGCGCCATCAAAATAGCCCATAATCCGGTTGAGCATTCGAGGACAAAGCACATCGATATTAGGCACCACTTCTTGAGAGATCATTCCTTGAAAGAGGATATAGTGATTTCCCATGTGAGAAACGAGAACCAACTAGCCGATATATTCACAGAGCCCCTAGATGAGAAGCGTTTTTGTGAGCTTAGGAGTGAGCTCAATATCTTATATTCTCGAAATGTGGCTTGAAACATGCACATATGAATGTTTACTTTGCACCTTATTCAAAGGAACATATGTGTTTGAAAAATTCATCTCTATCTCGATTTTCTCCAAAATCTTTGAAAAACTATTGACTCTATGAGTTATGGTCATAGTTTGATTGTTGATTGCTTACTGACCATATTCATAAATTTTTGTTGTGGAAATTTGTCCAAAAGGATCAACTATAGTGGCTAAACCTCAAATATATATGTTTTCATCCTTTTAGGACTGGACTAGTCCGCCCTTTGGCCGGACAAGTCCGGATTCAGACTGGTCCGGGTCTGGTCCGCAGACCGGACTAGTCCGGCCCCTGGGACTTAAACCCCCAGGAGGCATCCCGACCTCTCCTCTCCCTCTCACTTGCCTCTCTCTCTTCCTCGCGCACGAAAATCTCCACTTTTGGGCAATTTTCAATTTCCTCCACCAAAAACAGATTCCAATCCGTCCATTGGACCCTTTGGAGGCGTGAGAGACTTCATTGCCGGCGCGATCCATCCCCGATCTTGTCGATTTGTCAAGATTTGAAGAGGTATTCCTCTCTTTTCAAAAAATTTCCTCATTTTTGATTCATTGAGTTTTCGATAGGTGCCTTTTCATTAAATTGTTTCTAGTACCCTTGTGATCATAGCCTAGGAGTATTGCAACTTGATTCAACGATTTCCCGAAAAACCGTTAGGGTTAGGGTTTATCCTGTGTAACATGGACTAGTCCGCCCCTGGGGCGGACAAGTCCGGTTTACACAGGAAAAACTCTATCTTTGGATGTTTCTCGTGATTTCTTTTGCACTATTCCACTTTGTTGACCTACTATCCTATGCTTTCTTCTTGTTTCAGTAGCAATGGCAGCTCCTCACCGATCCGTTTCTCCTCCCACTGACCCCGAATGGGAGGTTGAGCAGCTTCGCCTTGGTGAGGAACGGGCACGGGCAGAGGTTGAGGCTGCTAAGAAGCACCTCGAGCAGCGAGAGAGAGGAAAAGCAGCCAAGCAATTGCAAGCTCTCGCAGCTACGGCCTACAATGAGGATGAGGCATTGGCTCGTGCCATGGAGGAGTCCCGCAAGGAGCTCCAAAAGAAGAAGCGAGAGGAGCGAGAGGCACATAACTCTCAGGCTGCCGCATCACAAGTCTCCAAACGGAAGAAACTGGTAACAATGGGAGAGAAGGAAAGGGCTAAGGAGCAAGCCCAAGAGGAAGTTGCTGAATGCCGGATCGAGAGAGATCCAAAGAAGGGCAAGGCTCCGGCTCCTGTAGAGCCCAAGAAAAAGAAGCCCTCTGTGAAGTTTCCGGCTAAGAAGGCCAAGGGCGTGGTCATAAAGGAGAAGGGGCAGGCCAAACCCATTGTCCCCTTGGAGGTACACACTCCTGAAAGAAATTCAAATCGGCAGCGTGAGTTGGCTGCAAATGTCTTCCATGGGAAAGGAGCAGAGAAGGCAAGAAAATTGCGCACTGACAAAGTCTACAAGTATGAAAGGAGCACCGCCGACCCAAGGTTTTGGTGCGACTTCCATTGTGACTATTACCGTCCGGTCTACCAACGATGAAGAAGCCTGTGATTGAAGCTCAATGGGTTGACTGGGAATATATGGCCCAGAAGCAGCACTCTTCTTTTGATGCGATGATTGAGGCTGCTGAGCGTTATGAGCTCAAGAACATAATGGGATTCAAGTATAACTGGAATGTTGAGGTCATCCTGCAGTTTTACTCTACCATCTACTTCACCATTCAAACTGATAGACGGATCATTTGGATGACTCATGGGGAGCAGTACCCAATCACCTTTGCAGAGTTTGCCAAGATTCTCGGGCTTGAGGCCCATTTGGATCATGAGATCATTATTTCTAACCTCAAGGCTGTAGACAGAGATCGGATGGACTACATGTACCCCAGCCATGTGTCCTATGAGCCAGGGCTTGCTCGCAACATCAAGCCATTCTATAGCATCCTGAACCGGATTCTGAGGAGGACCATAGCACCCAAGGATGGTGATGCAGGGGTGATCCAAGGCAGCCTAAGGCACCTGCTCCTTCTTATTGATGGTGACTACATCTTCGACGACATCTTCAACATCTCGCACACCCGTAAACGTGCATGTGGGTATGCACCCTACATCATGTGTCTCATCGAGAAGGTGTCTGGCTTGACCTTTGTCAAGGATGTGACTCATTGCCTGCTTCATCCACAGACGCCACCTTCTGTGCTGACTCCTCCGCGCCGGAAGAATGCGGAGCCTCCCTCTCATCCGGAGATGCCAGCACCTCGCCCCATGGCACCTCCATCTCCACCTCCGCCTCAGTCGATGAGCGCTTTCTTCAAGTGCTTCAAGGCCATTTTCACCTCCTGCCGGAAGCAAGAAGTCCGCAATCAGCAGGCGCACAAGCGTTAAGAAAAGTACCTCAAGGCCGTGTGCGACAAGCTTGAGGTCCCCATGTCTCCTCCGGAGGAGAGTGATGGCGAGATCACTCTGTTCTTTGACTTCACCGCCGACGATCTCGCCCAGTTCCATGAGGATGGGAGCTCTTCCCGGGCGGCTCCCTCGGCACGGGTCTCCGATGACGACGACGAGGACTATGAGGATCCGGAGGGCTCGGAGAGTGACGAGGCGGCGGACAATGAGGAGGACAACGACTAGTAGATAGGCCTCGTAGTTCCCCTCTTCTTTTCCTTTTTGGTGTCTTGATGCCAAAGGGGGAGAGTTAGATGGGTGTTAGAGGGGGTATCACTTTATTTTGTTGGATCCTTGGACATTTTGCACTTCTTAATGTAATATTTATGTCATTCAAATGTTTAAATTTGTGCAAGACTATGTTTTGATTTTTTTAATATCAATATGCCGCTTTGAATGTCTATCTTTTGATCATATTCATACCTATTATGTCTTGTCACATATGTTGAGCACAACACGTAGGCATCCCACCATAACGTGTGTGTGTATGAAGGACTTCCTCAATCTTCTTTTTATGATGCATTCATTGAGGTGGAGTCACTCATACACCCGCACGTTATGAAAACCAAATTTTATACTCTTATATGTTGAAGACTTAATGTGTTGTCATCAATCATAAAAAAGGGGGAGATTGAAAGTGCATCTAGGATCCCCGTGGGTTTTGGATGATTGATGACGACAATTAAGTAACTAATGAGCTCAGTGATCTTAAGCACAGGTGTGGACTCAAGTGGAATCACAAAACCTTAAAAAGGAAAAGGATGAAAATGGAGATGTCGACTCGAAAAGAAGAAACTAGGGTTTCTAATGTGTCGAGTTTAGACTAGCCGTATATGTATGAGGATGTGTGCGTAAAGTGCATTGAGATCAATTTGGGAGCTCAAAGCGGTTTAGAGATCAAAACCTATTGAGAATAGAGTGTTAGAGTGGTCTGGCAGGAGAGGCCGGACTAGTCCGTGCTAGTGGCCGGACTAGTCTGCTCCTGACCAGCCTAGTCCGTTTTCAAGCGGACCAGAAGGGTCTGACTGACTTCGGACTAGTTCGTAGTGGGACGGACTAGTCCGGGGTAGTCATGGAGATGGTTTTCGGGACTAATTCCCAAAACCACGGACTTGTCCATTTTAGTCCAGACCAAGAGGTCCTGACTAAGATCGGACTAGTCCGCCCTGGGGGCCGGACTAGTCCGGGTTGGTGAGAGTTGGGTGCTTCAGCTCAGTGTGGCAGTTGTCAGGGACGTCAGTGGTCCCAAAGGTCGGACTAGTCCGGGCACTAGGCCGAACTAGTCCGCCCATCTGCTGAGGTCAACAGTATGGGCTGGGATCCTCTATAAATAGAGGATCCCCGGATCCATTTGAATAACTTTGAAACCCTAGCACCGCCAGAGCAAACTTTGAGCCTTCAAAAGCCTCCTTCTTGCCTACCTTCCCTCTAAAACTAATTCTTGTGTGGATTAGGGTTTGGTGAGGTGAAGAAGAGGAAGAACACCGCTCTAGGCTCTCGGTTTGATCTCTTGCACTTGTTGAATCTTTGTGATCTCTGGCTTGAGTTGTTCATTGTGATTTGTGATCATATTTGTGGTGGGAGCCTCAGATTGTGAGAAGCCCCAATGAATCTTGTATTCACCCTTGTGATAGTGGAGAACCGGTTTGGCCCGAGTGGCAAACTCGGTGAGGGAAGGGTTGTTGAACCCGGTCCTTCATGGATTCCTCAACGGGTACGTAGATCCTTGTGTGGGATCAAACCTCGGGATAAAATCCCTGTGTCCCTTGTGTACTTCACTTTCATTTATCGCATATCGCTTCCAGGGTTAACTTTATTATTTTTCACTCATCGTCTTCGTTTCATTGTGATCCTTAGCTTCATACTTGCTATCTAACTTGTTAAGGTCCACTGAATCATCCTAACACTTTTCGCATCACGAAACTCCAACTAAAACTTGTTACAAACTCTTTTTAGGTTTTCCCTGCAGGTGGACCAGACTAGTCCGCCCCCTACGTACTGATTTCGTTTTATTAAGTCATTTCAGGTCGATTAGCCTATTCACCCCCCCCCCCCTCTAGGCAACTTTCAACGTGTCGGTACCGGAGCTTCCCTCTATCAGGGGTTAGGTCCGGGGGTGCCACACAGGTATTCAGTCCGGAGCATTCCCATGTAGGGATTGTAGCTCCGGTTTTATGATACACGTGGCGGCACTGGGACTAACCATATGAGGGAGGCAGGTCCGGTTACGAGCAACACGTGGGCCTTCAGAGGTCTTCAAATCAGATAGGTGGAGTTCCTTTGCACTCTTTGCAGTTACAAGGGGTATCCGGTACGCAGGGTACCGAAAGTGGCCCCCTGGCCCACCTCTGGGAGAGACCCTCTGGATTAAGTCGTTTTGCCGGAGGTGGGTCCATCTTTCGATTTATGCGCCGTGTATTCAAGGGTTTTTGGATGTACCATTGAGGTGATAGTTCTTAGTTAAACCATCACCGCGTGGCATCTTCTGGATGTGGCAGGTGAGATTTGCGCATGCGGATCTCACGCAATTGAAGGTTGTCGGTTCCCAATACGAAAATCGTATCGGTTCCGTGCGCCCTATCAGACTGTCGTCCTTGTATTTCTCGCCTCTCATCATGACAACTGTTCGTCTGGGTGGTCCCGGGCCCCTTTGTCATTGGCAGGGTGTAATTTTTGAAATGTATCCTTGGCCCAAGCGTTGCGGAGGCTTACTTAAGAAGGAAAGTGCTCACAGGTTGAAGACTATTTACGCCTTTGATCATCTTTGTGCTCAGAGCCTCTCAACCTCCACCTAACTTTCCATCCTTTGATCCACTTTGTCGCGATGGATTTGGGTCTCCGCAAGAGCCGTCTCACGAGTGATGACGATCTGAAGAAGGTCCGAACCGACATGGGGTGGTCCAGCGACTCCTTCAACCATCTGGTTCGCGTCAGCCATCTCCCGTTCAAGAAGAAGCACGGCAACGACATGGTGTACTTCTCTGCATATGCCATGGTGGGGCTGATCCCACCTTTCTAAACTTTCCTTTTGATGTTGTTAGACTTCTATGGTCTGCAGTTGTACCAACTTGGCCACCACTCTATTCTTCTTGTGTCAACATTCATCCACTTCTGCGAGATGTGGGTGGGTATTCCCCCCTGCGTCAAGCTTTTCCGTACCTTCTTCACCATCCATACCACCGACAAGAGTTCCGAGTATCTTGGCTTCTACTATTTTGTAAAGCGCAAGAAATGCCCCTACAAGTACTTGAGGTTGTTTCCTTTCGACAAGTGGGACGACTGGAAGAAGGATTAGAGATCGTCACGGCATAGGAGCACGAGAAGTTGGAGCTGCCTGAAGGTCTTCCCAATGTTGACACTGACGCATGGAGTGTGGTTTCGGTGCTGTCAGAGGCCTTCAACCCTGCCTTGACCAGGATCCGCGAGTGTGTGGAAGGAGAGGTGACCCCCCAGATGGTCTTCTGCAACTTCTTGGTCAACAGGTGGGCTCTGCTGAAGAAGAGGGAGAAGCTTGCCTGGGCCCTCAACAACGTGATGGATGATGACCAGATTGAAACTGGTCTAAGGTCCAATTTGGACGGCGCTACTTTGGAGCTTCATCTCAAGAAGTTCCAGCATGGCATTGACATCGAGGGCGACAACTTAGCTCCGCTGGTGGCTTTCCTCCCTCTGAACATGGAGGCAGAGTTCAGCATGGAGCTCCGGAGGAGCATGCCGGTGCTTGACGACCTCGGTGAGGTAGAGAGGCGTCCGACCACCAGATTGGTGATCCCCGGAGCTTCAGAGGGCGGTCCCGCTTCCGCCCCGAGACAAAGATCTGAAGTCATAGGCAAGGGAAAAGAGTTGGCTGAGCCCTCCAGCCGAAAGAGGAAGTTGAAGCACTCTGACGGGAGGCCCGTCAGACCTGCTCCTTCCACAGCAGCTCCTTCTCCTCGGCGGGGGAGGTCTTCGACGACGACACCAACTCCATCATCGGCGTCTCCCCGGAACATCAGCTCCGACCAGGTGACTCCGGTGTCAGGGCCAGCTAAGGGCTCTAGGTCCAAGAGTCCTTCTCAGTCGAGGGTGGCCCCAACCGAGACGTCGCTGACAGTGGCAGCAAGCTCCAAAGAGCCTTTCGGAGTTATTACGCCAGTTGCGACTGGGTCGGGCTCTGAGCGTCCAACGAAGAGGTTCCGCGCTAGCTGGAGCGGAAGCCTTCCAAGGTAAATTGGCTTTTTTACCTCAGTTTGTTATTTTTGTTGTAACCATATTTTGAGTTTCTTTGTCCTTCATCCACAGGGTATCCAAAAAAGGGGTTGGAGCTCCGGTTCCAGTGACAGCAGCTGATGCTGTGCAAGCGGAGGTTCCGGCTCCAATTCCAGCGCCGCCCCATGTGGTGGTTGAGGTCACGGCAGCTCCGGCGCCAGCCGTCGTGGTTCTAAACCTCGACTCATATCCCGAAGCTCCCGTGGTAGCGCCGGACCACGGGAATGAAGATGTACCAGCGGCACCAGCTCCGGAGGCTGAAGCTTCAGTTTTGGATGCTGTGATGACGGACGCTCCGACATCAGAGCCGGAGGTAGCTGCGGTTCCGGTCTTCGAGTCGGATGTTACTGAAGCCCTGGCGGTAGATCCGGCGGTTGATGAAGTTCCAGTGCCTGAGCCGGTTGACATGGAGGTGTTGGCACCCAAACCGGTGGAGGTCGAAGTGCCGGTGCCTGAACCGGCACGCGCCATGGAGGTCGAAGCGTCGGTGCCTGAACCGGAAGTGGAGGAAGCACCAACGTCAGAGCCGGAGACGGCCCCAGCACCGGCTGAGTATTCAATGCCTGTCCCTGAGGTGGTAGTTCTGGAGGTACCCACTCCCAAGCCAGGGTGCCAAGACGAAGCGGCCGGTCCCTTGCCCGAGGGACCAGTTGATGGTGACCTGGCAGCGGGACCTTCGGAGCTGACTCCGGAGGTAGAAGCTACCGTTGCAGGACCTACCTCGACGACGACTGAGGCACTCCCGAAGGGCGGCCCTAGTGCCGTGGAAGCTTAGGGGACCACTCTTGTATAGTGGGACCCAATTTTTGTTCTGGAGAACCCGCTAGAGTCAGCGGAGAGGACCACGACAGGTCTGGAGCTAATCCCCCTGTCGTTATCCATCGGCAATGCCTGCTCCAGCCCTCATCAGGTCCAGCTTGCATTTTATCATGACAGCAAGACCCTCGAGGAGGAGCGTCAAGCTCTTAGGAGGTGGCGCAACCGACTCCAATTTGAGACCAAGCTGGCGCAAACAAGGCTGGCTGACGACAAGGAGTGGGTAAAGAGGGAGAAGGCCCGAATGGAGTACTGGGGCCAGTTGTTGGATGAGAGGGAAAGCATGGTGCAATCCCTTGACAATCAGTCCTGATCTATATACGAAAAAGCCATGGCTTCTAATGAGGCGGTGAATGGTCGCCAGGAGAACTTCAATACCATCCACAAATGTCTCGTCAAGCGTCGGGCGGGTCTCGACGAGCAAGAGAAAAAGCTCGAAGAGGAAGAGCAAAAACTCCTAGAGCTGAGGGATGACCTCGTGAAGAGAGAGGAGGAGCTCGCTCAAAGGTTGGCTCTGATTGACAAGAGTCTTGCAGAGCGCACCAAAAAGCTAGAGGAGCTCTGCAGGAGCGAAGAGGAGAAGGCCTGGCAGTGGGGATAGGACCTTACCAAAAGGGAGTTCGAAGTCACTACCAGGGAGAAGAAGGTGCGAGACCGGGAGAAAGATCTGGTTGACCACCAGAACCGGATCCACGTCCGGGAGAAGGAGCTTGTGACCTTGAAAAGCAAGTGCTTGAAAAACACGTCCGGGAGAAGGAGCTTGGGACCCTCACTTCCCACTACACCCGGTGCTTGAAGGTCCCATCGACGGAGAGGGAGACGCTGCCAAGACCAGCGTGTTGGAGGTTGCCCAGAAGGTCGCCTCGTTCTTCCATAGAACTTAGGACTTTCTCCTTTTAGCTCCCACTTGTATCTTCTCTTCTTTTCTCCAATTTTGTAATCTCTTGTCTTCAGATGAATGAAATCCAAAAAAATTATGAATTTCATTTTTTTGTCTTCAACCTTTGTCTTACTCAGCCCTCTGGTAGATGTACACAATTTGATTGCGAACATGTACCAAAAGGATGTTGGATTTTGTTGAAGACTTGAGTGCTTAGAACTTGTAGAGTATAGGTCCGAAGTTTTGTTGCGTCGACAGCAGGGGCCCCCTGGGTTTGTCGGAGCTTAGTAGTTCCGGTAGCAACCACCATCAACACGTAGAACATTGACGGCCGGCCTCTGGGGTTGTCGGAGCTTAGTAGCTTCGGCAACAACCACCATCAACACGTAGATCCTCGACAGCAGACCCCATTGGGGTGTCCTTCTACCATCTTTTCTTCAACTTCTTTTATTTCATCACGTTGACGGCTGGCCCCCTGGATTTGTCGGAACTTGATAGCTCCAGCGACGTCCACTATCAATGTTTAAAACATCAACGGTGAGCCCCCTTGGGGGATGTTGAAGCTTTGATAGCTCCGGCATTGTCCACCATCATCGTGGGATTTTCATTTTTCCTGCACACTGAAGTCAAGAAAAACAGTAAAATCCATTTCTTATCTATAACTCATTTGCGAATTACTATTCCCATATGAAATTTTAGGTCGACAACAATTCTATATACAATTAAGCGTGTTTGTTTATTTTCTCCAGGTCCAATCTTTTTCTGGATTCACCTTACTTAGGCCTGCCAGGGTGTAGGTAGAGTGGCGTACTTACGGTGCAGGACCAGGCTAAGTCGATATCACACTCTGGACCTAGATTGGCTTAGCGTTGAGGCCAGTAGGCCATTCAACGATGTTAAGACCCGAAAGAAATAACAATGCAACTTGAATTATATATGAATTGTTCAAGCTAAAGCTTCTTAAGAATTGCACAACTTTGTTATAGACAAGAAAGAGAAAAATAAAAAAGAATGAGCATGTACAAAATAAATGCACATGGAGTCTGTTTTCACATATCGATGTCTTACATTATAGGTCCGGAGTAGGGGAGACAAGTACACTCTAATGGTACGGAACCAAGCTAAGTGTGTTAAATTTCTTGTTCGACCCAGGGTAGCTAGCTACATTTTTAGTTCTGAGACTGTGTCAAGTGTTGCTTGAACTTTGCATACCTTCCTGAAATGGTCCAGCTGTCCTCCCGGAGGAGCTACCATATATGTACAATGACGCTATAACATACATCATATGTAATTACAGACTCACTTCCGTGATATAAGCGTAAAACTTACGGAGGTGCTCAATGTTCCAAGGATTAGGGAGCGGTGTCCCATCCTCGGTTGCCAAGCGAACGCATCCAGGACGGGATACTTTGATCACTCGAAAGGGTCCTTCCCAGCTGGGGGGAAGTTTGTTTAACCCTTCTTGAGTTTGTATTCTCTGTAGCACCAGATTGCCTTCCTCGAGCTGTCGGCTATGCACATGCCTTTGGTGATAACACCGGAGCACTTGGCGGTATGTGCATTTCGAACAGCTGCTCGGCACCTTCCCTCATCAACGAGGTCAAGGTCTTCACGCCGGAGCTGGTCCTGCGTGGCTGCGTTGAAAGTCCAGACCCGGAGCGACCCCAAGGTGATTTCTGGAGGAAGGACTGCTTCAGCTCCGTACACAAGGAAGAAGGGTGTCTCTCCAGTTGACCGGTTTGGAGTTGTCCTGTTTGCCTACAAGGTGGGCAGAAGCTCCTCGATCCAGTTAGCTCCGTGTTTTTTCAAGCGCTCATATGTGTGCATCTTGAGTCCCTTTAGGATTTCTGCATTTGTTCTCTCAGCTTGGCCATTGCTTGCCGGGTGAGCCACAGAAGCGTAGCTGACTTGAATGCCGAGGTCTTCGCAATATCCTTGGAATGCAGAGCTTGTGAATTGGGTCCCGTTGTCAGTTATGATCTTGTTTGGGACTCCAAATCTGCATACTATGGACCGCAAGAACTTGATAGCTGATTGTTTATTTATTGTCACAACTGGAGTTGCTTACGGCCACTTGGTGAACTTGTCGATGGCGACATACAGGTACTTGTAACCTCCGACGGCTTTTGGGAAAGGTCCCAAAATATCCATACCCCACACAGCGAATGACTATGTCGGAGGTATAATTTGTAGTGGTTGAGTTGGTGTGTGAATTTGCTTCGCATGGAACTGGCATGCTTCACATTTCTTCACTAGCTCGGTTGCATCCTTGAGTGCTGTAGGTCAGAAAAAACCATGCCGGAAGACTTTATCGACCAACGTGCGGGAAGACGCGTGGTTCCCACACTTGCCTCCATGGATTTCTGCGAGGAGCTCGCATCCTTCTTCCCTTGTAATGCACCGCATTAGGACGCCATTGGCACCGCTGATAGAGATCCCCTTATACCAGTGTGTATCTTTTAGTCAATCTGACTATCCGATCAGCAGATACATTGTCTTCAGGAAGTATGTTGTCTTTCATGTAGCTCCGGATCTCTGAGATCCATGCATCGGAGCTAACTTGAGCTTCCGAGTCTTGTGTGCTGGGTTGCTCGGAGCTTCCTACAGCACCTACGACCCTTGATGGACGCCATGGTAACAGGGCCATCAGGACTGCCAGCTTCGAGGTGCTGGTCGCGCCCCCTTCGCTCAGTTCGGCAGGCTGAGCTGTTGGTCTTGATAATCTCCGGACGAAGGTTCTGTCGGGAAACGGAGCTCCAGTTGAAGCTTTCGTTGAGAGTTCGTCAGCTTCAGCATTGTTGAGACGCTGGACATGGCAAAGATCTAGGACTTCGAAGTCCTTCTGAAGCCTCTGGACTTCCAGAAGATATGCAGCTAGTTGAGGGTTGTTGCAACAACATTCACCTTTAACTTGTTTTATAATGAGCTGCGAATCACCCTTTACCAACAGCTGCTTGACACCATAAGATAGTGCCACCTTGAGTCCATATATGAGGGCTTCATACTCCGCCATATTGTTGGTCGCCTGGAAGTCAAGGTGAACCATGTATTTGACCTTCTCCGCGGTTGGAGCAAGGAGAAGGATTCTAGCTCCGACCCCTGCTTCTGCACTGAGCCATCAAAGTAGAGAGTCCAGTGAGGCTCAGTGAAGACCGGAACCTTAGGTTCCGGTTTTTGCTCACTGGGCCCCCAGGATTTGATGGAGGGGGGGTCCATTCCACCACAAATTCTGCCAATGCTTGACTCTTGATCGCTTGTCCTGAGACGAATTCAAGATCGAACTCCGCCAATTCCTCTGCCCACTTTGCAATGTTCCCAGTAGAGTTGGGGTTATGCAAGATTGCACGCAGTGGATAAGAGGTTACCACTAAAATCTTGTGAGCTTGGAAGTAGTGATGAAGCTTCCTGGAGGCGATAAGAACTGCGTAAAGCATCTTATGCACCTCTAGGTACCGAGTCTTAGCATCATGGAGTACTTCAATGATGAAGTATACTGGGCGCTGGACTGTCCGGACCCTCCCGAAGGGGCCGGAAGCTTCCTCCTCATCAACCTGGACCCTCCCGAAGGGGTCCAAACCTTTTTCGGGGACCTCCCGGTTCCTGCTAGAAGAACCCGAAGCTTCTTCTGATGTGACCCGGACCCTCCCGGAAGGATCCAGATCTTCTTGTTCAGCAACAGTAACTCCTTCATTTAAAGGAGATTGATCCTTTGACTTTTCACCTTGAGGATCCGGGTCTGGGGGCTGGGACCTAGACTCGCCTTCAGGTAGCTCCGGACCATCCGGGGGGGGGTCTGGATTCCTGAACTGGGGATGATTCTGGTCTTTTCGCAACCAGGACCATGCTGACAACTTTGTCAGTTGCTGAAATGTAAAGCAGAAGTGTCTCACCAGGATTTGGAGCTACCAAAGTTGGTAGAGTGGTGAGGACCTGCTTCAGCTCTTGGGATGCCATTTCTGCTTCTTCAAACCATTGGAATGGTCCGGACTTCCTCATTAGTTTGAAGAAGGGTAGTGCCCATTCCGCCAGTCTTGAGATGAACCGACTGAGGGCAACTAGACACCTAGTCAGCTTCTGGACATCCTTAATGCGAGTTGGTGGCCGCATGTCTTCAATAGCTTTAATCTTCGTCGGATTCGCCTTTATTCCTCGGTGGTTCACCAAGAATCCAAGAAGCTTTCCGGAGCTAACCACAAAGACACACTTTTCTGGGTTCAGCTTTGTGCATGTGATTCGCAACTTGATGAAGACAGCTTGTAAGGTGTCAAGAAATGACTCCTTGTTCTTGATCTTGACGACGATGTCATCAATGTACACTTCCACTACATCTCTGATGAGCTCTCCAAAAGTTTTGTACATAGCTCGCACAAATTTTGAAGCGACGTTTTTGAGACCGAATGGCATGGCAGTGTAACAGTATAATCCATCTACTGTGATGAAGGCAGTATGCTCTTCATCTTCCCTAGACATTCTGATTTGATGATACCTAGAATATGCGTCTAGGAAACACAGTAATTCGCACCCGGTGGTGGAATCCACTATCTGATCTATTCTAGGTAGTGGAAATGGATCCTTTGGGCATGCCTTATTCAGTGTTGTGTAGTCGATACACATCCGAAGCTTCCCACCGGCCTTGGGTACAACGACTGGGTTTGCCAGCCATTTTGGGTGGAACACTTCCCGTATGAATCCAGCTTCGAGCAACTTCTTCACTTCTTGACGTATGAAGTTATGTCACTCTACTGATTGCTTCCGAGGCTTCTGATGTACAGGCTGAGCGTCAGGATAAATCTTCAGATTGTGCTCAATCACCTCCCTAGGGATCCCAGGCATTTGTGACGGTTGCCAGGCAAACACGTCAACATTAGCCCGGAGGAAAGTGATGAGCGCAAGTTCCTATTTGTCGTTCAGGCCTCCCGATATACGGGTGGTCTGAGCAGCGTCGGAACTAATTTGGACGACTTTGATGGGAATGTCGGTGTCTCCGCTTGGTTGCACACGGGGTACGGAGGTTGAGCCTCGATGACGAATGCTCGGGGGCTTCAAAGCTTGCTCCTTTCTGGATTCTTCCTCCTGCGCTGTAGAAAGCACGTGGAGTTCTTCCAGAGCAGTAACTCCGGCGGTGCGATCTCCGCAGATCCGGAGAACGCCTGAGGGTGTTGGCATCTTCAACACCAAGTAGCCATAATGAGCAGGAGCCATGATTTTTTTATAAAGCTGGCCTGCCCAAGATGGCATTGAATGGCAAGTTGATCTGTGCCACGTCGAAGACCAACTTCCCAGTCCTGTAGTTCTCCCGAGTTCCGAAGGTCACCGGGAGAGTAATGGCACTGAGCGGGGTTATGGCCCCCGAACCTACTCCTGAGAAAGGTCGGGAGGGATGATCCGAAGGTCGGAGCTGAAGCTTGATGAAGGACTCAAAGCTTATGAGGTTCAGTCCCAAACCTTCGTCCACCATCACGTGGTGGAGTTGGATGTTATTGATGGTTGGAGAGACCATCAATTGAAGTTAGCCAGCTCTGATCATGTTCCGAGGACAGTCTGAAGCATCGAAGGTGATGGCAGTATCCATCCACTTCTGATGAGGCTCCGCCCTGGCGGTGGGAGCTACAGAGGTCATGTCCCGCCGCATTGTCTTGAGGACACGGCGGGAAGTGATGTCCCACGAACCACCAAAGATGGTGTTCATGGTCTTCCGACACTCGTTGTCGGAGACGTCGGAGTCGTCATCAACGGAGGTGTAAACAGCCTTCAAGACCTTTTTGGGGTCCTGAAAGCCTAACTCCTCTTCAGCCAGAGCTTCGTCGACTTTTTGTTTTCCTTCCCTTTGACTGAAAGGAGCTTCTTCCCGGCGCTTGTCGTAGCGCTCGGCAAGGTTCTTGACCTCTCGACAGTCTTCCAAGTTGTGCCTGTCCATCTTGTGTATGGGACACCACATCTTGGAGCTGCCACCGTCTCCAGACGACGAGCGAGGTCGTTTCTCAGGGCGTGGCCCCCGACCACCCGGAGCCATGGCAGCTGCAGCAGTGGGTGTGCCGGCCGACGGCTTCTTCTTGTTGTTGGACTTTTTCTTCTTCTTGCCACTCCCGGAGGTAGTGGCTTCACCCTTAGAGGATTTTTTGTTGGCCTCCGGAGGTGGTTGGGAGTGCATTTCACGGCCCTCCGCAGCCTTGGCACATTTGTCTGCCAAGCTGAAGAGTTTTGTGACGCTGGTGACTTCCTTGGTCGCCAGCATCTCCAACATTTTCTTATCTCGAACACTATGTCTGAATGCTACAATAAAAGAAGCGCTTGAGATAGAAGGAATGGTATTTCGTACCTGGGAGAACCTCTAAATGAAGGATCGCAAGGACTCTCCCCCTTTTTGCTTGACAGCAAAAAGATCCAGTTCCGTGCCTGGTCGGGTGTATGAGCTCTCGAAATTGGCGGTGAATTGTTGGCACAACTCTGCCCAACTGTTGATGGAGTCAGGCGGAAGGCTCATGAGCCAAGACCTGGCGGTCCCAGTCAAAGCCATAGGGAAATAATTGGCCATCACGGCCTCATTTCCCCCAGCCGCAAGGATAGCGGTGGAGTAGATTTGAAGAAATTTGGTGGGGTTTACAATCCCGTCAAATTTCTCCGGCAAATGAGGCCGGAACTTCTGCGGCCATCTGACCAGCGTAGGTGCATGGCCAAGGCAGAATAGCCTCCTCCTACTCCCTCAGGAGCATGACTGTTCCGAGCCTCTTGCCTCTCGTGAGCACGCTCGATGTGTCGCGGCCGTCCTGTTGCCGGTAACGACGATTGAGCTCCGCCCGGAGGTCGTGAGTCAAAAGCCTTGTTACCGTGTGAGTACGTCGCGCCCTGAAAGGCAGCGACATCACCTGTTGAGATGCAGCACGTCTCCTTTGTTGCGAAGCTTGCAGACCGAGTCTACATGACAAAGTCCGATGCTGTGATGGGTCCTGCCCCGAGGGTGGAGGACCTTGATTGCTGATGCCATTGGCTGCTGCTGCGACCAGATGATCCACATCAGCTCTCCACTGCTCCATTGCACCCTGGGGTGCTCCTGGAGGTGGTGGACGTTGGAGAAGAGCACGCGCAACAATAAGCGCGTGTTCGGGGTTGTTGTTCATCGATGCAGTGATCGACGCAGACGCCCCATCTCGATGTCCGGGTTGATTCACCAGAGCAGACGGTGGCGACAGTGGTATGACTCCTGCTGGGGCTACAACACCTGCTGGCTACTACATGTTGGAGGGATTGCCTCTAGCAGGTTGCTCAGCGTGGTTACCGTTGGATGATCCAGCAGCAGAATTCGAACCTCAGGCACCCCTTACGTGGCGCGCCAAATGTCAGAGTCTGGTTCCGGCAATTCCCCCCATACTACCGTTGGCAGCCCGCGGAGTTTCTTAGTTCGGTTAGGGCGCGCGGAGATTCAGAACAAGATGGTGACTTGACACGAAGATTTACGTGGTTCGGGCCGCCTGAGCGTAATAACCTACTCCACAGGTGTGTTGTTGTTGTTGTTGCATTGAGTGTATGAGCATGTGAGAGCGTGAGCCAGAGAGAGCCCCTTGAGCGCGTGTGTCCACCTCTAGAGCCTCTAGCTAGTCTGGAGTCCCCTTTTGTATCGCTCGGCCAATCCTTTTATAGTACAAGTACTGGCCGTTACATCGTTATCCTGGCCCGACATGTGGCCCTAGCAGTTACTGATGCCTAATACACATTTTAATGTACTTAATTCCCCTTAATAGCGTGGTAACGCGCCTTAATAGTGGCGTTACTAGTATTAAGGGTCCTCTGATCGTGTGTCATTAAGATAACATTAATGACACATAATCAGGTCTTGAAGCCTTTAATGTCCCTTGAAGGTCCAAACTACTGGAGGTCCACCAATCTGCCTGTTGAGGTTGAAGGTCCGGCGATTGGACGCGTGGCAGCTTCGGAGCTTACCGTCTTGGACGATTAGATCCGGTGCCGTGGTACACGTGTCAGTACCGGAGCTTCCCCCTGTCGGAGGTTAGGTCCGGGGGTTCCACACAGGTATTCAGTTCGGAGCATTCCCATGTAGGGATTGTAGCTCTGGTTTTATGATACACGTGGCGGCACTAGGACTAACCATATGAGGGAGGCATGTCCGGTTACGAGCAACACGTGGGCTTTCGGAGGTCTTCAACTCAGATAGATGGAGTTCCTTTGCACTCTTTGCAGTTCCAAGGGGTATCCGGTACGCAGGGTACCGACAAAACTGAAATGAGATTCCTACTCATGGAAGGAACATAAAGAACATTATTCAATCTGAGCGGATGTTTTGAATGCAGCTTCAGTGTGAGAGACTCCAATGCTTGAACCTCCGCTTCTTTTCCATTACCAACTTTAAGGCTTCTTCCCCTGTCTCGAAGGTTTTGGGTTGTACTGAAGCACTGCATAGAATTTGCAACATGAACAGTTGCATCTGAATCAATCCATCATGTATTTCTTGAAAAATGGACATAAAGTGATTCATCAATAAACACAATTTCATCATTACCTTTCCTCATTAGCCATTTTAGAAATTCAAGGCAATCATTTCTGAAATGTCCATTTTGCTTGCAGTGCTTGCACTCAACTCCTCCTTTAGGTGCAGAATTGTTAGGTGCATTTGAAGTGTCAGGCGCAGCGGAAATACTAGCACTTTTACCGTTTTGAGGAGACTAATTCTTAAATAGCATCCTATGAGCTTTTGAGAGGTGAGGACCATTCCACTCCTTCTTTTTGGAAGAATTGACATAATGAGCTTAAATATCCTTTCTTCTTCCCCGACAACTCTAGGAGTCATCTCAACAACTGACCATTTTTCCTTCAGTGAGTTGTAGTTAATCTTAAATTGATCAAACTCACTTGAGAGAGACTCCAATATTATAATGATAATAAGATTATCACTTAATTCACATTTTAAAGACTTAAGCTTTGAAGATGCATTCACCTTCCTTAATATGTGGTCTCTCACATTCTCATCCATAGTGTATTTCTCAAGAAGCTTTGCAAAAATCTCATGAGCATAAATCTTTTCGGAGCCTTTGAATTGCTCCTCTACCACAACAAGAAATTCTTTAGCGGTATCTTTCTTTGGAAGGACATCTGCAATATCCGGAGATATTGAGGCGTTCCTAACGAGGAGAGCCACACGATTAATTCTCCCATCTTTCTAACTTAAGCTCATAAGTCCTTTTGAGATCATCATACCCTTCTACGCTTGGAGTGGGTGCTGTCGGCTTATCTTCCCTCAATGCATAATCTAGCTGATTAAACCCCAAGGATATCGCAACGCATGTCTTCTAACGAGGGAAGTTACTGCCCATAAGTCGTTCGATATTCTCATATCAAAACAGCGTCACAGTGTCTGTCATTATTTATACATGAAAAATATCAGAAAATTGCATGAAAATAAATTTACGTTGGCAAATAAATAACATGCAATAAAATACAATTTCATGTTACATCACCGTTGGACAAAAATAATATAAAATTGCATAACATATTTAAATATAAGTATATGACTCAAAATTAAATCAACGTTGGTCAGAATTAATTTTGAAGTCATCATTATCAAATTAAGCATCAATTCTTAATATTAAACGTAAGTCATCATTATTGATGCTTCAAATGCTAAAAACATCATGAACATATCAAATCACCCAAATTAAATTATCTCGTTGGTTTAAATTTAATTTGGGCTCATTAATATGTTTAAAAATATGGGCACAAATAGTTTCTATTTAATACAGTAAATAAATCATAATTAAAATATAATATTCACTGAATTAATTAGAAAATACACAAAAAAGTCAAAACAGTGGGAGCCCATGAAGACCCACGGTCAGCCCAACTAGCTACTTGGCCTAGCCCAGCAGCAAAAGAAAAAAGAAAAAAACTTATTTTACTGGGTTGAGCAAATGTGGGCTGAAGCCCTTGGCCAGATGCGGCCCGTTAGCCTTCCCCACCCCTCCCCCGCGTGCGGCACACTGGCCCGAAAGCCGCCGCTTAATCCTGGCCGCACAAAGAAATATGACGGCCAAAACACATTTGGCGAGGAACAAAAAAAGGGGGCAGCCAGAAACCCTCGTCATTTCCCACTTTCCATCCCAAAAAAATCAGATCTGGGACCCGAGTTCCCTGCGGCGACGGCTGCCGACGCGGCTGTCTAGCGCGCGCTCAGAGGCAGCGCGACAGACTGAACCGCACGCGGCCAGCTCACGCGGTGAGCGCACTGAGCCAGCGCTCGGAGGCTAGCGCCCGCTGCCAGGCTTCTTACAGGCGCCGATTTCTTGCAGGGATGGGCCCCTTCGTGCAGGCGTGGCAGCAGTCTAGATCAGAGAATGGCACCCGGTCCTTTCGTGTGCGATGGTACGGTGTCGCGGATTAGAAGTCGGTGGCCATACGGGCGTCATCAATCATCAGATAAGTTCCTCATCACTTTATTCTTCATTTGATATGAATTTGGGGCTTTGATTTTGGGGTGCTAGGGTTTCGAATTTGGGGATTTTGGTAATTCTACTTAATCTTTCCTTAATCAATCTACCATACAGTGCTAATCCGACATAATAATAGGGCATAAAGGGATTAGGGGTGGCTCTGAATCCATTGTTAGATCTAATCTTTAGGCATAACAGTAAACATTAACCCTAATCACTATTATGCACCAGATAAACAAGATTAAAGGCGAGATTAACACTTACATGATGAAGATCTGTTGGTGGCCATGTGTGTCTTCTTGCTTCTTGAGGGCGAGTTGTAGCTCAGATCTTCCCACCACTCTTGCTCTCTTTTGGATCGGTTTTGGGATTCATGATTAGAACGTACTTAGTATCTTAATCACCTTTAGCTTTTATAGAGCAAGGCGGTAGGGGATCGAGCCCGAGTTGGTTCGTCCACCTCCGATCAAAGTGGATCACGTACGGGAGTCCCGTCAGTTGCAAACTCCTCTTTTACTTTTCTTTATTCTTCATCTTTTTCATTTTTACTAACTTCTTTTCTTTTTATTTCCCTCAGTTGAACCGAGAGCAACACCAACACAGAGAACATACTAATACAAAAGATATTACTGAAATGACAAAATATAAAGTATGGTTTAGAGGACATGAACGTAGATAGCCTTAGCCGTGAAATTGTTTTGATGACGTTGAAAGATTCGGTTTGACTAATAAAATAAATATCACAAGTTTACTCTTCCGTTTTGAATTATTTGATGAACAAAATGAACTGACCAACATCAAATAATTTGAAATGGAGATAAGATTGTTAGAATATAGAGAAAGTTATGATCATAGAGTCTGTTAAGATATGAAGTTAATATTGAGTTGCATGTATGATAGATATTTTCCTTAGCTGTTAAGGAGTCCAAATTGTAATCAAAATTTCCATGTAATCTTGTTTGCCCCCTATAAATAAAAGTGCGGCCTGAGGCAAAGGGTTCAACACTTCCCAAAATTCAATATGGTAATCAGAGCCTATTTTCCAAACCACGTCTAGTTCATCCATGTTCGAAACGATCTTTTATCTCTAGCGTCATGACGACGAGTTCCTCGACCATGTTGTCGCCGATAACTCTTCTCAGCACGGCGGTCACGAAGAAGCCAACGAGAGACAACTACTCTCTCTGGAAGGCTCAAGCCTTACCACCAATTCGTGGTGCACGACTTTATGGCTATCTGGATGGATCTGTTGGCAAACAAGAAGAGATGATCGACGGATCAGAAAAGAACCGGAAGGTTGAAAACCCCATTTGGTGCGTGGTTGCCCAAGATCAACAAATCTTAGGGTATTTGCTTGGAACCTTGTCAAAATAGGTTTTGGGTCAAGTGGTGTCGTATGACATGTCAACGGAGGTATGGTCTGCCCTTGAAAATATGTATGCAGCACAATCAAGATCTAGAATCAATAATTTGCAGATCAAACTAGCCAATGCTTCAAAAGGAAGCAAGTTTGTTTCTGTGTATTTTGCAGAAATCATGGGTTATGCCGATGAACTCGCTGTTGCTGGCAAGCCCCTCGCTGATGATGAGATTGTGGCTTATGTACTTGCTGGTCTTGATCAAGACTACAATGCCCTTGTTGCTGCACTTGATGCTCAGAAAACTCCTGTGACCATAAACGTTCTGTAGGGGCAGATGACAAACTTTGAGACACGTCAAGAAATTCTTCAGGGCACAAATCTCTCAGGAGATTTTATGTCATCGACAAACACAGCATCACGTGGTCGTGGAGGCTCCTACCGTGGAACTTCACGAGGCGGCCATGGAGGAGGTCGCAATGGAGGAAACAGAGGTGGACGTAACAACAACTCTCGTGGTGGCAGAGGCCGAGGCCCACAAAACCAAAGAGTCAACCGAAGCAATGAAAGATCAAAGTGCCAAATATGTTTCAAGGTTGGACACATGGCGTCTAACTGCTGGCATCGTTTCGAAGAAGACTATGAACCTGAAGAGAGAGTTGTTGGGTTTGTCAACACCTCAGCATACGGAGTGGACACAAACACGTACATGGATAGTGGGGCCACATACCACATTACAAGAGAACTGGACAAGCTCTCCATGAAGGAAAGATATCGAGGACAAGATCAAGTACATAACGCAAATGGCACAAGTAAGGGAATAAGTCATATTGGTTATTCACATATTCGCACTCCACAAAAGAGTTTTAAACTTGACAATATTTTGCATGTGCTTGGTACTTCAAGAAGTCTTCTTTCAGTTCATCATTTTACCCGAGACAATCATATCTTTATTGAGTTTCACCCTTGGTTCTTTTTAATTAAGGATCAAGTCACGAAGAAGGTCATGTTCCAAGGCAAGTGTAGCCACGACCTCTACCCTATCATTCCTCAGTATTGGAGATTGAGCAAGAAAATCCTTAGTATCACAAAGATTCCTTTTTCAAGGTGGCATAGCCGGCTAGGGCATCCTGCTTTTCCTATTGTCAAGAGAATAATTAGTGAAAATAATCTTTTCTCCATAAATGAGTCTAGTCCAGATATGGTATGTGACTCGTGTCAACTTGGAAAGAGTCATCAACTACCTTATCCTATATCTACCAGTATATCAAAATTTCCTCTTGAATTAATCTTCTCTGATGTATGGGGACGTGCCCCAACCTCTGTAGGAAGGTTTGAATATTATGTGAGATTTGTGGACGATTTTGCCAAGTATACTTGGATTTACCTTAGTAGGAAAAAATCTGATGTCTTTAATGTTTTTTCATAATTTCCAAGCACTCGTCGAGAGAAAATTTGGGAGGAAAATCCTTGCCTTACAATCTGATTGTGGGGAGAGTATGAGAAACTCAATGCTCTCCTACAAATGAATGGAATTTCCCATCGTGTCTCATGTCCACATGCTCACCAACAAAATGGCGTTGTAGAATGCAAATATCGCCAAATTGTTGAAACTGGTTTAACCCTCCTAGCAAATGCTGGAACGCCCCTGATGTTTTGGGACGAAGCCTTCCTAACAGCCACCTAATTGATCAATATCCTACCAAGCAAGACTATAGGGTATAGTACTCCTTTTGAGAAACTATTTGGTACCAAACCCAGTTATTCGAATCTCCGTGTTTTCGGTTGTGCTTGTTGGCCGAATCTCAGGCCATATAACACGAACAAGCTTGCTTTTCGATCAACCCAATGCGTATTTCTTGGATACAGTCCTTATCACAAGGGGGTGAAATGTCTAGAGGTCAAATCTGGTCGGGTCTACATCTCTAGAGATGTAGTATTTGATAAAACCATTTTTCCGTTCAAAAATCTCCATCAAAATGCTGGTGCACTTTTACGAAATGAAATTCTCCTTTTGCCTGCAAATATTCGTTCAAATCTCTTTGATCACGGGGGCGATTTATGTGATGATCAAATGACTAACCCTAATGTGCAAACAAATTCTGTGCTTGAGAATATTGTTTCAGGAGATGCAGAAGAAAATCCGGAGCCAAACAGGGAAAATTCGGTGCGAAACAATACATGGGAAGGTGATCTTCACACATGGAATAACAATCAACTACCAGGCACAATCACCGAGATGGATTCTCCCGCCACACCTGCCATCAGACGCGACACACGATCCCAAGAGGATTGCCTGCCCAGTCAGAACACAGGGACGCTAGTTTCTGTGTCGAGTAGAGATCAACGCGCGTTTGGTGGAGGAGAAATTAATGCGCCAGTGGCGCTGTCTTCCACACAAAATCATATGCTGATTGATACCAACAGCAGTGGACAATCAGAGGGAGCCATCCCGTCGGCCGTCTCTGCCAGCTCCAGATCTTCTACAGCTCAACAACTGTTACCAAGCAGACCAATGACCAAATTGCAAAGAGGTATATCTAACCTAAAGAAATTATTTCCTGGAATGATTCAATATAGTTTTCTGACAGCTACAGGGGAACCCGAAAATGTGAGTGAAGCTCTTGGAAATAAACACTGGAAAAAGGCTATGGAAGAAGAATATAATGCATTGATGAAGAATCAAACATGACACTTGGTTGATTCTAGTAGAGGCAAAAATGTAATTGATTGCAAATGGGTGTTCAAAATCAAAAGAAAAGCTGATGGTACGATTGATAGATACAAGTCTAGACTGGTAGCAAAGGGTTTCAAGCAAAGATATGGGATTGACTATGAAGATACATTCAGCCCCGTAGTAAAAGCAGCCACTATCAGACTTGTCATCTCTATTGTTGTGACAAAAGTGTGGAATCTGAGACAACTAGACGTGCAAAACGCATTTTTGCATGATGTTCTGGAAGAAGAGGTGTACATGAAGCAACCTCCTAGGATCGAAAATAAAAATGTGCCCACATATATTTGCAAGCTTGACAAGGCATTGTATGGATTAAAATAGGCCCCAAGAGCCTGGTATTCACGGTTAAGTTCAAAGGTGGGTTCAAGCCATCAAAAGCAGACACCTCACTTTTCATCTACAATAATCAAGATACAACCATCTATATGCTTGTCTATGTTGATGACATTATTGTGATAGGGTCGTCCCAGAAGATAATCTCTCGGTTGTTGGAAGAACTTAGCGCTCATTTTGCTCTCAAGGATCTGGGAAGTCTACACTTCTTCCTAGGGACCGAGGTTAAAAGAACAGATGATGGTGTCGTCCTGACTCAAGAAAAATATGCACTTGATTTGCTAACCCTAGCGGGCATGAAGACTTGCAAGGCATCGCCGACGCCCCTGTCAAGTTTAGAAAAACTATCAGCTTACGATGGAACACCCCTTGGCACGGAGGACAGTACAAAGTTTTGAAGCATAGTCGGTGCACTCCAATATCTTACTCTCACACGACCGTATATTGCTTTCTCGGTAAACAAAGTCTGTCAATATTTACATGCACCAACAACTACTCAAAGGACTGCTGTTAAACATATTCTGAGATACATCAAGAATACATCAAACAATGGCCTTCTGTTCAGCAAGTCATCATCAATGACTGTAAGTGCTTTCTCAGACTCAGATTGGGTCGGGTGCATGGATGACCGACGTTCTACCTGGGGATTTGCTATTTTCTTTGTCTAAAATCTTATATCATAGTGTGCAAAGAAGCAACAAACTGTTCCCAGGTCTAGCACAGAAGCAAAATATAAGGCACTTGCAATCGTTCTCTCAGAAATTATTTGGATACAGTCGGTACTTGAAGAATTGGGAATTAAAGTAAAGGAGGTGCCATGTCTATGGTGTGATAATTTGGGAGCTACATATTTATCTACTAATCCAGTGTTTCATGCCAGAACAAAACACATTGAAATAGATTATCATTTTGTCAGGGAAAGAGTTGCAAGCAAACTATTGAAGATTCAATTCATTCACTCGGGAGATCAAATAGCAGATGGATTCACCAAGGCCTTGTCGACTGGAAGATTGAAATATTTTAGACGTAATCTCAACTTGGTAAGCTGTGATTAAGGGGTATGTTAGAATATAGAGAAAGTTATGATCATAGAGTCTGTTAAGATAGGAAGTTAATATTGAGTTCCATGTATGATATATATTTTTTCTTGGCTGTTAAGAGTCCGGATTGTAATCAAACTTTCCATGTAATTTTGTTAGCCCCATATAAATAAAAGTGTAGCCCGAGGCAAAGGGTTCAACACTTCCCAAAGTTCAATAAAGATAAGTTTTAATACGAAGATGCACTAAAGGCTTGTTGGATAACCATATCACGTCACGAGTTTGACAACAAAATAAACAACGGTTAAATCAATTGCGGGCACGTGATTCTCGCTTGGCATGATGCACGCGGAGGTCTACTGTTAGAATCAAAAGGGAGCCCAAAGATCAAATAGCCACTAAATCATCTCGAATTACATGGAGAAAACTGAATACAACATGAACATCAAGTGCTATCTATCAAATAGCACAAGAACACTTCTAGTACCTTCTCCTCCGACGACGGGACCATCGAGCCAACAAGGTGAGGCCGCAAGAAGAATGACGGCGAGAGTCATTTCCCCTTGTTCTTCTCTTAGTATGTTGATCAGATTCTGAGTGGATTGGAGTGTTCAAGTGTGTATGTGTATATGCCTTAGCATTCCTTGATTATACACTTAATCCTCATCTTATACTTGACCAAGAGACACAAGAGGGGACCTCCCACCCTTAGGAATAGTTGTGTCCCCCGATCAGGGACACACCATCCGGTGGGACGTGTCCTTTTAATTAGAACACATGTCAATTTCGAGTTCAAACTGACAGATACTGAACAGACCGGACTAGTCAGGTCGGGGTCTGGACTAGTCCGATATCCTTCCTGGACAACATTGGACTAGTCCAATAAGGGTTCGGACTAGTCCGGTTGCCCTTACTGGACAACACCAGACTAGTCCGGTCTCACTACTAGACCAGTCCGGTACTTCTAACATTCTCCCATTTGAACTCAAATTTGAAACTTACCAACTTACTTAATACTAAACTTAGTATCTGTAACACCCTCAATTTTCGCATCATGCATTACATACATGTTCATGCATTAAATATTAATAGAATAAAAGAAATATATATATATATATATATATAATATATAATAATATATACATGTAAATAAAAAAAGGTATGATAAAAAAATATAATAATAAAAAAATATAAAAATAAAGTAGGTATATAAAAAAATATAATATATATTAATATTTATTTATAAAAAGAAAAAAAAAAGAAAAGAAAAAAATCTGCCTACCGCCTCTCGCACAGCGCCTCCCGCACCGCGCCACGCGTGCCCCGCTGGCCCCGCCGCCTGGCCCACCCCGCGCCGTGTCCCGCCCGGTCGAGCGCGCCTCGCCCGACTTGGACGCGCGCGCCTGGGCCCCGCACCGACCCGCGCTCAGCGCAACCGGCTCGCGACCGACGCGCGCCCGAGCCCCGTGGCTGACTCGGCCCCTGGCCAGCGTCCCGTCGCCTATAAAAGAGATCGTAGGTCTCTGTAGGTTTTCCCGATCCCAGGAAAAGCAGTGCCGCCATAGAAGAAAAAGCCCTAGCCAGTACAGAAAAGAAAGAGGGACCAGAGAGTTGCGCCGCCAGGGAAGAAAAGAGGAGGAAGAGGAAGAAAAAAGAGGAGGGTGCCGTCTTCCGCCGAAGATCGCCGTCGTCGTGCCGCCGGAGGACCTTGCGCATCTGCTTCGTCTACGCGTCGCCTTCACCCTCGCGATATTCGAAGCCGTCGCATCTACGCTAGGGTTCGTTTTTCCGATGCGAATTTTAGCGACATATTAGATCTAATAGACGTAAATTGATTTTAGTTGCATCGTCTTTTTATTTTCAGCAGCATTAATCCTCGCTAAAACCCCCGTAAACTCGTATGAACACGTATGAACTAGTTGCATCTAATTAATAAACAACCATAGTTAATTAATAATTGATCTTTGCATGCATGCATATCATCGCATGTTGATTAATGTGTGTGCATCATGTTGATTTGTATACATTTTCTTGTATGTGTGATCACGAGTAGAGGGAAGTGCTCAAGAGATTGTGTACAAGGATTTCCAGAACCAAGACTTCGAAGCGCTTGAGCAACCCTATCCGTCGGAGCAAGGCAAGTGTCCTTGAAGCATATTGATCATGTTTTTAAATAAATGTTTTGTTTGCAAACTGCATGCTTGTGTGAGTTTGATGGGAATCCTATGGTAGGAAGTTTACTAGATTTGTTTAACCACCCTTGTCACCTGGAATTTATGGTAGAGAGTCGGGAAGGTTTTTTTTTTACCTTTTTGCTTCGCTTAATTAATTGGGATGGCAAACAACACTACACATTTAATTATGCATCAATGATATTCTGGTTAATGTGAACTGGTCAATACGATGGGTGATCTAAGCAAGCCTGGTATGTGGACGGGTTGGATGATATGGTGGTTGCTTGCTTTGGATCTAAGGACCAGTTCATGCGAGAATAAGCCAGGACTACAGTGCCACCACGAGGCCAAGTATGGGTGCAGCGTAGCTGATTAATTAGGGATTTGCTAGTGCTATTTGGACCATTGCGGATGCTCAGGGAAGGGGTAGTCAGATTGGGTTTGTGATGATTGGTGGGACTACCCTGGGATCCGAATGGCTCAAGAGGGGGCCCTTGGTTGAAGATGTGCTCTGCGGGAGACATCGCCACCGGTGAAACCTCAGTGGGGTCTAAATAGGCTAGTAATCCCTTTGTAAAGGATATTTTGTGATCTCTTGGCCCCACACCAACAGAAGTGTATAATATGACTGACGGGTCATGGGCATAAGGGAGATTCTTAGTCGTCGAAAGGTGATGAAATCACGAACACGTGGGTAAAGAGGTACAAACTCTGCAGAGTCAAATAAAACTATCATGATAGCCGTGCTCCCGGTTATGAGCACCTGGACAACTTCCATGATTAGAGGGAATTTGGTATTGGAATGGTTATGGTTTGGTAACGATTATGGATTTAATTTCTGGTATTGAATATGGTTATTGGAAATGGTGAAATCTGGAATCATAGATGATGGTAGTAAATTCAGTTTGGTATTATGGTATTACTTATGATTATGATGGGTTTGATTCATATAATTATAATATATTGCTTTTCAAATTTAATGTACTTTTCAACACTTTGCCATTATTATTGTCGTCATTTGAATCAGCCACATGTCATACTTTCCACACTTGCTGAGTACGACATGTACTCACTCTTGCAATCCCCCCAACAGTTGCAGGTCAGGATTGTGAGTTTGATGGCGATAATGCGGAGTTCTAGGCCGTGTCTACCATCAACTTTGCCTGTGGTGTTGCATGGAGCTGCGCTATCCCTTTTGCTTAGTTTGCTTAGTTGCTTAATTAGTTTATTTCAGCTGCATTAGTTGAACTTATCATTAATATTCATTAGAGCTTGTATTCGAGGATAATATGGTTTTTGTAATAAAATTTGATAATTAATCTTGTTTTGTGGTAATTTTCTGTATACTCTTTTGTGATTGCACTCGTGTATGTGTGGTTAACATCTTGGGCACACATATGCGTTAGCTTGGTTCAGTTTTCGGAACCGGGCGTCACAGATTGGTATCAGAGCGAGGTTGACCGTAGGATGCAGCCTAGATAGAATGGACACTTTAGAGCACATAGGAGCACTCAGGGATCGATGTGTTTTTGCTTGAAGTGTTGTTTGCTATATATATTGGTTGTTTGTGTGCTTAATAGAGGATTTTGGGATGCTTTAGCATTGCCATGTCCGCGTAGGCTAGCTAGTTGGTTAGCTTCATATCCCTTGATGCATATAGTTGGGGACGTTTTCTAATTCTTACCTATTGCTTTCCTTCAGATGGTGAGGACTCGCAACCAGAGGGATGGCAATGATGAGGAGGAGAACAATGGAGTACCTCAGAACAACAATGGGCAAGGACATGTTCATGGAGCTATCAACATTGAGCAGCTATTGGCTATGCAAAACCAGCTCATGCAGACCATGATACAGACTATGGGACAGCTGCAGGCTGGCAATATCAACAATCATCCCCACATGCCTCCACCACCACCCCCACCTCCTCATAACCGATTGGGAGAGTTTATGAGGACTAGGTCGCCAACCTTTGCTCAAGCCGCAGACCCTATGGATGCGGATGATTGGCTCAAGTCCGTGGAGAAGAAGCTAGCCATTGTCCAATGCAGTGATCGGGAGAAGGTCCTGTTCGCTTCTCATCAACTCGTTGGAGCAGCTGCGGATTGGTGGGATGCTTATTGTAGTGCTCATGAGAACCAAGAAAGAATCACTTGGGCCGAATTCAAGGAGAATTTTCGTTCTCATTATGTGCCCGAGGGTGCTATGATCTTGAAGAGGCAAGAATTTGAGAATTTAAGGCAAGGAAGATCAAGCGTGAGTGAATATCTCAACAAGTTCACTCAACTCTCAAGGTATGCGCCTGAGGATGTTAGTCGGGACAGCCGGAAACAGTACTTGTTCATGAGGGGCTTGAACAATGAGATCCAAGTGCAACTACTCAACTGCGATTATGCCAATTTTCAGAAGCTTGTGGACAAAGCAATTGTGGTTGAGAACAAGATCCGTTAGATGGAGCAAGAAATCAAGAGGAAGGCGCCATATCAAGGACAACAACAAGGAAGTAATGTGCGCCCTCGCCTTGCACCACCCAATGCACCCTATTACAACTCCTCTATTCCTGCTCAGCGCCCTGGTTATACACCGCGCCCAACTCAGTTTGTGCAGCAGCGCCCTGTTATGCAAGCACCTAGGCCTCTGCCTTATGCACCTCGTGCTGATTTTCCTAGAGCCAATGTTCAAAACCAAGCTCGTCCCAATAATTCTGGTGGAGTTAAGAAGTGTTATACTTGTGGAGAAGCTGGACACTTTGTGCATCAATGTCCCAAGTCAGGCCTTGGTCAAGGAAGCAATGCGTCGAGGCAAAACCCAAGACCCAATGGAGGGCAGCCACAAGGAAGTCGTGGACAGCAGAATTTTGCTCGTGGCAACTTGAACCATGTCTCTACGGAGGATGCTCAACAAGCGGATGACGTGGTCATTAGTATGTTTCTCACCAACTCCAACCCCGCGACTATGTTATTTGATTCTGGAGCATCACATTCATTCATTGCATCGAAGTATGTTGCCAAGTATAGTTTGCCTATCTCTCATATGAAGTTTACTCTGTTGGTTAAGTCTCCTGGAGGAGAGATGAGGACAAATATAGTATGTCCAAAAGTAAGCCTTAGAATAAGGGGGGTAGACTTCTCCGCCAACCTCATTGTTTTAGATTCTCAAGGGTTGGATATTATACTTGGTATGGACTGGTTGAGGAAGCACAATGGAGTTATTGAGTGTGCCACAAAGATGGTGAAGTTGACTAATGAGGAAGGGGTCACTGTAGAATTCGAAGCATCTCAAACCGCACCGAAGCAATTGGAGCTGAATCATATGGATGGTGCCGCAATTGAGGAGATTCCGGTAGTGTGTGAATTTTTGGATGTGTTTCCAGATGAGTTGCCAGGTATGCCACCTGATCGAGACATTGAGTTTGTTATTGATTTAATACCTGGAACTGCACCTATAGCTAAGAGGCCGTATAGGATGCCTCCTATGGAATTAGCGGAGCTCAAGAAGCAAATTCAAGAGCAATTAGGGAAAGGTTTTATTCGCCCTAGCTCTTTACCTTGGGGAGCGCCCGTTCTATTTGTAGACAAGAAGGATGGATCCCAAAAGATGTGTGTGGATTACCGAGCTCTCAACGAGGTAACAATCAAGAACAAGTACACCTTGCCCCGTATAGAGGATTTGTTTGATCAGATGAAAGGCGCCTGTGTGTTTTCCAAGATTGATTTGAGGTCGGGATACTTTCAAATGAAGATTAGACCATCGGACATACTCAAAACAGCTTTTAGAACACAGTATGGATCTTATGAGTACACCGTGATGTCATTTGGATTAACAAATGCGCCTACCTACTTTATGTACCTCATGAATAGGGTCTTCATGGAGTACTTGGATAGATTTGTTGTGGTGTTTATTGATGATATTATGATCTACTTGAAGGATGAGAAGGAACATGAGGAACACTTGAGGCTTACGCTGCAGAAATTGAGGGAGCATCAATTGTATGTCAAGTTCAGCAAGTGCCAGTTTTGGTTGAAAGAGGTGCCATTTTTGGGTCATATAATCTCAGGAGGAGGAGTATCGGTTGACCCCGGAAAAGTGAGAGACGTGTTGAAGTGGGAGCCGCCGCAAAATGTCAAGGAAATAAGGAGTTTTCTTGGGATGGCTGGATATTACCGTCGGTTTATCAAAGATTTTTTCCAAGATAGCCAAGCCTATGACGGAGTTGCTAATGAAGGGAAAGGCGTTCCAATGGACTGAAGCTTATCAAAACAGTTTTGAGGAGTTGAAGAAGAGGTTAACAACAGCCCCCGTTTTGGTATTGCCGGATGTAAGCAAGAGTTTTGATATTTATTGTGACGCATCAAGACAAGGACTCAGATGCGTGCTTATGCAAGAAGGTCAAGCGGTTGCCTATGCGTCCAGACAATTGAAGAAACATGAGCAGAATTACCCAACACGTGATTTAGAACTTACAGCCGTGGTACATGCATTGAAGATTTGGAGACACTATATTCTTGGACATAGGTGTGAAATTTACACGGATCATAAGAGTTTGAAGTATATTTTCACACAAACGGATCTGAACTTGAGGCAACAAAGATGGTTGGAGCTCATCAAAGATTATGATGTGGGGATCAACTATCATCCAAGAAAAGCCAATGTAGTGGCCGATGCTTTGAGTAGAAAAGGAGTAAGTCATCAACTCACGGTTCGAGAGTTACCATTCGAGTTATGTAAGGAGTTTGAACGGTTGAACCTCGGGTTTGTAAATGAGATGGAGATGATGGAGTTAAACCCAACCTTGGAGCGAGAAATTCGAGAAGCACAAACCACGGATGAGGAGATCAAGGAAATCAAGGAAAGGATCGAAGAAGGGAGAGAATTCAGATTTGATGAAGACGAACATGGTACCTTATGGCTTGGAAAGAGGATCGTTGTGCCTAATGTAAAGCATATTCGGGAGACAATATTAAAGGAGGCACATGACTCGCCTTACTTAATTCACCCTGGTTGTACAAAGATGTACAAAGACTTGAAGACTTGCTATTGGTGGGATAGCATGAAGAAGGACATAGCTGAATACGTAGTATTGTGTGATGTGTGCCAACGAGTCAAGGCAGAACATCAAAGGCCAGCTGGATTATTGCAACCGTTGAAGATTCCGGAATGGAAGTGGGAAGAAATTGGAATGGACTTCATAGTTGGGTTACCACGTACTCAGTCCGGGTATGACTCAATTTGGGTAATTGTGGATCGCTTAACCAAGTAAGCTCATTTTGTCCCTGTGAAGACCAAGTATACAGCTGCACGATTGGCCGAAATATACATGGAGCATATTGTGTGTCGACACGGAGTACCGAAGAAGATAGTCTCGGATAGAGGTTCTCAATTTACCTCCAGATTTTGGCAAAAATTGCATGAAGCTTTGGGAATGAGGTTGAATTTTAGTTCAGCATATCATCCTCAAATGGATGGACAAACCGAGAGGACTAATCAGATTTTGGAGGACATGTTAAGAGCTTGTGCTTTAAAGCATGGGAAAAGTTGGGACAAAAGCTTGCCATACGCGGAATTTTCATACAACAATAGTTACCAAGCAAGATTGAAAATGTCACCATATGAAGCGCTTTATGGGAGGAAGTGTAGGACACCTTTATTCTGGAATGAGGCAGGAGAAACTCAAGTATTTGGTCTGGATGTGTTGCAAGAAGCTGAAAAGCAAGTCCAGATAATTCGTGAAAACTTGAGGGCTGCCCAATCAAGACAAAAAGGCTATGCGGACAATAGGAGAACGAAATTAACCTTTGCAATAGGAGATTTTGTTTACCTCAAGGTGTCACCTATGAGAGGTCATAAGAGGTTTAACATAAGAGGCAAGCTCGCACCTCGTTATATTGGACCATTCAAGATTTTGGACAAAAGAGGAGAAGTAGCATATAAGTTGGAGATGTCATCTCATCTTTCAGACGCACATGATGTGTTTCATGTTTCCCAACTCAAGAAGTGTCTCAGGGTGCCGGAAGAACAAGTGTCGATGGACGAGTTAGAACTTCAGGAGGATTTGTCCTATGTCGAGCAACCTATCAAGATCTTGGACGTGAAGGAAAGGGTCACGAGGAATAAGAAAGTCCGTTGGTGCAAAGTGCAATGAAAACACCATACAGAAGCCGAAGCTACGCGGGAACGTGAAGAAGACCTGAAGGCAGAATTCCCACATCTTTTCTCCACGCTGTCGAATCTCGAGAGCGAGATTCACTTTAAGGGGGGTAGGTTTGTAACACCCTCAATTTTCGCATCATGCATTGCATACATGTTCATGCATTAAATATTAATAGAATAAAAGAAATATATATATAAATAAATAATATATACATGTAAATAAAAAAAGGTATGATAAAAAATATAATAATAAAAAATATAAAAATAAAGTAGGTATATAAAAAATATAATATATATTAATATTCATTTATAAAAAGAAAAAAAAAGAAGAAAAGAAAAAAACCGCCCGCCGCCTCGCGCACAGCGCCTCCCGCACCGCGCCACGCGTGTCCCGCTGGCCCCGCCGCCTGGCCCACCCAGCGCCGTGTCCCGCCCGGTCGAGCGCGCCTCGCCCGACTCGGACGCGCGCGTCCAGCGCGACTCCCGCGCCCCTGGGCCCCGCACCGACCCGCGCTCATCGCAACCGGCCCGCGACCGACGCGCGCCTGAGCCCTGTGGCCGACTCGGCCCCTCGCCAGCGTCCCGCTGCCTATAAAAGAGACCGTAGGTCTCCGTAGGTTTTCCCGATCCCAGGAAAAGCAGCGCCGCCATAGAAGAAAAAGCCCTAGCCGGTACAGAAAAGAAAGAGGGACCAGAGAGCTGTGCCGCCAGGGAAGAAAAGAGGAGGAAGAGGAAGAAAAAAGAGAAGGGTGCCATCTTCCGCTGGAGATCGCCGTCGTCGTGCTGCCGGAGGACCTTGCACATCTGCTTCGTCTACGCGTCGCCTTCACCCTCGCGATCTTCGAAGCCGTCGCATCTACGATAGGGTTCGTTTTTTCCGATGCGAATTTTAGCGACGTATTAGATCTAATAGACGTAAATTGATTTTAGTTGCATCGTCTTTTGTTTTCAGCAGCATTAATCCTCGCTAAAACCCCCGTAAACTCGTATGAACACGTATGAACTAGTTGCATCTAATTAATAAACAACCATAGTTAATTAATAATTGATCTTTGCATGCATGCATTTCATCGCATGTTGATTAATGTGTGTGCATCATGTTGATTTGTATACATTTTCTTGTATGTGTGATCACGAGTAGATGGAAGTGCTCAAGAGATCGTGTACGAGGATTTCCAGAACCAAGACTTCGAAGCGCTTGAGCAACCCTATCCGCCGGAGCAAGGCAAGTGTCCTTGAAGCATATTGATCCTGTTTTTAAATAAATGTTTTGTTTGCAAACTGCATGCTTGTGTGAATTTGATGGGAATCCTATGGTAGGAAGTTTACTAGATTTGTTTAACCACCCTTGTCACCTGAAATTTATGGTAGAGAGTCGGGAAGGTTTTTTTTTTTACCTTTTTGCTTCGCTTAATTAATTAGGATGGCAAACAACACTACACATTTAATTATGCATCAATGATATTCTGGTTAATGTGAACTGGTCAATACGATGGGTGATCTAAGCAAGCCTGGTATGTGGACGGGTTGGATGATATGGTGGTTGCTTGCTTTAGATCTAAGGACCGGTTCATGCGAGAATAAGCCAGGACTACAGTGCCACCACGAGGCCAAGTATGGGTGCGGCGTAGCTGAATAATTAGGGATTTGCTAGTGCTATTTGGACCATTGTGGATGCTCGGGGAAGGGGTAGTCGGATTGGGTTTGTGATGATTGGTGGGACTACCCTGGGATCCGAATGGCTCAAGAGGGGGCCCTTGGTTGAAGATGTGCTCTGCGGGAGACATCGCCACCGGTGAAACCTCAGTAGGGTTTAAATAGGCTAGTAATCCCTTTGTAAAGGCTATTTTGTGATCTCTTGGCCACACACCAACGGAAGTGTGTAATATGACTGACGGGTCATGGGCATAAGGGAGATTCTTAGTCGCCGAAAGGTGATGAAATTACGAACACGTGGGTAAAGATGTACAAACTCTGCAGAGTCAAATAAAACTATCATGATAGCCGTGCTCCCGGTTATGAGCACCTGTACAACTTCCATGATTAGAGGGAATTTGGTATTGGAATGGTTATGGTTTGGTAACGGTTATGGATTTAATTTCTGGTATTGAATATGGTTATTGGAAATGGTGAAATCTGGAATCATGGATGATGGTAGTAAATTCAGTTTGGTATTATGGTATTACTTATGATTATGATGGGTTTGATTCATATAATTATAATATATTGCTTTTCAAATGTTTTAATGTACTTTTCAGCACTTTGCCATTATTATTGTTGTCATTTGCATCAGCCACATGTCATACTTTCCACACTTGCTGAGTACGACATGTACTCACTCTTGCAACCCCCCCCCCCCCCCAATAGTTGCAGGTCAGGATTGTGAGTTTGATGGCGATAATGCGGAGTTCTACGCCGTGTCTACTGTCAACTTTGCCTGTGGTGTTGCATGGAGCTGCGCAATCCCTTTTGCTTAGTTTGCTTAGTTGCTTAATTAGTTTATTTCCGCTGCATTAGTTGAACTTATCATTAATATTCATTAGAGCTTGTATTCGAGGATAATATGGTTTGTGTAATAAAATTTGATAATTAATCTTGTTCTATGGTAATTTTCTATATACTCTTTTGTGATTGCACTCGTGTATGTGTGTTGAACATCTTGGGCACACATATGCGTTAGCTTGGTTTAGTTTTCGGAACCGGGTGTCATAGTATCCATTTTCTCATGCTTGACATATAGGACACGATGCATCACAACAACCATATACGTATTGTTGGACTCGAAGACCACAATACACCTCACACTTAAAAATGAATCTTATTCTTACTTGGTCCCTAAATATCCAGTGATCATAGGTTCTCCCTTAAACCCATGCCGGCTACGTGTTCACTGAACACGTTGGGTGGAGGACCTTTTGTTAACGGATACGCAAGCATACGCTTGATACTTATATGCTCAAGACTTATGGTATGATCCTAGATTCAATCTTTCACAACATAAAACTTAATGTCGATGTGTTTGGCAGCACCACTCGACTTATTGTTGTGAGAGTAAAATACCGCGGGCTCATTATCGTATTATAGTTGAAGTGGTTTTTCAATGTTGTCGACCACTCTAAGATCGGGTAAAAATTTCTTAAGTCAAACTGCCTGTCCGGTGGCCTCATAACATGCAACAAACTCGACATACATCGTGGACGATGCAGTAATGGTTTGCTTGGAGCTTTTCCACGAAATGGCCCCATTCGCGAGGGTGAATATATGGCCTGATGTGGATTTATTAGTATCCACACAACGCGTAAAATCTGAATCTGAATATCCCACTACTTCAAGTGGGTCTGACTTACTATACGTTAACATGAGACCTTTTGTGTCTTGCACATACCTTAAAGCTTTCTTAACTGCCTTCCAGTGATCAATCTCTGGATTGACCTGATATCTGCCAAGAATTCCGGTCACATATGCTAAGTTAGGGCGAGTACAAACTTGAGCATACATAAGGCTTCCGACAGCAGAAGCATATGGAACCGATTTCATTTGATCAATCTCATATTGATTCCTGGGACACTGAAAGTTTCCAAACTTATAGCCTTTTACAATCGAAGTAGGCGAAGGCCTACTCGTATGTGTACTGTACTTTCTAACTTTCTCAGTACATTCTCTAAGTATGCCTTTTGTAATAAGTCTAATACCCCTTATTTCTATCTCGGTGAATTTCTATGACCAATACATAGGATGCTTCACTAAGATCATTCATATCAAAATTAGAGGACAAGAACTTCTTAGTTTCTGATAGTAGATTGACATCACTACTTGTAAGTAGTATATCATCTACATAAAGCGCGAGGAAAATAAATTTCCCGCTGTTAAACTTAGCATAAATGCAATTGTCCTCCTCATTTTCTTTAAACCCAAACTTTCTTATTGTCTCATCGAACTTGAGTTACCACTGTCTTGATGCTTGTTTAAGTCCATAAATGGACTTTCTTAAGTGGCATCTCATATGTTCCTTACCCTTAACAACAAAACCTTTCGGTTGTGTCATATAGATGTTCTCATATAGATCACCATTGAGAAACGCCGTTTTTACATTCATCTGATGTAATTCTAAATTGCAATGTGCAACTAATGCCATAATGATTCTGAACGAATCCTTACTTGAGACAGGTGAAAATGTCTCATTATAATCAATCCCTTATCTTTGAGTGAAACCTTTTGCAACAAGTCTGACCTTAAACTTATCAATATTCCCTTTGGAGTCAAATTTAATTTTGTAGACCCATTTACAGCCTACTGTTTTGGCTCCATTAGAAATCACAACTAAATATCAGACTTAGTTTGTTTCCATAGACCTCATTTCATCCTCCATGACTTTACGCCATTCAGATGATTGAGGACTTCTCATAGCTTCTTCAAATGTGGTGGGATCATCCTCTATTTCAATTGCCTCACTCAAATAGATCTCATAATCGTTCGGAATGGGCGATTTTCTTTCTCGTTGAGATATTAATTGCACATTATCCTCATTTTGAGGTTGTTGTTGCTCTTCATTATTAGTGACAATAGGCTGAGAATGCTCAACCTCTCTTAATAATTCCGTTGTCAATGGAGAACTAACAACATGCATTAAATCTTTACCAATAGGTACTAATGATTCAACAGCAGTAGGTAATGAGAAATATGGTTCTTGAATCATAGGAGTGGGTACATAAACCCGCTTCTCTTCAATATTAATTTCTCGTCTTACCGTACCCCCTGATCATGACATCCTCTAAAAAGACGATATGTCTTGTTTCTACAAACTTAGTATATCATTCTGGACAATAAAAATGATATCCCTTTGTCTTATATGCATATCCAATAAAATGGAAACTTATTGTCTTAGGATCCAACTTACCAATATTTAGATTAAACATTTTTGCCTCAACAGGACAACCCCATATATGCATATAACATAATGAGGGCTTACGTTCTGACCACAACTCATACGGTGGTTTGGGTACTGACTTAGTAGGATCCGATTTAGCACATGAATAGCGGTTTTTAATGCCTCCATCCATAAGCTAACCGCAAATCTGACTGACTTAACATGGATCTAACCATATCCATTAGCGTGCGGTTGCGCCATTCTGCTACTCCATTTTACTGAGGCTCGCCCGGTATGGAATACTAGGCGACTATGCCATTTTCCTATAGGAACCGAGCAAATGGTCCAGGAACTTGGCCATACGGGGTATGACGGCCGTAGTACTCACCACCACGATCGGATCTTACCACTTTAATCTTAGTGTTGTGCTGATTTTCAGCTTCAACCTTAAATATCTTAAATTTGTCTAATGCTTCACAACATTCTTTAATAGGATAAATATAGTCATAGCGAGAATAGTCATCCGTGAAGGTTATGAACGAATCAAAACCATCAACAGATACTACGGGAAATGGACCACAAATGTCCGTATGGACTAATTCCAAAATTCCGGCACTGCGTATGACACTTTTCTTAATTTTCTTAACAAATTTTCCCTTAATGCAGTCTATGCATTCTTTTGAATCCAAAAAATCCAAATGAGAAAGAATCAATTGTGAAAACAATTGTTCAATTCTCCCACTCGAAATATGGCATAAGCGACAATGCCATAATTTCGAAGACATTTCAGAATTGATTCTCTTACGCTTACCCTGATGTGAGGAAAACTGAATGTCGCTTACAACATTAATATCATCATGCATAGATAATAAGTATAGCATGCCTTGTCGTATGGCAACACCAACAATCTTATTATCAAACTTAATTACACATCTATCTTTGCCAAACTGGCAAACATAACCATCATCATCTAAATATGATACGGAGATGAGATTTCTACTTAAAGAGGGTACATATAATACATCATGAAGTGTAAGTATGAAGCCATTTCTTAATACTAATAGATAATCTCCAATGGCTTTCACTTCAGCTTCATGGCCATCAGCAACTTTAATGACCCTTTTTCCTCTTTCTAGGGCCCTCCTCATATTTAACCCCTGCAACGAATTGCAAGCGTGCACAGTGGCACCTGAGTCAATCCACTATGAAGATGGTGTATAATCTAAAAGCAGGGACTCATCAACAAAAGTCACAAAATCATTACCATTTTTACAACACCATTTAGGGAAGTCTATGCAATTCTTCTGATGGTGACCTTTGTCTAAACAAAAGCTGCACTGATCTTTATCCACTTTCACATCTTTATTGTAAGGATGGCTTTGTGAAATCTTACCCTTACCTTTATCATAGTGAGAAGAACCATGATACTTAAAAAATTGCTTAGAAGAATAATTCTTCTTAGTCTTACCTTTTCCCTTCACGTAATTAAGAGCATCATAACCGTGAAGGGACTTAATCATCTCTTCCTCCTGAACACACATAGCCATGAGTTTTTCTATGTTCCATAGTTCAGGTTGAGAGTTGTAGTTGATGACAAAAGTCTCAAATTTCTTAGAAAGTGAGGCAATGATGAAATGCACAGTGAACTTATCTTTAATCCTCAAATTTATAGGCTTAAGCTTTGTAGCCATATTTGTCATCCTTAAGATGTGCTCACGCACACCACCTACGTGATACTTTTGAGTGACAAACCTCTTGATAAGAGTGCTTGCAGCGGCTTTAGAAGAACCAGTAAACTGATTCTCTATCATTTGGAGGTATTCAACAGCAGTTTCAGATTCAGGGATCGCTCCCCAAATGGCCTCAGTGATAGTGCCCTTAATTACCATAAAAAATTTCCTATTTGATTTCTTCCACTTATAACAATCAATGTCATAAGCCAATAACTCAGTAGTATATTCCTTTGTCATCACAATAAAGGCTTCCTGAGTTTCATCAGCATCTCTTACTGGTTCAACCGGTGCAACCGAATATGGAGTAGTGAGAGCCAAGTCCATCTCAGAGACTGCTAAAGCAATCTCCAACTTCTCTCGCTATCTTCCATAATTGCTTGCATTAAGTGGATCAATAGAAGCGATGAAACTCAATGCTGAATTTGCATTGAAGGAACCTTCATAATCAAAAGACAGAATCAAGAAGAATGCATAAATGTTAATCACAAGAAAATGATGAGTTTTATCTTTCACTTTGGTTACTCGACCAAAACTCAACATTTGAGAATAATTGAAAATCAATATAGTAATTTATCTTTCGCTTTGGTTACTAGACCAAATTACTATGTTCTTAGAAAAAGAATGTCATTAATGCCTTTCGCTTTGGTTACTTGGCCAATAATGACATTAAAACTTAACATTGAAGAACAACTAAAATACATAGTAATTTATCTTTCACTTTGATTACTCGACCAAATTACTATGTACTTAGAAAGAAAAATGTCATTAATGACTTTCGCTTTGGTTACTTGGCAAATAAAAACATTAATATAGCTTAAAACATGGAAATTCTATTTTTCACTTTGGTTACTCAATAGAATTCCATGCAACTTAAATTGACATAGTAATTTATTTTTCGCTTTGGTTACTCAACTAAATTGTTATGATAATATATACTTAATTCACAACGAAAGCTTAATTAAATAAACAAACTTAATTGTATAGTACGGACTAGTCCGCACATGGCCGGACTAGTACAAACTCTTACAGTATGGTTTTCGGACTAGTCCGATCCATACACTGGATAAGTTCGGTACTGATCCAAAAAGCATTTGATCCGTTCTTTATTGAACCTTTTGAGTTTGGTCTGTACTATTCCGGACTAGTCCGGTCAACCCCGGAAAAGTTTCATATAAAAAACCGGAAAATGTTGAAATACCCAAAAGGGAATCTTAATCTTACCATCTTACCAAATAAACTTAATTTACACAATGAATTTCAATCCAAAGTGCCTAATTGGTTTTCAATCAGATGAGCTTAAAATGCTCTGATCTAAAAAACCTAACCACATTATTGTGATATACCGAACTAGTCCGGCCCTTAGACCGGACAAGTCCGGACCTTCAAAACTTTCAGCAAAAAACTTCGATCAAAACTCAATTTGAAATAATTAGTGGTCTAAATGGCTCTGATACCGTTGTTAGAATCAAAAGGGAGCCCAAAGATCAAATAAACATTAAATCATCTCGAATTACATGGAGAAAACTGAATACAATATGAACATCAAGTGCTATCTCTCAAATAGCATAATAACACTTCTAGTACCTTCTCCTCTATCTTTGTGATTGCTTGACGATGTGGCCATCAAGCTAACAAGACGAGACCGCAAAAAGAACAACATCGAGAGACATTTCCTCTTGTTCTTCTCTTGGTATGTTGATCGGATTCTGAGTGGGTTAGAGTGTTCAAGTGTGTATGTGTGTATGCATTAGCATTCCTTGATTATACAATTGATCCAACGCCTTTCGCTGTCGTTCTTCTTGCGGTCTCGTCTTGTTGGCTCGATGACCGCATCGTCAAGTAACCACAAAGATGGAAAAGAATGTACTAGAAATGTTCTTGTGCTATTTGAGAGGTAGCACTTGATGTTCATGTTGTATTCAGTTTTTTTCATGTAATTCGAGATGATTTAGTGATTATTTAATCTTTGGGCTCTCTTTAATTCTAACATCTACTTCTCACCAGCTTGGTAGTTTGCACACTCTACCACGGGTTTCTGACATGGGCGCCATCATTTTCCAACTCGAAGTGCACGACATCCGCGTGGTATCACTGTGTCGCGAGTCCCAGCCGATCACACTAGCGAGCCGCGAAGAAAGCCCGGTTTATCGTTGTCAACTCCGCGATGCGACGTGCAGTGCAGATGCTATGCTACCTCGACGGCAACCAATTCTTGTTAGTGAAGTCTTCCCGTTCGTTTCGGTAGGATGGGAATCTTTGGAGCTGGACAGCTGGTGATCTAACCAATCGCTGGGCTTGGTTTCAAGCTTAGTCCGTCTAGGCCGTCAGCCTTAACAGGTTGGCCCAGCCAACAGTCATAAAAATGTGACCATGCCCAAAAGTAGTTCGATATATAAGTCCATTCGGGAGATTAGCCCGCTAGCCCAGTCATATAAAACCTGAGCCTATTGTCCAAAAGCCTGACGCTTGTAAATGTTCTGGGCCTTGGTAGCCTCTTCAGGCGCACCAGGCACATGTCGGCTTAGCCCGAGCCTAGCACAGGTGCCGCATTTCCTAGACAGTCGTAGTAGCAATGTGGATGGCCCCTCTGTGTTTTTATTTACCTATTTTCTAAAGAAAAAGATATGCTAATGGCCCCAAATTGTTTTTTATAAATATAATAAATGATGACGGGGGTTCAGAGCTATCTCTAACTACGTGTAAGTAACATACGAAAGATTTTCTAGATAAGCCTTCCATTTTACAGGCTTTGCTGTCATCGTCTCCGGATCTTGGAAGCTGTTCCCATAAAATATCTCCCATTCGGTATGCATACGCATTGCAACACGCAACAAAGAGGATGAGGAGCTCCGTGCTGTCGCGAAGAGACAAGTTAGATCGATCGATGCCAACAATAATATGCCCATGCGCGAGCAACTTGCCGCATCGTTCCGCTGGATCTCTCACTCCTCCGTGCGGTCCAGCGAAAATCTTACTTATTTCGCTCGGCACGCAGCAACGACGACGACTCGTTCAAAAGTGAACAAACACCCTCCCGATCGAGCTCCAAACCTCGGCATGATCACGCTGCTTCATTTCGTGATTAGTCGCCTTATCGTTGGTGGTCTTGGCCACTTCACTGGACAGGCTACTGGTGATAAATTCGCTTCCGATGAGTGCCCACTGGTTCGATGACGACGATGATGCGGTGCACGAGCGATCGGTGGTCTCTCAGGCTCAGGAGTCGGGGCCCACCCACCGTTGCCGTTGTACCAGAACGCGCCGAGCCCACCAATGACCGACCCACCCGCGCCGAGCTAGACCAGCCGGGACGACAGCGAGATGCGCGTCGCAGAGTTCGTGCGAGTTAACCAGAAACGTCACTACCTGGGATTGGGAAACCACGGGCGCCCCTGCAACTCGGAGTCTCGGACGGGCTCGCGCGCGCGCACCGCACGGCCGGGGCATCACGTCTGCGGACCCGGTCCCCGCGCCACCGCCGTTCCGTGCAAGCGACCCAAAACGAACGGGGCTGGACAGACCGACGGGCAGGCGGAGCCGCCAAGCTGTAGGAAAATGCCGGAATCCGTAACGGAGAGAAGAACAACAGACGGGAAGGAACGGAGTGACAAAAGATCCGGCTCGTCGGCTTCTCCGTCGTGCACTTGCGCAACCTATCCCCGACCCGGCCCGACCCGGCCCGACCCGATCCAAACCGCGAAAACCAACCCAATCCAATCCGTCGTCCCGGTCCCGGCTCCCGGCAGGCCGGCACCGGCACCCTCCCTAACGAACAAAGCACACAGAAATAGATTACTGCTGCTAGATTAGCAAACAAAGCAGGGAGAAGGAGAGGGATTGAGGGAATCATCTTATCATACGCCATGGCTCCATCATCACTAGACTAGAGAGAGAGGGAGAAACCCCTCCCGTTCCCATTCCACCGAGCCCATTTGTTTGCAACGTCCAAGCTCAGAGGAAGCGGCGGAGGCGGGAGGACATTCGTGATCCGTGGGCTGGTCAGGGAGCGGAGCGGAGTCGTCGTCAGCAGCAGCAGCAGGAGGATATGCAACAGCGGCGGCGGGCGCACACGTGGGCGGGGGTGGGGAAGACGGCTCAGGCGGCGGCCGCGCACGCCGCGCTATTCTGCTTCACGCTCCTCCTAGCGCTCAGGGTCGACGGCCGCGCCGCTTGCTCCTGGTGGTACGGCGCTCTAATAAACCCTAGAACCTCCCCTCCCCGACGGCCACAGCTCCGCTCCGCTCCGCCTCGATTCGATATGACGGGTTTGGCTTGCTCCAGCTCGAGGCATCGATTTTTTTTTTCCCGCTCGGTGTGGTGATTTGTGGGGGCGATGGGGGTGTCTCTTCTCCCCCTTTTGTTGCGATGCAGATGCAGTTTCGGTGTCTGGGCGAGCCCTGTGCTTGCGTTTGAGGTGGGATGCAAGAGGGCGGGTTGCTGGTGGTGGTGGTGGGCTACTCTGCTCCGTGGGAGCGTGGTTCAGCTGCTTGATTTTTTCTATGTTCTAGGCCTAATTATAGTTATAAAAATGCTCAATTCGTCTGGGGTCATCTTAATGTTGACTAGATGAAGAGTTGATGATAGCGTCCTGTTCATGCTCGGCAATATTCCGGGCTGTAACTCAGCTGATATTGTTCTAGGATAAACACATCCAAGCCTTAGCTCTGCCAAATTGAGCATTGTTCAGTCTTGGTCATGTTTATATGGAAATTCAGAACTCTTTTAGCTATAATAAGGCCTGCTGAATCGAACATTGTTTTAGGAGAACTGATGTGAATCAACTGTAGTGAAACCACGGCGGAATGTTGATTATGCTGAGTTTTCGCGCAGGATAATATTCATTCCTCTTTGGCTCTTTCATGGGATTGTCGCACAAGGAAAGTTTTCAATGCCAGCACCTTCATTACCTCGTGGCTGTCATGTAAGGGATAGTTTTATCTGTTTACCGATTGTGCACATGTTTGTACACTAGCGTTGCTCGCGCACCGCATACTGAATCTGATTGATTTCTGTTTGCATGTAGTGGGCTCCCTGTCACTCTGTTGTTGCGGCCCCTTTACTAATTGCGTTTGAGTTGCTGCTTTGCATATATCTCGAAAACATCAGAGGTGAGGTCTCATGCCATTGGATAAATAAAACCTTGGCAGCCACACTAGATTCCTGGAACTGTTTAAGATGGACTGTGTTATATTTTGGTATTAATGGCAGCTCTATTTGGTTCTCTGGCCCTTATTCTATTTACTTTGTGTTTGCCAGTTAGAAATCATTCATCTGTTGATCTGAAGATTGTGTTCCTTCCTCTGCTGGCTTTTGAAACAATTATCCTTATTGACAATTTCAGGTAAATCAATGTCAAATATTCCTCTTTCTTCCCTTTAATTGTGATATACAGGTCTTTTTCGGCAATGTTGGGCTAAGAACTATATCTTAGTAGCTCCCCAAACCTGTAATGTGGCAATTTAAGTATACACTACATATGAATCTAAGTAAGTCTTCCCATTTTTTGTAATGATTCTTTGAAAGCCCTCAAGTATCCCTTTAGGGAAACTAGTGTTTCTGACACAATATATCATAGCTGTAAAATCCAGATTTTGGTTTTAGGTCCAATCAAAGTTTTACTCCATTAATTCTACTAAATTATTCTAGGACCAGGACCCGAGACCATATTGCTTCCATCATTTGAACAAATTTCAAGTGGTAAGTGTCAGGAGGAATTTGGACTCCAAATCTTGTATTGGAGATTACGTTCCTTTGTCAGCACTATGAAAAATAAATAGTTTTCAGGATCCTTCTGTTCATGTTAATTTTCTTCCGGTTTTGCCATGACATTATAGAATCTTGTAACATTGAATTTCTACATGTATGTAAAATGGATGTGCTATATTATTCTAACCCAAGTTATGAACGAGCTAAGAACAAGCTACATCCACCTTTGATCATTATCAAACTTGCATCTTGGCCTAAATCATGATGGTTGGTCGAATCCTTCTTCGTAAACTGTCCGAATCTGGGACCTCACCGACCAAAAATTTCCACTTTCGCAGTGATTGGATTATGCACCGCAAAATTTCAGACAGTAACTCATAGTTACTATGGATATTGACATTTTTTTTTGTTTCACTGGATGGGTTTTGTATTGTTCAGAATGTGTAGAGCTTTGATGCCCAGCGATGAAGAAAGCATCAGCGACGAAGCCATTTGGGAGACGCTTCCTGTAAGTTCCTCAGAATAGCAAATCTGACTTTTATGCAAAGTTCTCTTTTGAGGTCAAGTACAGCCCCATGTTTTTTTATTCAAGTAGTAAGAAAAATAAGTCACAAATGCAATTGAGTGGCATTCACGTGAGACTTAATGGTAGTTGAACAGAGCAACTTATGCACTGCAGCTCAACTCCAAGTTGAAAACAAAAAACAAACTGATGATGTAACATTTTGCATTGGAATATATAATTGAAATAAACCAAAAAAATAATATCAGACCAGCTGTTGAAATGGTCTTGCGTCGAGTATCACTGGAGTAAGCTGTGTTGAAATAGTTCTGGCTTCTGGTGCATCTTAATTAAAAAGTATGAACATGAACATATTTGTTAGTTCATTACCATATATCAAATTAAATTATGTCTGATTGAAAGTGTAACGTTGACCAGGTCTTGTGTTCTGCCCAACATGTCTATCAGTGTTTGATCTTCTATTTCACAGTTTTAGGAATTTACTTCTTTGCATTTCATAATGTTTAAATTTATTGATGATAGTGTGCTGTGAACTATATAGTTTTAGATGTATTATATGCTCCCGCTCTAATATCTTTTTGGAACTACTGTATGTCAGTATGTGTCACTTTTTTCCCTACAGTAGAGTATTTGCGGTATACGTATATCTTATATATCTGACCTCTTTCCCGTTACCAGCATTTTTGGGTTGCAATTTCAATGGTGTTTCTTATAGCTGCTACGACATTCACACTTCTCAAGTTGTCTGGTAAGTTTCCTATTTGCCTTCCACATTTTACGTCATATGGAACTGATTGCCCCTGTTACAGATGCTCCTTGACCTATGCCTTCTTCATCTTAGTGATTCTGAACAAATGCAGTCTCATAGGCAGCTTCTTATTGATCCTTAATGACCTTAAATGTGAACTTGTATATGTGAATATGCTGCATTTTGTTTCCTATGTTTTGAGTACACTGTACACGATCAATATGAATCACATCTTGCATCCATAATAGAAACCTGCAGAATTGGTTAGCATTTTCGTTTTGATTAGAATTATATTCTACCAGGACATATATCTTTCCTTAGATGTCAATATTGGAGTTGGAACAGAACACTTCTTTCCGTTCATTCTAGGTTGTCGACTCAGTTTAGCATTTCTTGTTCCCTTCCCTGTGACCATGTAGGAGAATCAGTTGAGCTAATAACTATTTTAAATTGCATTCAAATAGGTTTTTATCAGACCACTTAATTTTATTGGACTATTATCTGTTTTTGTAATAGTGTGTTATTATTCATGACAGGTGATTTTGGTGCTTTGGGATGGTGGGATTTGTTTATAAATTATGGGTGAGCCTCATTGCAATGGCATTCCTCCTTTTAGCTGAGATGTCAAGTAGTCTAATTGGACACCTTGTTTATTCAGAATTGCGGAGTGTTTTGCATTTCTTGTTTGTACGAGATGGTTTAATCCCATGATTCATGTGTCTCCGGCTCATGGAGAGGCTAGCTCATCATCAGCGGCAATTAGATATCGTGATTGGGAAAGTGGCCTTGTCCTCCCATCACTAGAAGACCATGAGCAAGAGAAGCTTTGTAGTCTCCCTGATATCGGAGGTCACATAATGAAAGTACCTCTGGTGGCTTTCCAAGTTTTGCTTTGTATGCAATTGGAGGTATGATGCATTAACGTCTTGAGCATCAGGAACTTTTTATAGTGAACCGATAAACTGTAGCAGTAGCAGTATACAATGTACAGATGAAAACTGTCAGCAGCACCAACAACAACAACCAAGCATTTGTCCCAAACAAGTTGGGGTTGGCTAAAAATAAAACCCAACAATTTTGAAGAAAAGTAATAGAAAATAAGATGAAAGCAAATAATAATAATAATAGTAATAATAATAATAAATACAAATAAAACAAGATTCTACATTTTATTTATTTTAGAAATAGGTTAATAAGAAAGAAGATAAGAGAAAAAATACGAATAAACTAAGACTCTGACATATGAATTGCTAAATTCCATGTAGTCCTATCATGAGCCAAATCTCTAGTTATATCTCACTCCTTTAAGTCTCGTTTCACCGCCTCCTGCCATGTCAACCTTGGTCGATCTCTACCGCTCCTAAAATTTTCTCTACTCTTTATAATCCCACTGTTAACCGGTGCTTCTGGAGGTCTCCGCTGGATATGCCCAAACCACTGTAGGCGATGTTGGACTAGCTTCTCTTCAATCGGTGCCACCCCTACCCTATCACGTATCACTTCGTTCCTAATTTTGTCTCTTCTTGTGTGACCGCACATCCACCGTAGCATGCGCATCTCCGCAACACTCATTTGTTGGACATGTTGCCTTTTAGTTGGCCAACATTCTGCTCCATACAGCATCGCAGGTCTGATCACCATCCTATAGAATTTTCCTTTTTTGTAACTTTCTTATCACATAAGACTCTAGATGCTTGTCGCCACTTCATCCACCTGATCTTGACCCTGTGGCAAACATCTTCATCAATATCACCATTGCTTTGTAACATTAATTCTAAATATCGAAATGTGTCCCTCCTAGATACTACTTGTCCTTGTAAATTAACATTTCCATCCTCGCACCCGACATCACTAAAGTCGCATCTCATATACTTGGTCTTGGTTCTACTAAGTCTAAACCCCTTAGACTCTAAGGTTTGCCTTTATAGCTCCAATTTTCTATCAACACCATCCCTAGTTTCATCTACCAATACTACATCATCAGCAAAGAGCATACACCAAGGGATATCCGCTTGTATATCCTTCGACACCTCATCCATCACTAAGGAAAAGATGTAAGGACTTAAGGTTGATCCTTGGTGTAGCCCTATTGTGATAGGAAAAATGTCAGTCTCACTATCTCTTACGTGCACACTTGTCACCACATTATCATACATATCCTTGATAAGGTTAATGTACTTTGTTGGGACTTTGTGTTTCTCTTGTGCCCACCACATGACCGGTCTTGGTACCTTATCGTATGCCTTCTCCAAGTCAATGAACACCAATGTAGATCCTTCTTTTGCTCCATATACCTCTTCATAAGCTGACGGAGTAAGAAAATCGTCTCCATAGTGGACCTTCCAGGCATAAAACCAAACTGGTTTTTAGTGACATTCGTCACTTTCCTCAAGCGGTGTTCAATCACTCTCTCCCAGAGCTTCATAGTATGACTCATGAGCTTAATTCCTCGGTAATTAGTACAACTTTGAACATCTCCTTTATTTTTGAAGATGGGTACTAAAATACCTTTTCGCCACTCTTCAGGCATTTTGTTTGACTGAAAAATGTGGTTGAATAGTTTAGTGAGCCATACTATTGCTACATCTTCAGACATCTCCACACCTCAATGGGGACATCATAGGGGCCGCATGTCTTTCCTCCCTTCATCCTTTTTAAGGTCTCTCTAACCTCAGACTCTTGTATCCCCCGCACGAATCGTTTGTTGGTGTCATCAAATGAGTCATCCAACTCGAACCTAATGCTCTCATTTCCGTCATTGAATAGTCCATTGAAGTAGTCCCACCATTTGTTCCTAATTTCTTCATCCTTCAATAGAATTCGATCTGCCTCATCCTTAATGCATTTGACTTGGTTGAGATCTCTCACCTTTCTCTCGCGAAGTTTCACCATCTTGTATATATCTTTTTCGCCTTCTTTTGTCTCTAGCCTCTCATATAGCGCATCATAGGCCTGCCCCCTTGCTTTACTCACAACACGCCTTGCATTTTTCTTAGCCTTTTTATACTTCGCCATGTTACTTGCACTTTTCTCATGATGTCATCTCTTATAAGACTCCTTCTCCTTAATAGCTACTTGCGCTTCTCTCATGATGCCAGCTTTTATAAGACTCATTCTTCTCCTTAATAGCTTTTTTGTACATCTTCATTCCACCACCAAGTGTCTTTATCTACAAGTTTCTTACCCTTTGTCCACCTCAACACCTCCCTAGCTGCCTTCCTAATGTAAGTCGCCATCGTCACCCACATACTATCCGCATCTTCCTCTTCGCTCTAAGATCCTTCTGTGATCATCCTCCTTTTGAATGATTGTTGCGCTTCATCCTTCAACTTCCACAACTTTGTTCTTGCGGTTTTAACACCTTTGTCTCGTGACACACGCACGTGGAAACGAAAGTCGGCTACTACAAGTTTATGTTGTGTAACAACACATTCCCCAGAAATCACCTTACAATCTAAACATGCCCCTCTCTCCCTTCTCCTGATGAGGTATAGTTGATTTGACTAGAATGTTGGGCACTAGTAAAGGTCACTAAGTGATTTAGCCTCTTCTTAAAGAGGGTGTTAGCTATCAATAGGTCATAGGCTACGACAAAGTCTAGGATATCCTTACCCTCCTGGTTTCTATCGCCACACCCAAAACCTTCGTGTACCTCCTCAAAACCTACGTTAGTTGTACCTATATGACCATTGATATCTCCTCCTATGAAGAGCTTCTCGGTTACCGGTACACTACTAACCATATCCTCCAAGTCCTCCCAAAATTGTCTCTTAGTGCTCATGTCGAGCCCAACTTGTGGGGCATAAGCACTAATGACATTCAAGATAAGGTCCCCCACAACTACCTTGGCTAGGATGATCCTATCCCCTCATCCACTACTCCATCCTTGAGGCTCTTATCTATTAGGATGCCTACGCCATTCCTAGTTCCAGTCGAGCCAGAATACCAAAGCTTGAAACCGGTATTCTCAACCTCTCTCGCCTTTTGACCTGCCCATCTGGTCTCTTGTACATAAAGGATATTTACACGCCTCCTAATCGCAACGTCCACTAACTCTCGTAGCTTTCCCCTCAAGGATCCTACATTCCAACAACCCACCCGAAACCTAGTTTCCCCGGCTAGCTTCCTTACCCTTCGCATCCGAGGAAGATGCAAAGATCCTTGCTCACTTAACACTACATCCGGATGATGATGTAGCGCGCCACTAAGGTGGTGGCGATCCGGTCCTCGCCCATTTAACACCACATCCGGGTTCCGATATGGCGCGCCACTAAGGCGGTGGCGACCTGGCCCTCGCCCACTTAACACCATACCCGGATTTCGGTATGACGTGTCGCTAAGAGGGTTACGTCCCAACGAATTTCCAGATCAATGGGTTTCATTTCCATGAGAATGGCTAAGTATAGTTGCTGGCTCGCTAAGCCTATCACAACCCCTCCTCCTTTATCCGGGCTTGGGACTGACTATGTCATTACAACATAGGCGGAGTTAGATGAAAACTGCCAGCAACAGTACTATTTTATTGTTTAGAGAAAAGCTCCACCTCACATTATTTTATTCGAAGTTGACTATTCATTGTATGAAACAGCTTCATTAGAACAGAAACAGCTTCATTAGAACAGCAACAGCTGGCATAGCCGAAAACAAGTTGATCTTTCAGTTCCAGCAAAATGGAAGTAGCCATATTTTAGGGAAAAATGTTCACAATCCCGGAATAGCTAGAGGCTGGTATTACTTGCTACTGCGTACTCTCTGTTAACATGATTAACAGCAGGCTTTGAAGTCTCATTACTACAATATGTTAGCCCTTTTGCTTGCATATCCAATAAACTGTTCTTGATTAGTAGAATGACGGTACACCTCTGTTTCAGGGCACACCACCTAGCGCTCGCTACATTCCGATATTCGCTCTTTTCTCGCCGCTATTTATACTTCAAGGTGCTGGTGTCCTTTTCTCTCTAGCAAGATTGGTGGAGAAGGTTGTTCTGCTCTTGCGTAATGGACCAGTCAGTCCTAATTACCTTACAGCCTCATCAAAAGTTCGTGATTGCTTTGCCTTCCTCCATCATGGTTCAAGGTACCATCTGATACCCAATACTGTGCTATTTTCGTAACTTTTTGCCACTACATATCTTTTGCTGTGCTGGAACCATATAGCAGTATTTGCCATTATGCAGGCTTGTAACAAAGCAGCCTGTCTATACATTCTTTTATGAACCTTAACCTGTTTATACATTTGTTATGCAGGCTTCTTGGTTGGTGGTCTATCGATGAAGGAGGCAAGGAAGAACAAGCCCGGTTGTTTTATTCAGAATCTACTGGGTACTTTACAATTGACTTTTTCCTGTTCTGCTGTTCACTCATTTGTTTTCTAGTTTTCATTCTGTTTCATGTTACAAGGGCTGCAAGCTTATTTCCTTTCCTAGCTAATTATTTGCTTTTTGGTTGAAGGTACAACACATTTTGTGGCTATCCACCTGAGGTTGTCAGGAAAATGCCTAAAAAGGATCTAGCAGAAGAGGTTACATGATAGTCAAAATTTATTCTATGATTCTTTTATCTGATAACAAATATGTTAAAGTCACAGCAACGCATGATATAATCAATAGAAAATCAACATCGGATTTTGTTCACTTCCAGGTTTGGAGGCTACAGGCAGCATTGGGTGAGCAATCTGAAATTACCAAGTGCACCAAACAGGAATGCGAAAGGCTTCAAAATGTATTGCCTCTTTCTGTGACTTGTGCATGCTAATATTTTTTTTTTGAAGTATGTTGCCAACGCCCATTAAAGCTTCTTAAGGCCTTGACATTTAGCTTCCTTAAACTTGCAATCCTGGCTCTTAATTTTAGGGACCTTAGTCTGTATGACCTAATTCCATTATTATCTCTGCCATTTGCCTACATTATGTTTAAAATGCTGGATAATAACCTGTTGCCAAATTTGCCATCACTCATCTGTTGGTGTTTATATTTTCCTTGTTTCAGGAGAAAGTCCTTTGCAGGATTTGCTATGAGGGAGAGATATGCATGGTATTACTTCCCTGCCGGCACAGAATTTTGTGCAAGTATGTTACGGTCTTTTGTTTCTTCATACTTGCTACCATTTATAGTACTAGTGGAGTATTTGTCAGTGCTCTTTCCAACTGGCAGTTTGTTAATAACCTTATATTACATGTTGACTTTAAACTGAGTTGTCTGTTGGTTCTTCCTATTAGGTCTTGCTCTGAGAAGTGCAAGAAGTGTCCAATCTGCCATGTGCCAATCGAGGAACACTTGCCTGTATATGATGTTTAAACCTCACTAACTCGGCTTAGCATTACAAATTTGCACATGTGGGTTCTGTTATGTCGTGCATTTGCATTCAATCACAACTTTAAGCTGATTGAGGTTTGCACAACTTCAGAAAAGGTTTATCAAATATGGGGGAAATATATCATGTAACCAAAAGCATGGAAAGGTAGCTGATGGGCGTTTTGCTGATCCCAATTATCTACTGTAAGTATGTGTTCAGTGTATTTCTCTTCTTTTTTTGAGTGATAGGTGTTACAGTTAGTTTTCTTTGGCTGGCATCTTCTCAAGGATATGCCGCTGTCTCGATGTAAATAAAACATTGCCATGTTTGGTTGTAGTTCTCCTTGGTTGAGAAGGAAAAAAAAAAGACTATATAAACGTCACCTCCGTTGAACTAACAAAGATATCTGAGCCAGATTATCTGATTGTAATGGTTGGTCCCATTAGGAGCCATGTTGCTCCTCGCAATATGAAGGGTCGTTTAAGGTGTGACGTGTGAAGCGTGTTTGAACAGGAAAAGTGTCTGGCCCTGTGGCGGGAATCTTTGATAATGTACTCTCTTCGGATCTTTTTGTTTAATTTTGAATTAATCGGTGATAAATAAAAAGATCTGTAGGGAATAGTTTGTAGTAGTATGTGCGGGTGTTGGGAATTAAAATGCTTCAGCTGGGAGATGTTTGTTTTGTTTGGTGGGGATGGTTCAGTTCTCTCAGTTCTATCTGGTTCTATGGTTGGTTGACAGTGAGCATCGACAGCTAAACACTGCCGACCAGATGAGTGGCCCTAATGATCCACATCAGCTTAATTTGGTCTATGTGGAAGGCAATGGATGAGACATAATATTTTTCCCCTGGAAGGGAACGGATGCACATAACAGGACACTGATAAATTTACGACGGCTAAAGTAATTTACAATGGCAAAAAGACGAGCCGTGATAGATCATGTTATTTACAACGGCTCAAAGCTACAGCCGTCGTAAATAATTCTTTTACTTATGATGGTTGGCCTAAACTGTTATAAATAAGCCTGTTATTTATGATGGTTAGTGAAGCCGTCGTACATAATGTTGTTATTTACGACAGCTATGAACTTAGCCGCCGTAGATTATCTAGTCATTGTAAATTTGGGCCTAATACACGACCTGACGGTCTCGTGCCTCACTTGCTCGAGAGCTGCCGTGCCTGTTGCCCTCGTCATCTGTCCCTTAGGGTCGTGCCCATTGTTGCCACTGTTAGTGTCCGCCGTCAAAAGAAGGTTAGCCTCTGCCGCCTCCCTCCTCCCTGCGCGTCGCCTCCCTCCTCCCCACTGACACTGCCCCCACCTCCTCCCCGGCGATGCCTCCCTCCTCCCCGTCGATGTCGCCTCTTTGTCCCCCTCCTCCCCATCACCGCCCCCACCTCCCCGGCGTCGCCCCCACCTCCCCTCCTCAACACCGCCAATCTCCTACCCCTCCACCCTGTCGCCGCCCCACCTCCACCCCACTGTGTGTGGCCCCATCCCCCACCCAACCCATACCCGACCCCCACCCCAAACTCTACTTTTTTGTTTAATATGTGGTTAATTAGTTTAATTATGTGGTTTACTTAGTTTAGTAGATTGCCTGTTTATTTACAACAACAACCAAGCCTTTGTCCCAAACAAATTGGGGTCGGCTAGAAATGAAACCCAACAATTTTGAAGAAAAGTAATAGAAAATAAGATGAAAGTAAAAAAAATCTACATTTTATTTATTCTAGAAATGGGTTAATAAGAAAGAAGATAAGAGTAACAAATTACGAATAAACTAAGATTCTGGCACATGAATTGCTAATTTCCATGCAATCCTATCATGGGCCAAATCTCTAGGTATGTTCCACTCCTTTAAATCTCGTTTCACCGCCTCCTGCCATGTCAACCTTGGTCGACCTCTACCCCTTCTAAAATTTTCTCCACTCTTTATAATCCCACTGTTAACCGGTGCGTCTGGAGGTCTCCGCTGGATATGCCCAAATCACCGTAGGCGATGTTGGACTAGCTTCTCCTCAATCGGTGCCACCCCTACCCTATCACGTATTACTTCATTCCTAATTTTGTCTCTTCTTGTGTGACCGCACATCCACCGTAGCATGCGCATCTCCGCAACACTCATTTGTTGGACATGTTGCCTTTTAGTTGGCCAACATTCTGCTCCATACAGCATCGCAGGTCTGATCACCGTCCTATAGAATTTTCCTTTCAATTTTTGTGGAACTTTCTTATCACATAAGATTCCAGATGTTTGTCGCCACTTCATCCACCCGATCTTGATCCTGTGGCAATCTTCATCAATATCACCATTGCTTTGTAACATTGATCCTAAATATCGAAATGTATCCCTCCTAGGTACTACTTGTCCTTGTAAACTAACATTATCATCCTCGCACCCGACATCCCTAAAGTCGCATCTCATATACTCGGTCTTGGTTCTACTAAGTCTAAACCCCTTAGACTCTAAGGTCTGCCTCCATAGCTCCAATTTTCTATCAACACCATCCCTAGTTTCATCTACCAACACTACATCATCAGCAAAGAGCATACACCAAGGGATATCCCCTTGTATATCCTTCGACACCTCATCCATCACTATGGAAAAGATGTAAGGACTTAAGGTTGATCCTTGGTGTAACCCTATTGTGATAGGAAAAGTGTCGGTCTCACTATCTCTTACGCGCACACTTGTCACCACATTATCGTACATATCCTTGATAAGGTTAATGTACTTTGTTGGGACTTTGTGTTTCTCTAGTGCCCACCACATGACTGGTCTTGGTACCTTATCGTATGCCTTCTCCAAGTCAATGAACACTAAATGTAGATCCTTCTTTTGCTCCCTATACCTCTCCATAAGGTGACAGAGTAAGAAAATCGCCTCCATAGTGGACCTCCCAGGCATAAAACCAAACTGGTTTTTAGTGACATTGGTCACTTTCCTCAAGCGGTGTTCAATCACTCTCTTCCAGAGCTTCATAGTATGACTCATGAGCTTAATTCCTCGGTAATTAGTACAACTTTGAACATCTCCTTTATTTTTGAAGATGAGTACTAAAATACTTTTCCGCCACTCTTCAGGCATTTTGTTTGACTGAAAAATGCGGTTGAATAGTTTAGTGAGCCATAGTATTGCTACATCCCCTAGATATCTCCACACCTCAATGGGGACATCATCGGGGCCGTGGGCCTTTCCTCCTTTCATCCTTTTTAGGGCCTCTCTAACCTCGGACTCTTGTATCATCCGCATGAATCGTCTGTTGATGTCATCAAATGAGTCATCCAACTCGAACATAATACTCTCATTCCCGTCATTGAATAGTCTATTGAAGTAGTCCCGCCATCTGTCCCTAATTTCTTCCTCCTTCAATAGAATTTGGCCTGCCTCATCCTTAATGCATTTGACTTGGTTGAGATCTCTCACCTTTCTCTCGCGAAGTTTCGCCATCTTGTATATATCCTTTTCGCCTTCTTTTGTCCCTAGCCTCTCATATAGCGCATCATAGGCTTGCCCCCTTGCTTTACTCACAACACGCCTAGCATTTTTCTTAGCCTCTTTATACTTCGCCATGTTACTTGCACTTCTCTCATGATGCCAACCCTTATAAGACTCCTTCTTCTCCTTAATAGCTTTTTGTACATCTTCATTCCACCACCAAGTGTCTTTATCTACAAGTTTCTTACCTTTTGTCCACCCAAGCACCTCCCTAGCCGTCTTCCTAATGTAAGTCGCCATCTTCTCCCACATACTATCTGCATCTTCCTCTTCGTTCCAAGGTCCTTCTGCGATCCTCCTCCTTTTGAATGATTGTTGTGCTTCATCCTTCAACTTCCACCACTTTGTTCTCGTGGTTTTAACACCTTTGTCTCGTGACACACGCACGTGGAAACGAAAGTCGGCTACCACAAGTTTATGTTGTCGAACAACACATTCTCCAGGAATCACCTTACAATCTAAACATGCCCCTCTCTCCCTTCTCCTGGTGAGGATATAGTTGATTTGACTAGAATGTTGGGTACTAGTAAAGGTCACTATGTGAGATAGCCTCTTTTTAAATAGGGTGTTAGCTACCAATAGGTCATAGGCTACGGCAAAGTCTAGGATATCCTTACCCTCCTGGTTTCTATTGCCACACCCAAAACCTCCGTGTACCCCCTCAAAACCTACGTTAGTTGTACCTACATGACCATTGAGATCTCCTCCTATGAAGAGCTTCTCGCTTACCGGTACACTACTAACCATATCCTCCAAGTCCTCCCAAAATTGTCTCTTAGTGCTCATGTCAAGCCCAATTTGTGGGGCATAAGCACTAATGACATTCAAGATAAGGTCCCCCACAACTACCTTGACTAGGATGATCCTATCCCCTCGTCTACAGACATCCACTACTCCATCCTTGAGGCTCTTATCTATTAGGATGCCTACGCCATTCCTAGTTCCCGTCGAGCCAGAATACCAAAGCTTGAAACCGGTATTCTCAACCTCTCTCGCTTTTTGACCTGCCCATCTAGTCTCTTGTACACAAAGAATGTTTACACGCCTCCTAATCGCAACGTCCACTAACTCTCGTAGCTTTCCCGTCAAGGATCCTACATTCCAACTACCCACCCGAAACCTAGTTTCCTCGGCTAGCTTCGTTACCCTTCGCATCCGTCGAGGAAGATGCAAAGACCCTTGCTCACTTAACACTACATTCAGGCGATGATGTAGCGCGCCACTAAGGTGATGGCGATCCGGCCCTCGCTCATTTAACACCACATCCGGGTTCCGATATGGCGCGCCACTAAGGCGGTGGCGACCCGGCCCTCGCCCACTTAACACCATATCCGGGTTCCGGTATGGCGCGTCGCTAAGAGGGTTACGCCCCAACGAATTTCCAATGAGTTTCATTTCCATGAGAATGGCTAAGTTTAGTTGCTGGCTCGCCAAGCCTATCACAACCCCCTCCTCCTTTACCCGGGCTTGGGACCGGCTATGTCATTACAACATAGGCGGAGTTAGATTGCCTGTTTATTTATTTGCTCAATTAATTTAATTAGCAGTTTAATTAGTTGTTTAGTTGATTAAATGTTTAATTGATTAATTAGTTGATTAAATATTGTATTAGTTTATTAAATTGTTTACTAGTTGATTAAATGTTTAATTAGTTGATTAAATATTTCATTATTGATTAATTGTTTTATTAGAAGTTTATTTGATTATTTGTTTAATTAATAGTTTAATTGATTGATTGTTCAACTAGTTTGATTGTTTAAACTCGGACCGGCCAGACAAGACCCATTGCCGAGCCTATAGTCGTAAATAAGGTGAAAACCATCGTAAATAATTCATTTACGACATCATTGAATCATTGAACATGAGTAACGTAATCAATGTGTCACTCGTTTCAAACCTGTACATCTCACATGCGTGTGTAAGTTCAGAATTGTTCATTTTTGGATAGCTTGAGAGTGATAGAGTGGGTGTGCTTATGACGACACGCGGGATCCGCACCTAGACGAGATTTTAATGGCATAACCCTGATGTTCTCTCTTGCACCATTTTCAGGCGTGCAGTTGGAGAACAACGGGGTTATGCTGCCGAAATTTCGTCCGAATTCGGATCCCTCGTCTCGTTGTAAGCAAATTACTCCCGGTCACTCTTGGGTGGGTTTAGGAACTATCTTTCTTAATAGATGTAGGGTCATAATAAAATAAAGTATAAAGTAACGATAATTTGCCTGACTTTAATCTGTAGCCTCAAACATGGGTGAAAACCGCAGTTGGATGTATACTAGTTGGAACAAGAAAGAAACTCACTTAGATGAGTGGTTCGCAAAGACAGATGATTTTATAGAACGAGCTTTTTCGGTATCAAAGACCAATAAGGTGCGATGCCCATGCGACAAATACCAGAATACGAAGTGTTTGAACTACACAACAATTTGATCAAACTTAGCCAAATCTAGACAAATTAAGACAAACTTAATCAAACATAGTCAAATCTAACTTAGTTAAATTCGTCAAACTTAGCTAAATTTAGATAAACATGGTCAATTCTAGCTTATTTTAGTATATATAGGCAAAAACACATTTTGGAAGCTATAACCATATCAAACTACTCTTGTACATCACTACAGGAAATCCGAAAGATTACGTCGGCCAAAGTTAGCTTAATTACGACCAATCTGCAATGTTGGCTGAGAACCAACATAATTAATAAAAAATCGACGTAATCAAGTAACTTACTTTGACTTTTGCCTTAATTACGTTAGCCCTGGCCGATGTAATAGATTGGGTTTCCTGTAGTGTATTGCATGTATCAGTGACGAATGTTCATTCTCCATCGCCAAAGCTACTGGCACTGGGACCGAGACGTGGAGACGGCTTCTTCGACTCCGAAGTTAGCGGAGGAGGTAGTATATAGTGATGTGATGAGTATTTGTGACATGATGTGAATGTGATGAATATTTGTGCATGTGATGTGAATATTTTGTGATTGTATATATATTTTGTGCCTGTTTTAGCTGGCCATCGTGCCAGGGTAGACAATTTACTGTTTTTTAAATTAAATCTCTTATTTATGACTGCTTAAGCCTGTGCCATTGTAAATAAGTCATTCTATTTACGACAGCTTGCCCTGGCTGTCGTAAATAAGTCATTCTTATTTACGACGGTCCAGGCTCACACCGTCGTAAATAAGGACCTCATTTATGTCTGAAAGTCACCTAGAGGGGGTTGAATAGGCAATATGACCTGAAATAGCTTAATCAAACAAGATTAAATTCTTGAGACCAGACTAGTCTGGTATGGGCCAGACTAGTCCGCCTCAGCACGAGGTGAAAACCTAAAACTTGATTTCTGCAAGTTATTTGCGGAATTTAGGTTGACAAAAGTTATATGCAATGTCTAGCAACCTAATATAACTTGGATTAAGAGATGTAAACAATAATTTTGTAAGATTTCAATGAAGAACGATTCGAGAAACAATATGAACCCTAATAGCAATTCTAGTGATTACCCAAATGTGAAGTGACAAGTGAGACACGATTTATCTCGTGGTTCAACTCCACAAAGAAGCCTACATCCACATTGAGAAGTCCACACAAGGACCGAGTCTCACTTGACCCTCTTCTCACCAAGCCACCACAATGGACGGCTTGGTTTCCACTATATCAAAGGGGTAATCACCAAGTTTCTTGGGGCTGCTCACAAGTTGAGACTCCCACAAATAAATACAAAAAGGAGCACACGAAACTCAACTCACACAAGCCACAAAACACAACACCAAGTGCAAGAGATCAAACCGAGAGCTAAAACACGATGATCTTCTTTTACTCTCCTTCCCAAACCCTAATCTCTTCAAGATTTGGTCTTAGAGGGCAAGTAGGACGAGTAGAAGGCTTTGGAAGGCTCAAGGACAGTTGTGGCAGCGCTAGGGTTCAAGATTTTTCAAATAGGGGCCGGGGGTCCCCTTTTTATAGGGTCCCGACAACTAACCATTGCCACCAACTCAACCCCAGATTAGTTCGGCTCTGGAACACGAACTAGTCTGGCCTTTTGGGACCACTGACATTCAGCTTCAGGGATCGACAAAACTAGTGACATCCCCGCCAACGTTTGAATTTCAAACGGTCACTGGTTACCAGGACTAGTCTGTCCCAAAACAGACTAGTTCAAATTCAGACATAACACTTTAGTCTGGCTGAAAACGGACTACTCTGGGAGAGCTCGGACTAGTCCGGCCAATGGGGTGGACAAGTCCGACCTCCCAGGACTTGGCTTCGGGATCTCGCACTAAGGCTCACAAGGACTAGTCCGTTCTCAAACGGACAAGTCCAAACTCGGACATAACCATTTAGTCCGTCCCAAAACGTACTATTCTAGGGGGGGGGGGGGCGTCCGTACTAGTCCAGCCTCCCAGGACTTAGCTCCACAAACGCTCACCAAGGAGGAACGGACTAGTCCGTACCCATACGGACAAGTCTGAACTCCAACAAAAACGTTTTGTCTGACCCAAAACAGACTAAACTAGCCACCCGGGCTAGTTCGGCCTGAGGCCCGAACAAGTCCGTCCACTGGGGAAAGCTTCTCTCAAAGGCTTCTCACTTAGATTTTTCTCTCAACCACCACTTTGTGCCCTCTTTGATGATCTAAATGCACATGATACACACACCCTCACACATGTTATAGCTAGTCTAAACTCAACACAATAGAAACCCTAATTCCTATGCTTGAGTCTTTAGCACCCGTTTCAACCTTTTCCTTTTTAGGGATTTTGTCTCATTTCAATCATCACACATGTGCTTAAGATCAACTCAACTCATTAGTCTCTTAATTGTCGTTATCAATCATCCAAAAACCACGGGGATGCCTAGATGCACTTTCAACGACGGTGACCCTAACCGTTGTAAATAAGGTGATCTCTGCCACGTGGAGGCAGGGCCCCCTAATTTACGACGGCTAGGAGGAGTCATCGTAAATAATGATAGAAGAAATGGGGAACAAAATAATTATTGTATTTGATTGATTAAAACCCTTAGGGGTTGGTACATATATATAAGGGGATCAGGAGACCTCCGTTGGTTACACAGGCAATGTGGTACTATTATTCTAACACTTCCTCGCAGTCTGAACGTCTATTATCTAGAACATTTAGACTGGATCGAAACTCCACAAACACCGAAGATGCCAGCCCCTTGGTGAAGATGTCCGCATACTGTGAGCTGGTGGGAACGTGGAGAATTGAACTCCACCAGTAGCCACCTTGTCGCGAACAAAGTGCAAATCAATCTCGATATGCTTGGTGTGTTGATGCTGCATGGATTGGTCGAGAGATACATAACACTGCCATTGTAACAATAGACCAAAGTGGCCTTATGAAGTGGACAGTGAAGTTCCTCCAGCAACTGACAAAACCAAGAAGCTTCGGCTACGTCGTTGGCTACAACACGATATTCCACTGCGGCGCTGGAGCGGGATACCGTGTGTTGGCACTTCGAAGACCAGGAGACCAGATTATCACCAAGGAAGATACCGTATTCAGAGGTGGAATGACTTGTGTCAGGAGAACCAGCCCAATCAGTATCATAATATGCCACAAGCTCGCTAACCGAATAGCGATGATGCTGAAGGCCATGATCCAAGGTGCCTCAAATGTATCGAAGAATGCGTTTCACCAATGCAAGATGAGACTCACGAGGATCATGCATATAGAGACACACCTACTGCACGGCATATGCAATTTCAGGTCGAGTGAAGGTGAGATACTGCAAGGCTCCAGCAAGACCACGATAGTGAGTAGCATCCGAAATCGGAACACCATCGGATGATAACTTGGCACACGTGTCGACTGTAGTAGAACATTATTTACACGTTAGAATAATAGTACCACATTTCCTATAGAGCGATGAATTCTTCGATCATGGCCTCTCGCCAATTGGGATCGGCGAGAGCACCACTATAAGTCTTTGGAATCTGTGACAACATTGATGCTTGAAGGTTTAGGCGTTGCACAGGAAGATGAAGACCGGTCTTCCCATGTGTGCGTATGTTATGCTCGTTGTCGACGGGTGGCACTTCGAGCACAGCCCGTGGACCACGTATCAAACCTGGTTGCTGGTGAAGGGCAGTCGGTGGAGCCGTCGGAGAGCCGATGCCTGGAGGAGTGTCACGTGACGAGGAGGAGCTCGGGGCGGTCTGACCGCACAGGGTGATGGTTGGACCGCTCGGTGAACAAAGGCCAGTCTGGCCTTCGGGAAGAGTACCATCTGTTGGACCGTGAGGATTCGCGGTCTGACCGTCCGAGGAGTAGCAGCCCTCCTAGCCTCTATTCAGACTTACGGTCTGACCGTCGTGAGTCACATTGAGACAGCGAAACGAATAGAGGCCCATTTGGCCTCTGTTGGGGATGCCGTTGGGTGGACAGGGGCCGAGAAAGGCCTATGTGCATAAGCGCGGTCTGACCGGCTAGAGCCGAGGTCTGACCGCTAGGCTTGTAGAAGCTTGGTGGAGGCCCACGTTGACGAGTACCTGCAAAATAGTCAGTGCTAGGGAGTACCGATGAATCGTTAGTGTCGGTGGTTTGGAACCGGCAGATCTCCCGACACTACTAAAGTGTTAGAGGAGTTTGATGTTCGCTGTGGGCGCGCGGAGATTCGAGAAGGTCAATAGTAAATGACGCAGGAGACACAGGAGTTTACGTGGTTCGGGCCGCCCGAGCGTAATACCTTACTCCACGGGTGTGTTGGTGTTATATTAGCTGATTGAGCTGGTGACGAGTGTCTATGGCGCGTGTGTAGCATCACTGAACATGCAGAGTCAGTCGTCGGCCTGTCCTTTTATAGTACAAGGGCATGCCGTTACAAGTTGGCCTGGCCCGACATGTGGCCCCGGCGGTTACTAGTATTGATATTCATTCAACAAGTTTAATTGCCCTTAATGACCGGGTCATGGGCTTTGACAGCACCGTTACTGGTAATTAAGGTCATCCGACCGTGTGTCATTAATATGGTATTAATGACGCTTAATCGGGTATTGAATTCCTTGATTCCCCTTTGAAGATCCGGAGCTGTTATGAAGTCTTCCGGAGGCCAGAGGCTGAAGCTCCAACGGGTGGACACGTGGCAGCTCCGGAGCATACTGTGGGAAACAGGAAGCTCCGGAGCTACCTAACACGTGTTAGGTCCGGAGCTTCTCTCGGTCTGGGGTTAAGTCCGGAGGTGCCTTTTCGGTACATGGCCCGGAGCTTCCCCCTTGTGGGCAGTAGCTCCAGTTTGATAGTACACGTGGCAACCCTGGGATTAACCATGTTGGAGAAGCGGGTCCGGTTACATCTGACATGTGGGCCTCCGAAGGTCTTCAAATCAAGTGGGTGACTTTCCCTTGATATCTTTGTAACCTCAAGGGGTGTACGGTTTCCAGGGTACCGACAGTGGCCCCTTGGACCTACCTCCGGAGAAGACCACTGGGGTGAAGTCATTCAGCCGGAGGTGGTTCCATCCTCGCGACTTTTGAACTGAGTCTTCAAAGGTCTTCAGATGTGCCGTGGGCGAGGGTTTGGAGTTAAATCCTCGCCACGTGGCTTGTCCCGCGTGCGGCAGATGAGATTTTTGGCGTGCGGATCTCACGCAATTGAAGGTCGCCGGTTCCCGATACGAAAACTGTATCGGTTCCGCGTGCCTTGTCAGGCCGCCGCCTTCGGGTTTCCCGTCTCTTGATGACAACCGTTCGCCTGGGTAAGAACCTCGACTTGATCGTCGGGGTGGTCCCGGGCCCCCTTGTCATCGGCTGGGTGGAATTTTTGAATGGTATCTTCAACTTCCTTGCGGTTTCCATCCAAGCATTGCGAGGGCTTACTTAAGAAGGAAAGCATGCACCGTCGGGAGTTCTTCACGCCTCCCATCTGATCTTGCGCTCAAACTCCCAACTTGTGCTTCGCTTTTCTTCTCTTGCCTAGCCGTGCCGCGATGGAGTTGGGTATCCGCGAGAGTCGCTTGAAGACCGACGGCGACCTGAAGAAGGTCCGGGCCCTCATGGGGTGGTCCTCGGACTTCTTCAACCACTCGGTCCGCGCCGGTGGAGAGCTCCCATTCGAGAAGGAGCACTCTGGCGAAATGGTGTACTTCTCCTCGTACGCCATGGTGGGGTTGATACCACCTTTTTCTTCCTTTTTCTTGATGCTGCTGGACTTTTATGGTCTGCAGCTATACCACCTTGGCCCTCACTCCATTCTCCTCGTGTCTATCTTCGTCCACTTCTGTGAGATGTGGGTGGGCGTCCCCCTCTGCATCGAACTCTTCCGTACCTTCTTCACCGTCCACACCACCGGTAGGAGCAATGAGTACCTTGGCTTCTACTACTTCGTGAAGCGCAAGAAGTGCCCATTCAAGTACCTCCGGTCGTTCCCCTCTGGGAAGTGGGATGACTGGAAGAAGGACTGGATAGTCATCTGGGTGGAGGATCACGAGAGGCTGGAGCTGCCCGAAGGCCTCCCCAACATTGACACGACGATCTGGAGTGAAGCTCAGGTGCTGGCGGACGCCTTCGACCCTGTTCTGACCAGGATTCGCCGGTGCGTGGAGGGGGGATTAACCCCTCAAGCGGTGTTTTGTAACTTCCTGGTCAACAGGTGGGCACCGCTGAAGAAGAGGGAGAAACTCGCTTGGGCCCTCAACAGCGTGATGAACAACGACCGGGTCGAGACCGGGTTGAAGTCCAACATGGTGGGGAAAATCTTGGAGTTCCACCTCAAGAAGTTTCAGCATGGCATCGACGTCGAGGGTGACGACTTGACTCTGTCATCGGCTTTTCTTCCTCTGAACGTGGAAGTTGAGTTCAGCAGGGAGCTCCGACGGAAGATGCCCATGCTTGATGACCTTGGTGTCTTCGAGAGAAGATCAACTACCAGGGTGGCGATCCCTGGAGTGTCCGAAGGTGGCTCCAAACCAGCTCCGAAACCGAGGGAAGAGGTCGTCGGCAAGGGCAAGGAGCTGGCGGATGAACCCGTGAGCCGGAAGAGGAAGCTGCAGTACGCCGACGGAAGGTCCGTCAGGCCCGCTAGTTCTGCATCGGCTCCTTCTCCCCGGAGGGGAAGGTCTTCCACAACCGCGGCGACTGTTCCCGTAGTGGGGTCCTCCCAGGGAGAGACTGTTCCCGCAGTGGGGTCCTCCCGGGGTGTTAGCTCCGGGCACGCGACTCCAGCACCTAGGCCGGTGGAGGCCTCTAGGTCTGGGGGTTCTTCCCGATCGAGGGGGGCCTCGACCCGGGAAACACCCGTGGCCGCGACGAGTTCCGGGGGGCCTTCTGGAGCTTCCACGCCGGCTATGACCAGCCCGGAACGCCCGGGAAAAAGATTTCGCGCAAGCTGGTGCGGAAGCCTCCCAAGGTAATTTTTTTTAATCTTTACCTTGGACAATTGTTTTGCTGTAGTGATTGCTTTTTTGAGTTTCTTCGTCCATCATTTGCAGCGTTCCCAAGAAGAGGAGTGAGGCTCCACCCTCAGCCACAACAACTGAAGCTGTGAGGGCGGAAGCTTCTGCTCCTGTCCCAGTGCCGCCCCAAGTGGTGGTTGAAGCTGCGACAGCTCCGGTGCCGGTTGTCGTGGTCATGGACCTCGACTCATCCCCAGAAGCTCCCGTGGTAGCGCCGGACCACGGGAGAGAAGACGCGCCAGCGGCACCTGTCCCGGAGGTTGAAGCTCCGGGTCCTGGTGCTGAAATGACGGAAGTTTCGGCTGTTGCGCCGGAGGAAGCAGTAATTCCGGCCTCTGAGCCAGAAATTGTCGAAGCCCCGGCGGTTGAGGCGGAGGTGATTGAAGCCCCGACGTGCGTGCCAGAAGCTGAGGAAGTTCTGGCAGTTGGGTCGACTACCTCCGAAGCATCGGCCGCAGAGTCGGTCATTGTTGAAGCTCCGGCCGCAGGGCCGGTTGAGGTTAAAGATCTTCCGGCTCCCGAGCCGGTTGTTGAAGAGGTGACGGAGCTCGAGCCCCCATCGGAGGAGGTGCCAAGGCCGGAGCCAGAAGCAGCCCCTGCTCCAGAAGTGATGACGTCGGAAGTACTCACGGCCGAGCCGGAGTGCCCAAGCGAAGTCGCTGGCCCCCTGCCTGAGGGGGTGAATGAAGACCTGGTGGCGGGGCCTTCCTCGATGGCGACTGAGGCCATCCCGAAGGACGGTCCTAGTGCCATGGAGACTTAGGGGACCACTCTTGTGGAGTGGGACCCAATTTTTGTATCTGAAAACCCGCTGGAACCAGCGGAGGAGGCCCCAGTAGGTCCGGAACCTATCCCGTTGTCACTGTCTATTGACAACGCATGTTCCAGTCTGCGTCAAGTCCAACTGGCCTTCTTCTATGACAATAAGGCTCTTGAAGAGGAGCGCCAAACCCTTAGGCGGTGGTGTAACTGGCTCTACTTCGAGACCAAGCTGGCGCAGTCGAGGCTAGCGGATGACAAATAGTGGATCAAGCGGGAGAAGATCCGCCTGGAGTACTGAGGCAAGTTACTGGATGACAGGGAGAGTTTGACTCGCGCCCTTGACGCTCAATCCCGGGAGATCTACGATCAGTCCAAAGCAGCCAATAGTGCGGCCGATGAACGCCACGAAAGGCTTGAGGCCATTAACACTACACTCATCAAGCGCCGGGAGGCACTTGAGGAGAGGGAGAAACGGCTCGAGGATGAAGAGCAGAAACTCCTAGAGCTGCGGGATGACGTCCTGAGGAGGGAGGAGGAGCTCGCCGAGAAGGTGGATCTGGCTGACAAGGGCCTCGAGGAGCGCGCCAAAAAATTGGAAGAGCGATGCCATGAGGAATAGAAGGCCTGGGTGCGAGGGCAGGAACTCTACGAACAAGAGTGTGCCCTTACTGCCAGGGAGAAGAAAGTGAGGGGTAGAGAGAAGGACCTGGTCGACTGCCGGAACAAGATCCACCTCCGGGAGGAGGAGCTCGGAAAACTTGAAAAGCGGGTTGCTGAGAAGATTCAGCAGAACGCCAAAGAAGTTGAGCGCCTCGCCCGTGAGAATTCCGAACTGGTGGCGGCCAGAAGATCCCTGGAAGAAATGAAGGGCTTGAGGACTGCGGACTCCCTACAGATTTGGGAGTTCCTGGGCAAGGCCAACGACGCGCTGACACCGATGGGTTTCAGCCCCGTGCGCCCGGATGATCCGGAGCCGGAGGCGGACCTAGTGCTGCAGGCATTGAGCTCGGCAGGCAGCAAGCTCTCCAAGGTGGGCGATGTCATCGCGGACCAATTGGAGGTTGAGGGGCAATCCCTGGCGAGGAACGTCGCAGAGTACGTCCTGACGTGCTACACCAGCCGGAACTCCCAATTTCCTCTGGACCCGGTGCTTGAAGGTCCCGTCGAAGGAGAAGGCGAAGCTACCCGAGCCAACGTATCGGAGGTTGCCCAGAAGGTCGCCCAATTCTTCCATAGGGTCTAGGACCATCTCTGTAGTTCTCACTTGTACTTTCTCTTCTTCTTCCTCAATTTTGTAATCCCTTGTTTCCAGATGTAATCCCTTGTCTCCAGATGAATGAATTCCCCAAATTTTTGTGAATTTCACTTTTTGTCACTTTTTGTCTTCAACACTTTTGTCTTCACTTGGCCCCCTAGTAGATGTACACAATTTGATTGCGAACATGTACCAAGAGGATATTACGTTTTGTTGAAGACTCATTTGCTCCGAACTTATAGAATTTAGGTCCGAAGTCTTCGATAGCGAAGGCCCCCTGAGGTTGTCGGAGCTTAGAAGCTCCGGCATTGTCTATCGCCGGAGCTTAGTAGCTCCGGCAATAGTCCCTATCAATGCATAGAGCATCGATATTTAGTCCTCCGGGCTGTCGGAGCTTAGTAGCTCCGGCAGTGACCTTTGCCAACACTTAGTTTGTTGGCAGCAGACTCCGTTTGCGGGGTCTTCTCACCATCTTTCATTCAGCGTCGACGGCTGACCCCCCTAGCTTTACCGGAGCTTGATTACTCTGGTGATGCTCGTTTTCAATGTGTAACATTGATTACAAGCCACCTAGGGGAGTCGGAGCTTTGTTAGCTCCGGCTTTTCTCCATCAACGTGTATTTTATTTTTTGTGCACACTGAAGTCAAGAAAAATAGTAAAATTCGTTTCTCGTCTATAACTTCGTCGCGGCTTACGATTCTCAAGAAAGTTTTAGGTCAAACGCGATTCTAGACACAATCGAATGCATTGCCTTTTCTTCCAGATTCAATTGTATTTGGACTCGCCTTACTTCGGCCTGCCGGGGTGTAGGTAGAGTGGCGTACTTAGGGTGCTTGACCAGGCTAAGTCGATAGCACACTCCAATCCTAGATTGGCTTGGCGGCTTTCAGGCGAGTTGGCCAGGAACAATATTTGAATCCAAAAGAATTGACAATACAACTCGTATTGTATATAAACCGGTCGAACTAAAATTTCTTAAGAACTGCACGTCTTCGTTATAGACAAGAAAGAGAAAAATAAAAAATGTTGAGCCTATACAAAATAAATGCATGTGGAGTCTGTTTCACATGAAGATGTCTTTCATTATAGGTCCGGGGTACAGGGGAAACAAGTACACTCTTAGGGTACGGAACCAGGCTAAGCGTGTTTCATTTCTCGTTTGACCTAGGGTAGCTAGCCACACTTTTAGTCCGGAGACTATGACAAGTGTTGCATGAACTTTGCAGAGCTTTCGGGAAAGGTCCGGCTGCTCTCCCGGAGGAACTACCCGACTCTGTACAATGACTCTATAACATACATCTCAAGTTACTCAAGACTCACCTCCGTGGTATTAAGTGTAGAACTTACGGAGGTGCTCGATGTTCCAAGGATTTGGGAGAGGTGTCCCATCCTCGGTAGCCAAGCGAACGCTTCCGGGTCGAGATACTTTAATCACTCAGAAGGGTCCCTCCCAGTCGAGGGAGAGTTTGTTTAACCCTTCTTTGGATTGTATTATCCGAAGCACCAGGTCGCCTTCCTCGAGCTATCGGTTGTGTACATGCCGCTGATGATAACGCCGTAGGGCTTGGTGATATCGGGCATTCCGAACAGCTGCTTGGCACCTTCCCTCCTCAAGGAGGTCTAGGTCTTCACGTCGGAGCTGGTCCTGCGCGGCTTCGTCGAAGGTCCGGACCCGGAGTGAACCCAAGGTGATTTCCGGAGGAAGGATTGCTTCAGCTCCGTACACCAGAAAGAAGGGTGTTTCTCCAGTTGACCGGTTTGGAGATGTCCTGTTGGCCCATAAAGTGGGCGGAAGCTCTTCAATCCAGTTGGCTCCATGTTTTTTCAAGCGCTCATAGGTGCGCGTTTTGAGTCCTTTAAGGATTTCAGCATTTGCTCTCTCGGCTTGGCCATTGCTGGCTGGGTGAGCTACAGAGGCGTAGCAAACTTGAATGCCGAGGTCTTCGCAATATCCTTGAAATGCAGAGCTTGTGAATTGGGTCCCATTATCAGTGATGATTTTGTTGGGGACTCCATATCTGCATACAATGGACTGCAAAAAGTTGATAGCAGATTGCTTGTTGATTGTCACAACTGGAGTTGCTTCTGGCCACTTGGTGTACTTATCAATGGCGACGTATAGGAACTTGTAACCTCCGACGGCTCTTGAGAAAGGTCCCAAGATGTCCATCCCCCACACAGCGGAAGGCCATGTAGGAGGTATCATTTGTAGGGGCTGAGCCGGTGTGTGAATTTGCTTTGCATGAAATTTACATGCTTCACATTTCTTCACCAGCTCAGTTGCATCCTGGAGTGCTGTAGGCCAGTAGAAGCCATGCCGAAAGGCTTTACCGACCAGCGTGCGGAAAGACGCGTGGTTCCCACACTCGCCTCCATGGATTTCTGCGAGGAGCTTGCAGCCTTCTTCCCTTGTGATGCACCGCATTAGGATGTCGTTGGCACCGCGCCGGTAGAGATCCCCTTCTACCAACGTGTATCTTTTAGCCAATCTGACTACCCGGTCAGCGGATACATCATCGTCAGGAAGGATGTTGCCTTTCAAGTAGTTCCGGATCTTCGAGATCCATGCATCAGAACTAACTTGAGCATTTGAGTCTTGCGTGCTGGGTTGCTCGGAGCTTCCGGCAGCACATATGACCCTTGATGGCTGCCATGGTAACAGGGCCATCGGGACCGTCAGCTTCGGGTTGCTGATCTCGCCCCCTTCGCTCAGTTCGGCAGGCTGAGCTGTGGGTTTCGACATCCTCTGGACAAAAGTTCCGTCAGGAGCTGGAGCTCTGGTTGACGCTTTCGTCGAGAGTTTGTCGGCTTCAGCGTTGTGGGCACGCAGAACATGGTGGAGATATAGGACTTCAAAGTCCTTCTGAAGCCTCTGGACTTCAAGGATGTAAGCATCTAGCTGGAGATTATTACAGGAACATTCACCCTCCACTTGCTTAATGATGAGTTGCGAATCTCCCTTGACCAGCAGTTGCTTGACACCATATGACAGTGCCACCTTTAGTCCGTAGATGAGCGCTTCGTACTCTGCCATGTTGTTGGTTGCCTTGAAGTCAAGGTGTACCATGTATTTCACCTTCTCCCCGGTCGGTGCAAGGAGAAGGATTCCAGCTCCGGCCCCCTGCTTCTGCATGGATCCGTCGAAGTAGAGGGTCCAGTGAGGCTCGGTGAAGGCTGGAGCTTGATGCTCCGTTTTCTGCTCACTGGGGCCCCAGCGTTTGATGGAGAGGGAGTCCTTTCTGCCACAAAATCTGCCAATGCTTGACTCTTGACTGCTTGCCTTGAAATAAATTCAAGATCAAATTCAGCCAATTCCGCTGCCCACTTTGCAATATTCCCAGTTGAATTGGGATTATGCAAAATTGCTCGAAGTGGGTAAGAGGTCACCACTGAGACTTTGTGAGCTTGGAAGTAATGGCGAAGCTTCCTGGAGGCAATAAGAACTGCATAGAGCAGCTTATGCACCTCTAGGTATCGAGTCTTGGAATCATGTAGTACTTCACTAATGAAGTACACCGGGCGCTGAATGGTCCGGACCCTCCCGGAGGGGTCCGGAGCTTCCTCTTCACTGGCCCGGATCCTACCGGAGGAATCCGGATTTTCTTCGGGGACCTCCGGGTTCTGGCTGGAGGAACCCGAAGCTTCTTCAGAAGTGACCTGGACCCTCCCGGAGGGGTCTGGATCTTCTGAAGTAGTTTCTTGTGGATTCGAATCTGGGAGCTGGGACCCAGACTCTCTTTCAGGAACCTCTGGACCCTCCCGAAGGGGTCTGGATTCCTGAGTATGGGGTATTTCTGGTCTCTCCGCAACCAGAACCATACTGACGACTTCGTCAGTAGCTGAAATATAAAGCAACAAAGGCTCACCAGGGTTCAGAGCTACCAGAATTGGTAGGGTGGTGAGGAACTGTTTCAGTTCCTGGAATGCCTTCTCTGCTCCTTCGGACCATTAGAATGGTCCGGACTTCCTCAATAACTTGAAGAAGGGGAGTGCTCGTTCTGCCAGTCTTGAAATGAACCGGCTGAGGGCTGCTAGACATCCAGTCAATTTTTGGACATCTTTGATGCGGGTTGGTGGTCGCATGTCTTCAATGGCCTTAATCTTCGCCGGATTAGCTTCTATGCCCCGGTGACTTACCAGGAAACCAAGAAGTTTTTTGGAGCTAACCCCGAAGACACACTTATCTGGGTTTAGCTTTGTACGGGTGGCCCGCAACTTGTCGAAGACAGCCTGCAAGGTGTCAAGGAGTGACTCCTTGTCCCTGACCTTGACCACGATGTCATCGGCGTACACTTCCACTATGTCTCTAATGAGTTCTTCAAAAGTTTTGTACATAGCTCGTACAAAAGTTGAAGCTGCATTCTTGAGACCAAAGGGCATGGTTGTATAACAGTACAATCCATCTACTGTGATGAATGAGGTATGCTCTTCATCTTCCCTAGACATCCTGATTTGATGATACCCGGAATATGATTCTAGGAAACACAGTAATTCACACCCGGAGGTGGAATCCACTATCTGATCTATTCTAGGTAGTGGGAATGGATCTTTTGGACATGCCTTATTTAGTGTGGTGTAGTCGATGCACATCCGAAGCTTCCCGCCGGCCTTGGGCACAACGACTGGATTTGCCAGCCATTTTGGATGGGAGACTTCTCGGATGAATCCAGCTTCGAGTAACTTCTTCACTTCTTGTCGGATGAAGTTCTGTCGCTCTACGGATTGCTTCCGAGGCTTTTGATGCACAGGCCGGGCATCGGGGTAGATCTTCAGATTGTGCTCAATCACTTCCCTGGGGATCCCAGGCATTTGTGACGGTTGCCAAGCAAACACGTCAACGTTAGCCCGGAGGAAAGTGATGAGCGCGAGTTCCTATTTGTCGTTCAATCCCTCCGATATACGGGTGGTCTGAGTGGCATCGGAACCAATTTGGACGACTTTGACGGGAATGTCGGTGTCGCCGCTTGGCTGCACACGAGGTGCAGAAGTCGAGCCTCGTTGACGAATGCTCGGGGGTTTTGGAGCTTGCTCATGCCTGGAATCCTCCTCTTGCGCCGTGGTGAGTGCATGGAGTTCTTCCAGAGCAGTTACTCCGGCAGTACGATCTCCGCGGATCCGGAGAACGCCTACTGGTGTTGGCATCTTCAACACCAGATAGCCATAATGGGCAGCTGCCATGAATTTGTACAGTGCAGGCCTACCCAAGATGGCATTGAAGGGTAAGTTGATCTGAGCGACGTCGAAGACCAACATCTCGGTGCGGTACTTCTCCTGTGTCCTGAAAGTAACGGAGAGAGTAATAGCTCCGAGTGGGGTAATGGCCCTTGGACTTACTCCGTAGAAAGGTCGAGAGGGGTGGAGATCCGAAGGTCGGAGTTGCTTAGTAAAAGCTTTGAAGCTTATGAGGTTAAGCCCCAAACCTCCGTCTACCATGACGTGGTGGAGCTGGATGTTGTTGATGGTAGGAGATACCATAAAAGGTAACTGTTCTGCTCCAACCATGCTCCGAGGGCAGTCCGAAGCATCAAAAGTGATGGTTGTGTCCATCCACTTCCGATGAAGTTCCGGCCTGACTGTAGGAGCTACAGCGGCCATATCCCGACGCATAGTCTTGATGACGCGGCGGGAGGTGATGTCCCATGATCTACCAAAAATGGTGTTCATGGTCTTCCAATGCTCGTTATCAGAGACTTCAGAATCATCGTCGACGGAGGTGTAAACGGCCTTCAGGACCTTTTTGGGATCCTGAAATCCTAACTCCTCTTCAGCCGGAGCTTCATCGACTTTTTGCTTTCCTTCCCTCTGTCGGAAAGGAGATTCTTCCCGGCGCTTGTTGTAGCGCTCGGCAAGGTTTTGGACCTCCCGGCAGTCTTCCAAACTGTAGCTGCCCGTTTTGTGAATGGAACACCATACTTTGGGTTTTCCACCATCTTCAGAAGACGGTCGAGGTCGCTTCTCGGGGCGTGGCCCCCGGCCACCCGGAGTTGCAGCAGCTGCAACGTTGGATGTGCCGGCCGACGGCTTCTTCTTGCCGTTGGTCTTCTTTTTCTTCTTGCCACCCCCGGAGGTAGCGGCTTCTTCTTTGGAGGATTTCTTGTGACCCTCCGGGGTTGGTTTGGAGTGCATCTCACGACCCTCAGCAGCTCTGGCACATTTGTCAGCCAAGCTGAAGAGTTCCGTGACACTAGTGATCTCCTTGATCGCCAGTTTCTCCAACATCTTCTTGTCCCATACACCCTGTCTAAATGCCACAATGACAGAGGCGCTAGAGATAGAAGGGATAATATTTTGTACCTGAGAGAACCTCTGGATGAATGATCGCAGGGATTCTCCCCCTTTTTGCACGACTGCAAAAAGGTCCAGTTCAGTGCCTGGTTGGGTGTATGAACTCCCAAAGTTGGCGGTGAACTGCCGGCACAGCTCCTCCCAACTGTTGATAGAGTTGGGTGGAAGGCTCATAAACTAGGATCTGGCGGTCCATCACAGCCTCGTTTCCTCCAGCTGCCAAGATTGCAGTGGAGTAGATCTGAAGAAATTCGGTGGGATTGACAGTCCCGTCGAATCTTTTCGGCAGTTGAGGCCAGAACTTCTGTGGCCACCTGACCATACGCAGATGCATGGCCAGGGCTGAACAGCCTCCTCCCACTCCTTCAGGAGCAGAAAGGTCCTGATCTTCCCGTCTTTCACGAGCACGCTCAATATGGACTCAGCCGTCCTGCTGGCGGTATCGGCGATCAAGCTCCGCCCGGAGGTCATGAGTCGAAAGCCTGGATACCGTGTGAGTGCGTCGTGCCCTGGAGGGCAATGATGTCACTTGTTGTGACGCAGCACGTCTCCTGCTATTGGAAACGTGCGGACCAAGTCTTCCAGACAAAGTCCGCCGCTGCGACGGGGCTCGTCCTGAAGGAGGAGGACCCTGGTTGTTGCAACCAAATGCTCCACATCGGCCCTCCACTGCTCCAGTGCATCCTGGGATGCATCCGGAGGTGGTGGGCGTTGAAGAAGAGCACGCGCTGCATGGAGCGCGTGTTCCGGATTGTCATGATTTGCCGACGCAGTGATTGACGCCGGCGCACCATCGCGTTGCCCAGCTTGATTTGCTGGTGAAGGCGGTGGTGGTGGGAGTGTGACTCCTGCTGGTGGCTGCATGTTGGAGGGATTGCCCCCAACAGCCTGAGCAGCAGGTTGACCGTTGGATGATCCAGCAGCTGATTTCACCATTCTCAAAATCTCAGGCGCCCCCTACCTGGCGCGCCAACTGTCGGTGGTTTGGAACCGGCAGATCTCCCGACACTACTAAAGTGTTATAGGAGTTTGATGTTCGGTGTGGGCGCGCGGAGATTCGAGAAGGTGAATAGTAAATGACGCAGGAGACACATGAGTTTACGTGGTTCGGGCCGACTGAGCGTAATACCCTACTCCACGGGTGTGTTGGTGTTATATTAGCTGAATGAGCTTGTGACGAGTGTCTATGGCGCGTGTGTAGCGTCACTGAACGTGCAGAGTCAATCGTCGGCATGTCCTTTTATAGTACAAGGGCAGGCCGTTACAAGTTGGTCTGGCCCGACATGTGGCCCCGGCGATTACTAGTATTAATATTCATTCAACAAGTTTAATTGCCCTTAATGACCGGGTAATGGGCTTTGACAGCACCGTTACTGGTAATTAAGGTCATCCGATTGTGTGTCATTAATATGGTATTAATGACACTTAATCGGGTCTTGAAGTCCTTGATTCCCCTTTGAAGATCCGGAGCTGTTATGAAGTCTTCCGGAGGTCAGAGGCTGAAGCTCCGACGGGTGGACACGTGGCAGCTCCGGAGCATACTGTGGGAAACAGGAAGCTCCAGAGCTACCTGACACGTGTCAGGTCCGGAGCTTCTCTCGGTCTGGGGTTATGTCCGGAGGTGCCTTTTCCGTACATGGCCCGGAGCTTCCCCCTTGTGGGCGGTAGCTCCGGTTTGATAGTACACGTGGCGACCCTGGGATTAATCATGTTGGAGAAGCGGGTCCGGTTACATCTGACATGTGGGCCTCTGAAGGTCTTCAAATCAAGTGGGTGACTTTCCCTTGATATCTTTGTAACCTCAAGGGGTGTACGGTTTCTAGGGTACCGACAGTCACATTGGAATACCTTTATGGTGTGGCCAAATTGAGTGGATACATAGGAAAAAACTGTGACAGAGTCGAAAAAGTGTCGGATTTGAGGTGTAGAGGAAAGTCCCCGAATAATGAGAACAGTCATCAAGAACAACAAGATAATACTTGTGACCAGAAACACTTTGCACAGGAGATGTCCATAGATCACAATGTATTAAATCAAAGTTGTTCAAAGCATGAGAATTTGATAGAGAAAATGGAAGACGTGTGTGACGACCAAGCTGACAGGCATGACAAAGAGTGTCAAGTTCCTGTTTATTACATTGTGGAAATAACCTAGACAAAGCCTCGAAACCTAAATGACCAAAACGACGATGCCAAAGCGTAGACGGTGTGGTGGCTGCGGCAAAGGCATGTGATGCAGAAAGCATCGGCAAGGATATGGAGTAGAGCTGCTCAAAACTATTACATTTGGCGATCACGTTCTTGGTCTCCAGATCCTTCACAGAAAGATCAAACATATCAAATTCAATAGAAACATTGTTATCAGTGGTGAACTGATGAACATGAACTAAATTTGTAATTATGTGAGGAGACAGAAGAACTCGATACAAATGTAAAGGACGAGCAGATGTAGAAAAAAAAAGTATGACCCGTGCAGGTGACGGGGCACAATGAACCATTACTGACAACGATAGATGAAGGATTCAAAAAAGGAGGGTGGGAGGAGGAGAGGTTACCGAAGGAGGAGCACATGTGGCTATCAGCGCCAGAGTCCATGTACCATTCAGCGGACGGTGGTGGCATCAATGACATGGTGTTGAACGAGTTAGCTAGCTCATCCTGATCCCATATTGTAGAAGACACGACGTAGTTGGAAGCTCCCCGTACAAAGATTTGGTGGTTGGATCACCAGAAGCCGCAATCTGGCCACTGTAGAAGGAGGCGGTCTGACTACCGCCAGGTGTAGTTGGGTTGTAGTAGAATGGCATGGTCAGTCCGCCAGGTGTCCACGAGTCTAGTGGCTGATAAGCTGATGCGCCGTAGGGTCCTCCGTGCATCGTAAGAGTCTGCTGAGGAGAAGCAGGTGCACGTGGATGCACTGAGAAGCCTGGAGGAGGACCGGGACGGGGCGCAACACTACCCCAAAGCTGCAGTGTACCGTTCCATGGATTCCCTAGAGTGGGAAGTCCACCGCTGTTACTTGTGTCATTACTCTTGTTCCAATTATGCCAATTTCGATCTCAGTTGGAGGACGAGGGGCCAGGGATAGCAGGGTCGGAGGTAGGGGTGCTTGATGTAGGGCCACAAGGAGCGGGAGAGAGTGGAGGAGCGCCACCAGATGATGCAAGAGACGGGGTGCATATCGCACCTACGGAGGTGGCCGTCAATGCATTGCCGTTCCCCGGCTTGGAGATCAACGAAATACACATTCAGAAACCTATCATTGTTCAAGCTCACCGTCTCGATCCTAGTACTCCAGATAACCCTCAAAGTCAAGTGCATAAATAAACCAAACAAAACCAACAAAACAAAACTACAGATAATAAATTTTAAATCAACAACAACAACAACAACAATAACAACAACAACAACAACAACAACAACAACAACAACAACAACAACAACAACAACAACAATAATAATAATAATAATAATAATAATAATAATAATAATAATGAACCCACACTAACAAAAAACATAGAAGTTAAAATCCTATTTAAGTGGGGTAGGATCTTAACAGAACTAAAGACTCATAAGACAAACGGTGTGGATCATACCCTCATGGATTGGTTGGCACACCGACAAGGATTTACACCCTGTGCCAACCGAAAGGTCACCATGGTGAATCACATTGAGATAACGATAAGAAGTCAGTCGCAAGAGTTCCTATGGAAGTCCTGACACATAGTTTGGAAGCTACGCTCATAGAACGAGTGTCAGAAATGTATACATGCTCAGATATGGATCTGGAAGGATCAAAAGGAATGGAACCATACATAGGCATGAAGTTTCTAACCACGTTAACACTCGAAGCAACACTGAGGGCAAGGAGATCCTATTAGATGGACACATATTGATTGATCAAACACAAGAGACATACCCGTAAGATACAAGAAGGGATTTTCTTGACTAATTTCATCACTTCAGAGAAATGCAATGTGTGGTCAAGCAGTAAAAAAACAACTCAGGATGCGCATCATCTGCCGAACATCGGATGAAGTAGTGGAAATACCTGTCACCTTGAGTCAATGACTTGCCTGAGACTTAGGCACACCTGTGATGTGGGATCAGGTTAATACCAATTCAGGACCCTATACACTCACACCATGAAGCCGGTGCTCGCGACCCAATGTGCAAAAACATGAGTTTTCACGGTGACACACTTTGTACTGACCAATACATCAGTCTGCTTCTTGAGTCGTATGGGCAAGATAGAAGTAGAGGAGCTAGAAGCAAACCTTCTTTGGAGAAGCCCTAGAAGCAAAAGTCATGGTAGTGGACCCCACATAGTCTAAAGATGTCACCTTCCGGGATCCTGTACGATACTGGATATCGAGCAACACTAGTATGGTCAGAGAGGAAAGAGCATCATTATGTGGCCCAATCCGTAGTAAGGACCTTAAGAGGCTAAAACCGGAACCAGAGGTAGTCAATGGTAACTATAAACAAACAACCACCGTAAGAATCCACCACCATGGTAGTGATTGTATGTACCCTAGGGAGACACCAGTGTGGGGTACAAACGAATTTTTGGAACTAAGGCATGTTGCCTCCATGACCAGTCGGACCAGTTAAGATAATAGGAGCCACAACATAATATCATGAATACCAGACAAGGATCTTAAATACATACCCATCAAGGTGTGCCATCACACGTAAGACACGTACAAAGTCCTAAAAGACAAGTAATGCTTGATGCAACGAATCAACAGACCTATACTGCATTAAATGTTCACGTACCCGAACTTGTGGCACGAACTTGTGGCACGGTAAACAAGAGCAACTTCACTACAAGTTATGTCAAGATCAAGGACACGGCCGTCTCAAGGCAGAAAAGAGATCCTTAGAAAATGAATCCCTACCTACCTAAGACAGCCTTCGAATCTCGAGGACGAGATTCTATTTAAGTGGGGTAGATTTGTCACATCCCGAATTTTAAAAATGGTAAAAAAAACACTCTGAATTAAAATTTTTGAATAAATCTCAAGCCATAAAGAAATTATCAACCTAAAATCACAGCGCATAATTAACCTTTTCAAAAGGGAGGAAATGACCAAACGGTGAATAAGCGTAAGTTCAAACACACTCATACCTCTTATTAAAACTTGAAACTAGATAATTAAATAATACATGAACTGATACATATAGGTGTATGTTTGCCCAACCAATAAATTGGAATATGACAAACAATTAGAACGAGAATATAGTTATTTGAATGGGTAACTATATACTTTAAATATAAACAAACAATAATTAATATCCATAAACCAAATTCCAAATTAGAACTGAAATTCCAATTCAAACGTGTGAAAGAATTAGAGAGATTACAGAAACATTTTATGAAACAATTCCTAATTATACTGATAAAATAGAGACTAATAAAAAATAGAATTTATGCATAAATATAAACACATGTATGTCAACTTTAATATAAACCCCATAAGTAAATAAATAAAGGAGGACGAACAATTGATCAAATATTATAACCTATAATATGATAAACAAATTAATAAATCAAGTGGCAAATAAATTAATCAAACACAAGTGGTATGTACGTATACGCATGCACAATGAACAATTTAATTATAATAAAATGGCAGACATTAAATCAAATGAAGCAAACTGTTTGAATACAAAATTACTTGAACATGGATAATTCATGTGCACTAAATCTGAATTCAAATGGGAATTGAATTGGGAAACAAACCGGAAATTAAAATAGAAAAGAAGAAGAAAACACAGAGAAAAAGAAAAGAGAAAGCAGCCCAGCCACCCCTTTTCCTTTTTCTTTCTTTTCTCCACCCGCCTGGCCCATCTTCACGCGCGGCCCACTTAGCCCGGCACCCTCCCTCTTCCCTTCTTTTCTTTTCTTTCTTCTTTGTGTGGCCAATTTCTCCCCAGTGCGCGGCCTGACCCGGCCCAAGGTCGAATCGACCTTCTTCTTCCTTAGTGCACCGCCTTCCCCTTTCACCCCGACAACGCCGCCTGCCACCTGGGAAACCCGGCCGCGTGAACGCCTGCCTCCTCCCCCTTTCCACCTCGCCATCATGAGCACGGCGAAACGGGCGCGCCACGGAACCAGCGCAAACCGCCTCAGGCCACCCTACCTCGCCACCGCATCTCTCGCCAATAAAGCATGCCCTGCTCCTCCGTTTGAGCACCGTACGACTCACAAACCACTCTTGCACGCTTCGGGGCAAGAATCTGGCACAACCAAGCTCTCCTCCGACTCAATTTTGGAGCTTTCCCCTTCTTCCCCAACTCCGACTGTCGCAGCCATTCCCACTCCGGTGAGCTTGCATATTCCAATTACTTTCTCGTTTAGCTTCCTAATCTTCCATGCAATCTAGAACACGTATTGCTTCATGGTTTAGTGCTCCCTAGCGGAGATACGGGGTCAACCCTAGCCTCACCGCCGTACTCTCCCATCGCCGACTGTCGTGGAGCGTTCCACGACCCGGACGAGCGCTCTGGCATGTTCTTAGATCATCCATGTATGCGTTAGGCAACACCCGACCACTAGGAAACGCGCGCACGCCTGCCTCGCCGTGCATCACCGCCGCTCGCCGCCGTGGCGCGTCGACGGCCACCGTAGGAATCGCCCCAGTGTGTCCAAGCGTAGAGGCACACTCTCCACGACCTAGAACGCGCCCTTGATCACTTACCCCGTCGTTTAGCAAACCTGTATGAGTTTCCCCTAGCTCCAGCACCTCCCTCCGCCGTGCGCCGTTGCCGGCCGTCACGGACGTTGCTCCGGCCCATCTGAGCACACCAGCACACTCCCCACACTCGGGAACACATCACTAACACACTTGTTCTGTGAAAACACGCACGCTTGAGTAGATCGACGACGCGCCGGTGTGCACAGCCGCCACAGCCCACCGTTGGTGCCCCTCCAGTCCGGTTTTGTGCACCTCCGCATTGCAGTCGGTCCTAGCGCCGTGTAGGTACAACCCAAACCGGGCTTAACTGCACTCGCGCGCTACTCCACCGAGCGCCGCCACCATTCGCCGTCGCGCACCGACGTCGGCGGTCAGGGCGCTGCCCCGGCCTAGCCGCGGTCACCCGAGCTTTCCCGCACTGGTGAGCACGCGCCCGACTTCCCATCTCAGAGAGAAGCGCGCGGAATCCCCAACCTGAGTCATCGTCGTCGCCGTTCCGACAGCCTGCCGGCGCCTCCCCTGTTTTTTGAACTCGCCACCCACGTGGCGCGCACATGGAGGCCACCTGGACGCCACCTCAGCCGCTCTAACCGACATGGCCAGCACTTGGCAGCCACACGAGCACATGGGCGCCATGCTAGCCTTGTCCCGTACCAAAGTGCTACATGGGCTCGGTCCACCTAGACCAATGACACATGAGCCATGGACTAGGCCCAAAGTCTAGTGAAGTGTCGCCCATCCCCACTGCCACGCGGAGCCCACCAGTCAGCCTCGCTTGTACATCCATTTGCTACGGCTACACCACTGGTGCACACACTCGGATAAGGCTCACCTTGCAGCCTTTGTTCTCGCGCATAAAGTGATGGATACACTAGGCTAATGTACACATAATCATTTAAACAACATTTCAAAATGTAAAAGAATTCCAGAAAATTCCATACAAATGGTAATAAACCCTTATAATATATTAGACGTGATTAGTAGCCTAAATAAATTATGGAATGGCAAAATTATAGAAATCTAAAAAATTGTTAAATAGTTACGAGTTTGAGAAAATGAAATGTAACCACTAAATAAAATAATAGGTGCACCAAAATTTATCCAAAAATGAAATAGTATTTGACATCTAAAATATAGTGATAGTAATTTATGGATAATATAGACTAAGGAAGGATATAAATTAATTATTGTATTCATAGGAAAATTATTTAAATCACTATGAATTAATAGGAATACACCCCAAACTCTGTATAAAATAAGTCGCAATAGCAATATTTAGTAGAAATCCTAAAATATTTTAACATTGCAGGCCATAATGATAATAAGTTGCATCTAGGGGTAATCTTATAAACTAACAAAATATTCAATAGCTGATAATAAAGTGCCCAATTAACTAGAAGATTTTAGAACCTAAGTTAGGCTCTAAAATAACTAGTGTATGCATTAAGGAGCTACTAGGTAAAAGAAACACATGCACATAGAATAAACTTGTCGTTAGTAGTTCACTGGAAGGTCGAGCTCATGTTAGAAAAGCTCAAGAATAGGCCTGGCTTTTAGAACACGTTATTAACATGAAAGGTTTAGAGACGTATACTGGACAATAAGTCATTCACTAGTTCATAGTAAAAATGTACGATGTGCTAGGAAATGTTAGAACTCGGGATTAGTCTCCAAAATAAGTGAGACTTACATTAGAAGAACTTTAGTAAGTACACTATAAGAAGCCCATAGAAGTTGTGGTTAACTCGTAATATAAGTAATTTATAATATAAAATAGTGAGTTTGCATAAAACATGTAAATGATTAGAAGCTTGACGAAAACCTTGTTAAACCCCAAGCTTGGAAGACATGTCAACATAACCATATAAAGCTATCACTAGAAACCTATAGCGTGATAAAAATGAGAATTAAGCAGTTAAACTAAGAAGAGCGATAAAACCATTATAGTCTTTCAACGACCATTTAGATGACCAACTAAATGGTAATGTTTTCGAATAAGCCACCAGTGCAATGACGTATTCTCCGATAAGCCTTCTCAGGATCTTAGAACCATGTTAATGAATGATTGTTTTTACTTATTGGAGTTTTATTTGGATTTATGGGGTCTTTATCGATGTTTCATATTTTATTCGTATAGCTACGTACTTAGTAATTGGAGAGTTCGTGAAGGAGATATTCAAGATCCGGATCACGAAAAACTGGACAAAGACTCTGATAAACACCGTAAAGGCAAGATCTAACTTCCTGATCATATTTCACCTATGTTTTGCAATCGCACCTATGGTCTGTTTTCATTGCATGATTGTATGTCTATTATAAAATGTTTTTATGCCCTGAACCACTTGATGTGGTAGCATGAGCTATGTTGATAACCGAGTATCGGTGTTAGCTACTAGCCAACGATAAACATAGTTACTCGCTATCAATGGCTTGAAACAAGACACTGTATCAGTTACGATAATAGCAGTGACTATCACAATCCCCTCCTTGACTTTGACAACACAACCCCTTGACAACCTAATAGCTTCATTGCTGCGCTATAGCGGTGATGTGAGCACCTCCTTGTTAGTAGTATGCTTAGGAACCCCTGCGATGTTCGCATCGCGAACCACTACACACTGTATACATGATTGTGAAATGTGTTAAAAGGTGTTTAGTGGTGTGAGTTAGGATATGGGTGGAATATTAATGAACTGTGTGTGTGAAGGGGAAGGGTGGTCGAGGCGGGTATGGTGATAGGATGCCGAGGGCTCCCTAAGAGGTATACCAGCTGCGACTGTGTATTCGGTGTAATCCATCGATCGGCGCTGAGTACTTCAGTAGTAGTCCGATGACCATGTTTTCCGGACTAGCCTTGTGCTGAGTACTTCAGTTTAGTTCGATGTCGTGTGTTCCGAACTAGTCCTTTTGCCATGGACGGATGGAGCCGCCTCACAAATATAAGGACCGGTTCATTTGACCTCAACATAGTGATTTCGTACAACCATAGAACCTATATGGGCAGGACTCACCCTACCTTTCTGGTAACTGCCACAAGAGAAAACCTGGAGAGCCATGGAGGGCACGGTGGACCAGGAAATGGCACAGAGACTGAGGGTTGTCTGGTGTCTGGCTGGGTAGGAATTGTTTGAATAGCCCCTGGGTTGGGTCGAGGTGTGATTGTGGGGTTACGTGGGGAAGATGGGATGAGCGTCATGTCATACCCTTGCTAGGTGTGCATGGCTTGTGGGTAAAGTATACAAACTCTACAGAGTTTTAATCTATCCGGATCGCCGTTGTCACAGTCTTGACACACTATGCTTTGGGCTCCTACTGATTAGCATTAGTACAACTCCTTAAAGTGTGTGTGTGGGTGGCTGAGGCTGCCGTGTTTTGGGAAAGTGTTGGCATGCGTGCCGGAGTCGTCAGGGCCTTGGGTCTGAAGACTCATCTAAAAGTTAGGGAACTGGCGGGATGGTCTAAAACTCCCTCAGGGCCTGTCAACTATAATAATACTGATTCAACTACTTCTTCCTCTTATTTCAAAACTCTTTTCAAAGAGAACCTTGCATAAAATGCTTTTCGGCAAAACTAAGCCGTATGACCTCTCCTTGCTACAAGCCTCAATGCATTAAACACCTCCCCTTGAGTAGTGTTAGGGCTTGCGGTGTATCTTATGTACTCACTCTTGCTTTATATGTGGTTTTATCAGAAGACCAATAAGCTGAAGCATGTGAGGATGGCGACTAGGTCTAGTCCTACTTCCCAAGTCTGCCTGTTGGACATGGCGCCGTTCTGCTCTGCTGTTTTGAGGATTTATCTTTTTGGTGGTCATCTCCGACCACATCCAATGTAATGTAGATCATGTTTGTAAGGCTTATATTGTTTATAAATAAATAATATAAATAATCGTTGTATGGACCTTGATCTATTCTGTTGTGCGTACCAACTACTGATACAGGGATTGGTACGGAATGCACAAGTGGACCCACGGAAGGCGGGTCCTGAGAGTGGCGGTCTTTGGAGGACCCCGCTCTGTAGCGCGGGTGCGCGCGGGATTTTTCTGGCTGCGGGGGCACGCCAAAAAAAGATCAAGCCGGGGGGGGGGGGGGGGGGGGGGATTTGTCGGGAGCCAAACTCGACGCAAAAGGCAGAGACGGGTGTAGCTAGCAGAAGTTAGGGATGAACCTAATCTGATACCATGATAGAAGTAAGGAGAACAAAATAATTATTGTATTTGATTGATTAAAACCTTTAGAGGTGGTACATATATATATAAGGGGGTTAGGGGACCTCCCTTGATTACACATGCAATGTGGTACTATTAATCTAACAAATAAGTTTATTTATGACCAAGACCATCGTCACTAATCTGATTTACGATGCTTTTTTACTGACAGTAAAAAACTATTGTAAATAAGCAAAAATTATCGTAAATTACTTATTTACAACGTTTTCGACTTATTTACAAGGATTTTCAGCCCTTGTAAATTTTTGGTATCCTTGTAGTGGCAGAGTGAATGAGTAGCTGCCAATGAAGAGTCAGATCATAGCACACTTCAAGATGCAAGTAACTTCATTACCCTAGTAAATTTTGTAGAACATATACTGTAGCTAGTCCGTTATTAGGGAGTTTACCTATTGTAGTCATCTATCCTTACTACTGGAGACACTCTAGATGTGGCCACTTAGGCGGGAAGCGGTAAAGGACGGCAATTTAGCATGCGGGGCCGACAGCACCGGGGGCTCCAAATGGCTCGGTATAATAGCGCTGGCAACAGCGTCTCGCCACAGATAGCATTTCCTGTAGCCCCGGTATGAAGAGAGAGAAAGGAAGGGAGGAGGAAGAAAGGAAGAAAAAAGAAATAAAAGGAGGAGAAAGGAAAAATGAAAAATAAAAAGGAAAAATGAGAAAAGGAAAATAAGAAGATAGGGATAAATGGACAAATGAAAAAGAGGAAAAGATAATAAATAAATAGAGGATAAAATATAGAAAAGAGGATAAAATAAACAAAGGGGGGAAGGAAAATAAAGAGATGAAAGGAAAAAAATATAAGAAAGATGAAGTAAAGGAAAATAAAAAGAAGAGGTAGTTATATGATATAACAACAAATAAACAATAGTCGATATAGAGGTCCGATTTAGAAGTGAACGAGAGGGGAACAAAATTGTAAAACAAATAATCTTTTAGAAGTCATTTTAAAAGGTAGTATAGAGGTTCGATATAGAGATGCACGAGTGGTTGCAGTCTCACTAACTGGGGAAAGAACTGTTAGCGTTGGAATGAATACAAGGGGACATAAATATATGGTTTGGTGAAATGGCTACACGAGAACTTGTACGACAGGCTGCATACATCTTCTGAAGAAGGGGAAATCTCCGTGAGCTTCCTTTGAGGTACCTAATAAATCACTTCTTTATATTAGTGCTTGCTCAATTGTATGTTATCCATCCGCGCGTTATGTCTTGCTTGCGCACGATTTCCCATATTTATATCATTTTAAATTTTATATCCTGCCATTCTTACAAAGCAGACGAATCAATACGTTTTTCTTGTTTTTGTAGATCACTTAAAGGAAGGATAATTTAGCCATTCTTTTCGTTTGGGGAAATGCTTTTCATGCATAGGCGATGGCATCAAAGGACGGTATGAGCCTTAATTGCTAATTATATTAATTGTTAGTTATGTTAATTGTAAGGATTATGTTACTTATAAAATAATCAAATAAAAAAAATGTGTGGTTCATTAATCTATAAAATTAATGGTAATGATTAATTACAATGATTAGTGATTAATGATAGTAATTAACTGTTATTTAAGTGGTGTCTGATTTTTTAATTTCAGAAACCTGAAATTTAGACAGTCCCTTTTGTTTGTTTTTGGAGATCCCTGCTGGAACCAGTCTGAATTCCTGATGGAATAATTAAACAGCCTCTCACGAAAGTGTAAAGTTTCAAACGTTCCTTTCCTTGATCGTTACCACTTACCACAGGTCAGAATAATGTTACATTAGACGAAGTAAATGCCCTATACATTCCGACACCATTAGAACTGTGAACCGCGCGAGCGTTGCATGGCCACATAGCTAGTTTTCTTCGATAAGGCCACACGTCTAGCTAGGCTGAAGCTGTCAATTCAGCCCTGCACCTACAAAAAGTCAAGTTTAGTCAAGATTTGAATCTGTGAAATAGCCACTCATCGTCTGGTGCGCCTTGCCGGCCGGCGTGCTTAGGGTTGCTAGACCTGTCTGCGCAGTACTTCTCTGTCGGGCTGCGCTTTCCTGTTTTAGAACATGGAAATCGCTGTTTATATACTGTTGATCACGCCTCCACACGTCTGTAATCAATTTGATCTGCAGTACAGGTACGCATATGCTCTCGTTCGAAATCAGTTGCTTCATTTCTAGATATGTTTATGTATTGCTTTTATTATTACCAATAAAAAACTATCAGGATGTGGGAAAAAAGTTACAGGTCATATAACACTAGCGGGATTTCCTTTAGACCATTCGCAGCGGTTTCTTCTAAAACTTACTCTATCCCTCTATACTTCAAGTATATTCTCTATACTTCCAGCATTTCTCTAGACACTAACTCTATACTTCCAGTAATCTACTTTATATTTTCAGTTCAGTAAGCTTTACAGTGAACCACTGCGGTTGGTCTTAGACAGCTCGCAGTGAGGGCAGCTATACGCCCCGCTATGCGCGGATAGATGCCTTTGTAAAATAGGTTTTTGAACAGTAGACCGCCACAAATAGAGGGATCCCTACAAAGAGAGAGCCCGACGGTTGCTTCGCGTGCGGGCTGGGCCGAGAAAGACGACGGGAGGCGGCGCTCGGGAGCGAGCGCGGCGGCCATGGACGACTGGAGGTGGCGCCCTGGAACGGCGAGGAGGACGGAGGCGCAGGGAGGCGGCGCTCGGCGCGGGGAGGGAGACAGGATCCGCGGTGAGGTGGGGAGGACGAGTGGAGGAGCGCGACATCGGGGCGGAGGAGGCGCGCGAGGTTGAGGCCCGACGAAGAAAGCGAAGCGGGCGCCAGGGTCTCCTGACGCGCGGCAGAGCGCGACCTCTAGGTGCGCGAGCGTGCGGCGGAGGCAGAGTCCTCTCGTAGCTGAGCTTGTCCGCGTCGGTAAGAGCGAGGAGGGGCGGCGACGCTTGATCCGTGCGGGGAGAGAGGCCAAATCGGGAGGGATTCGCCGGAAAAGTTCTGGAGATTGGAGACTAGAAGGGACCGGGCGAAGAAACCCATCTGCCGAGAATGTTCTAGAACGTGGGAGGGAACGAAGAGATAAAGGGAGTAAAATAAAAGAGAAAAGAAAAAAGAAAAAGAGAGAAAAAATATAGAAAATAAGGGAAAATAAATAAAAGGGAAAAAATAAAGAGATGAAAAAGAATAAAAATAGGAATAACGATGAAATTAATAGAGAAAAAAAAAGAAGAGGTAGTTGTATAATAAAAAATAGATGGTACTCCCTCCGTCCCATAAAGATGGGGATTTTGAGCTTGTAAGTTTGTCCCACAAAGATTGCCTTCTTAACATGTAAAGTGTGTAGTAATTTAAAGCTAACATTAAATTCCTCCAATCAGCTCCAACCAGCGTTGTTCCCCGTATCTAGGAACTCGATGTCAGCCAATGGTGAGAGTTAAAGTTGAGGGTACATGCGTCATTTACATGTTCCACTATTATATCTAAAAAATGCTAAAACATCTATCTTTGTGGGACGGAGGGAGTAGTTGGTATAGATGTGGGATATAGAGAGGTGAACCAGCATGGGGAAAGAAACTCTAAAGGACGAAATCTTTTAGAAGTCGCTGTAAAATGAAGTATAGAGGTAGAATATAGAGGTCCACCACTGCGAACTGTCTTATGTCTTGATTGCATTGATAACGAATCGAAGTACATAACCTTACTACTTCCTCCTTTCTTAAAAAATTGTCACTTTCTAGTTTATTTTTTAACTAGAAAGTGACAATCTTTTGAGAAATGAGGAAGTACATGTCTGAGTACGTATCTGCAGAGATATTTTTTTAATGGAAAAAGTTTACATAACCCCCTAAACTGTAGCCTTGAGACTAATTCACTCCCAAACTATAAAACCGGATTTTTAACACCCTAATCTATCTAAAACCTTCTATTTTACTTCCTTAGCTGGTTTTCCTTGGTGGTTTTGCCACGTCAGGTGTCTATGTGGCACTCTCTGTGTATCTACCATGGTGGGACCATGTGTCATTGATTAAAAACAAAAATAACCGGCCCATTGGCCTCCCGCGATGGTGGTAGACATGGTCCCAGCGCAGAACAAGAACAAGGAAGATTACGCCGTCGGTCGATGCGTTCCATGTTCACCTGTGTGAAGACCGAAGCAACACAGGCAATAGAAGCTGAAAGATTGTCACCGTCAGGTGCTCAACATCAAGATGGAACTGATGTCGCCAATTCTCAGCATGCAGAGATTAAAGCGCCGGTTTCACCAGACGATCAAGACGTCGACAAGGCGTTCCATGCGGAAGCAACAGCGAGGTGTGGTGTCGTTCTAGTTACAGTTCCAGACCATGTGCAGGCCGATGCGGCAACATCAATGGAGCCAAAGACTTATGGTATCCCGTCCCGTCAATCGTTCTAGCGTGAAACAAGGAGAAGGAAGTCCACACTGATCCAGGCAACACGCTCTTGCAGAGCAGCACCGGCAGCTCTCAGGACGCGACGTCCGATCTCTCGCTTGTGGTCGTGGCGCCGTCCGAGCAGAAGGCCTCCGTGTGCAAGACAAACATCCACGACCTGGAGGTGTCGTACAAGATCAAAAGGCTGAAGCACCAGCTCGCGCCGCTGGAGAAGGAAGCCACGGTGGGCATATAGACCGTCAATGACACACGGGTCCCACCATGGCAGATATGCAGGGAGTGTCACATAGTCATCTGACGTGGCAAAACCACCTATGAAACCAGCTAAGGGAGTAAAATAGATGGCTTTAGATAGATTAAGATGTTAAAATTCTGATCTTTTAGTTTGGGGGGTGAATTAGTCTCAAGGCTATAGTTTGAGGGGTTATATAGACTTTTTCCTTTTTTATCGAAATACTACAGAGATACTACGGGTTTGCAAAGCTATCTTACTATTTGCTGCGAAGTTTCTAAGCTAGCAATTGGTCTCGTCTCGTCTTCGAGAAAGAGAGAGAGAGATGTCGCAAAATTTGCACTCCATGGATTGGCTGAAATCACGCGTAAAAACCGCACTAGCAACACGAATAGAATCACCTGGAGCCCGGTAGTTTTATGCATGGGTAGCAACCGCCCGCGCACTCGGCGTCGGCAAGATGGGACTGCACGCGTGGTAGGAGGGGCCCTCCCCGCGCGCGCCCAGGCGCATGGGGCGTCGCAGGCGGGAGGCGCAGCAAGTAGCGCGCGCCGCACGCTCCTTGGTCCCGCCCGAGAACGTCGGCTTTGTCCGGGGCCCCACGAGGTACTCGCTTCCACCCCTTCTTTGCTCTCTCTCTCTCTCTCCTCCGGCGAGCAAGAGGGAGAGAAGGGCTGCGTCCTACTGTGTGAGCGACGGCCATGGCGCAAGCGCTACAGATCATATGGAAACTGGTAAACGCGCCCGACGGTGTCAGCTCATCTCATCCCGTGGTTCGTTAGTATGCATCGCATCGTATAGTCCAACTCATCCGTCTCTGGATCCATCTATCCATCCTACAGTGCGGCGTACTGTTCCCGGTACTCGTTTGGATCTAGAGCAAGCTGCTAGTAGATGCCGTCTTTTAGCGGAATATAATTAATATGCTATATGATTAATAAGCTGCCGATCGAATGTCACATAGTGTTTCACATACTTCTACAAACACTTTTTGATAGGTGGGATCTGGCAAATACGTACGCTCTACTACAAGAATGCAGTACGGGTTGAGTGCTTTGGCCTGCATCTGAGAGTGCTTCACAGTCGAAGATTGCCGCATGGAATATGCAAATTGTATTTAGGGTTCCACTAACCTCTCCTACACGTGTAAGAGCTGTTGTAATTACTTAGGTCGTTCACGCAAGTTTGATTGATATCATTATCATATGGGAAAAGTTGTACTGCAGTCCAGTGATCGATCTAAACGTAAAGACATTCGCATATATAGGATAGGAATAGGCGCCATCAATTTCTTTGATCATGCAAGTGATGTGTCAATTAATATGTATCCGTCAAAGCTTGCTCAACAAAACTGGTGAAAATGAAAGATCAATGGAAGAATGTATGCGCCATTTAATGTACAACAAAACGAGCAATCAACCGAATTCCATCCCTCGATTGGATTATTTTATCAAATGCCAGAAATATCAAACATGGATTACTCATGGTATTGGAGGATGCAACGGGGCATGCATGAATGTATATGGCTAAAACGTAAATTCCACATATGCCTTTGAAGACACACGGGATTTAATTTCCGAGGTTGAGGCCTTTCCCAGTGGCTGAGTAGCATATAAGGATTTCCTCTAGTTTCAATTGCAAATCTACGATATTATGTAATAATTCACTGTTGGAGACACTATTCTTTTTTTTTCGAAACAGAGGCTTGTAGCCTTATATTATAAGAGGAAAGAGTTTACATTTACAAGGATGTAGGAGGTCGGCAGAGTACTGAGAAGTACACTGAGCCTTAGAAGGAAAAAACAAGCTACAGAATGAGGTGTTGGGCCCTGTTCTGCAGAAAAATTTTGAGGTGTTTGCAGCCTACGAGTGCCCAGAGCTTGAGATCCTGTTGTATAGCTGAGATGATGTCTTCCACTGGGCGCTCCTGTGCACGAAAGATACGAGCATTTCGCTCCTTCCATAATTCCCAGATGACAGCCAGGACGATAGAGCGCAGGGCTTTTTTTGTTTGGCTTTGGCCAACCGAAGTGATTTGTTCGTACCAGCTTTTGATCTGCTCTTGCTGTTCCCAGGAGCTTGGTAGCAGTCCACTGTCATCGGCCCATCTTCCAACCGAATCCCAGATAACCTTGGCCAGTGAACATTGGTAGAAAAGATGACTATGGGTTTCCAGATTCCGGTAGCATAGGACACAGAAATAATTGTTTGTCCATTGCCTCCGGAGCAGACGATCTGATGTCCATAATCTTTGGTGCAGCATCAGCCAAGTGAGAGATTTATACCTTGGTGGCGCCCATACCTTCCAAAGTTTGCTGGGGGGTAAAAACACGGTAGATCCTTCAAATTGAATATTATATGCAGATTTTGCTGAGTATTCACCAGAAGCTGTGAATTTCCAAGTTATTGTGTCCGGCTGCTCTGTTTGCAGTGTGAGTTCCAGTTGTTGAATGAGAAACCATAACCTGATGAACTGGACTAGGAGGTCCTGGTTCAAATTTCTATGGAGATCGGTCATCCAGGCTCCATTGTTGAGTGCTTGCAGGACAGTTTTATGTTTTCCTCTACTTGCCTTGAAAAGTGCTGGGAAAAGAGCAAATGGTGCTTGGCCGCGAAGCCAGCTGGAGAGCCAGAAGAGCGCAGGAGACACTATTCTGGTTAATGTCAGTCTTCTGTTCGTTGAAAAATATTGCTGACGATCTTAGTAACTAAAAACGGATGGTCAAAACTGAGGCTACATGTGGTAGGACTCCTCGTAGCATTGGCTCAACAGTTCATGCATTGTATAAACAGTATCCGTCAGGTGGAGTCAAAGCGAGTTGAAGCCGTACCAAATGGTGTTTGAATCTGGCTTCACTGGCTCATGGAAACTGTTCCCTTTTCAATAAGGGATCTACTCCCTCGTTTCAATCTTTCTAGCATTCTCAAGTTTACCAAAAGGATTATGATTCATATTTTTCGGTGCATCTTTACCTATATCTCTTTTCTCATCATTTCTTGTTTATTATTCACTCCGTTCTTGAAAGTTTGTCGTTTTGTAGTTTATTTTTGAACTAAAAGCGATGAACTTTCAGGGACTAAGGTACACATTTTCACCCCCTTAATTCACGTGTTCAAAGCCAAAATGACATCTTTTTTAAAATGAAGTGAGTAATGTCGGCCCAACTCACACAAGAACTCACAAAGAAGCACACTGAAGCACTTGTCACTTGTTGACCTTCACTCAGCCCATATTAAAACACAATCGCTGTTGCCTTCACTTGGCACCCTTTCTCAACACTCACAACAGCGCACACATTGTACCTTGCACTTACGACACTGCACTTACACTAGCACACATTTAGCTCTGCACTCGACACTACAAGAACAACACTGGACAACACCACTCCTCACAGCACACAGACTACTGCGCACTTAAATAGTGTGCGCTTCAGTGGCCAGCACTCACCAGAACTCCACTTTGTTCGACAACAACTCAGCACGAACCAATCTGCAGCTAGTGATCCGCATGACCCTGCTAACTCCTGCCCATGCCGTTGCGATCCTTACGACCAGGGGACTCGCCATGCATGCGTCGTCATCGTACATGCAACTCTCTCCAGATTCTTGCTAACCAACTTGAGCATTTAGTGCGGCACCTCCTCAACGTCCATGCTTGCTTGGTCACTGCATGCGCAGCCACAACCCGTACGCCACTCTCCTGCACGATCTTGCACGAGCCAGGTCATACGGGAGCCCAACTACACTAGCCAGCACCTGTCCAAGATAACTAGCTCACACATACACGTACACAACACATGTGACACACATGACTTAATCACTAATAACACTTGCACCATGCATACACACGCACTATTTAAAAAACACAAGATTAGACCCAACAATCACCCCCTAATCTTGTTAGGATTTATTCAAACATCCCCACACGACATCACAGTAATGCCGGGTGACCATCCACGTCCGCAATGGCAAGTTGCACCACGCCATCCGCATTTTTCTTCACCGCATCACACTCGTCGGCGAAGTGACCAAACTCACCACACTTACGACAGTCGATCTTGGACTTATCAAACTTGCGGCGAAATTTTTTCTCACCATTCTTGTTGCTGCTGCTACCGGAAGCCTCATTGTTGCGCTTCTCTTTGGCAACTATGGCCTCCCACTCCGCATGAATGAGTCGTGGCTCCGTATTTGCCACCAGCAGCCTCTCCACATTACCATCACGTTGTGCACTTGAGCACTTAGTGCGGCACCTCCTCAACGTCCATGCTGGCTTGGTCACTGCATGCGCGGCCACAACCCGTACGCCACTCTCCTGCACGATCTTGCAAGAGCCAAGTCATACGGAAGCCCAACTACACTAGCCAGCACCTGTCCAAGATAACTAGCTCACACGTACACGTACACAACACATGTGACACACACGACTTAATCACTAATAACACTTGCACCATGCATACACACGCACTATTTAAAAAACACAAGATTAATTTGACCCAACAAGTAATCCATTTCCTCCCAACAAAGACTCAAAGCGCAAGTGCCTTCCACCTCTTTGCTAGACTATTACCCCCTCCATATTTAAATATAAGAATTTTGATCAAGTCAAACCCATTCAACTTTGACTAAATTGTTAATTAAAATAGATTCATTTAAATACAATGAGTTGTATATATTATGATTTCTGTTTCATTATACTTATATATGGTCAAGTTTTATAATATCTTCTGCTATTAACGATCAAATTGAAATAGTTTGGTTCTAGTTAAATCCATGAACGGTTATATTATGGACTTACGTGTTGCACATCCTTTGGCTCCTGCAAATTCCAATGCCACACCTAAAGCCAAAGTCATGCGTGTTTATATGTTGACTAGTCTCGAACCATGCAAAAAAAAAGAGCAACCTGATAGCCTCGTACCTCTGTATTTCTGTAGATTTGATGGCCTCGTACCACGTGGAAACGACGTTTCCTATTTGTGTTGCTTTACTGGTATTCTTGGGGGTAACAGTAAAAGTTGTCCTCGTCCTCCAGTTTTATCCAAAGCCAGATCGACGACGTGTGGAATGCATTCCTTGCCCTTCTGTTTTCTTCCCTGGAAAAGAAAGGGATACTTGCAGCCTTTCTCCACAGGAACTTTGAATCATTTTCTCGAGAATGCACTGGCAGGAAGCATCACGCCGAATCATGGTATATGCACCCGAGAGAGGGATGCCGTTGGTGAGACGAGCAGGGGCGGCGGCGCTCGTAGCTGGCGCGGCGCGCGGCGGCGGTGCTAGGGTGGTGGGCGCGCGGCTCTGCTCGCTCGCGGTGAGCGGCAGCCCGGCGCCGCGGCATTCGACCGCCCGCGTCTGCGTTCACCGGCCGCCAAGCTGTACACGGCTCGGCATAGCGCAGCCCGGAGTGCCGGCGTTGAGCTGTGTCCGCAGCTCGTGACGCGCGTCCGTCTTGGATGTGCGTGGTTGTGATCATGTTCATTCGATGGGAAGGACGGCGATGGTCGTTTCCTCTCTCCTCTTTTCTCCTCTCGTTCCAGGGATCTGGATGAAACGAATAGGCAATTCGATCCAACGAGCAGGGTGGTAACCGGTAAGCTAAGCTAGCAGCTAATATTGATTTATTCGCTTCTAGATTTCACTCTGTGTCAAGCTTAATAAGCATGATACATTGCAGAATCAAACCAACCAAGTGCAAAGGAGTTAGTTTTGGTTGCTCTGCTGCTGCTGCTGCTTCTTTCTGATTCCGCGCAGTTGCTTGCTTAATTTCGAGGTAAGCTAAGAAAGTGCTGAACATTATACTTTTGCTCTTGGACCATATACATTTGCTTTACTTATTTTCCTTATTAAAGAAATTTTAATTCTCCATGTTGAATTTTTCTCTCGTTCTGATGTAAGATCTGTAAATTAAATAGCAGCTTGTGGTTTACAAATTAAGAACATGAAACAATTGAATTAGATAATATGAGATCATTTTTTCCTTCGTACGTTATGTTTGTTAGTTATTATCATGTATACCAACATACCCCCCCTTTCTCTAAAGATTGTCACATTTAATTTAAAAAATAAACCAAAGATGACAATCTTTTAAGAAAGGAGGGCCTACTTACATAAGCTCTTTTTGACAGACGTTAAGCTTATTAAAAAACAACTTATTTACACCGCTAATGCAAAACAGTTTCTGCTTATATCCTACATTTAGTTCATTATACGAAGGAGCTGAACTAATAAATTATTGCAGAAGTCTACCGTTTGGTATAATTTCTATGAGAAAGTTGTGTCAAACAAGGCCATTGAGTACTTGCACCATAAACAATTGTTCTACTTTTTAATTTTCTTTGAAGAATTTCACATCTAATTTTAAATTATTCTCATTCTGTTACAAATATGTAAATTAAGTTACATGTATTAATTTACATAGTAAGAACATGTCAAAATTTTAAATTAAATTAATTATCAGAACATTTTTATCCGTGATCTTTGTTATATTAACATGTTGGAGATCGAGCTAGTTACACATAATAAATTTGTTAATGGAACCCAGTTTGTTTTGCTGATAGAATTTGGCTTTGAGTTTGAACATGCAATTTTGTGATTTTACTGAAAAAATGCTGTAATTTAAAAGAACATTGAGAAATAATCCAGCACTATGAGCTGTGTCTTCAACCACTTAACATCTTTCTATAATGCAAAGAATATTAGTTACTCCTGAGACATAAAAATAGCTAATGATGGTCGTAACGTTAAGCAACTCCTCCCAATTCCTCTCCTGTGTCTGGCCTATCTCTCTATGAGGCCAATAGCTCAAAGCCTCGTTCTGCCACATTCTATGTCGTATGTCATATGTCAAACATGGTATCTCTGATCCCTTATCACCAAGTCCTAAGGCTGAACACAGTATGACAGTGTGGCTAAATCTATTATATATTTCCAATGTGTTGCTGCGAATATGTATGTTATACTAACTTCTAAACTAGCGCTTAGGGTCTGCATATGTAAACCGTAACAACCAAATCGGAATATGTTATTGACCAAAAATTTCGGTTAAATTCAATTTTTATTTTGTGTATTTCGGTTAACTTAATTTAATTATTTGATTTTATGTGTATTAACTAAACAACCAATTTAATCAAAATTTTAATCCAGGCTAACCCAGGACCCATAAAACAATGCTCAATATTACTGATCTTGATCACCATTATAGAAGTTTTTTTTTGCAGCCCATCCTAATCTCGGTAATCTTTATCCACCACCGACACATACATGTCATTTTGTGTGTTTATTATCATTTTTATGAAATAAATTATATTGTACAAAAAATACAGTTACCACAAACCCTATAACCGAATTAACCACAACCAAATTGTGTTATGATTTTTGGATCACATTCGATCATCAATTATTCATATTTAAAAATTTCCTTGACTGAATTAGTCGAACCAAATTAACCGAATGACCACCCCTACTATCGTTGAACAAGAGGTATGATCCAAATATATTTATAGATAGGATCCACTTTTAACAAATGATGGGCGAAATGGGTGAAAATCTTAATTATTGCATCTTGGAGTCTTGTTTAGGAAACTAAACTATAATATGTGCGCAAGTATATATAAAATGCTTTTTACTTGATATTTATATTTTTTCATTGTATATCAGACTATATTTTGCATAAACTGGATATTAGGTTGATTTAGATACTAGAAGACACGTCATTTTTTTTTCATGCACATGTGTTTGCACTATGCATTACAAAAATGTTGTACACATCACCAGAACGATGGGCAATATTTTTTTGTACAAGTACAAGTAAGATCTACCTACTCCCATGTCCATATATAGAACTGATATATTGGTGTATAAAAGTTTTGCGAAAGTGACAACATCAATACGGATCACCTGTCTTTCATGAAGCATCCAAACAACCACCACTGGCCTGTGTACTTGTCACAGAAGAGCGGATACTTCTAAATTTTTCTGCCAATCTGGTTAGACACATGTATTTGTTTACACTCCCTAAATACAAGACGAGTTAGCATGAACTGATCCAAGGGAAGTTGGGGTGAATACTTATATTTTTATAGTGCGATCTGGATAAGTCGATTGTTTTCAATACATATTAAACATTTATTTGACTGATGGAGCAAGATAATTTTTTCAAGAACATGCCTGGGCATGCATATTTCATTAAGTAGAAGCATATGACAAAAAATTCATAACCTCCTCTTAGATTCACTGAATGAGGTCTCTGACCTATTACTCAAATCTAACCGAACTGGATAAAATGCTACTGGTAATGAGTGCTACCTATACTATTTCTCATTTAGCTAGATTACTTGTCACTGTATACAGGCTGCAAGTATTAGTAATCACAACTAAATAATTGGCAAATGCATTCATTTATTTTACATGTATTGCCTCTGTCGATACCCTGCAGAGCGGGTACCCCGCATACAAGGAAGACAAGACGTTGGGTTCCACCTACCAAGAGGGAAGGTACCCAGAGGCTACCATGTGTCCTGCAGCTCCGGACCTGCCTCCCTGCTAAGGGTGGCCCTGGTGCTACCACGTGTCCCGTAGCTCTGGACCTGCCTCCCTGCCAAGGGTGGCTCTGGTGCTGCCACGTGCTCCGCATCTTCGAACCTTCAGTACTGCTACGCGTCTCGCGGCTTCGGACCCAACCTCCCCGCTGAGGAGAGGTCCGGTGCTGCCATGTGTCTCGCAGCTCTGGACCCAGCCTCCCAGTTGAGGAGAGATCCGGTGCTACCACGCGTCCCGCGGCACCGGACCGGACCTCCCCGCTGTAGGGATCCGGTGCTACCACGTGCTCCGTGGTTCATGCAGGTGATGTGTGCACTAAAGACCACATTAACGCGCCTTCAAGACATCATTAATGCATAATCAAGACCGCACCTTCAAGACGACATTAATGCACTATCAAGACCCATTAACGTGTCATCAAGACCACGTTAATGCGCTATCAAGACCTATTAACATGTCATCAAGATCATGTTTATGCGCTTTCAAGACCAGCTAACCCGATACCACCTGTCGAGCCCCGGTTACAATGTGAGCTGCCGGCCCTTGACCTATAAAAGGACCGAGCAACCACCAGCTGGAGGGGGAGGCGGCCAACCTACACTCACTCATGAGAGACCAGACTCTCGCATACTCATGCATACGCAATAGAACAAATAGACTCTCGTAGATGTAGGGTATTACGCTCCAGTGGTCCAGACCACGTAAAATCCTCGTGTCACCTTTGTTCATCTAGCTCATAGATCCAAAGAATTTGCCTCTCCTAAAAAAGAACCTTCGCGAACTACTTCTAAGTAGTACTAGGGAAAGTGTCGATCGCACACTTCGACAATTGGCACGCTAGGTAGGAGGCACTTTTTTGGATCGACGAGCCTCACCATGATGGCGAATCTTCAGTCCATCACCGACTACTCTCGGCCCTCCCGCCATGAAGGGAGCAGAGACGACGGTGCCACTTCCCGTTCCATAGTGCGCTGACCTGGCGGACACACGAACACGACTTTGGTGGCTACTGCTGTCACCACATGACAGCTCTCTACCGCCACCACAACAGTGACACCGCTAGTGAAGGTTCAAAGTGTGCAACCTGCTTATCCTAGTCTTGCATCCTAAGCCTATGCCCTGTGACTCTAAGCCTGTACACTTTGCATCATGACTACTTCCGCCACCACACGACGACTACATGCCGCCACAACAACAATGACACCACCAAATACTTGTGATGTATCCGATATACTTGGTTATTTTCTTGCTCGAAGTCCCATGACGCTGAAGGGTCACTCCCATGAAAGCTGATGTCAATAGAGGGTCTGGAGTGTGCTGTCTTCTTAGCCTGGTCCTGCACCCTAAGTATGCGTACTCTACCATTCTTGCGGCTGAATACTGAGGGTTCAGAGTGTGCTGTCTGCTTACCTTGGTCCTGCACCCTAAGTATGTACACTCTACCTTTCCAATGCTGTAGCTGAGTACTGGGGGCCAAATGTCCCCTGAAAGACTAATGTACGTGGGAGGTCAAGACTTTGTTGCCTGCTTAGCCTGGTCTTACACCCTAAGTTTGTTCCCTGTGACCCTAAGACAGCACACTCTTCCTCCCCAACACTGCAGTTTAGTATCGGGGACTGAAAGGCACATGCTCCTGGACAAAGCGATAACCATAATCCGGATAATGTCACCATGTTCATATAATTATGCTTCAATATTATGCATATTGTCTCCTTTTAGCTCAATTACATCTTTCTGTTTGCCCATAGTGGGAGTTGTAATATCCTATTGCAGACGGATATCCTATAGTACCTGTGATGTCTCTGGGTATTCTTGGTAGTTTTCTCATTTGGGATTCTGTGCTCGTTGAATGGCCTACTCGCCTGAAAATCCAATGCCAATGGAAGGTCCAGAGTGTGCAGCCTGCTTAACCTCGTCTTGCACCCTAAGTATGCACACCCTACCTTTCCCGCGTTAGAGCAAAGTACGGCGTGTACGGACAACACACACTCCTGAGTGAGGCAGCAACCAGTACTAAGATACTATCGTACTGAATTACTCAGACCCCGTAGCCCGACTAAGGACTTTAAGCCACAACGAAACTAAGAGAAGAAAGATCGTAACCGATGAGTAGTATTACTCTTTCTACTGTTACTCTTGTGCAGGTCCTAGTTCACCCTTCTCCGGGCTCCGCCGTCGGACCTCAAGCTCTGACACCGGCTCCTCCTAGGGGGCCCGTCGTGGACATTCTTAGCTTCGATGATGGTGGCCCCACCTACAGGATTGTCGCCTCTCCCAAGGTGGGCTCGGGGACCACTATCGGTACTCTGCAGACCGGGTACCCCCCATACTAATAAGACAAGACGATGGGTCTCACCTCCCAAGTGGGGAGGTACCCAGAGGCTATAACGTGTTCTGCAGCCCTGGACCTACCTCCCTACTAAGGGTGGCTCTGGTGCTGCCATGTCTCGTAGCTCCAGACCTGCCCCCGTGCCAAGGGTGGCTCCAGTGCTGCCACGTGCTCCCTAGCTCCTGACCTTCGGTGCTGCCACACATCCCGCGGCCTCGGAACCATCCCCCCGCTGAGGAGAGGTCCGGTGCTGCCATGCATTCCGCAACACCGAACCCGACGACCTCCCCTCTGTAGGGCTCTAGTGCTGCCACGTGCCCCATGGTTCATGAAGACGACGTGTGCACTTAAGTCATATTAACGCGCCTTCAAGATAGCATTAATGCATCATCAAGACCGCACCTTCAAGACTACATTAATGCGCTATCTAGACTCATTAACGTGTCATTAAGACCACGTTAATGCGCTATCAGGACCTATTAACGTGTCATCAAGATCATGTTTATACGCTTTCAAGACCAGCTAACTCGGGGGCACCTGTCGAGTCCCGATCATAATGTGAGTTGTCAGCTCTTGACCTATAAAAGAACTGAGCAGCCACCAACTAGAGGGGGAAGCGGCCAAACTACACTCACTCTTGAGAGATCAGACTCTTGCATACTCATACATACGTAATACAACACACATACTCCCATGAGGGAAGATATTACGCTTGAGCGGCTCGAACCACGTAAAATCCTCGTGTCATCTTTGTTTATCTAGCTCGTAGATCCAGAGGATTCGCCCCTTGTAAAAAACCTCCGTGGACAACTTCTTAGTAGTACTAGGGAAGTGTCGATCGCACAATTCGACAGCCTCAAATGAACATGTATCTACTCCAACATGCACACAATTAACACAAGAATATAATAATTTAACCTGGTGTTACCAATTTTGGCTCTCGGAGATTTTTATCGTTTGGAAAGGATCCCACTGAACCGTGCATGACGTATGTAGCTGGTCCATTCAGCTAACTACTCTAAAAAGAATCTTCCATGCAGCTGAAATTGAACAGAAAAAAAATGCAGAGAAGGGGCCAAAAGGAAAAAAAGGGAGTTGAGAACATGCAGAAGGAAACAGCTGCACGCTGTTTATTTGCTCCAGCCTCCACCCACATGAGCTTCCGCATTGATATATTCCATTGACCAGGTAAAATGTTGCTCAGGCTCAGCATTTTGCTAGTCCCCCCATAGCATCTCGCATTCCTTTGAAACGAAATCTGAAGAACAACATAGGATGATGATGACACTATCCTGATTTGTGTAGTTCGGATAACATTTTTTGGGATCTGCCAACTGTAACTGAAATGGGCCCTTTGGTGAAGCTGCAGCTAGCTAGCCTTTTATATGCGCCGAATTGATTTCTGCTGAAGTTAGTAGAGTTGTCAAATAAGGTTTGTTCCGCGTCCCTGGCTCCCCGCTCTGCTACATTGTCTGCAATGACGCTCTTTTTTGTCAAGTCTTATAGACGTCCATCACCGTTTCAAGTGATTATTTTTCTGTCCTGTTGTGATATGTGTGCTTTATCATATCAGATCTGGGTCATGGCTGTGCTGCATATATATATCGGATGTTACATGATAAAATAATTTGAAATGATATATTTAAATAACTTGATATTTAGTTTCTCATCTCAACAGGGCCATATAATAGTTTTGCAAACTTGTCAAAACTTACATATATATGACATGTTTAATTATAGTTTATCAAACTTCTACTACATATTTAACACTACTAAATAGTATGAAGGTTAGACCAATTATCCTAAGTTGTTTTCTCATTTTTATATTTTTAATTTATAGATTGTACTAGTAACGGCTAATAATCTTGTATCCATCATATCTCATTATTTATAATATACTCCATCCGTTGCCAAAAGTTTGGCGTTTTGTAGTTCATTTTTGAACTACAAATCGACAAACTTTTGGGAAAGGAGGGAGTATACAATATCTTTTTCTTCATTCTGTTGACTAATGTAGCAAATGTACTTGCACTTCTAAGTTTGTCTAAGTACACAAAAAAACGAAATATTACCCCTGTTTTCCCCCATGTAATAGTTTATATCTCTTCAACAAAATTTGAATATTTAATCTTAGTTCTCAGGGACGAGTCATGGACATGTTGGGTTATTTTGAAATGCAAATTATTTTGCTCCAAGCGCTGTTTATCTTTTTAGGGATTGCAAATGAGTAAAGATTACTTTGTTTTTCCTATGGGCATGCTCTAAACTCCATAAAATTCATTAGAAGTCTATGATCGATAATTAATTTAACTCTGGATGTACATTATACGTATCAGGTGTCACGTACTAACATGTGTACCTGTCCAGGCTCATTAAAATTTGTTGAGGAATCAGGTCCATCATAAACAGCCCTGCATTTATTTGTCTCCATTACTTCTAATTGTTGACAGTATCGAAAACATTTTATATATGGTTCAATCTTTTCCATGAAAGTAAATATTGTTCTCTTTCAACGGTTGATATTATGGCTAAATTTGCATTAGGACAGCCTTATTCTGAATAGCACGTCTAGATTATATTAATAGATCCATGCACGTCTGTGTTACAGGGTAGGGCGGTTTCGGCATGCAGATTGCTTCTTGTGATGCATCTTGCTGCATATGGCCCTGATCGCGCACGATTGGCCCTATAGCAGAAACTTTGGTTAGTCTCCAGGTTTGCACATCTTCCTGACGTGCCTGCAGTGGTGCAGCCATATATAGGAAATTCAGGATTCTCTTAGCACTTGATTGAGTTCGTTGTCTAATATCCACAGGCAAAGTGCCGTGCCCCAGACCATTTCGTATGCTGAACTTTTTGCCAATTTAAATTATGAACAAACTGAAATCCTGTGGAAATCGCACGAAATAAAATCTCTTATTATTTCGAAATGCATGCGTCTGGGCTTCCGTCGACAGCCGGCCGGTTGCAGAATGAACAGTTCTCCGGTACAGTGTGCTGCCCGATGTACGTATCCCTGAATTGGTACGTCTGCCTGTTGCATATCGATACAATAGCTTCCCTTGGTCTTTATGTCTGTGTTTGAGAATGACAAGACTAGATACACATGTGCACACTGTTTTTCCTAAGCCTTGTAGTACATCATGTGACGTTTGAGAAGTTGCAATGTGTAGGTGAAATTAATCGGTGTACAATTTACATGCACGAACAGTTGCTATGTTTTTACTGCTCGGGCCATGCATGGTGATTGATCACTTGCAGTTCTTTTTTTTTTTTGAATGAACAACACTTTCATTTCTTGTTATGGCAGTAGAGAGACTGCGGTGACACAGCATATGCGTTATTCTCACAGAATGTTTTATATATTTGAGGAACTGTACATATGCGTTATTGAATTGTATGCATGTCTCGTTTTCAAAAAAAAAAATGTATGCATGTCGTCTGTCCATTGAAGTGTATCTGCTTTCCAATGAAAACCTAGAACCTCTTAAGTTAGGTCTCATTTTGTGTGCTCTGCATAGATTTTTGTGGTCAACTTTATCAAATCAATTCCTTTACTCATTATTTTATATAGCGTGTTTATCAGCCTTAAGGTTCGGCACTCTTATATTTGTGTACCCCTTTCTTACGTTAAACTTTTGAAAATTCATGAGCATCTGCGGGTGATAAGATCAAGCAAACTATAGCAGCATTCATGCAAGTCAATAGCATTTACATATTTTTACCTATATTTACACAGATGCCGGAATCTAATTCCATTATCTAAAAAAATTTACATGTTTTTACCTGAGATGATTATTTACGTGCTGTAATGCTGCTAACTAGGCACAGCAGCTGGCATACTTGGGGAGGTCAATTGTCAAAATTTCAATCTAGCAATAACAAAATTCGTAAATTCAAAACCTATTTAACTCAGCTATCTCCAAAAAAATTATTGATAAATTTTATGACCACACACACTGTACATTCAATTCTGGATGCCCCAACACTTAGCATAAGTACCATTTATGCAGTTGAAATTGAAAGAATGCAATTCTATGTTTTACTAGACAATCCTAATAATTAAGTTCAATTCATGAGCATGGAAAAAAGTAAAAAAAAATGATATTCATGTAAAAAGGAGGCTCAAGTCTTATTCTTTTATATTTTCACGGTATTTTGTAGGTGTATTAATTTTATTGATGCACTCACATTTTTTTTGAACCTTTAATGATATGCAAATTAAAAATGCACAAAGCACAGATGTTAATACAGGCAAGTTTGCAAAATCTGCATCTACTCTTCCTTACGTTACATCAAGTTAGCTGCATGTTGACAAAATTAAGATGCCAACATCTCACCTTGACCTGATGATGATGTTGTCGCCATGAACCTATGACTTCTGTCGGCTATGCACATGATAGTATTGTTTTTTTTCGAAAGCCCGTGATAGTATTGCTTGAGCAGCATGATTTACAATTTTGGCCAGGTTTGAGCAAAACACATAAATTGATGCGATCTTCTTGATAAATGCACCTAGCATTCAGGATATACAACAGCACAGTACGTAGAATCCTGTACTGAAAATGTTATTAGGCACAGGATCGGAGTAGGTAGCATCACGTCAACTGAAACATGTACAACTACTGTAATTTGGTAGATGGACTGAAACAATGCGTAATCTTTTCAATCATGAAAATCATATTTACTATCCACTCTCACTTTTAAAAATGTTACTGGGAAACAGCCAAAATATAAAACTTGTTTTTTTGGCGTGCATGCAATGAATATATATAAACAAGCAAATCTCAAGAAACTTGGGCAGAAAAACGCCAATCCAAACAACATTAATTTAACTAGCTGGAGCTCTCATGCTACCTTGAAGGCATGAAAGTATTCTAAACAAATTCTAGTAATCAGATTCGAATTTCACCAACAAAATAGCTGAATCATTACCTTTAAGGTCTAACTCAACATGATCCACTTGCTCCTTCGAAGAATGGTGTAAGTATTTTGTGAGCATCTCAGGAAGTATAAGAACGTAAATCCATTGTTAACTGCTGATCTTAACATGCATACAAGCTGCACAATTTTTTTTCTGACAAAGCACACTTTATTAAATTCAAAGCATCAAGGTGATACAAGCTGCATCATGGGAGGAGAAATTCATCTTTAGGTACTTTTAAATAGTATGTATGCCTCTATTCAGCATATGCTAGCTTCAGCCTTCGGCTGTTTTCTTCATTCTTTCGTTTAATAAAATCATACTGGGTTGTCAAATAAGTTCCTCTCCGGATATTGTTGACGATTGTCCTTCCATAGAGAAATATATTCAGTTTGGAAATCACGGAATCAACATAAATTAGATTCGATAGATAAATCAACACAGTTCATGATAGCTATAATGCATCATGCGATGACCATGCCAAGTTCATCATTACACAGTCAATTACGAAGGCTATGAAGAGAAATACACACAAGAGTAACGCAAGCAATTATTGATACGCTCTTGGGAGGGTGCCAAGGAGTAGAGGATAGTAGTGCTCATGTTCAGTAGAAACGTGAGTTGGAAAAGACTACTCCACCGAGCTCCCATTGTTCTTGGCGGTAGTTGCTGCTGCCGTATCCTCCGTTGCCAAAGGCGTGGATGGTGTCGCTCGGCTCGCTCGCAATTGAGACTTGTTGCGTCCTTCCTCCATTGTTGAGAGTTGATGAGCACCTCTCCTCCAATTCGACCGCAGCACTCGCCATGTTCATGTTCAAATTGTTGATGCTCGGTCGTTCCCTCCCCGCCGCCGCGGCCTCGACGTCAATTGCCGATGCAAGCTTCACCCATCGCATCCGGTGCTTCTCCATTGTCCGCTCCCTCGCCCTCTCCCTCGCCTTCGCCCTCGTCTCCTTGTCGAGGACCGGGTGCGCATTGGCTAATTTTCTTGGTGGCTTTGGCGTGGTCGTTGCCTTCTTCCTGGGCTTGACCGTCTTCTTCCTCTCGCTGCTGCAGCCGCTAACCTTTTCCTGCTGATCTCCTCCTCCTCCGAGCTCCTCCGTCGGTTTCTGCTTGCCGTCAACGGAAAGGCTGCTGGAGCCATCCTCCACGCACTCCGACGACGCGTCGTCGGTCATGATCTCCTGGATGGCGGCTTTGGACGTGTTGAGGAGCCATTGCACCGTCTTGCTGGCCTTGTCGAAGCCAAGCATGTCTTGGAGCGCGAAGAACTTGCGGGCGACGTCGAGGGACAGCCGCATCCGCCGGTCCCTCATCCCGCCGGCGGTGCATATCTTGCTGTGCCGGTCTTTCCTCGACGCCGACGCCGCATCGAGGCTGATGACACCGCCGGCGTCTTGTGCATTGCCGTGCTCAAGCTTTGGCGCTGGCGGCTGCTCCATCGACTGCTCCGGCCGCGAGTTGCTCACGGCGGGTGGCGGGATGGCGGCCGCGGCAATACCGAGCTGCTGGTAGCTGAGGTGGAAGCTGCTGGCGTCGGCGGCGAAGGGAGGAGAACAAGGGTAGTAGTAGAAGCTGCTGGATTGGTCCGGCTTTGGGGAGGGCGGACTGAGCTGCAGCTGTTGGTAAAGCGGCATATCCATGGGGCTTGGGAAATCACAGAAAGGAAACATGTGTGATGGGACTCCAAGACCCTGCGTCTCCCCTCTCTAGGTCCTGGGACTAAGAGCGGGTTGTGTCTGTTCGAGCGTGGGAGAGAGGCACAGGCGGAGGGAGTGGCCTATGATCAGATGTGTCCGGCCATGCATTAGGTCTAGGCTTGTGTTCAGACAGGGGAGAGAGAGACGATGGAATCAATAACAACAGAATACTTGTACACTCCCTTGAGTTCCACATCAAGAGAGCATGGGTTCATTTCATAGCCTGTGTAGCAGGTCATCAGCTAGAGAACTGTATTGTTTAGGAAGAAATCTGATGCTGTCATTTGTTGGATCTGAGAGTGAGACACCCCCTATTTGAGAGGGATGAGAGGCGACTGGGCACTGGCGACAGGGGGAGGGATCGATACTGCCTGTTCTGTTTGTGTGGATGAGGCGAGCTGAGGTGAGAATACATGGACCTGCACTATCGGAGTATCAGGGGAAAAGCTCGTGCATGCTGAAACGCTATTGGCTACACAAGTGACCTAGGACATTTACTGGCCAGATGGGAGGGGGCGGCCATCCCTGTAGCAGCATGGACGTGTCTCCTTGGAATCCTTCTTCAGGAAACCAAAGACGGTGTATTTTTGTAACATCCACACGGATTCCGAGTATTTGTACACTGAATCAATGCATTGCAAGGGTATCCATCGAACACAAGGACCAGTGCTATTTGTAGTCTAGAAGGACGGTTAGGGGACCGTTGTGGTCACTGGTTTTATGTGTCGCCCTACTTGTCTTCTGAACTTTAGGCATATGGGGACCTGTATGAGTTGTTTCGGGTGTATTAGATGTTGACATTTTACAATGTGATCCAAGGGCTTCACACATAAAATGACTTTCTACTCGTCGTTGAAACAAATTACTTTCTTCTGCTAGGCGCGAGGTTGCCTCTTTTTTTATCAACTCAGGACTGTTTTTATACTTGTTTTATCTCATTCTTTAATGGATCGGCAGATCATCGGGACCTACCAATTTCATCAAAAAGTTTACATTTGCGACAGAAGTACCATATCTAGTAAAAATGATTGAAATCCTTTTTTTATTCGGGTGATTCACCCACACTTACCAGGGGTGAGCTTGTGGTGGTTCACAATTACCAAATGTTTTGGTTTTAAATAACTAGCAGTTTATTTTTAAAACCAAGTTGCTAAATATTGGTCAGGAGATTTTCTTCATATTTTCCATTCATTAAAAATGTCAAAAATAGAAAAAAAATACACTTTGCCAATTAAACAAAATAGTAAATATATAGATAGCAAAACCATTGGCGACTTGCAATAACACACGGAAATGCTAGAGGTTTTGTAGTGCTGGAATTATGGCAATCCAAAATTATGTCCATGACATGCGAGCCATGACCTATGTTATATTCAGATTATGTCAGGGGTCGAGCAGGGACTCGACTGGTCAGTGCGGTTGGGACCGAGCTGCGCCCGCTTGGGTTCGAGCACTGCTCGCCCCAGGTGCCTGCCTCCTTCTTAGATCAGCACCCTTGACCGTCTGAACCAGCTAGCTTTCGGGAAAAAAGATATTCAGATTGTGTCAGAGAAACTATTGTGAACCTATGCATTAATTTTTCTTGGCAAAGCATGCAAAGTCTCCTAGGTAGGTTAGCTCAACGAACTTGTACTATGAGTTAGGAAATGCGTGTCATACTCATTCCTTGCACATAACTGTTGGATATTGCGTCTTGCCCCTCGAACATTATTTTTTATTCCAAATTATGATATCTACAAATTTTAGTATATCTAGTGTCGAATATCATATTACATATTTTGAACAATATTGTAAAGTCTCAAGCATACAATGCAATTATTTTGTGTTGGATTCTCTATTAATGCTCAAGCCCATGATAACAATTCTAACTGTAGGATCGAAGAGCACGTGAAAAGCTACTAGAGGGGGTGAATGGTATATTAAAACTTTTTTAGCGGAAGCAACGAAAACCCCTCGGCAAAAATCAATCTGATACAGAAACCGTGTGTGCAAGTGTTTCCAACGTGTTTAAAATGTGACAAATCAGTGTAGATCATAGAGAATCAAGTCATGAAGACACGACAATAAGAATCAAGAGAAAATGTCGAGTAAAACTCAAGTTATGACCAAAGCCCCGAGCAAAGGTCAATCTGTTCTAACAGAGAGCAAGCATATCTGCTACGCTGCAAATAAATTCGTGTAACTCAAAAATTATAAATCCAATGACTGAAATTTTCAAAGATGATAGAGTATTTAGTTGTGAAGACAACACAAAAAGAATCACGTCAATTGGATCTGTAAAATGCGAGTTACGATCAAAACATCGAAGAAAAATCGGGCAGCGCAAAAACTCAACGAGAAAGACTTGATAAAAACAAGTCAGATGAACAAGGCACAAAAGCTCTTCTAAACTACAAATTTTATTGATCAAAACACAAGAGAAACAGCCCCAGAGTCGTGCACCACGAACTCTAGTCTCTCTTTTGCTTATATAACCAGCCCTAAGGCCAACCCAATCAACACTAGGACTCGAATCCTACTCAGTTTGAACCGAAACTTTCCATAACTGCTCAAGACTCTTCTATACGCAGATAGAAGCAATATTAAGACTTTCAAACACCTTAGGAACATCCTAAACATTCATAAAACAACTCAACTTCGCGACCCACATAAAATCTAATCAAACCAAACTCAAAACCTTCCATAAACAAACCATAACCACCTCAGGCGCAGTCTGAGGCATAATCCAGTCAGTTGGACCTTTGTGACCACATCTTCACGTCCATATCTCTTCATCACACCTTGGAACAATGTTGCCAAGTCCATGCACCCCTTGCATACGTGCAAACACTTTCCAACGACATCCACAATATCTTCATATACATTGTTCTTGACCCAAACATGTTGTGTGACCTCCTGATCAACTCAACCACAATTCCTCCCGAACTTGGTTGTTGAACCTCATCTTCTCCCTAAGACTAGTTCAATGAATCCTGTCACCAACCATGTCTTGACCTCAAGCGACATCTGCACATGAATAAACAACCAATTCTTCTGAGCGCAAGTTCTCTACTTGACTCTCGTTAGTCCGAAAAACACAACACCTTATGTGAGCACCTCACATAAGCATGTCGCAAACCATAGCAAAATATTAACCACCATAATCAGCCATAACACACCAAAAACTTAGTAAGAGAATACTAAGCAAACTTTCCCTAAGTTAAAAAGCAAGTTTGAAACATTGCAAGTTAAAAATAGAGTAAAACAGAGCAACCGAACTCAATATGAAAACTCTGCAGAGTAACTGTTACTCTTGATATGAATAATGAAAGTTCAAGCAGTCAAAAACCATCGATGATAATGTTACTCCAAAAAACACATTTAAAAGTTCGGACAGTCTGAACTGAGTAATGAGTAAATGTTACCCCCAAAAGTTCATTTGAGAAAATCAACCGTGTCGACTCATGTGCAGCTCACGTGAGGAAAAGTTTGGACAATCTAAAGCGGGAAACATGTGCGAGTCACGTTGTCAAAGTGTTTGATACAACACTTCCTCCAGACCCGCTGAGAAGCAGTCCGCATAGGTTCTTTTATGGTTGGGGCACGCAGAGATCAATATCAAGATGGTGACCTCAGAGATTTATTTGGTTCGGGCCGCCTGAGCGTAACACCCTACTCCACGGGGTTTGTGTAATTGTATTGAGCGAGTGCGTTCACTAGGGTCAGGTTGCAATAGCCTGTATTAGAATGTCTTGATGTTCGTGCGGTGCAACCCTTTTATAGTTCTAAGGACTGACCGTTACAGAGCTGGCCTGGCCCAACATGGGGCCCTGACATGCTTAATGACCTAATACACTGTCTAAAGTGTAATTAATAGTGTGGTAACGTGCCTTCATGGCAGCGTTACCCCTATTAATGGTGCACTGATCATGTGTCATTAATATGGCATTAATGACACATTATCAGATCTTGTAACTGCCGCTTTAACCACCCTTGAATGTCTGTAATTGTCATGATCGACTTGTATTTCTGTTGGTGATGAAGGTCCGAAGGCTCCACACATGGCAGATCCGAAGCTTTCCCTTGCGGGAGGGTAGGTCCGGGGTTGCTGTACACGTGTCGGTACCAGAGCTCCTCTCTAGCGGGTGCTAGGATCGGGGCAGTTGTACACGTGTAATTGCAGGAGCTTCCCTTGGTTTGGAGTTTTGATCTGGGCTTATTTTACATGTGTTAACCCGGGAGCCAACCATGTGAGGGGAGCGGGTCTGGTGCAACGTGGCATGTGGGTCCTGTCAGGGCCTTTGACTTTGACGGGTGGAACTTTCTTGTACTTCTAGCGGTATCGTGGGGTACCCGGTACGCAGGGTACTGATAGTGGCCCCCGGGCTCACCTCTGGGAGAAACCCCTTGGGTTAAGTTGTTCTGCCAGAGGTGGGGCCATTCTCGATTCTCGTGCTTCGATTTTCAAAAGTCCTCTGATGCGCCGATAGAGTGACGGTCCGAGAGTGAACCTTCGACGCGTGGCTTGTTGTGAATACGACAGATGAGATCTTTGAGTGCGGATCTCACGCAATTGAAGGTCGCCGGTTCCCAATTGAAGTGCGGATCTCACGCAATTGGTAGATTTTTGAAAAGTGCCTTCGATCTCATCGCAGTTTCCATCCAAGCGTCGCGGAGGCTTACTTAAGAAGGAAAGTGCGCACATGTTGAGGACACTTTACGCCTTCGATCATCTTTGCGCTCAGAGCCTCCCAAACTCCGCCTAACTTTCCATCCTTTGCTCCACTTTTTCGCGATGGAGTTGGGTCTCTCCAAGAGCCGTCTCAAGAGTGATGACGATCTGAAGAAGGTTCGGACCTACACGGGTGGTCCAGTGACTCCTTCAACCATCTGGTCCGCGCTGGCAAGCTCCCGTTCAAGAAGGAGCGCGACGATGACATGGTGTACTTCTCAGCGTACGCCATGGTGGGGCTGATCCCACCTTTCTCAACTTTCTTTTTGATACTGCTGAACTTCTATGGTTGTAAGTGCATTTAGGATATCCCTTGTGGGTTTTGGCTAATTGATGACAAATATATGAGATCCTAATGAAACTATTGAGATGACTGCAGGACAAATAAGTGAAACAGCTCGGTGCACACAAAAAGGTGAAAAATGGAGTGGTGTCCAAAGAGTGATACTTTGATGGAGCTTGGAAGATCAAAATTAGATTTTGAATGTATAGGGAGTGTATGAAAACTTCAAGAGCTCACAACTTTGCGCTGGGGTAAGGGATTAAAATTATTAAAATTCACAATGCACCGGACTAGTCCGATCATGGACCGGACTAGTCCATTTAACTCTCTGGAATATCTCAAATTGGGAGACCGGACTAGTCCATATGTCCACCGGACTAGTCCGTTGAACTTTCTGTAGTCTCTCATATTGAGAGACCGGACTAGTCCGTGTGTTCGCCGGACTAGTCCGTTGATCTTTCTGGAGTCTCCCTTCTGTGGAGATCAGACTAGTCCGCGGACTAGTCCGTTGAACTTTCTGGAGTTCACCTTCACACAGCACCGGACTAGTCCGAGCTTGGACCGGACTAGTCCGGCAGACTTTCTAGACTTCAAAGTACACTGAGACCGGACAAGTCCAGACTTGCACCAGACTAGTCTGGTGTTAGGGTTTTTCAACGGTTACTTTTTGGAAACCCTATAAATAGAGAATCCACGGCCTTCCAAAAGACATACATGACATATACTGCTGCAAACACAAACCCTAGTGCCGCCACTTCGTCCCAAGAGCCCAAAACACATCTCCCCACACATCTAAAGTGCAAAAAGAGTGAAATCAATTGAACACTTGGATCGGGATTGGGAGATCGTCGTTCCTTCATTGCGAGCTCTTGGGGTTTGATCTTTCTACACTCATACTCTGCATTGTAATACTTTTGAGTGTATTTGATCACTTCTTTCGTTGTAATTCTCGTGGGAGCCCTCAACGTGTGAGGTTGTCCTACAAACTTGGTGATTACCCGTGATAGTGGAATCAAGTCGGCCTTCGTGGTGACTTGAAGAGGGAAAGGGTTGGAGACCCGACTCTGTGTGAGCTTCCTCAACGAGTACATATATCTCGTGGTGAGATCAAACCTCGGGAAAAATTCGTGTGTCTTGTGCATTATTTCCTTTACATTTTGTTCATTAGATCACTTGAGTGCTAAACATCAATCTAAGGCAATTATAAGTTTTCACTTGCATTCTTACATTAATCTCAAACAAAAATATCAGTTGTTCTCATTTTTGCTGCTAAAGAAATTTAGTTTCCCAAATAACACCTGATCAACACACATATTTCTAGCACACCGGACAAGTCCGCCCACACGATCGGACTAGTCCGGCCAACCAAGTTTTGACGATTCTATTAAGTGTGTAGGAAATTCAAAAGGCCTATTCACCCCCCCTCTAGGCCACATTCAATTGGTATCAGTGCAAGGTTCTCCGCTAACGAGACTCACATCTCGGAGGGATCAATGGCCTCTGAGAAGAACAACGATATCTCGAAGATGAACATTAATGAGGAGAAACAAGAAACTAAAGCCTGTGATGTGCTGAAAGAGAGCCCACACGATGATGAAGAAGTGCGACAACTAAAGGCACTCCTGAGAAAGAAACTGCTAGGACAAAAGGGAAAAGAAGAAGAGAAGACGACGAGGAGTGGTCATCACGACTACTCCCGACATCCTTACAACTACAACCGTCTCAATTCAAACAATCACTATCTTTCCATTCCTGTGGGAAAACCTCCACAGTTTGACGGAAGCGACTATACTATGTGGAAGTACAACATGAAGATGCATCTAATATCCCTAAATCCTAGTCTGTGGCACATTGTTTGCACTGTCATAGATATCCCGGACACGGATGAAGAACTCACCCCAGAACAAGAACAAGAGATTCACAAAAATGCACAAGCCGTCGCCGTGATCACATCATCACTAAGCAGAGAGGAATTCACTAAGATCGATGGCTTAGAAAGTGCAAAGGAAATATGGGATACACTCAAGACAGCTCACGAATGAAATAGGTCAGTTCGTGAAGCTAAAATCGAGATGCTTGAAGGAGAGTTGGGGAGATTTGCTATTGAAGAAGGCGAATCACCTCAAGACATGTACAACCGGATGAAGGCACTCATCAACAAAATTCGTGCCTATGGAAGTAAGAAATGGATGGATCACGAGGTGGTCAAGAGAATGATTAGAGCCTTCATGCCAAGAAATGTCACACTTTGCTCAATGATTAGAGAAAGCCCCGACTTTCACAAAATGACTCCCGATGAGTTGTTGGGGAAGATCATAAATCATGAAATGATGGAGAAAGAGGCACAATACGTCAAAGACTTGGACGAACTCACTTCCTCCAAAAAGAAAGAGGTTGCTCTCAAAGCAACATGTCGACCCAAACTCAAAGAAACTCGTGAAGATCAAGACGATGGACATACAAGCGACGAGAGCACCGATCTTGATGATGAAGAAATGGTACTCTTTATCAAGAAGTTCAAGCGAATAATGAAAAGAAGACACGGCAATAACTTAAATGAAGGCAAAAGCAAGGATAAAGGAAAATCCAAGGCTCGACGCACTTGCTACAACTGCGGAGAGTATGATCACTTCATGATGGACTGCCCTTATGAAGAAAACAAAAGGAAGAAGGAAACAAGACCTCAAGAAAAGAAGAATTTCAGAAAGAGAAGACAAGCCCATCAAGCTCACATTGGCAAGGAGTGGGACTCAAACGACGAGTCCTCCTCCGATGAAGAAGAAGAGATGGCCACTATCGCAATCAAGAAACCTACTATGAAGGCCACATTCTTCCCAAACATGGAAGGATGGGATATGAACAACCACACTTGCCTTATGGCTAAGGAAGGCAAGAAAAAGGTACGACTCACTCCTCCTACGCTAAATTCCTCTATTGATGACTTTGATAGCTCTAGTGATAATGAATAAATGTTTAGAGGACTAAGTAAAATTGCTCTAAAGAAAATGGAAATGTTGTCAAACGAAATCTTTGAAAAAGACAAACTTCTTAACCAACAAGAAGATATGCTCATCTGTGAAAGGAAGAGATATCAAGAAGTTGAAAAGCTTCTTGAGCTTGAAAGAGAGAAGAACGAGTCGCTTGAGGTTGAGCTAGCCTTGAGTAAGGAAACTTACTCAAAGATAGAAGACTCGCATATTGCAATCAAGGAAGAACTTGCTAACTTGTCAAAAGTTAACAAGATCCTTGAGGTGCAAGTTGAGTCGCTCAAGCAAAGTGACTCCTCTTCCTCCAAGAGCTCTTCCTCCAAAGATATGAGTTCGACAACAATTGGAACTTGCACTTGCTATAGTAAGAAGAATATTATTTATAATACTTCAACTTCTCATAATATGCATGCCCCTCCAAGCGGCATCTTTGATAAGGAGAAGATCAAATATGCACGCAGTGCATATATTGTCACTAGACCTCCTAATGTCAAAGATGGCCTTGGTTTTGACAGGAACAAACACATGTATACTCCCAAACATGCTAAGAATGGAATTGTCTTTGTTAAGCAAAAATCCCATGAATCTGATTTACAAATATTGTTTCATACATTTGATGCTTCCTATGTTCTTATGAAAGCCAAACATGGAAAAGTCATTGCTAAATATACAGGGCCACGCCACAAGAACTTAAAAACTTGTGTGTGGGAGCCCAAGACTCTTGTGACTAACCTAAGAGGACCCAAGCAAGCTTGGGTACCTAAAACCAAGGAATAATTCCTTTTTGCAGGCTTATTCCTCCGGTGGGTCTAAATGGGTGCTAGATAGCGGATGCACAAATCACATGACCGGAGAGAGAGGTATGTTTCTGGAGTAAGAATATAACAAGGATCCAAGTGAAGGCATATACTTCGGAGACAACAGCCAAGGAAAGGTCCTTGGTAGCGGTAACATTGAAATATCCGCTCAACACACATTATCCAATGTTTTACATGTAGATTCTCTAGATTATAACCTTCTGTCAATATCCCAACTATGCAACAAAGGTAACAACTGTTTATTCACTAATGAGGGTGTGACCATTTTTAGAAGAAGCGATGGCTCGATTGCATTCAAGGGAATGTTGAAGGGAAAGCTCTATCTTGTTGACTTCAACAAAGATAAAGCCAAACTCAACACTTGCTTGGTTGCTAAGACCAACATGGGATGGATGTGGCATAGACGGCTAGCCCATGTTGGGATGAGAAATCTGCAGAAACTTCTAAAAGGTGGTCACATCCGTGGTCTTAAGGATGTGGTTTTTGAAAAAGACAGGCAGTGCAGCGCTTGTCAAGTAGGAAAACAAGTCGGAGCACCACACCCCGCCAAGAATGTGATGACTACCACAAGACCGCTGTAACTCCTCCACATGGATCTCTTTGGTCCAATTTCGTACATCAACATCGGCGGTAACAAATACGGTTTAGTAATTGTTGATGATTTTTCAAGATTTACCTGGATATTTTTCTTGTATGATAAATCAGAAACTCAGGGGATCCTCAAGAAGTTCTTGAAAAGAGCTCAGAACGAATTCTCATCAACCATAAAGAACATCAGAAGTGACAACGGGACAGAATTCAAGAACCTCCAAGCTGAAGAGTTTCTCGATGAAGAAGGGATAAAGCATGAATTCTCGGCACCCTACTCCCCTCAACAAAATGGAGTGGCCGAAAGAAAGAACAGAACATTGATCGAAATGGCCAGAACTATGTTAGATGAATACAAGACGTCAAATCAATTTTGGGTAGAAGCGGTGAACACTGCTTGTCACACCACGAATCGATTGTACCTCCATCGACTACTGAAGAAAACTCCGTATGAGCTCCTTACCGGTAAAAGCCTAATGTTTCTTATTTTAAAGTTTTTGGTTGCAAATATTTTATTATGAACAAGAAACAGAGGGCCTTGAAGTTCGCTTCGAAGTCCGATGAAGGATTCTTGCTCGGTTATGAATCGAATGCCTATGCCTATCGTGTCTTCAACAAGGTGTCCGGCCTTGTTGAAGTAGCACGTGACGTAGTGTTCGATGAATCTAACGGCTCACAAGTGGAGCAAGTTGATAAGTGTGTGATAGATAAAGAGGAAGCTCCATATGAAGCACTGAAGAAAATGGGACTTGGTGATATCTTACCACAAGAGCAAACATTCGACTCAAATGCACAAGATTAACCTCAACATGGAGGCAATGATCAAGGGGGAGCTCTTGCACAAGATCAAGAGGAGGAAGATCAAGAAGATCAGGACAATCATGGAAGCAATGATCTAGGGGGAGACAATGCACATGAAGATAATGAAGAACAAGCAACTACACAAGCTCCACACCCAAGAGTACACCAGAGCGTGCAAAGAGACCACCCTGTCAACAATATCATTGGAGATATTGCTAAGGGAGTAACTACTAGATCTCGAGTTGCAAATTTCTGTGAATACTATTCTTTTGTGTCTTTTCTGGAACCATACAGGGTAGAAGAAGCTTTAAGGGATCCAGACTGGGTGATTGCAATGCAAGAGGAGCTGAACAACTTCAAGAGAAATGAAGTGTGGCAGCTGGTGGAGAGACCAAAGGCGAACATAGTTGGAACCAAATGGGTCTTTCGGAACAAGCAAGATGAACATGGAGTAGTAACAAGAAATAAAGCAAGATTGGTGGCCAAAGGTTATTCTCAGGTCGAAGGTTTGGACTTCGATGAAACTTTCACTCCTGTAGCTAGACTTGAGTCCATTCGTATTTTATGGGCATATGCTACTCACCATAATTTTAAGCTGTATCAAATGGACGTCAAAAGCGCTTTCTTAAACGGTCCAATCAAGGAGGAAGTTTATGTGGAGCAGCCACCAAGATTCGAAGACCAAAAGTATCTCAACCATGTCTACAAACTGTGTAAGGCTCTCTATGGCCTCAAACAAGCTCCTCGAGCTTGGTATGAGTGTCTTAGAGATTTTCTAATTCAAAATGGATTCAAAATTGGTAAAGTTGGCTATACACTTTTCACTAAACATTATGATGATCACCTATTCGTATGTCAAATTTATGTTGATGACATTATCTTTGGATCCACTAACAAATCTTTCTGTGAAGAATTTAGCGAAATTATGACAGATAGGTTTGAGATGTCAATGATGGGCGAATTGAAGTTCTTCTTGGGATTCCAAGTGAAGAAATTAAGAGAAGGTACATTTATAAGCCAAACCAAATATACACAGGACATTCTCAAGAAATTCAATATGGACAAAGCCAAGCCCATCAAGACACCCATGGCCACTAACGGACATCTCGACCTCAATGAAGACGGTCCAAATGTGGACCAAAAGGTATATCGGTCCATGATCGGCTCCTTACTTTATTTATGTGCATCTATGCCAGATATTATGCTTAGTGTTTGCTTGTGTGCAAGGTTTCAAGCCGCACCTAAAGAGTGTCACTTAATTGCGGTAAAAAGAATCCTAAGGTACCTTGTGCACACACCCAACTTGGGCCTTTGGTATCCCAAAGGATCCAAATTTAACTTGATAGGGTATTCCGACGCCGACTATGCAGGATGCAAAGTCGATAGAAAGAGCACGTCAGGGACTTGTCAATTTCTTGGTAGGTCCCTAGTTTCTTGGTCATCTAAAAAGCAAAACTCATTGCTCTTTCCACAGCAGAAGCAGAATATGTTGCAGCTGGTAGTTGTTGCGCACAACTACTTTGGATGCGACAAACCCTTAGGTACTACGGCTACAATCTTAACCATATCCCACTTCTACGTGACAATGAAAGTGCTATAAAAATTGCACACAACCCTGTAGAGCACTCAAGAACTAAGCACATAGATATCCGTCATCATTTTCTTAGAGATCATTCATTAAAAGGTGACATTGCTATTTCACATGTTAGGACTGAAAAACAACTTGCTGATATTTTTACCAAACCATTGGATGAGAAAAGGTTTTGTTAGCTTAGAAACGAACTTAATATTCTTGACTCTCGAAATGTGGCTTGAAACATTGCACATCTGATTGATACTTCAAATGTTACATTTTATTGCTAAAACTGCCCCTCACCTCTTTTTCTTCTAAGAAAACTAATTTTAATGAAGAAATCTTGGAGTTTATGACCACTTTTCATTGTTGATTGCCTTCTGGTCATAAGTACCAATATTATTTGCAAAACTTGTCCTTGGATCACTATTAGTTATCTCTAAATACTTAGTTTTCCAGTGACACCGGACTAGTCAGGTTTGCCACCGAACTAGTCCGGACAGTCCCTCTTTCCTAGGTTTTCCAGGGGCACCGGACTAGTCCGTCCTCTGACCGGACTAGTTTGGTCGGCCGCGTATATAAGCAGCTGGCTGACCCAAATTTCAAACCTCCCTCCACTTTGAGTTGAGCCCTCACCTCTCAAACCCTAGCCCCCAAAAGTGATTTTCGAGTTGAGCCCTCAAAATCCAAGTTTTCTCCATGGGAAATCCTCCCCTCGACGAGTTGATACTCCACTCCGAACTCATCTGGACAGATTCGTGCTCCTTCAACGCGAATCTTCAAATCTCAGTAAATTTCTCCCTAAAATCAAACTCTCAACTCTTCTAGTTCTAGCTTGTTTCCCTTGATTCCAAGGCAGTACATTAGCTTCAGAGATGTATTCCTTTCTTTTTCATGCCCTCTTTTATCCTTAGATAGAAGCTGTGATTCATAGGTGTTGTTAGGGTTCTTATGCCAGGCCGGACTAGTCCGGCTCCCAGATACGGACTAGTCCAGTGAACCGGACAAGTCCGCACTCTGAAACCGAACATGTCCGGTCATTTGAATCCTCATATCTCTTTCAATTCTTGGTTCTTTCTCGTCTAATCAATGAACTCTTTATTAGGCACGATGTCTTCAAGCTCAGATGACAGCTCCTTCCACGTTGATGAAGAAGTTGAACGTGAAAAAGTGAAGAGAGCCAAGGAGAGGTACATGAAGAAAAGACATGATGTCAATGTGCACTCTCCACCCTCCAAAGACAATTTGCCCAAGAAAAGGAAGGTGATTGTTAAGAAGGCCCAAGGAAAAGCTGGCAAGAGCTCCTCAGGGCCAAAGAGGACACTCAACAAAGGAAAGGGGCTTGCTAGTGGTCCCATCGGACCCCTGAAGGTGAAGAACCCAAGTCACCGCAACAAGCAACACTCGAGTAAGGATTTCACCGGAAAAGGGGGTGAGCTTGCCGATAGCTTCAGGCAGGTTAATGTGTATGATCAACCTCGGCAATGCTCATACCCAAGATTTTGGAGCAACTTCCATGCCGACTACTACGAGCATGTGTACATGAAGATGAAGAATCCAGTAGTAGAGAGTCAATGGGTGAATGTTGGATACTTATAGTCGAAGAGATATCCTGCCTTTCGTGAGGTGGTTGAGGCCCTGGAGAGGCATAGCTTGAAGGATTTGTTTGCCTTTGAGTGTGACTGGAACAATGAGGTCATCACCCAATTCTACTCTACCCTCTACTTTGCTTGTGGTGATGGAGACAGTCTTACTTGGATGACTCATGGTTCCAAGTACAGTGTCACTTATGATGAATTTGCAAGGATCCTCCACCTTGAGCACACTTTGGATCATGATCTTGTCATCCACAATCTGCAACCCTTGGAGAAGGATGAACTCAAATTTCTCTATGACACAAGGATGCCATATGTCCCTCCCACTATCAAGTATTTGAAGCCCTTCTATGTGGTCCTCAACAGAATTTTGAGGAAGACAATAGCCCCAAAAGATGGAGATGCGGGGACTATTCAAGGAACTTTGAGGACCCTAATGAAGGTCATTGGTGGGAGGAGACCGTTCAATGTCTTTGAATACATCTACAATGACATTGTGAACATCTCAATCACTCCAAACAGATCTTGCGGGTATGCCCCGTACATCATGTACATGATTGAGAAAGTGACTGGACTTGAGTTTGTCAAGGATGTTCATCATACAGGGTTGAAACCGCAAAAGCCCACCGAGTACACTCTACCCTCGGCTCCTGATGCACCTCCCTTCTCTGAAGCTGAGAGGAGGACTAAACAAACTCGGGATGTGAATGCCACAAGATCTTCAACTGCTCCTCCTAGCTCTGCACCTACCCATGAACCCTCCGGTGGTGTGCTCAAAATGCTCACCTCTATCTTTGCCTGCTGCCGCAAGATTGAAGTCAGGTAGAAGAAGCATCAACAATATGTCAATGCCAACATCAAAGCTATCTGTGACAAGCTGGAGATTGACCCGGTGGGATCCCCGCCCGCCTTCAAGGACTCCGAGGAAGAGTCTGCTCCGGCGAATGATGATGATGGTGGTGAAGATGAGGACCGGACCGAGACTGAAGAAGAGAGTGGCGATGAGTGATTCCCCTCAATTTTTCCCTTTTTGGTGCCTTGATGCCAAAGGGGGAGAGATTGAGACTAGTAGTTTGAGACCATCTCTAGTTGGTGTCTTTATGTTTTTGTGATCAAGGACATGTACTTATTTTTAAAACCTTGTAATGCACTATTTCTTCTCTTATGTGTGATGCTTATTGTTGCTTGAATGATTATCTCTATGCTCATTATTGATTACCTTTACCTCATCACACCTTGTTGATCACACACCTGTTAGGCACCCCACCATAAGGTGTGTGCATATGTGAGAAGCTTTCTGTGGATTCATCTTTATTCTCATATGTGCACACCTTATGAAAATCAAGTTTTTTTATTCTCAATTGTGATATCTCAAATGGTTGTCATCAATCACCAAAAAGGGGGATATTGTAAGTGTATCTAGGATATCCCTTGTGGGTTTTGGCTAATTGATGACAAACATATGAGATCCTAATGAAACTATTGAGATGACTGCAGGACAGATAAGTGAAACAACTCGGTGCACACAAAAAGGTGAAAAATGGAGTGGTGTCCAAAGAGGGATACTTTGATGGAGCTTGGAAGATCAAAATTAGATTTTGAATGTATAGGGAGTGTATGAAAGACACACTTCAAGAGCTCACAACTTTGCGCTAGGGTAAGGGCTTAAAATTAACTTAAAATTCACAATGCACCGGACTAGTCCGATCATGGACTGGACTAGTCCGTTTAACTCTCTGGAATCTCTCAAATTGGGAGACCGGACTAGTCTGTGTGTCCACCGTACTAGTCCGTTGAACTTTCTGTAGTCTCTCATATTGAGAGACCGGACTAGTCCGTGTGTTCACTGGACTAGTCCGTTGATCTTTCTGGAGTCTCCCTTCTGTGGAGGTCGGACTAGTCCGCGGACTAGTCCGTTGAACTTTCTGGAGTTCACCTTCACACAGCACCGGACTAGTCCGAGCTTGGACCAGACTAGTCCAGCAGACTTTCTGGACTTCAAAGTACACTGAGATCGGACAAGTCCAGACTTGCACCGGACTAGTCCGGTGTTAGGGTTTTTCAACGGTTACTTTTTGGGGACCCTATAAATAGAGAATCCACGGCCTTCCAAAAGACATACATGACATATACTGCTGCAAACACAAAACCTAGTGCCGCCACTTCGTCCCAAGAGCCCAAAACACATCTCCCCACACATCTAAAGTGCAAAAAGAGTGAAATCAATTGAACACGAGTGAAAACACATCTCCCCACTGTGTCAAGTGTTACTTGAACTTCCCAGACCCTCCCGGAGGGGTCCGGATGTTCTCCCAGAGGACTTGCTCGACTCTGTATAATGACTCTACAACATGCATTTGTGTAATTACAGACTCACCTCTGTGATTCTAAGCATAAAACTTATGGAGGTGCTCGATGTTCCAAGGATTGGGGAGCGGGATCCCATCCTCAGTTGCCAAGCGAACACATCCTTGTCGGGATACTTTAATGACTCGGAAGGGACCCTCCCAACCGGAGGAAAGTTTGTTCATCCCTTCACGAGTTAGTATCTTCTGGAGCATCAGGTCGCCTTCTTCAAGCTGTCGGTCACGCACATGCCTTTGATGGTAGCGCCGGAGCGCTTGGCGATAACGTGGATTCCGAAGAGCTGCTTGGCCCCGTCCCTCATTGATGAGGTCAAGGTCTTCACGCCGGAGCTGGTCCTGTGTGGCTTCGTTGAAGGTCCGGACCCGGAGGGACCCCAAGGTGATCTCCGGCCGAAGTACTGCTTCAGCTCCGTACACCAAGAAGATGGAGTCTCCCTAGTTGACTGGTTAGGTGTTGTCCTATTCGCCCATAATGTGGACGAAATCTCTTCAATCCAGTTAGCTCCGTGCTTTTTCAAGCGCTCATATGTGCGCGTCTTGAGTCCTTTTAAGATTTCTGCATTTGCTCTCACAGCTTGGCCATTGCTTGTTGGATGAGCTACTGAAGCGTAGCTAAGTTGAATGCCGAGGTCTTTGCAATATTCTTGGAATGCAACACTTGTGAATTGGGTTTCATTGTTAGTTATGACTTTGTTTGGAACTCCAAATCTGCATATAATATACTTCAAGAACTTGATTGCTGATTGTTTGTTGATTGTTACTACTGGAGTTGCTTCTGACCACTTGGTGAACTTGTCGATGGCGACATATAGGAACCTGTAACCTCCGACGGCTTTTGGGAAAGGTCCCAAGATATCCATGCCCCACACAGCGAATGGCCATGTAGGAGGTATCATTTGTAGTGATTGAGCCGGTGTGTGAATCTGTTTTGCATGGAACTGACATGCTTCACATTTCTTCACTAGTTCAGCCGCATTCTGGAGTGCTGTAGGCCAGTAAAAGCCATGCTGGAAGGCTTTACCGACCAACGTGCGAGAAGATGCGTGGTTCCCACACTCGCCTCCATGGATTTCCGCAAGAAGATCGCGGCCTTCTTCCCTTGCAATGCACCGCATTAGGATACCATTGGCACCACGTCGGTAGAGATCCCCTTCTATCAACATGTATCTTTTGGCCAATGTGACAATCCGGTCAGCAGATACACTGTCTTCAGGAAGGATATTGTCTTTCAAGTAGCTCCGGATCTTCGAGATCCATGCATCGGAGCTAGCTTGAGCTTCTGAGTCTTGCGTGCTGGGTTGCTCGGAGCTTCCGGCAGCACCTATGACCCTTGGTGAACGCCATGGTAACAAGGCCGCCGGGACCGCCAGCTTTGAGGTGCTGGTCTCGCCCCCTTTGCTCAGTTCGGCAGGGTGAGCTATTGGTTTTGGTAACCTCCGGATGAAGATTCCATTTGGAGCCGAAACTCCGGTTGAGACTTTCGTCGAGAGTTCATCAACTTCAGAGTTATGAAGGCGCTGAATATGATGGAGATCCATGACTTTAAAGTCCTTCTGAAGCTTTTGGACTTCAAGGAGATAAGAAGCTAATTGAGAATTGTTGCAGGAGCATTCACCTTTCACTTTTTTGATAATGAGTTGTGAATCTCCCTTCACCAATAGCTGTTTGACACCATAAGATAGTGCCACTTTGAGTCATAGATGAGGGCTTCATACTCTGCCATATTGTTGGTTGCCTTGAAATCAAGGTGTACCATGTACTTGACCTTCTCTCCAGTCGGAGCTAGGAGGAGGATCCCAGCTCTGGCCCCCTGCTTCTGCACGGAGCCATCAAAGTAGAGGGTCCAGTGAGGCTCAATGAATACCGGAACTTTGAGCTCTGGTTTCTTCTCACTGTGGCCCCCAGGGTTTGATGGAGAGGGAGTACATTCCGGCACAAAGTCAGCCAGGGCTTGACTTTTAATTGCTTGTCTCGACACGAATTCTAGATCGAATTCTGCCAGCTCCGCTGCCCACTTTGCAATATCCCCAGTAGAATTAGGGTTATGCAAAATTGCGCGTAGTGGAAAAGAAGTTACCACTGGTATTTTGTGGGCTTGGAAATAGTGATGAAGCTTTCTTGAGGCGATAAGAACTGCGTAAAGCAGTTTATGCACCTCAATGTATCTTGTCTTGGCGTCGTGGAGTACTTCACTGATGAAGTACAAAGGGCTTTGGACTGTTCGGACCCTCCCGGAGGGGCCCGAAGCTTCCTCCTCATCAACCCGGACCCTCCCAGAGGGGTCCAAAACTTCTTCTGGAATTTCCTGGTCCCTACCGAAGGAACCCGAAGCTTCTTCTGGAGTGACCCGAACCCTTCCAGAGGGGTCTGAATCTTCTTGTTCAGTAGCAGTTACTCCTTCGTTTGAAGGAGATTGATCCTCCAGCATCTTGCCTTGAGGATCTGTGCCTGAGGGTTGGTACCCAGACTCATCTTCAAGTAGCTCTGGACCCCTACGTGGCACACCAAATGTCGAAGTGTTTGATACGACACTTCCCCCCAGACCCGCTGAGAAGCAACCCGCGGAGGTTCTTTTGTGGTTGGGGCATGCAGAGATCAATATCAAGATGCTGACCTCAGCGATTTACGTGGTTCAGGCTGCCTGATCGTAACACCCTACTCCACGGGATTTGTGTAATTGTATTGAGTGAGTGCGTTCGCTAGGGTCAGGTTGCAATAGCCTGGATCAGAATGTACTAATGTTCGTGCGGTGCAGCCCTTTTATAGTTCTAAGGACTGACGTTACAGAGCTGGCCTAGCCCGACATGTGGCCCTGGCGTACTTAATGGCCTAATACACTGTCTAAAGGGTATTAAGTACAATTAATAGTGTGGTAACGTGCCTTCATGGCAGCATTACCCCTATTAACGGTGCACTGATCGTGTGTCATTAATATGGCATTAATGACACATTATCAGATCTTGTAACTGCCGCTTTAACCATCCTTGAATGTTTGTAATGGTCATGATCGGCTTGTATTTCTGTTGGTGACAAAGGTCCGAAGGCTCCACACGTGGTAGATCTGGAGCTTTCCCTTGCGGGAGGGTAGGTCCGCGGTTTGTATACACGTGTCGGTACCGGAGCTCCTCTCTGGCGGGGGCTAGTTCTGGGGCTGTTGTACACGTATAATCGCTGGAGCTTCCCTTGGTTGGGAGTTTTGCTCTGGGCTTATTTTACACGTGTTAACCCGGGAGCCAGCCATGTGAGGGGAGCGGGTCCGCTGCAACGTGGCATGTGGGTCATGTCAGGGCCTTTGACTCTGATGGGTGGAACTTTTTTGTACTTCTTGCGGTATCGTGGGGTACCCGGTACACAGGGTACCGACACACGTGATAAAAAATTCGGACAATACGAAGTAGATGTTTCAGCAATATTCAAAACTTTAAATGTAAACCCTAACTTTTATTCTAATTGCCAATGTATTCAACATACATAGGTCTCACACTAACAATTCAAGCGTGATTAGGAGGGGTGCAACATATGTATCAGGTGGGTTCTCGGTACCCTGCGTACCGGGTACCCCATGATACCGTAAGAAGTGCAACGGAGTTCCACCTGTCAAAGTTGAAGACCTCTGTAGGCCCCATGTGTCAAATGACACTGGACCCACCTCCTACATAGGGGAGCTCCGACACTGCCACGTGTAACACAAGACTGGAGCTTCATCCTTTACATAGGGTAGCTCTGCACTTGACACGTGTACAATGACCTCGGACCTAGCCCCCAGTAGAATGAAGCTCCGGTGCCTCCACGTGTATAGCAGCTTCGGACTTGCCTTACCGCAAGGGAAAGCTCCAGAGCTAGCACGTGTCAAGCCTCTGGACCTACACCACCAACGGGAATACAGACGGATATCCAATGACACAAGTATTCAAAGGACTCTTATTGCTACAATTACAAGACCTGATTATGCTCCATTAATGCACTATTAATGGCGCATGATCAGAAGACCCTTAATGCTGGTAACACCACCATTAAGGGGCGTTATCACGTTATTAGTGTGCTTAAACATACTCAATTGTGTATTAGGCAAGAATAACCGCCAGGGCCACATGTCGGGCCAGGCAACCTACATAACAACCACCCCTTGGTCTATAAAAGGGATGTGCTGCTCGGTACAAAAAGGACAAGCTCATACGCAAGCCAACACTACTGAAATCCTCAATACAACAACACACACCCCATGGAGTAGGGTATTATGATAAGGCGGCCCAAACCACGTAAATCCTTTGAGTCATCATCTTGTCTAAGATCTTCGCGCGCCCAAACCGATACAAGAACCTTTGCGGGCTACATTTTAGTAGTACCGGGGGAAGTATCATTCGTACGCTTTGACATTTGGCGCGCTAGGTAGGGGGGCTCTGAGATCACAAGATGGTGAACTCTGCTGCAGGATCATCCAACGGTAACAACGTTGTGCAACCTACTGGAGGGAATCCTTCCAACCTGCAGCAACCAGTGGGTGCCGTTGTACCAACAGACATCACACCACCACCACCACCGTCTACTTCGGTGAACAATGCTGGACAGCAGGATGGGATACTTGTGTCAGTCACAACATCGGCAAACAACAACCCTGAGAACACGCTAATTGCTGCACGAACTCTGTTGGAGCGCCCACCAGCGCCCGGAGCACCTCAGGGTGCGATGGAGCAGTGGCGCGCTGATGTGCAACATCTGGTTGCATCCACAGCCGATGCCATTAGCAACCAAGGTCCTCCCCCTTCGGGGCAGACACCAGCTCAACGTAGGACCTTGTATGGAAGACTTGGTCCTCATGTGTCACAACACCGAAGGCGTGCTATATCTCAACAGGTGACGTCACTGCCTTCTGGGGCGCCTCACACCCATACCATGTCGAGACTTTCGACACATGATCTGCGGTCAGAACTCGATCGCCGCTACAGACAGCAAGATAGTCGTGTCCACATTGAGGGTGCTCGCGAGAGGCGAAAAGCTCGGGACAACCCTGCTCTAGTGGGAGTAGGGGGAGATTGTTCTGGCTTGGCCATGCACCTACGCATGGTCTGTTGGCCATAGAAGTTCTGACCTCATCTGCCAAAGAAATTTGATGGGACTGTTAACCCCACCGAATTCCTTCAAATCTACTCCATTGCTATACTTGCAGCAGGAGGCAATAAGGGCGTGATGGCCAATTACTTCCCGGTGGCTCTGACTGGGACCGCTGGGTCCTGGTTTTTGAGTCTTCCACCCAACTCCATCAATAGTTGGGCGGAAGTATGCAAACAGTTCACTGTCAACTTCGGGAGTTCTTACACTCGACCCGACACTGAACTGGATTTGTTTGCTGTGAAGCAAACAACGGGGGAATCGCTGCGATCCTTTATCCAGCGGTTTTCTCAGGTACGCAATACCATCCCTTCTATCTCGAACGCTTCTGTTATTGTAGCATTCAGACAGGGCGTCCGAGAGAAAAAATGTTGGAGAATCTGACGACTAAAGAAGTCACCAGCGTCACGGAGTTGTTCAGCCTGGCTGACAAGTGCGCCTGGGCCACAGAGGGCCAGGAAATGCACTCAAAGCCAGCTCTGGAGGCTAAAAAAAATTCCTCGAAAGCTGAAGCCACTACCTCTGGAGGTGGTAAAAAGAAGAAGTCCAATGGCAAGAAAAAGCTGTCGGTCGGCGCACCTACTGCTGCGGCTGCTGCAGCTCCAGGTGGGGGGGGGGGGCACGCCACGAAAAACAACCTCGTCCTTCGTCAGAAGATGGCAGCAACTCTAAAATGTGGTGTTCGATCCATAAGACGGACATACATAGTCTGGAGGACTGCCGAGAGGTCCAAAACCTTATCGAGCGCTACAAGAAGCGCAGCGAAGAAGCTCCTTTTCATCAACGGGACAGAAAACAAAAAGTTGACAAAGCTCCGGCTGAGCCAGAGCTAGGCTTTCAGGATCCCAAGAAGGTCCGGAAGGCTATCTACAACAAAGTAGACGATGATTCTGACATCTCTGACAACGAGCGTCGGAAGACTCTGAACACTATTTATGGTGGTTCCTGGGACATCACTTCTCGTCGTGTTCTCAAGACAATGCAGCGGGACACGACCGCTGCATCTCCTACTGCAGGGCGGAACCTCATCGGAAAGGGATGGACTTTCCCATCACCTTCGATGCTATGGACTGCCCCCGAAACATGATCGGAGCTAGCAAGTTACCACTAATGGTATCTCCTACCATCAGTAATGTTCAGCTCTACCATGTTTTGGTGGATGGAGGTGCGAGGCTGAACCTCCGGAGCTATGAAGCCTTCGTCAAGATCCAGCTCCAACCTTCGGACCTTCATCCCTCACGCCCTTTCTCTGGGGTAGGTTCGGGGGCCATTAGCCCTATCGGATCCATCACACTCCTGGTGAGCTTCGGAACTCGGGAGAAATACAGGACCGAGAAGCTGGTCTTTGACTTCGCACAAATCAGCTTACCCTTTAATGCCATCTTGGGCAGGCCAGCCTTGTACAGGTTCATGGCTGCGGATCATTATGGCTACCTGGTGTTGAAGATGCCAACACCCTCTGGCGTTCTCCGCATCCGCGAAGACCATACTGCAGGAATCACTGCACTGGAAGAACTCCATGCGCTTACAACTGCGCAGGAGGAGGCATCCGACAAAGAGCTCACTGCTCAACCCTCGAGCTCTCGTCATCAAGGCTCAACCTATGCACCACGTGTGCAACCAAGCGACGACACCGATGTTCCCGTCAAAGTCGTCCAAATCGGTCCTGGTGCTGCTCAGACCACCTGTATATCGGGAGGTCTGAACAACAAATAGGAACTCGCGCTCCACACTTTCCTTCAGGCGAATGTTGACGTGTTTGCCTGACAACCGTCACAAATGTCTCAGATTCCTAGGGAGGTGATTGAGCACAATCTGAAGATTTATCCTGACGCACGTCCTGTACACCAGACACCCTGGAAGCAATCCATCGAGCGGCAAAACTTCATCCGGCGGGAGATCAAAAAGTTGCTCGAAGCAGGTTTTATTCGGGAAGTTTTCCATCCAAAATGGCTGGCAAACCCAATCGTTGTACCCAAAGCCGGCGGGAAGCTTCGGATGTGTATCGACTACACCACCTTAAATAAGGCATGTCCAAAAGATCCATTTCCACTACCTAGGATAGATCAGATAGTGGAATCCACCTCCGGGTGCGAGCTATTGTGCTTCTTAGATGCATATTCTGGATATCATCAGATCCAAATATCTAAGGAAGATGAAGAGCATACTGCCTTCATAACAGTAGATGGATTATATTATTATACTGCCATGCCCTTTGGTCTCGAAAATGTTTCTTCAACCTTTGTGCGAGCTATGTATAAAACATTTGGAAAGCTAATTAGAGACTTAGTTGAGGTGTACGTCGATTACATCGTTTTAAAGATCAAGAACAAGGAGTCACTCCTTCACAATTTACAAGCCGTCTTCAACAAGCTGCGCATCACGCGCACCAAGCTTAACTCGGATAAGTGTGTCTTCGGGGTTAGCTTCGGGAAACTCCTTGGTTTCTTAGTGACCCACCGAGGAATTGAAGCAAACCCAGCAAAGATCAAGGCTATAGAAGACATGCGGCCCCCAGCCAGCATCAAGGACGCCCAGAAGCTAACTGGATGTCTAGCTGCGCTCAGCCGGTTCATTTCAAAGCTGGTAGAGCGGGCACTTCCCTTCTCCAAGCTATTGAGGAAGACTGAACCATTTCGTTGGTCTGAAGAAACAGAAAAGACATTTCAAGAGCTGAAGCAGCTACTCACCACCCTACACGTCTTGGTAGCTCCGAACCCCAGTGAGCCTTTACTGCTTTACATTTTTGCAACTACAGAAGTTATAAGCATGGTCGTGGTCACAGAAAGACTAGAGCCACATCAAGATCATGAGCTTATACCCCTCCGGGAGGGTCCGGAGCTACCTGAAGGCGAGTCTAGGTCCCAGCCCCCAGACACGGAACCTCAAGGCAAAATGCTAGGGGATCAACCTCTCTCGCCTAGTGTACTTTATTAGTGAAGTACTCCATGATGCAAAGACAAGATACATCGAGGTGCATAAGTTGCTTTACGCAGTTCTTATTGCCTCAAGGAAGCTTCGTCACTACTTCCAAGCCCACAAGATATCAGTGGTAACTTCTTATCCACTGCGTGCTATATTGCATAACCCTAATTCTACTAGGAACATCACCAAGTGGGCAGAGGAGTTGGCTGAATTCGATCTCAAATTCGTGCCACGACAAGCAATCAAGAGTTAGACTTTGGCTAACTTCGTGGCGGTGTGGACCCCCTCTCCATCAAATCCTGTGGGCCTTAGTGAGCAGAAGCTGAAACCCAAGGTCCCGATCTTCACTGAACCTCACTAGACTCTCCACTTCGACGGTTCTGTGCAGAAGCAGGGGCCGAAGTTGGAATCCTCCTCCTTGCCCCGACCGGGGATAAGGTTAAATACATGGTTCACCTTGACTTCAAGGCAACCAACAACATGTCGAAGTATGAAACTCTCATCTACGGGCTCAAGGTGGCACTATCTTATGGTGCAAACAGCTATTGGTGAAGAGTGATTCGCAACTTATCATAAAACAAGGCAAAGGTGAATGTTGTTGCAACAACCCCCAGCTACCCGCTTATTTTCTTGAAGTACAGAGGCTTCAGAAAGACTTCGAAGTCCTAGATCTCCACCATGTTCAACGTCTCCATAACGCTGAAGCTGATGAACTCTCGACGAAGGCTTCAACCAGAGCTCCGGCTCCCGATAGAATCTTCGTCCGGAGGTTATCAAGACAAACAGCTCAGTGTGTCGAACTGAGCAAAGGGGGCAAGACCAGCACCTCGAAGCTGGTAGTCTCGGCAGACCTATTACCATCACGTCCACCAAGGGTCATAGGTGCTGTCGGAAGCTCCGAGCAACCCAACACTCAATACTCAGAAGCTCAAGTTAGCTCTGATGCATGGATCTCGGAGATCCGGAGCTACTTGAAAGACACCATCCTTCCTAAAGACGGTGTATCCGCTGATCGGATCGTCAGATTGGCTAAAAGATACACGCTGGTAGAAGGGGATCTCTATCGGTGTGGTGCCAATGGAGTCCTAATGTGATGCATTGCAAGGGAAGAAGGCCGTAAGCTCCTCGCAGAAATCCATAGAGGCAAGTGTGAGAACCATGCGTCTTCCCGCACTTTGGTCGGTAAAGCCTTTCGGCATGGCTTCTACCGGCCTACAACACTCCAGGACGCAGTGGAGTTGGTGAAAAAATGTGAAGCGTGCCAGTTCCACGCAAACCAAATTCACACACTGGCTCAATTACTGCAAATGATACCTCCTATATGGCCATTCGCTGTGTGGGGTATGGACATCTTGGGACCATTCCCAAAAGCCGTCAGAGGTTACAGGTTCCTGTACGTCGCCATTGACAAGTTCACCAAGTGGCCGGAAGCTACTCCAGTTGTGACAATCAATAAGTAATCAACAATCAAGTTCTTGAAGTCCATAATATGAAAATTTGGAGTTCCGAACAAAGTCATAACTGACAATGGAACCCAATTTACAAGTGCTGCATTCCAAGAATATTGCGAAGACCTCGACATTCAAGTCAGCTATGCATCAGTAGCTCACCCAACAAGCAATGGCCAAGTCGAGAGAGCAAATGCAGAAATTCTAAAAGGACTTAAGACGCGTACATATGAACGCTTAAAAAAAGCACGGAGCCAACTGGATTGAAGAGCTTCCATCTACACTGTGTGCGAACAGGACAACACCTAACTGGTCAACTGGGGAGACACCCTTCTTCCTAGTGTACGAAGCTGAAGCAGTCCTTCCTCCAGAGATCACCATGGGGTCGTTCCGGGTTTGGACCTTCGACGAAGCCGCGCAGGACCAGCTCCGGTGTGAAGACCTTGACCTCGTTGACGAGGGAAGGTGCCAAGCAGCTGTTCAGAATGCACGCTATCGCGAAGCGCTCCAGCGCTATCATCAAAGGTATGTGTGCAACCGACAGCTTGAAGAAGGCGATCTGGTGCTGCAGAAAATACTAACTCGTGAAGGAATGAATAAACTTTCCCCGAGCTGGGAAGGTCCCTTCTGAGTGATTAAAGTATCCCATCCCGGATGCGTTTGATTGGCAACTGAGCATGGGACTCCGCTTCCTAATCCTTGGGACATCGAGCACCTCCGTAAGTTTTATACTTAGAATCATGGAGGTGAGTCCGTAGTTACACAAAATGTATGTTATAGAGTCAATATACAGAATCGGGTAGGCTCTCCGGGACAGCATCCGGACCTCTCCGGGAGGGTCGAGGAAGTTCAAGTAACACTGGATATAGTCACAACACTAAAAGTGTAACTACCTGCCCTGGGCTAGTACAAGATGTATAACACACTTAGCATGGTCCTGTACCCTAAGTGTGTCCTTGTCTCCCCTGTAATCCGGACCTATAATGAAGGACATTGTTGTGTGAAAACAGACTCAACGTGCATTTATTTTTGTACAAGGCTCGGTATTTCGAATTATTATTTTTTCCCTCTTGTCTATAATGAAGTTGTGCAATTCTTTTTAAGTTTATCCAAGTTATTCATATACGTCACAAGTTATATTGATGGTCTCTTGGATCTTAACATTGCTGCATAGTCTATTTGCCTGAACACCAAGCCAACATAGGTACGCCACTCTACCTACACCCCGGTAGGCCTTAGTAGGGTGAGTATTAAAAAAGCATACAGATTTGGAAAGATTACATCAATATGCTTGTTATCATATTAATTTTGTTTGGATCTAAAACTAAAATAAGAATGATAAGTCACAAACAATTTATAGACAAGAGGATGAATTTTACTCTTTTTCTTGTCTCCTATGTGAAGGAAAAACAAAAAACTCATAGTGATGGTGGACGACGCCGAAGCTATTAAGCTCCGACATCCTCCAAGGGGGCCCGCCGTCGACATTTTATATGTTGACGAAAGGTGCCATCAGAGCTACCAAGCTCCAACAACCCCAGGGGACCCGTCGTCGATGATTTGCTCGTTAATATTGGGTGCTACTGGAGCTATCAAGCTCCGATAACTCCCAGGGACCCCGCAGTTGACATGTTATATGTTGATGGTAGGCGCCGTCGGAGCTATCAAGCTCCAACCCCAGAGGGCCCGCCGTCGACGTGGCAAAGGGTATCAGAGATAAATACATTGGACCTAAAATCTACAAGTTTGAAGCGTTCAAGTCATCAACATACTGTCAAAACCTTTTGATACATGTTCAAATCGAATTGTGCACATATACCAGAGTGCCAACAAGACAAAGCATAGTATATTGAAGACAAAGATAAAGTGAAATTCATGGCAGAAAGAGTGGATTCCATTCATTCAAAGTACTGGATTACAGAATCAGGGATACAACAAAAGGGAAAAGGAAAAGACCTAACTACTGGAGGATCTAAGTCCTGCGGAAGAATGAGGCGACCTTCTTGGCAACTTCTTGAACGCTGGACTTAGCGGCATTCTCCTCTTCAGCAACGAGACCTTTGAGCACCAGATCCAGAGGGAACTGGGGATCTCGGCTGACGTAGCATCACAACACGTATTCAACTACATTCTAAGCCAAAGATTCCCTTCTGTTTCCAGCTGGTTCACGATGACGTCACCCATTGCATCAAGTTTGCCGCCAGCAGCGTTGAGAGCCACCAGCGCTCGGTCCAGCTCCAGCTCCGGATTGTCCGGACGCACTGGACTGAAGCCTAGCGGTGTCAATGCGTCATTGGCTCACCCCAAGAAGTCCCATACTTGTATGGACTCAGTCTCCCTTAAACTCCGCAGCTCCTCCAGTGACCTCCGGGCGATCGCAATCTCCGAACCTTCTCGAGTGAGGCGCTCGACCACTTTGGCATGTTGCTGCATACTCTCAGCAAGTTGCTTTTTGTGGTCGGCTAGCTCGTCTCCCGTAGGTGAATACGATTCCGCCGTTCTGCCAGGTCCTTCTCCCTGCCCCTTACTTTCTCTTCTCTAGCGGCAACATCAGCTTCTCTTTTTGAGAGCTCCTGCCCTAGTTTCCAGTACGTCTCCTATTCTTCCTCACTCCACATATCCAACTTCTTAGTGCGATCTGCCAAATTTTGCTCGGCTAGAGTCAATTTCTGGGTGAGCTCCTCCACCCTTTTCAAAACATCCTTCTGTTGTTCCAGGAGTTTCTCTTCCCTCACATCAAGGTTCGCTTGACGCTTGTGGAGAATCTCATTTAAAGCGGTGAGGTTGTTGTGACGCTCATCAGCAGCATCATTCCTTTCCTTGGAACGCTCGAGAATATCCCAAGAATTAGCATCGAGAGCCCTGATGGTGGCTTCCTTCTCCTCCAGTAGTTTGCCCGAGTATTCCATCCGGGCCGTTTCCCTCTTGATCCACTCCTTCTGATCAGCAAGCCTTGTCTGTGCAAGCTTGGTCTCGAAGTGGAGTCTGTTGCGCCAACGCCTCAAGGTATGGCGCTCCTCTTCAAGAACCTTGCTGTCATGATCGAAGGTGAGCTGAACTTGTTGGAGGCTCGAGCAGGCATTGTCTATGGACAACGCAAAGGGAATGGGCTTCGAATCTGCCGGGGTCATCTCCGCTGGTTCCAGGGGATTCTTCATAACAAAAATAGGGTCCCACTCTACAAGCGTAGTTCCCTGAGCTTCTGCGGCACTAGGCCACCCACGTGGGCTCCTCAGCAACCGTTGAGGAAGAGCCCACTGCGGGAACTTCTACCTCCGGAGCTGAAGCCGAAGGTCCTGCTTCTGGGTCTTCAGCAGCTAGCTCTGCGGGAGAAAAGCCTTCCACTGCTTCTTCATGGTGTTCCGGCTCTGACATGGATACCTCTAGAGCGATTACCTCCGAGGCGGTCATTGGAGTTTCATCCGGAGCCCCCACCACCCCCGGCTCAGGCGCCAACACATCCGCCACTTCCGGCTCAGTAGCTGGAGCTTCAAGCATCTCCGGCTCGTCAACCGGACCTTCAACAACTTCTGGCTCGAGGGTCGGGGCTTCAACCATCTCCGGCTTAGTGGTCGGAGCTTCGATCATCTCCGGCTCAGCGGCCAGGGCTTCAACGACTTCCGGCTCAAGGGTCGAAGCTCTGGCACCATCGACCAAATAATAACTTCTGGCACAGAGACCGGAGCCTCGGTTACCCTTGTCTGAGACGCCGGAGCTTCCGATACCTCCGACTCTCGCACCGGAGCCTCAACCTCTGACGGTGTTGCCGGTGGTGCATTTTCAACTTCTCCACCGCGGCCCAGCGCTACCACGAGAGCTTCTGGTGTATCTTCTAGATCTAAGTCCACGACAGCTAGAGCCAGAGCTGCCGTGTCTTCTGCCACCACTGGAAGAGGCTCAATGGTTGAAGCCAGAGTTTTAGCATGCGCAGCCCCAGTCACTACAACAGATGACGAAGCCAAGGACTCCCTTCTCGACGCTCTGGAAATAAAGGGACGAGAAGAATAAAAAAACAAAAACAAGATTAACATTTCAAGGCAAGTCCACGACGCTTACCTGGTGATGCTACCGCCCCAGTCGCCGCGGAACCTCTTCTTCTGAGACCTGGAGTTAGATCCCACCAAGTTTGGTGAGACAATAACCTTGGACCTCAGCTGGGGACCACCTACAACAGCTGAAGTCTTCTCGACCAGAACTTTCGTCGGCCGGGAAGGACCTCCGGACCTGGAACCCCTAGCTGGCACTGGGACCAGAGTCAACTGTCCGAAGCTAGCACCTCTTGAAGACGATTGTACCAGAGGAGGTGTCGCCACTGAAGATCTCCCTCGCCAGGGAGAAGGGGCAGTTGTTACTGGAGCAGACCTGACAGAGCTCCCATCGGCTTGCCTCAGCTTTCTCTTCCGACTGGAAGGTTCGGTTGGCTCCTTGCCCTTGCCCTTGCTGACGTTATCATCCCTATGGCTCATGGCAGGGGTGACCACCTCTTCAGAAGCTCCGGGTATCATAACCCTAGAGGTCCTGTGCTTCTCGACCTCACCGAGGTCATCTAGCGCTAGCATCTTCCTCCGGTGCTCCCTGCTGATCTCTGAAATCATGGTTAAAGGCAGGAAAGCAGCCAGCGAAGCTAAGGCATCATCGAAAATAGAACCATGCTAAAATTACTTGAGGTGGAGCTTCAAAGCTTCATCACCCAAGTTGGATTTCAAACCGATTTCAATCCGGTCGTCATCCATCACACTGTTGAAAGCCCAAGCGAGCTTCTCCCTCCTCCTTAGCGGAGCCACCTGTTCACCAAGAAATTTCTGAAGACCATCTATGGGGTCACTCCACCATCCACACATTCTCGGATCCTGGTCAGGACAAGGTTAAATGCATCCGACAGCTTCAGAACAACATTCCAGTCGTCGGTGTCGATGTTGGGGAGTCCTTGGGGCAGCTCCAATCTGTCGTGCTCTTCCACTGCAATGACGATCCAATCCTTCTTCCAGTCATCCCATTTTCCAGAGGGGAATGATTTCAAGTACTTGAAGGGACAATTCTTGCGCTTCACGAAGTAGTAGAAGCAAGCAACTCTGCCCCCTTGCCGGTGGTATGGGCTGTGAAGAAGATCTGGAACAATTCGACACAGGGAGGCACGCCCACCCACATCTCATAGAAGTGGATGAAATTTGCCACGAGTAAAAGGGAATGCGGGCCGAGGTGATGCAGTTGGAGTCCGTAGAAGTCCAGCAACATCAAGATGAAGCTCGTGAAAGGTGGGATCGATCCCACCATGGCATATGCCGAGAAGTACACCATCTCCCCGCGGTGCTCCTTCTTAAAGGGGAGCTTGCCGGCACAGACCAAGTGGTTGAAGGAATCGTTGGACCATCCCATGAAGGTCTGTACCTTCATCATATTGTCCTTGCTCTCGATGCGGCTCTTGGGAAGACCTAAGTCCATCGTGGCAAAGTGGAGCAAAAGATGAGAAAGCTAAGCAAAGTTTGGGAGCCTCTGAGCGCGAGTTTGATCGAAAGTGTAAAGAGTCCTCAAACTGTGCGAGCTTTCCTTCTTAAGTAAGCCTCCACAATGCTTGGATGGAAACCACAAAGAGAGCAAGTCCACATTACAAAGAACCTACCCCGTCAATGATGAAAGGGCCCAGGGCCACCCCGACGAAGAGGTCGAGGTTATTATCCCAGGCGAACCGTTGTCATGATGAGCGACGGGAAACCCAAAGGCGGCAGTCTCACACGACGCTCGGAACTGATACGGTTTCGTATTGGGAACCGGTGACCTTCAATTGCGTGAGATACGCACTAAAAGATCTCATCTACCGCATTCAAAACAAACCACGCAGCGATGGTTTAACCCCAAACCATCCCCCCAGCAGTACTTCAAAAGACCTTTGAAGCTGCAGTGCGGGAATCGAGGATGGCCCCACCTCCGGTAGAACAACTTAACCCAAAGGTTTTCTCCCAGAGGTGGGCCCGGGGGCCACTGTCAGTACCCTGCGTACCGGGTACCCCATGATACCGCAAGAAGTGCAAAGGAGTTCCACCTGTCAAAGTTGAAGACCTCCGTAGGCCCCATGTGTCAAACGGCACTGGACCCACCTCCTACATAGGGGAGCTCCGACACTTCCACGTGTAACACAAGACCGGAGCTTCACCCTTTAGATAGGATAGCTCCGCACTTGACACATATATAGTGACCTCGGACCTAGCCCCCAGTAGAACGAAGCTCCAGTGCCTCCACGTGTATAGCAGCTTCGGACTTGCCTTCTTGCAAGGGAAAGCTCCAGAGCGCCACGTGTCAAGCCTCCGGACCTATGCCACCAACGGGAATACAGACGGATCTCCAACGACACAAGTATTCAAAGGACTCTTATTGCTACAATTACAAGACCTGATTATGCTCCATTAATGCACTATTAACGGCGCACAATCAGAAGACTCTTAATGCTGGTAACGCCACCATTAAGGGGCGTTATCACGTTATTAGGGTGCTTAAACATACTCAATTGTGTATTAGGCAGGAATAACCGCCGGGGCCACATGTCGGGTCAGGCAACCCATGTAACAGCCACCCCTTTGTCTATAAAAGGGATGTGCTGCTCGGTACAAAAAGGGCAAGAACATACGCATGCCAGCACTACTGAAATCCTCAATACAACAACACACACCCCATGGAGTAGGTTATTACGTTCAGGCGGCCAGAACCACGTAAATCCTCCGAGTCATCATCTTGTCTAAGATCTCCGCGCGCCCAAACCGATACAAGAACCTCCGCGAGCTACATTTTAGTAGTACCAAGGGAAGTGTCGTTCGTACGCTTCGACAGGGGCATACCAACTTGAGGTTTGCCTCTTGTTCTTACAATAATTGATACTACCAAATTGGTGCGGATAAGCCAAAATGACATTGTTTCTGGTTGTGCCAATTCATGTATGCAGGTAATATCAGGGGATGTACCAACTTGAGTTTTGGCCCTTTGCTCTTACAAGAATTGGTAATACCAAATTGGTGTGAATAAGCTAAAATGACATTGTTTTGGTAGTGCCAATTCATGTATGCATGTAATTTCAAGGACATACATACTTGAGTTTTGGCCCTTGCTCTTATAGAAAATGACAAGAACATGGCGCAATTCAATACCATATAACTTTACTCCTAATCAACTTCAGTAGTTTTTTGCTAAACACGAAAGTGCATTTAACATGGTGACTATTTGCCATCTACTCCTTCCATCCAAAAAATAAAAAAGAATCTTTAGCATTTAACATTTGTCCACAAATACAAGAAGTTGTAGGCACTAAAGATATGTCAACTCCACAAGTATCATTTAACGGGTTGGCTTGCATGATGTTGGCTTTTTAGGCGAATTGCCAGTTTAATAAGGGGCATATGCATCTTTTTTATGAAAGCTTACTCTGTTTCAAGTTTTCTCGAAATTCTTATATTTGATGACAAAGGGAGTATTAGCTTTATGGTTGACAGCCTAGCAATAAAACAATGCATGAGGTGAAACTCAAAGCACATTTTCAGTTCCAAATGCCAGATATTTTCCACTCCATTATTCAAATGAAAATTATATGCAGTTGAGAACACCGTACTTTTTAAAAAAATGGTATATATTTTCTCATGCATTTGCTAATGTTATAAATCAGAAATTTACCATGCATATGACATAGATGGGCACTACCTGTTCGTGACACATAAATGGTGAATATCAGACTTAAAAACATCATAAAAAACACTATAGCCAGCTATTGAATGTAGTTGGGTTGTCAAATATTTTAACATTTCACTTGATTCGGACTATTCTACATAAAAGAGAAAAATAATTCATGTAGTGTAGTGATCATAACTCTAAGAAGTATATTTAAAGACATGTGCTTATCTTTGATTAAGATGATAGAGTGTTACAATAACCTCAATGAGACCTAAAATGATACCACAATACTAAACAAGTGGAATGCATAATATCTACACGGTGCGATTGTCACATGACGATGCACAACCATAGAACATGATGAGAAAAAGGGCAATATGAATTACAACCACTGCCTTGCACTACAGGAAACCCGATCAATTATGTTGGCCCTGGCTATGACACCCGGTTCCGAAAATGAACCAAGTGCAGTATATGTGTGTCCAGGATATTTAACACACATATACAAGTGATTCACAACTGATAAACATATAATTACCAAAGAACAAGATTAATTAACCAAATTTATTACAGAATTCATAATATCCTCGAATACAAGCTCTAATGGATATTAATGACAAGTTTGAACAAATGCAGCAAAAATAAACTAATAAGCAACTAAGAAAAAGGGTATAGCGCAACTTCAATAACACCATAGGCAAGTCGACGGCAGCACACAGCCTAGAACTCCGCATTATCCTCAAGACACCCCCAACCATCACCTGAAACTGTTGGTCGGGGGATTGCAAGAGTGAATACATGTCATACTCAGCAAGTGTGGAAAGTATGACATGTGGCTGGTTCAAATGGCGAATGTAATAATGGCTAAGTGCTGAAAAGTACAGTAAAACATTTGAAAAGCAATATATCATATGTATGTGAAGTAAACCCATCATATCCCACAATGAATATATAAGTCCATAATCCATATCCATCATCATTAAACCAGGTTTCACCATTACCATTAACCACATCCAATACCATAATTAATCCATAACCAGCCATAACCAATACCAAACCATAACCATCCCAAATCCCAAATTTCCTCTAATCATGTAGGTCATCCAGGCGCTCATAACCAGGAGCACGGCTATCATGATAGTTTTAATACTCTGCAGAGTTTGTACCACTTTACCCAGGTGTTTGTGATTTCATCACCCGTCGGTGACTAAACAACCTCCCTTATGCCAATTACACTTCCTTTGGTGTATGGCCAAGAGATAACAAAATAGCCTTTACAAAGGGACTACTAGCATGTACGGACCCACTGAGGTTTCATCGGTGGTGACATCTCCTACAGAGCACGTCTTCAACCAAGGGCTCCCTCTTGTGCCATTCGGATCCCAGGGAGTCCCTGCCACAAATCCAAACCCAATCTGACTCCCCTTCCCCGGCGCGCTAAATGATCCGCACAATACCAGCAATACCTTAATTAATCAGCTACGCCGCACCCATACTTGGCCTCGTGGTGGCACTGTAGTCCTGGCCTATTCTCGCATGAACCGGTCCTTAGATCTAAAGCAAGCAAACCACCATAACATCCAACCCATCCACATAACAGGCTTGCTTAGATCACCCATTACCATACTGTATTGACCAGTCCACATTAACCAGAATATCATTAATGCATCATTAAATGTGTAGTGTTGTTCTCCCATCCCAATTAATTAAGCGAAGCAAAAAGGTAAAAAGCCCTTCCCGACTCTCTACCATAAATTCCAGGCGACAAGGATGGTCAAACAACGCTAGTAAACTTCCTACCATAGGGTTCCCATCAAATTGACACAAGCATGCAGTTTGCAAACAAAAAAATTATTTTAAGACAGGATCAATATGCTTCAAGGTCACTTGCCTTGCTCCGACGAATAGGGTTGCTCAAGCGCTTCGAAGTCTTGGTTCTGGAAATCGTCGTACACGACCTCTTGAGCACTTCCCTCTACTCGCGATCACACATACAATAAAATACATGCAATTCAATATGATGCACACAAATTAATCAACATGCAATAACATGCAAGCATGCAAAGTCAAATAATTAATTAACTACGGTTGTTTATTAATTAGATGCAACTAGTTCATACATGTTCATATGAGTTTACGGGGGTTTTAGCGGGGATTAATGCTGCTCAAAATAAAAAGACGATGCAACTAAAATCAATTTACGTCTATTAGATCTAATACGTCGCTAGAATTTGCATTGGAAAAACGAACCCTACCGTAGATGCGACGGCTTCGACGATCGCGGGGGCGAAGATGACGCGTAGACGAAGTGGATGGCGCAGCGATCCTCCGGCGGCACGACGACGGCGGCGACGACGATCTCCGGCGGACAACGACACCCTCCTCTTTTTCTTCCTCTTCCTCCTTTTTTCCCTCTCTTTTTCTTCCTGGCGGCACCTCTGTTCTTCTCCCTTTTTTTTCTCTAGGGCGGCTAGGGTTTTGGGGCTCTGGCGTCAGGAAAACACGAGGGCCTCGGGGGGTTTTATAGCCGCAGAACACGTCGCTAGGGCCGGCGCGGGAGCGGTCGCTGGCGGCGCGTGGCACGCGTCAGTGCGCTGGGGCCGGGGCAGGCGCGCGGTGCGGGGCCGGGGCGGGCGCGCGGTGCGGCTGGTCGGGCGGGAGCGGAGTCGCAAACTGGGGCAGCTGGCGAGCGGGCATCGCGCGGCGGGGCCGGGGCGCGCTGGCTGGGCCTGGTTTGGCCTGGCCGGCGGTTGACTTTTTTTTCCTTTTTTCTTTTTTACATATATATTATTATTTATATTTTATTTTATTTTATTTTTATGTATTTTATTATTATATGTATTATTTATTTATGTATATATATTTATATATTATTATTATTTTTATATTTATTCCCTAATACATGTTTTATGCTATTATTTTCTTTCTCTCTTCTTTTGCTACACATATTTGTATACGTATGCTTTATCTTTATTATTTTTCCTTTATTCCACTAATGTTTAATGCATGATCATGTATGCAATGCATGATGCGAAAATTTAGAGTGTTACACTGGCCGGCGCAATTAAGGCAGAAACCGACGTAAGTTACTTAATTATGTCGGTTACTGGTCGACGTTGTAGTTTGGTTGTAATTAAGCTAAATTATGTCGGCCGCAGACGTAAGTTACTAACTTAAGTCGGCGTCTCGCAACCGATGCAAGTTAGTTATCGGGTCGGGCTGCGGGCTGGGTTAGGTACTTACGTTGGTTGTCGGTAGCCGACGTAAGTTACATGGGCTAACTTACGTCGGCTATGGCGAGGCCGACGTAAATACCATGGATAGCTTACATCGGTATGTCCGGGCCCATGTAAGTTAACCTAGACTAACTTACGTAGGCCTTGCTATAGCCGACGTAAGTTATGTTTTTTTTTTAAAAAAACAATAGAAATTGCCTACCTCGCACGATGGCGAGCTCACAGATTCTAACAAAAACAGCAAAATATATCACAGATTCAACACAACACAATTTATAATCAAACAACACACATTCATCACAACAATGTACAAATGGGCTACATGCTAGCCCCTCGACTACCTCCGGAGCCAAAAAGCTTGTCTCCACGCGTCCCTCTGGGTGCCTGTACTTGTGGCGAAGGAGTTTGTGCTGCTTTCGCCGAATCCTGCGAAAGAACATTGGACTTAGCCATGTTACAAATGCATATCACACTCTTCCTCTCTCTCTAACTTTCATCCTCTCACTCTCTTCCTCCCCCTCTCTCTCTTTCCCTCACTCTCTGCCTCTCCCTCTCCCTCTCGCTCTTCCTCTCTTTCTCTCACACTCTCTTCCTCTACATCTCTATTTCTCTCATTCTCTCACCCTCTTCCTCTCCCTCACTTTCTCTCCCTCTCTTTCTGTCACACTTTCTCTCTTCCTCTCCCTCTCTCTCACTCTCTTAATCTCCATCACATTCTCTCACTGTCTTGGTATCCCTCTCTTTGTGTCACACTTTCCCTCTTCCTCTCCCTCCCTTTCTCTCATTCTCTCTCTCTCTTCCTCTCCCTCTCTAGCATCCTCTCTCTCAATTTACCCTCCCTCTCTCGCACTCCATCTCTCCCTATCTATGTCTCTCTTACTCTGTAAGACCTATGTGTGCTGAATACATTGGCTTGTAGTGAATACACTTGGCTTTGATGATAAAAGTTTTTAATATCACAAAAACACCTTTTTATCAAGGTCCGACTCTAGCTCCGAGCTACAGCAAGGTCCAACGGTAGGTTCGACTTGCTTTGGGTAGCTCCGGTTACGTTTGATGCTAGGTCCGACTTCTTGGTAAGGTCCGACCAGCTGTGGTTAGCTCCGGTGAGCTTTATCTTTAGCTCCGGCATATATTTGATAGCTCCGACATATTTTCGTTAGCTCCGGGATGCTAAGCTTTGACGTACTTTGTCTAGCTCCGGGTTTTGGGTTGACTAGTTCCGACTAGTTTTGATAAGCTCCGGATCCAGGATCTAATAGTTTTGATAAGCTCCGGATCCAGGATCTACTAGTTTTGATAAGCTCCGGATCCAGGATCTACTAGTTTTGATAAGCTCCGGATCCAGGATCTACTAGTTTTGGTAAGCTCCGGCGCTAGGTTCTACTAGCTCTTGTTAGCTCCGGCTCAAGCTCCGGGTTGCTCTGGCAAGGTCCGGAACTTGACCGCAGTGCTTCTGCTTTGCATTTGCAATGTCTCGTACTTGCTTTACTTGATTGGAAAGATTGCTTAGTTTTCATTTGCTAAGTTTTTGGTGCGTTTTGGATGATACGGTTGATATCGTTTCTACTGTGGTTTTGCAACATGCTTATGTGAGGTTCTCACGTAAGGTGTTGTGTTCGGAACTAACGTGAGTCAAGTCGAGGACTTGGGCTCGTATGGATTGTTTGTTTATTCATGTGCAGGTGTTGCTTGAGTTCAAGTCATGGCTGGTGACAGGATCCATTGGACTAGTCTCAGGAGGAGATGAGGTTCCAACAACCAAGTTCGGGAGGAACTGTGGTTGAGCGGGTCAGGAGGTCGCGCAGGATGATTGAATCAAGGGCAGTGCATATGAAGGTCGAAGGAAGGTGTTCGCACGTATGCATGAGGTGCATGACGTGGCAATATGCTTCTAGAGACGGATTATGGAAGGAAGATCTGATCGGAAGGATCGGATCGTATCGGTTGAGGACTTTGGCTGCGACAGAGTCGGTTATGGCTCGGTATGGGAAGTATCGAGTTGGTTATGTTAGGATTTCGTGTGTGTCACGAAATTGAGTTATTTAGGAATGTGGGATACGTTCCTAAGGTGTTTGGAAGTCTTAAGATTGCTTCTATCTGCGTATAGAAGAATCTTGAGCAGTTATGGTAAGTTCCGATTGTGATCGGATTAGGATTAGAGTCCTAGTTGTATTGGGATGGCCTAAGGGCTGGTTATATAAGCAAGGGAAGGCCAAAGCTCGTTAGAGACGACTTTGGGGCTGTTCCTCTAGTGTTCTATTGAATAAAATTCATATTTTGAAGGAACTTTTGTGCCTTGTTCGTCCGACTTGTTCCAGACAAGTTTTACTCGTCGAGTTTCTGGACAGCACTACCTTTCGTCGGTGGTTTTATCATAACTCGAGTTTTACAGATCCAATTGACGTGATTCTTTTTGGGTTGTCTTCACAACTTGATTGTCTATCATCTGTCAAAATTTCACGGTCATTGGATTTGTGGTTTTTGATCTACACGAGTTTCTTTTCAGCATTCCAGAAACTGTTTTTCTCGAGTAGGTCAGATTGACCATAGCCTGATCTTTTGATCATAACTTGAGTTTTTCTCAACGGATTTGAGTAATTCTTTTTGTGTTGTCTTCGTGACTTGATTCTCTCTGATATCTATCACTTTTGTCACGGTGAAACACGTTTAGATTAGTCACATACACGATTTCTTTAACAGATCCTTTTTCTGCCGAAAGGGTTTGGGGTTTTATTGTTTCCGCTGCGTAAGATTTTTAAATCTACCATTCACCCCCCCCTCTGGTAGCTTTTCACGTGCTCTTCGATCCTACAATTGGTATCAGAGCCACGATGCTCTAATCTTTGTGATTTGCACGTGTTTTTGACTAATCATCATGGAGAAGTACTCCGTCAAACCTTGTGTGTTTGCTGGTATTGATTTTCAGGTTTGGAAGGCACGCATGGAGGCTTTTATCCAGGCACAAGACTTTGCAATATGGGAGAAGGTGTATAAGCCTTATGAAGTGCCACCCAATGATCAAGTCACGGCCACGAACCTCCGGGACGTCGACAACAACAACAAAGCCCGAAACTTGATCATCCAAGGACTCACTCAAAGCGACTTTGATCGTGTCGCGCACCTCCGATCAGCATACGACGTTTGGAGAGCTCTCTGTGATTATCATGAAGGCTCCAACACAATCAAGGAGGTAAAACAAGATATGTTCAAGAAAGAATATATGCGTTTTGAGATGCAACCAGGTGAGTCGATCGATGACCTCTTCGCTCGTTTCAATAAAATTCTCAGCAACTTACGTAGTGTCAATGTAAATTTTTCTGATGCTGAGAATGCTAGACAACTTCTTAGTGCATTAGACATGACAATTTGGGAGATGAAAGTAACATCTATTCGTGAATCAACTGTCATGAGTTCTCTTACATTAGATGTACTTTATTCTAAACTAAAAACTCATGAAATTGACATCCTAGCACGTAAGAACCCAAACAAGTCTATTGCATTTGTCTCACAACGTGATATGTCTAGCTCCGGCCAATCATCATCCTGCAATACTCTTGCCTTGTTGTCCTCACTAACCCTGGAGCAGATCGAAGAAATTCCAGAAGAGGAGTTGGCACTCATCTCTACTAGATTCTCAAAAGCATTGCAAAATGTGAGAACTAGAAGGAGAGGAAGCTCCGGACCTCAACGCTGTTTTGAATGTGGTAAAACAGGACACTTTCATACAGAATGCCCTAACCTTTCAGGTCCGACCACCCGGGAAGAAAAACAAAGCAAGATCCGGACCTCCTCTGGAAATTCCAACAAGAAGAAGAAAGGTACCATAGGACGCAAGATGATCAACAGCTTCATCACCGCGCTTCAAGAGCTCAGTTCAAGTGATGTAGACTTTGAAAGTGATGAAGATAATGATGATCTGGCCAACTTATGCTTCATGGCGGGCAAAGCAAGATCAAGATCAAGTCAGGAGGAAGCAGAACACAACAGTGACGATGATGAGGTATGTGCTACCTGCAATGAAATGTGTGATGCTATTTCTCGTGCAACTATTATTGTCAAGAAAAAGGACAAAAAGCTTAGGGATAGTGCTGCTAAAATTGAATCACTAGAATCTGAAATTAACCGTTTAAAAACTTTGATTCCTAGTGATGATGCATGTCCCTCATGTGACTTAATCTATGAACAATTGTCCACATTAAGAAGTGCACACTCCTCCACTCTAGATAAACTTGATGAAGAAATTAAAAAGAACAAAGAGCTTGCTGCACTTAATGATAAAAACTTGAAAGATGCTAGCTGTTCTACAATTGACTTGCATTGTTCTGCATGTGAAAATCTTGATAAGAAACTGCAAGATGCTATGAATGAAATTTCTATGTTGAACAATGCTTTACATTTTCATGAAGTTAAATTTTGTTCCAATTGCAAACTAAAAGGAAAAACTTCATGTGAAAACTGCCTAGACTTGTCCAAGAAACTTGATGACATGAATAGGACACTAGGTCGGTTTTGTAATGGGAATAAGAATCTAAACTTGCTGCTGAATTCTTCCAAGTCTTGCAAAGATAAAACTGGTTTAGGTTTTGATTCTCATGCTCATGCTAAGGCACATCCACCTAAAATTGTAAAGTCATTAGGAAGTGATTTGATTCAAATAGTTCCTAAACAAAAAGGAGTGGTTTTCAAATCTGCAGGAGTGCTGTCTCATTCGGTTTCAAATAAAAATATTGCTTGCTCATCTAGACATGAACATAAAGTTAAATTTCAATGTACCTTCTGTGGTAGAGATGGTCATGTCATAGATTTTTGTTATAGACTAGCTAAACAACAGAAAAAGGAAAGAAAAATTGCTAAATCTTATAACTTTCATGCAATTAGAAAAACAAAACCTGCTTTAGTGAGTCAAAAATTAGAAAAGGTAGCTTCCGGACCTTCTGGTAAGAAATCTGCAAAAGCAGCTCCGATAGTTCCGATAGCTCCGAGAGCTACCGGATCTTCTGTTGTTCCCTCCGGAGCTTCAGTTTTTGCCTCCGGACCTTCTGCTTTTACCTCCGGAGCTACTGGTTTTCACTCTAAACAAGTAACAACTTCTAAATCAACTGTTAAGAATAGAAAACCTCAATCTTTGACTCATAAACCTGCTGTTTTGTCTCAGCTTTCGCGTGTTTTTCCTGCTGCACGTCGAGTGACTCAGTACTGGATTCCTAAATGCCTTTTGACTAACCCCAGTACTGAGTCATCGACGAATTGTGCTTCTATGTAGGTTACACGCTTGAGGAAGGAGAATATTTGGATTGTGGATTCAGGTTGCTCACGCCACATGACCGGTAACAAAGATTGGTTCTCCTCCCTCACCCTTGTGTCACGTGTAGAGAATGTTACTTTTGCCGATAATTCTTCAACTCCTATAATTGCTAAGGGTTCGGTTAGAGTAAATGATCACTACACTTTGAAGGATGTGGCACTTGTCAAAAATTTGAAATATAACTTGCTTTCTGTTTCACAATTGCTAGATGAAAATCTAGAAATTACTTTCAATAAAAACTGCTGCAAAGTTGTAGATTCAAATAGTGAGCTTATTTTGAACATGTCTCGGTTTGGAAGAGTTTTTAAAGCTGATTTTGATATGTCTTCTTCTAAGCATAGGTGTCTAGTTGCTAATGATTCAAAGGACTTATATTTTTGGCATCGTAGACTTGGTCACGTAGGCTTTGATCACCTAACGCGTGTTAGTGCTCTTGATCGCATACGTGGGCTGCCTAAGCTTAAAGGGGACAAAGAAATTGTGTGCTCTTCTTGTAGACATGCTAAGATGGTTGCAGGTTCACATACTCCTCTCACAATGATCATGACAACTGAACCATGTCAACTTTTGCATCTTGACACCGTAGGACCTTCACGTGTTCAATCCTTCGGAGATAAATGGTATGCTCTTGTTATTGTTGATGATTATTCTAGATATTCTTGGGTGTATTTTATGGCGTCTAAGAATGAAGTCTTTAGTCACTTTAGAACTTTATTTCTTAGATTATCAATTGATCACCCAGGATCATTAAAAGCAATTAGAAGTGATAATGGAACTGAATTTAAAAATCAATTCTTTGATCACTTTTGTGCTGAAAATAGAATAGATCATCAATTTTCTTCACCTTATGTACCTCAACAAAACGGTGTTGTAGAAAGAAAGAACAGAACCCTAGTTGAGATGGCTAGGACTATGCTTGATGAATATCAAACCCCTAGGAAATTTTGGGCTGATGCATTAGCAACCGCTTGTTATGTCTCAAATCATGTTTTCTTGCGTGCTAAGCTAGGTAAAACACCATATGAGCTCCGGTTTGGACATAGGCCTAGTGTTACACACTTTCGGGTCTTTGGTTGCAAATGCTTTGTTAAGAAACATGGTAATCTTGATAAATTTGAACCTAGATCCAATGATGGCATGTTTCTTGGTTATCCATCTCATACTAGAGGCTACCGTGTGCTTTTACTTGACACTAACAAAATTGTGGAGACTTGTGAAGTGTCTTTTGATGAAGCTAGCCCAGGTACTAGCTCCGGTGTTGCAGGACCAGATTCATATTCTCAGAGGGAGGGTATTTTCGAAGATGAAGAAGAGCCGGTGATACTGCCTGGTAGTTCCGAAGTTGACACGTGTCCAGCTCTGGACATTGAACAAGCTCCGGCTGTCACCTCTGCTGGTCCTGATCGTCCACAAATCACAAGCTCATCAATCTACAATGAACCTAATGAAAAAGAAGCTTGTGAGACATCTGTTCCCCTACGTTTTTACAAAGATCATCCCCCACAACAAATGATTGGAAGCTTGCATGAATGAGTCACACGGTCCAGGTTTTGCGATCCAAACTCTCATGCTCATTCTGCTTTTGTTGCTTCTTTTGAACCCAAAGATATATCACACGCACTCACTAATGAATCTTGGATTATTGCCATGCAAGAAGAGTTAGAAAATTTTGAAAGAAATAATGTTTGGAAACTTGTACCTCCACCTCAAGGCCACACTTTAATTGGAACTAAATGGGTATATAAAAATAAACAAAGTGAGGATGGGGTTGTGATTAGGAATAAGGCTAGGTTGGTTGCTCAAGGTTTCACTCAAGTTGAAGGTCTAGATTTTGATGAAACTTTTGCTCCTGTCGCTAGATTAGAAGCCATAAGAATTTTGTTAGATTTCGCAGCATCTAAAGGTTTTAAGCTATATCAAATGGATGTTAAAAGTGCTTTTCTTAATGGCTACATAGATGAGGAGGTTTATGTCAAACAACCACCAGGTTTTGAAAATCCAGATTTTCCTAATCATGTTTACAAACTGTCTAAAGCCTTATATGGTCTCAAGCAAGCCCCTAGAGCATGGTATGATAGGTTAAAAACATTCTTACTTGAAAAGGGGTTTACAATGGGAAAGGTTGATAAAACTCTTTTTGTGCTTAATCATGGCAATGACTCATTATTCATTCAAGTGTATGTGGATGATATTATCTTTGGTTGTGCTTCTCATGATCTTGTGTCCAAGTTTTCAGCAATGATGAGTTCCGAATTTGAAATGAGTATGATGGGTGAACTCACTTACTTTTTGGGGCTGCAAATCAAGCAAACCAAGGAGGGTACCTTTGTGCATCAAACAAAGTATACCAAAGATCTCCTAAGGCGCTTCAACATGGACAAAAGCAAGCCTCTTCGGACACCAATGGGAACAGCAACAACACTTGAACTTGATGAAGATGGTGAATCCGTGGATCAAAAAGAATATAGAAGTATGATCGGATCACTTTTGTACCTTACAGCATCAAGACCGGACATACAATTCAGCGTATGTCTTTGTGCACGGTTTCAAGCTTCCCCACGTGTTTCACATCGTCAAGCCGTCAAAAGGATTCTCAGGTACTTACATGGAACTCAAGAATTTGGCATTTTTCTTCCTTCTTCCTCAATCGTTTCTTTGAAAGATTTTTCGGATGCTGATTTTGGGGGTTGTAGGATTGATAGGAAAAGTACTTCCGGTGCTTGTTATTTTCTTGGTAATTCTCTTGTTGCTTGGTCCTCTAGAAAACAAAGTTCAGTTGCACAATCCACAGCCGAATCTGAGTATGTAGCTGCTGCTAGTGCTTGTTCACAAATTCTTTGGATTGTTCAAACACTTAAGGACTATGGGGTTGATCTAGATAGTGTTCCACTGTTCTGTGATAACACTAGTGCTATTTGCATTGCTAAAAACCCCGTGCAACATTCTAGAACTAAGCACATTGACATTAGGTATCACTTTCTCCGTGATAATGTTGAAAAAGGAAACATTGTGCTTCACCATGTAGATACCGAACAACAATTGGCTGACATTTTTACAAAACCTTTGGATTTCACTCGTTTTTGTTACATTCGTAGTGAAATAGGGGTTATGCATCCTCATGGCTTAAATTGAGGGGGAGTTTTTGAAACTTAGGAAGTCTATGTGTGAATCTGAAATTAAAATAATATGAGCATATTATTTCTTACATATATGACTTTGTGATTCCTTTTACATGCTGAAAGTTCTTACTACATTACTCGTGTTATACTTTTTGTAGTTTTTGCCATGTCTAGTAATTGGAATAATTACTTACACTAAATCTGGTCATGGTCGAACTTTCTTGCTATTTTGAACTTGTTGCATGCTCACAAATGCTTTTAATCATTAAGAATTTATCAAGTAATCAACTCACATGTTGAGTTTTTATGAACAAATATAAATTGAGAAAAGATCAAGAGAATATGCATGCATCGCACTTCTTCTTTCGAGATGGCTTGTCATTGCACTTAGATATGAACTTGGAAGAAGTTGTGTATGACTAAAACCATGTCCTTAAGCTTCTGATTGTCAAATGACATAGGCTTGGCTTGGTTGGTTAGAATAAGGCAGATGAGCATATAATCTCTTGCAAATATCATATTATCTAAATTTATGCTTTGAAAAATAATAAAATGCAGCAACAAATGTCATGCTCTCAGGTTTTGAAATAGTTGAGTTTGTGAGATCATGACCTGCTAAAATTGAAAATCACACTTGCTTTCTAGCATGGCTTACACTACATTATGTATCTCATTGATGTGATAGTGTAAGTTACTTGATAGTATGACTTGGGTGAGCTTTGTTTATATGTATATGTTATAATATGCTCATAACAACTAAAGAAGGAGAGATAATTTGTTTATATCTCATAACAATTAAAATTTCTCTTTTACCTTGCTGAATACATTGTCAAAGGGGGAGAGATTAATCACACATTCAAAAAAAAAGGAGAGATAATAAAGGGGGAGACATTTTCATTTTCAAAAGGGGGGGAGATTTTCATTTACGTTTGTTTTACAAAAGGGGAGAAATTGTTTTCAAAAACTTTTATGTGAATAAGCCAATGTTCGGAATTTTAAATGGTGTTGCCAATGCATTCATCAAGGGGGAGATTGTAAGACCTATGTGTGCTGAATACATTGGCTTGTAGTGAATACACTTGGCTTTGATGATAAAAGTTTTTAATATCACAAAACACCTTTTTATCAAGGTCCAACTCTAGCTCCGAGCTACAGCAAGGTCCAACGGTAGGTCCGACTTGCTTTGGGTAGCTCCGGTTACGTTTGATGCTAGGTCCGACTTCTTGGTAAGGTCCGACCAGCTTTGGTTAGCTCCGGTGAGCTTTATCTTTAGCTCCGGCATATATTTGATAGCTCCGGCATATTTTCGTTAGCTCCGGGATGCTAAGCTTTGACGTACTTTGTCTAGCTCCGGGTTTTGGGTTGACTAGTTCCGACTAGTTTTGATAAGCTCCGGATCCAGGATCTAATAGTTTTGATAAGCTCCGGATCTAGGATCTACTAGTTTTGATAAGCTCCGGATCCAGGATCTACTAGTTTTGATAAGCTCCGGATCCAGGATCTACTAGTTTTGGTAAGCTCCGGCGCTAGGTTCTACTAGCTCTTGTTAGCTCCGGCTCAAGCTCCGGGTTGCTCTGGCAAGGTCCGGAACTTGACCGCAGTGCTTCTGCTTTGCATTTGCAATGTCTCGTACTTGCTTTACTTGATTGGAAAGATTGCTTAGTTTTCATTTGCTAAGTTTTTGGTGCGTTTTGGATGATACGGTTGATATCGTTTCTACTGTGGTTTTGCAACATGCTTATGTGAGGTTCTCACGTAAGGTGTTGTGTTCGGAACTAACGTGAGTCAAGTCGAGGACTTGGGCTCGTATGGATTGTTTGTTTATTCATGTGCAGGTGTTGCTTGAGTTCAAGTCATGGCTGGTGACAGGATCCATTGGACTAGTCTCAGGAGGAGATGAGGTTCCAACAACCAAGTTTGGGAGGAACTGTGGTTGAGCGGGTCAGGAGGTCGCGCAGGATGATTGAATCAAGGGCAGTGCATATGAAGGTCGAAGGAAGGTGTTCGCACGTATGCATGAGGTGCATGACGTGGCAATATGCTTCTAGAGACGGATTATGGAAGGAAGATCTGATCGGAAGGATCAGATCGTATCGGTTGAGGACTTTGGCTGCGGCAGAGTCGGTTATGGCTCGGTATGGGAAGTATCGAGTTGGTTATGTTAGTATTTCGTGTGTGTCACGAAATTGAGTTGTTTAGGAATGTGGGATACGTTCCTAAGGTGTTTGGAAGTCTTAAGATTGCTTCTATCTGCGTATAGAAGAATCTTGAGCAGTTATGGTAAGTTCCGATTGTGATCGGATTAGGATTAGAGTCCTAGTTGTATTGGGATGGCCTAAGGGCTGGTTATATAAGCAAGGGAAGGCCAAAGCTCGTTAGAGACGACTTTGGGGCTGTTCCTCTAGTGTTCTATTGAATAAAATTCATATTTTTAAGGAACTTTTGTGCTTTGTTCGTCCGACTTGTTCCAGACAAGTTTTACTCGTCGAGTTTCTGGACAGCACTACCTTTCGTCGGTGGTTTTATCATAACTCGAGTTTTACAGATCCAATTGACGTTATTCTTTTTGGGTTGTCTTCACAACTTGATTGTCTATCAACTGTCAAAATTTCACGGTCATTGGATTTGTGGTTTTTGATCTACACGAGTTTCTTTTCAGCATTCCAGAAACTGTTTTTCTCGAGTAGGTCAGATTGACCATAGCCTGATCTTTTGATCATAACTTGAGTTTTTCTCAACGGATTTGAGTAATTCTTTTTGTGTTGTCTTCGTGACTTGATTCTCTCTGATATCTATCACTTTTGTCACGGTGAAACACGTTTAGATTAGTCACATACACGATTTCTTTAACAGATCCTTTTTCTGCCGAAAGGGTTTGGGGTTTTATTGTTTCCGCTGCGTAAGATTTTTAAATCTACCATTCACCCCCCCCTCTGGTAGCTTTTCACGTGCTCTTCGATCCTACATACTCCAACTCTATCCCACCTCTCTCTTTCTTAACCTATGTCTGTCTCTCTTAATCCACCTCTATCTCACTCTCTCTCTTTCTCAAACTATGTTTGTCTCTCTTACTCCACCTCTATCTCACCCTCTCTCTTTCTCAACATATGTCTGTCTCACTTACTACACCTCTATCTCACTCTCTCTCTCTCTCTCCCTATGTTCTACCTCCTCTCCCTATGTGAAATAATGAAATGAATATGACAATATTAAAGAAAAAGTTTATTACCTGCACTAGGGGCAGCTCTGCTAGGGCGTCTGTGCCAGGGTCACATGCGGCAGCAGAAACGGAGGAATCTTGATCTGCTGACCAGTTTGTCGAGCAAGAGCCTGCCATTGCAAAATATTAGAAGATATATGTTACTGAAATGATATGACATTAAACTAAGGTAGTTTAAATTACATGCCGCCGCCGTTGTTTGCATCTAGTTCATGTACATGGTCGTGACCTCTGGAAGGCCCTCGACCTCTCTTGCTCCACCCTCAACAACTCCTACTCTGCCCTCGACCTGTACAGCTCCGCCTGGGCCTGCATCAGCATCTCCTTCATGGCATTGAGCTTCAACTGGGTCTGCGAGAGACAACCACGTGACGGCCCAACGGACGAGGCCTGCATTGATGAAATGCCTCAGGGATGTCGTGCCGACCTCGAGTCGACAACTCCATCGAAAATGAAACCTATAAAAGAATGAAAAATACTAAGTAAAAGAAGGTAGATTGAAAAAGAAATGAAACAAATGACCAACTCACCTTCCATGGGCCTTCCTGCCTTCGCTCGCGTACACAGCATGGGGGTCGATCGACGCGTTTTCTCAATCATAATTTTTGCCGTGTATTTCCGCGACCTCCTGCGCGTACTTTTCCTAGAAAACAAAGAAATCTTGTAAGCGTGTCAATAATAGTATTGGTTATAATGAAATTGATGAATTTTGAAACTTACCAGCCGATCGGTCGCGACCTGACTGCATTGCCTAGGCTGGGAAGGGTCACTTCCCTTGTGACCTCTCTTCCAAACTTGGTTCGGGTTGCCTCCTGAATGGTCTCTCGCTCCTGTATAGCCGTGTTAGTGAGACAAATATATTATAAATACTAAATGAATTTAAAATTTACTTACTATGTGTTTAGCCAAACGCAAGTAACGATCACCATCATAGTTGGGCTTGCCCTCGGACCCACGGCGACACTCTCTTGCCTTTATGGACTTAGCGATGAAAGCATCTGATAGGAAAAAAGATTTAGGATCGATCTTCCGATAGGTAATGAATAGGTCGATTGATGTGGAGATCTCGACGTTGATGATCCGAGGCTCTCGAGTAGAACACGAACAGCCCCTGCAATCACTACACCACCGCTCCGTTGGTTATCAACCATGCTGCACACGATTGACCTCGCCAAGAAGGCTAATCCCTGCAAGTGCAACCGAGAACACAAGCAAGAACAAGGTAGACACGATCTGAAATCGCGAAGTTGGGGTCTCACAAACCGAAGAACGGAGATATTATTGATCTAAGCAAAACCCAATTGTTAATGACGGCTACTATGGAGTATATATAGGTGGGAGGACGTCCAAGGGGGTGTTGGGGTCGTGACCTAACCCTAACACACGAAAATAATGGGCTTAGACTTGCTACAAGGCCCAATGGCCCAATACGGTGGCGCAGCACCCTGACAGATTCTGTAATTTATTTTGTTTCGACGATTCCCGTCGACTCCAAATGAATTTTGACATGGGACCGGTTCCATTGGAAAGTTTATCCTCTCCCCTTTCCGTGCATATGTAGAACGTCCAAAACGGAGTTCGTATGCGTCCTGGGCTTCCGGTTTAGTGCGTACTGCTCCTGGACTCCGAGTTGGATACGATTTGGAGTTTGGTTCGGTTTCCATCTTCTTTGAACGAATTCTCTGGTCTTCCACGTCCCTAATACTCCCTCCAATTACTCCTTGAACCTCTCCATGGATCATAATCACAAATAAATCATTAAGTAGCAATCTATGCTCAAAAACGTATAAGGAAATATATAAGAACGAGTTCACCTCTGAAATTAATTGTTGTGTATGAACTCTATTGATTGCATCTTGTATATTCAATGGAGTGTTGTTTGTATACATATAAGTGATGTCCTCATCATACTCCCCTTCTTGAATTGGAGTCATCCTCGACTCATGTTCGTCTCCTCTCATGTGTTGGTCCAAATGTGCAACGCCATCAAATCTTCTTGTATGCATGAATGGCGGAGGCCAAGGTGGTGGACGACATAGTGCGCCATCTTGATCTTGTCCATCAAATAAGAGTGCACATTCACTTGAGCCAGGATCCCAAACAAATAAATATTGTGTCATATTTGTAGGTACAATAATAATGTGCATGATCTCATCAGCATCGCTAGCCCAGTGCCGACAGAGAGCTCGGTACTCCTGGGGTCGACCCTGTAACCAGAAAATACTAACCTGCAAATATTTCATATTTTATCAATGCAGTTAACATACGTATGTATTGTAAATATTTAACAATAACAACTTACTTCCTCGTACTGCTCCTCTGTCAAGTACATTTGGAGTCCTTCCTAAGTGGACCCTTTTTTGCTGCTGTTGTCGAGGGTGCAACTTGTGGTACACGTTCACGTCTGGATCCGGGCGTCCGACAACGCCACTGTCGCGAGCTTCCAAGCGTTGTAGTGGAACACGCGTCTCGCGTGCTCCTCCATGACCGATTCCTCTAACTGGTACCTCAGCTGTAAGCAAACAAACATTTAAGTGATATGCATTAACAATTTAAACGGTTGAAAAAATGTCAACGGTTAAACTTACTATAAAATTGTTCCACATGGCTCTTTGAAGGATGTTGTGGACCCAATGAGAGATACGAGTGTAGACATCCCACGACAGGGCAGGAAAACTGTCGTTGACAATGGGGTAGTACAACTTAACTAAAGCCCCCGGGACACCGTTAACTTGGTTGTGGTGTTTCTGGCCCGTGAACGAAAAGTCGTACCAACATCTACAAAATATGTTAACTCATTACGTACCGGAAGACAACATCTAATATTTAATACTATATGATTTTTTACCTTTCTCTAACTAGACAGATAGTGATCTGCTGAGCAGGAACTGGAGGAGGAGCCACAAATTGGGTCCTCCTCATCCGTTGCCTCTGTGGCGCCACCATGTCCTGTGACCCAGAAGGCTGGTCACCACCGGCGACTGAAGGGAGGCTAGTCGGCTCTTGTGGCAGCCCCCTAGCCTTTTACTCTGACTCAGATGACTTTGAGTCAGACTGCAAAAATAAAAATATTGATAAGAAATAATTATTTATAAGTGCAATGTAAAAATAACTTTATTGACAACTGAATTTACTTTCATGCGCTGTAAGCACACCTTACTCGACTGGACCTGAGCCACAAACTCTGGAAGATGCGCCAGCAGCTTGGAGCGTCTGCTCGCACCTAATGAGGTACCTGAGAAAGGGTCTGGTGCCAGCGCAAACCCTCTCATTGCCTTCCCCTTTGATGACATCTTGTTAGTGAAGAAAAGTCAAGTTAAGTCATGTTAAGATAATATACAAAATTCATAATTGATTAATATGCTAAGATAATATGCAAAAGTCATGTTAAGTTAGTGAAGAAATGTTACTTCATAAATTTCAAAATCCATCAATGTCATGATCATTCACCCTACTCCTTAAACCAGCCTATCGATCTTCTTCTTCCCTGACCGTCTCAATTGCATTTTGTTTTCATTTCCGTTTCCATGCCCGTCTCAATATATTGAGTGTCTCCAACTAAGTCATCGAGTCCAACACCAGACTTGACTAGGAACGAGTCTGGCAACTCTTCCCCTTGGTAGACCTCATGAAACTCATCTTACTCATGGTAATCATCATCTCCTAGAGCGTATAACAACTCACAAGGATTCACCTTATGTATCACCCACCAAGCTTTGAGTTTATTGCATGGATAAGGTAGATAGTACACTTTCTTCACTTGGTGTACAAGAACAATTGAACCAAATCCTTTCAACCGTTACTTATGTTTTACTTCGACCATTCAAAATTGGTTTAGTCGAATTCCACAACTGGCATCAAACCAATCACAATCAAAGAGTCTTGCTCGAATATCCTTGTTTCCGACAAAAGGAAATTCAAGGATTTTTTAATAATCTCATAGTAATTAGTTTCATTTCCTTCAAAATTGACTGCCCTCGTCACAACTCCAGTATTACATGTTGCCGCAAGAGGACGCAAAGATTCAAATTGAGTTGTATAGAATTGAAAGCCATTGATGTCATATTGACCATAGCTTCTAACTTTAACCACTCCATAGGATAGTTGTCGCAAGTCTTCATGGACGTTGGCATCTTTATTGCACTATTGAAGCTATGAAGTTATTACAAAACTTTTTAAATATTCTTAATTTATTAGAAAACATTGTTAATACTAATAAGTTAACGAGAAAATGTTACATAATTTGAAAACCAAGAAAGAAAATTAGGTCCTCCTTTTATTCCTTCCTATCACATCCTTTCTATTTGGTTGCTCGTAGGTTGTTGTCTATGTCTCCAATTTTGCTTGTCGAATGTTCTGCATGAAAAGAGAACGTTTTAGAATAGATGTGTTGCAAAATATGCTGATTAGCATAAATGTAGGACAAACACTTACTCAAAATATTTCTTCATCCCATCTATATTAGCGTACATGTAGAGCAAAGCAACACTCCTTTCTTCTCCGCTAACATTGTAGGAAGTGTAACTACCAACAGTAGTGCCTCTTGTTGTAAAAATGGAGAGATCGCTACAAGAGGATGCTCATCCATATTGTACCGCATTGTCGAAGTATTGACATTATGTTCCTCTACAAAGTAAACACTTGAGAAGTATCCAACTTCCTTAAGAGTAAAAGCTTCGTCGATGCACCCTTCAACCCTTGCCCTGTTACCAACCATTGATTTAATATATCTTAGTGCTTTTTCAATATGATACATTCATCTATATTGCACGGGACCACCCACTTTTGTTTCAAATGGAAGCAGGATTAGGAGATGTTGCATTGGATTGAAGAACCCTAGAGGAAAAAATTCCATCTTACACAATAGTACCAGTATCTCCTTCTCCAACTTGCTCATCATCTCTATCGTGGCTTCTTTAGCACATAGTTTTCTATAGAAGTGGCTAAGCTTGGCTGACACCTTCCACACCGCATCGTCAAAGTAGCTTCAAACAAACAGACAGAAGTATTTCCATGATTATGTGATAATCAGTACTCTTCAACCTAATGAGCCTTCCCGTTTTAACATTCACGGCTCATCTCAGACTAGCTGCATAACCATCTGGGAATCTCAAACTTTGCAAGCATTCAAGAACTTCTTTCTTCTCTTTATGTCAAAGACAGAAAGAAGCGCATGGTTTACCACCACTTTCGGAGAGCTCAAGAGTTAGATGGTTACAAATCTCAGTGAGATCCTTTCGAGCCCTTAAATTGTCTTTCACTTTGCCCATCATGTCCATGCATGTGCTTATGATACATTCGCCCCATGTTACGCTCCTAATGCTTGACATCAATGTTATGCCTTAGAATCAACGACTTCACATACGGTAGTTCTCAAAGCCTACATATGTGAGTTGAATTGTGTTCATCTCCGTAACCAACAAAATATCCAGGACGACCTTCATTTGGCACCAATTTGTCCAACATATCAGATACTTCTGACCCATTAAGACGTTTTGGTGGTCCTTTAGTAACAACGGTGTCCTTTGTGAAGACATTCTTCTGTTGCATAAACACATGATTCAAAGGCAGCCAACGTCTATGACAATCGAAGTAAGATATATTGCCTCCATGAGTAAGTCGAAAGCAATCAGTGTCCGAAGCGCATATCGGACACGTCAAACGATCATGAGTGCTCCATCCAGAAAACATGTCGTATGCCGGAAAATCGTGGACGGACCACAATTAAGCAGCTCGAAGTTTGACTTTATGCTCCTTCTATCAGTCGTACGCATCGACTCTTGTCCACAACATTTTCAATTCTTCGATCAACGGTTTCAACATCAGGTTGAGACGTGACCCAAGATGTCCGCCCTAGGTACAATGAGGCTAAGAAACATGAACTCATTTCATGAAAAAATCCATGGTAGGTTGTACGAAATGACAAAGACAGACCAACAGGAGTATGGTGTGGTGTTTGTTCTGAACGGCGAGAATCCATCTGTCGCCAACCTGATCCGAACATTTCTTGCTTCACAGCCAAAATATGGATCGAACCGGTCTAGCGCCTTCCATGCCTCACCGTCAGACGGGCGCGTCATGACTCCATTGTTCTGATGTTCACGTTCTTTGTGCCCTCCATGTGTCTGACGGTTTTTTTTTTTTTGAAAGGAACAACTGCTGCAACCTAGGTGTCATGGGTAAGTAACGAAGCTGCTTATGTGCGACTTCTGTCATCACAGTATCACCATTATTATTAACAACTTTGACAAACCTCGGTTGACCATATTTTAAACATTTGTTCTCATTGGCATGCTTTCTTCAGAAAAGCATGCAGTTGTACAGACACACATTAACCTTCTTGTAGTTTGTACCATGACCCGAAAGAATTTTTTGCGACTGATACATATCTTTAGGCACTTTGTGGAGATGTGAAACGACATCAATGAACAAATTGATGAGGTCGTTGTAGCAGTTATTAGAAAATAAGTACTTAGACTTAATTGACATAAGTCTAGTCACAAACGTGAGGAGTGTCATTTCAGTGTGTCGATGCAACGGCTATTATGAAGCTTTGAGAAGCTCAAAGAACTTTTTAATCTCCGCTATAGAAGGATCCTCCGTAAGCTCTAGTTGTATAGCTTCTAGCATCTCATCTATCATATCTACCCCCATGTCATCATCATTGTCCGCTTCCACTTCTTGTGCAGCTTGAGAAGCTGTCTCGCCATGGAAGGTCCACAACTCATAATGTTACATGTAATCGTTTCAACACAAGTGCATCGAAAGTTCGACTTTGTCCAAAAAAGTCCCGTTCTGGTATTTCGTACATGGGAACCACACCTTATCGCTATTTGACAATGAAAAAGCTCATTCTACAAAAGCTTTTGTCTTGGCATACCACTCATATGAGTAACCATTAGTTTTACTCTTCTAACCAGTATACATCCAACTGCGGTCTTCATCCATGTCTGACTCTGCAGTTTAAAGTCAGAGAAATTATGGTTACTTTATATTTTGTTTAATATCACATCCCTACATATATTAGAAAGGATAGATCCTAAACTCACCCAAGAGTGATCGAGCAGAGCGTGCTCATGATGAGACGCGCGGTCTGGACTCGGAAGAAATTTCGGTAGCATAACCCCAATGTTCTCCAACTGCACGGCTGTAAATGGTACAATGGAGAACAACAAAGTTATGCTGTCGAAATCTCGTCTGGATCCAGACCCGCATCTCGTCACAAGCCACGCCCCCTCGGTCACTCCCAGGCTGTCCAAAAAAGGGACAATTCCGAATCGACATGCCCCACATGCGTAACACATGTGAAATAGACGGTTTGAAACGAGTAACACAAATTGTACATGTTACATTAATCTTTCAATTTTGAGTCATTTACGAGAGAGAGGAGGAAAGAACTGTCGAACATCTTTACGGGTTATCCGTCGTATTTTATGCTCCATCGGGTCTCCCCGTCCACGCGCGAAAGCTTGCCGTACTCACAGTCGCTTTTCGCCTCCGTGCCCGTCTATACGCATAAGTGCCTACTAAATGCGCCGTGTCAGGCCATAAATGGGCTATGCCGAGCCGAGTCGGCCCGAAGCCGTATATTTACATATTAATATTAAATACCCAACAAAATAAAATAATAAATAAACAATAATAATTTAAACAACTAAAATAAACTCATACAATCAATCCTAAACAAACATCTAAACAATTATCAATTCATTTAAATAATGAGCTACAATCTAAATGACTAAATGAATATTGCAAAAAACATCTTAAGCTAACCTAAACAGTTAAGCATAATGTAACATAATAAAAATTATTAACTAAAAAATTGTGCATAATCTAAAGAATTAAAACCAATTAGCATAATGTAACCAATTAGCATAGTAAGCATAACATATAACTAAACCAATTAGCATAATTAGCATAACCAAACAATGGGTAATTAAAAAACCACTAAACAATTAGCATAATTAGCACAATTACATTCAATTAACCACTAAACAATTGGTAATTAAAAAAATAGGTTGCCTCCATGGCTGGCAATGAAGGCCGGCGTGGGGGGCGTCAGTTGCCAGCCATGGGGGCCCTCAACCGCGGGGGGAGGGGGGCATTACCTGAGTGTCGAGGTGTCATAGCGCGACGGCGAGGGGGCGGTGCGGTGGCTACGTACGGCGACCGCGAGGCGCAATGCGGTGGCTACGTACGCCGACCGCGAGGTGTAGCGCGGTGGCTGCATACAGCGACCGCGAGGCATGGCGGCGGCTCAGACGCGTAGCGGGAAGTGGGAGGAGTAAGCACGGGTGAGTTGGCCACGTGCGTGGCCCACGTGGTTAAGGAAAAATCCCTTAACGTACGTGGGTCGCCTTACTTACGTGGGCCTAGGGTTGAGCCAATGTAACTGTTGATGTTTCTTACGTCACAGATAAAGATCCGCAAGCGCACTGAAACTGTCGAGTAGCACTTCCCCTTAAAGTGTATTCCCAAGGGTACTGAATCCAAGGAACGTGTATGCTAATCTTTACGAACTAATTCACCCAAGGACACAAATTTGTTTGGTAGGAAAGAAATAGAGAGGAATTTAAGTATTGATTCTAATTCAAAGAGATTTGCGGTAGCTGCTTGCTTCGGGCGCGGGTTTACCCCTAGCAACACTAGGACGACTCTCGTCAAGAGCCTATAGCATAGACGAACGTGGAGGATTACAAAGGACAGATAGGACTGTCACCACCTACCGCCTACCTCTTCAATTCGTTGGTCTATGAGATATTCACTAGTGATTTCTAACCTAAGCACCACGCTTACGTTCTAAATCACTACTCTAGTTGTTTCGAACACAAAGCTACAACTAGAGCCTCTAATAAACTAAAGCAATGAAACCACAAGTAACTACTTGCACAAACTACTTTTAATTGAAAAAAAACTTGAATTGAATTCACAAAGGCTTACTTTGAATAAAATCTTTGTAGGGGTACAAGTGTAGAAGAGGGACTTAACAAGCCCAAGCCTCCTTTTCTAAACTCTTCACCACACTCTCCTTCTACTTGGCTGCTTCTAGGACTACTCTAAACCTTAGGAGTGGTATTCTATTCTCAACTTTTTGTTTATGTGTGAAATAAGGTGTGGGGTGATATTTATAGGTGGAGAAGGGTCGGTTCCCGCCACCAAGTGCGTGTGATTTAGTCATCCCCACCACCAGGAAGCCAGAAGGAGTCGACACGCGTCGATTGACCGAGTTTGTCGCCAGAAGCACTTCGGTCGAACCACCTGTTCGGCCGCACTGGAATTCTGACCAATTCCAATATGCTTTCTCGGGGTGACTTCCAGGTGGGTCCCATGTACTGATATGGGTGATACACAGTTGGATGGCCTTAGATACTACTGTTTGTGGGCCATTCGATTTATGTGATGACACATGGCTTCACCTAATTTGTTGGAATCCAATTTAATGGATTACCCCCTGCATGTTTTGGTACTTTTGGGTATTAATTCACTTGCATACAAATAAACACTAACACTTGCGGAATTGGTTAGTATTTAACCCTACCACTATGTTATGCTTCTCTTTTAGGCACATTATGAGGTGAATTGACGGTCCAAATGTGGCACTTAAGGACCATCAACAAACTCCCCCAAACTTAGTCCTTTGCTCATCCTCGAGTGAAGGCAAGAAGAAGAATGAAAGTGTTGTCATAAATTTGCTGTAAGTTAGAAAATGAGAATACTAGATATTTCAACTTATACCTCAATCCATGAATTTCCTTTGAATGTGGCTACACATCGATCTTGGGTTTTTGAAAAGTGGAATGGTTGAAATGTAGTTTCCTTGGATCTTCTCCTGCTGAAATGGTTTGAAAATTCGCTATATATTGGAATGTCAAAGAAGCATTTGCCTTTATCTCTCATTTGGAATCTCTCAAAGTATTTTGATCCTCAACTTGGCATGTTTTGCCAATTTTGTCACTACACTAATCATGGCTATTTCTGGGGCTTGGTAGGGATAAATGTGGCACACATTGCAATTCATATATCACTAAGTCCAAAACGAGATCCACATGAGACGACCATGCATCAAAAATCAATGACTAAAGAAATTCTTGTGCACTTATTATGGATGGTGGGTGATAAATGGTGGTGATGACTCCCAAGTGATCACTCTCTTTTGTGCAAGGATGAAGCATGACTACTTATTGGTTCTTTTTTTTTAAAGAGCCCTTATAGCCATGCCTTCTACTCCTTTTGTGTATATTTTTATTGAGAGAGGATTTTGTAGAATTTGCATGGAGTATTTCTTAATGGTGATTGTGTGGAATTTATGGAATATGGTGGAGAGCACAAGAAATTTCTAATCGAAGATTTCATGCAAGTCACTCAATAGGGTCAAGATTTTGACAAAGTTCAATGAAGATGCAAAGTGGCATATGCATGTGTTTTTTTCAAGAAATAATCATATGGCCTTGGTGGGTATTTAAACTTCCAATGAGAGAGTTAGGCAAATTTCAAGACTCTAAGTTTTTGCAAATATCAAAATCTATTCCCAGCAAAGAGATGTCTCCTAGTTCGTCAACGCTCTAAGTGTTGACAGTGGGCGCAGTAAGAGCTATAAAGCTCCGACAACCCCTAGGGGGCCCGCCGTCGACGTTTAACGCGTTGACAGTGGGCGCTATTGGATTTATAAAGCTCCGACAACCCCCAAGGGGCCTGTCGTCAATGTTTCACGCATTGACAGTGCGCGCCGTCAGACCTATCAAGCTCCTACACCCTGCAGGGGGCCCGCCGTCGATGTTTCACGCTTTGGTAGTGGGCGCCGTCAGACCTATCAAGCTCCGACACCTCCCAGGGGGGCCGCTGTCACGCTATATGTGTTGGCAGTGGGTGCCGTCAGATCTATCAAGCTCCGACACCTCCCAGGGGGTCCGCCGTCGACGTCACAAAGGGTCTGTGGAGATGTCGAAAGTAAACTTTGGACTTAATAGCTAAGCGTTCTAGCTACAAGTTTGAAGCATTCAAGTCATCAAGACATTGTCAGATTCTTTTGGTACATGTTCGCTATCAAATTGTGTACATCTACCAGGGGGGCCAATAAGCTAAAGGACAATGCATTGAAGACAAATACAAAATGGAATTCATTCATTCAAGAAGGGTGGATTTCATTTATCTAAAGGATTGGATTACAAAATGAGGATTACAAAGGAAAAAGCAAAAGAAAAATGTCCTGGCTACTGGAGGTCCTAAGTTCTATGGAAATACGAGGCTACTTTTTTGGCAGTTTCTCGAACGTTGGCCCTGACATCATCTTCTTCTTCCGCAATGGGCCCTTCGAACACTGGATCTAGAAAAAGTTGGGGGGTCTCGGCTTTTGAAACATGTCAGCACAAATTCGGCGACATCCTTGGCCAGATACTTCCCCTCTGTCTTTAGTTGGTCGACGATGACATTACCCATCACGTCTAGTTTGTTGCTGGTAGAGCTCAGTGCCACCAGCGCCTTGTCCAACTCTTGCCCTAGGTCATCAGGATGTACCGGTCTAAAGCCAAGCGGCACCAGAGCCTTGTTAGCACGCCCCAGGAAGTACCAGACTTGCTCAGACTCCGATGCCCTCGCATTCTTGAGTTCCTCCAACGACCTTCTGGAAGACGCAAGCTTCGAACCTTCCCGGGCGAGGCGCTCGACCTCTTTGGCATGTTGCTGAATACTCTCAGCCACTTTCTTTTCGCGGTCGGCAAGCTCCGACACCCGGAGGTGGATGCGGTTCTGGCGGTTTGCCAGATCCTTGTAAGGATCGAATGCCCAAGAGGGGGGGGGTGAATTGGGCTTCTTCTCAAAAATTAAAGCAATAAAACTTAATTACTAAATGCCCAATTCCCTATGCAAACAACCTATGCATTCAAGTGAATAGTAACTTTGAGGTATATAAATGCACAAGTGTAAGGGGAGAGGAAGAAAGCGCAAACTCCCGAGGAGACACGAAGGCACGGAGATTTATCCCGTGGTTCAGCAAGATCGTCAAGATCTTCCTACATCCACGTTGTGGCACCCACCAAAGGGTATAGCCACTCCCAAGTCACCGAGACTAGGGATATTCACTATACTTCTCCGTTCGACAACCTCGGCAAGGTGGAACTCAAGCCTTGTACAAGTTGGATCTTCCGAGCTTCCACAACTGTCTTGGCAAGCTCTGGAAGGCTCTCTCCAATACAATCACCAAGGGACACTCCCTTACAGCTCTCACTACACTAGAGATTCCAATCACCAAGAATGGAAGCACACAAGCACTATCTCTAGCAAGTTCTAGCCTATCTCTTGGTGTGTAAGTGGTGTAGATGATCTAGAAGTGTTAGCTCAACGTCTTGAATGCTTGAGAATGTGTAGAGTAGCTCTGGTTGTCAAGACTTGTCGAATAGACTGGTTGAAGGGGTATAAATAGCCAGCCTCCACGAAATAGCCATTGGAAAAGTAGGCTGACATCGCTGTTCTGCGAACACCGGATGATCCGATGCTCCCCCTTCAGTTATCATCGGTCAAATCCAAATTAGCTGATGTCACTGTGTCAGATATGACCGTTGTTAGACCGATGTTACCTTGCCTTCTCATCGGATGATCCGATGGCACTTCATCTAGAATTAGTTCAGAATTGATGCTTACTAGAGTGATCGACCGATGTGTTCATTTTTGTACATCGAATGGTCCGGTGTTACACTTGGTCCAGGAAGATTGCTTACTATATTGATGGACCGATGTAACATGCCCTTCATCATCAGATGATCTAGTGAGTACTTAGTTTTGAGGTCTTCTTCTTCTGTTGAACCAACTCGACCGATGTGTTGTTTTCTGGAATCATCGGTTGACCCAATGAGTTGATTTTGTTTGCTTCGAGTTGTTCTAAGTGATTCTTTTGGAGTTTGCTCGATTGACCTCTTAGGCATTGGTTGGAAATATTCTTCTGATGATTATCAAGCATTGAGTGCTGTCAATTTTGGTTGAATAATTTTGACTTGTGAGCTTTCACTTCTAATCTTCATAAACATTGATTGATCTCATAGAATGATTGTTTAGGGGTCTCCAATTATATCCAATGAGCAGTAGATGATATTCATACAGATTTCATTTGAGTGTGATGAGTGATATGGGAGACCTTACATCCACAAATTCATTAGTAAAATCCAATGGTTGTCATTAATCACCGAAACCATACCTCATGGGGGCCTAGATGCTTTCAATCTCCCCCTTTTTGGTGATTGATGACAACACAACAAGTGAAGCATAATAGTAATGAATTTGACAATACGATACTCAAGAAGATATGCAATGAGTACAAGATATGGCACATTAAACTTGAAGATTCAAAAGAGATTAATAACTTGAAAGCTTAACGATCAATAACATATGAGAGAATTAAGAGTCACAAGAATACTCAATGAAAAGCAAAGAAGTAGCAAATCATCAAATTACAAAAGGACTCCAAGAACTCCAAAAAGATAGACTCACCCTACAGCTAGGACTCCCCCTGAGGCTAAGCTAGACTCCCCCTGACTCCTGACTCTTCCCCCCCTTTGGCATCAAGACACCAAAAAGGAAGCCGAGTGCCTAAGGATCCTGAGCGCTCGGAGCGATGATGAACTGGTCACCATCGGAGGTGATGTCGTCGGAGCTGCTGCCTGCTCCTGCCGAAGCTGGAGTAGAGGTGGTGGGAGCTGTAGGAGCCGTTGTGGGTGTCTGCTGAGTCTGAGCTGCTGGCAACGGGGCACTAACAACGAACGCCGGCATCTGCTGGAAAAGCGACGTAGCCGGCAAGGGAGAGTCGATAGGAGCACCTGGAGCAAGCAGTGGGGACATGCTGATCGTCGGGATCGGCGTGGCCGGCACTGGTGCTGAAGCTGGAGCCAGAACAGGTGGGCCTGGAGCAAGGCCTGGAAGCTGCGACGGCTGGGCAATCCCGGTTTGTGTGTAGAGGTTGGTGATCAACCCTAGGATGGCCATCATCGCCTGCTGCGTTTGCTGCTGCTGGTCAAGAGAGCGCTGGTGCATCTGATCAATCAGCCCAGTCAGCCTGTCGGTGTCCTCTCGCCTCTCGCGGGCGATATGTCGCTGCATCTCCTGCTGCTGCTGCTGGAGCTCCAAGAGACGCGCATCCTGCTCAGCTCGGGCCTGCTCAGCTGCAAGATGGTCCAGGTGCTGCTGCTCAACCATCTGCTGAAGTAGGGAGGTAAGCTCAGATGGTTGAGAGACTTGTGCCTCTGACACGGGAGGTGGAGTAGGAGGTGGCACAATCGAGCCTCCAGCCTCCGCGTCGTGCTGCCTGGGTGAGGGAGGAGGCGGGAAGTACTCCTCGACACTGTCGCTGGTGTCACTCTCGGACCAAATATGCTGAAGGTCCTCACCCTGAGCCTCTGCCTGTGCTAGTCTCTCGTCTTCCTTCTTCGGGTCTGACCAGTCTTTCTCGGATAGACGAGCACGGACCTGACGCTCAACAGGACGGCCAAGGCGGTGGTCTCCAGGAGCTGGAGCACGGTAGTGACTGAACCGTGTGACGCTCTCGACGGTGAGACTGTCACGCACGGTAGACCCCTCTGGAGCTACCATGTAGAGCAAGTAACTGATCCAATGACCAAATACAAGCTGCCTCATCATCTCAACTCCATCAGTGATTATGTCCTCCATCTCACATATGAGGATGTCCACAATGTCGAACTCCATCCTATTCATGATGTAGAACAGGAGCGTATGCTGCAGGCTGGTGAACCCCTCAAGGTATCCGGACCTCGGCAGAAGTGTGCGGTGTAAGGCAAGGTGCATAGTGCGCGCAGCTGGAGTGAGTAGTGCCGGTACCCTCGGCTGGTCTGGAGAGAAAGGCTGAGCAAACAGTGAAACTATCTCCTCAAGTGGTGGTGCCACTCCTCCAGTGAGCGGCCTCCTCGGTGGGTCAGCCTGTCCATACACTCTCTCGTGCAGGCAAGTGTCATGGAGGTCCACTCCTAGTAGTTGTCCCAAAGTCTGCCTGGTCAAGTGATGATGCTGGCCCATGAACATGAAATCAATAGATCTGCGGCCCTCAGAGACGTAGAGTGTGGCATAGAATACTCAGACCCAATCCTCCACGTAGGCACTCCTCTCGTAGGACATCAGCTCCACAAGCCCTCTATATCTCTCAAAGTAAGGGCGTATCTCCGTCTCGGCTGCCAGTGCAAGCTGATCCCAATCCAGGAAATTATGCTGGAAGAGCTTATGGCCTCGACGTATGTAAGTCTCGTACAGTGACGCGTGTGTCAAAGTCCAAAAGCGGCTGTCCACGAGTGACTCTGTGGGATGTGGGAACCACTCCTCAAGTAAAATGCTCCACCTGAGCTTTCTGAGCTGCTTGGCCTTCATCTTCCGGTAATCGGTCAGGCGGACACCCTCAGCAACACGGACATTGGTGTCCATCTCATAGACGACTCTCTGGGCTGCCCTATCCTCTCGAAGGTCAGTAGCTGACGGTCTCGGTCTCGGGCCTGCAGCTGGGTGACCCCCGCGGGTCCTGGCTGAGCGCCGACGAACAAGCGGCACTTCGGGCTCCTCTTCTTCCTTGGACTCCTCTGGCACGGGAGGCTGCCTCTGACGGGCCTCGCGGATCCTCAACGATCCTCCTCGGCCATACTCTCGCTCCTCGGCGGCGCGAGTGGCCATTAGGGCTTTCTTTACCTCCTTCGACAGCTTCTGCTTTTTGGCGGTCGGCTCCTCGATAGCCTTGCCCTTTCCCTTCTTGTCACGGCCCATGACGAAGATGAGGATGAGCATGCGGGACAATCGAGCTTAGGGACGGCAACGCAAAGGTCGTCGATGCCAGGAACCCTAGCGGTGAAGCGACAGCGACCGAAAGGGGGGAGCACCACGGCGGCGCAGAGGGCGGTGGTGGCTGTGCTTGGGGTGACGGCGGTGGTGCGTGGGAGGCGGCGGCGGCGCTATGGAGAGGGCGACGGCCGGGCGTGAGGCGGCAGCGTGGCGTGGAGTGGTGCTGCGTGGGGTGTAGGGTGAGCGGCAGCGGCGGACGGAGGCGGCAACGGCGTCGGCTCGGAGGGCGGCGGCGACCGGAGGACGGCGGCGGTCGGAGGGCGGCGACAGGGCGAGGGAGCAGCGGCGGCGGAGGTGAGGGCGTCGGTGGCGGTGAGAGAGTCGGGGAGAGAGAAAGATGAAGGCGAAGAGGCGCTAAATAGGTGGGGCCCGAACCCTAGCTCAAATTTTAACACCGGATAAACCGACGTTAGATGATAGGAGCATCGGTCGAATGGTACAGTAAGGGTATTCCAGAGGCACCATTCACACCGGATGGTCCGACGTGGAAAGGATTTGCATCGGTGGAATTTAGCACAATTCCAGAAATGTGAACATCGGATGCACCAATGTTTCTCAGATTGAACTCGTCGGTTGATTTGTCTTACTGACTGAACTGACCCTTGGCATTAGAACACAAACTGATCCGATGAGCTTCTGGCCTATGCATCGGATCCGATGACTACAAAACAACAACATCCCATATATGTCCTTTTACTCAAACAAACAAACATGAAGAAACACATGTCTTAGGACTTTTTGGGCAACCCCTTACCCCTCAAAAATACCAATTGCCAGTTACTTGGCTAAGACCTAAAGCAAATATAACACCGAAGAAAATAAGGAATAAATCCAAATAAAATGTAAGGCCCATGCTTTGTGAGCTAGAGGATGAAGACTTCTATCTCTTTAAAGCATGTTCCTTTAGGCATTAACGCACCTAACATTTTGTTCTTTACACATCATATGAGTTGAGATATTGTATTACAAACAAGTCTCTTTCTCATGAAGTGGGTTCCCCTTTGTGACAATCTACCGTATGCAATGCCAAACAATTTATAATGCAAGAAATTTAAATATGAGTGCAAGTCTATATGGCAGGCATCATGCAAGACATAAAATAAACCTATCTTGCCAAATTTGAACCTTTCAAAGGCTTCTTCAGGGAGAGCCACTCTCCAAGCCTTGGGGAAACTCAAAAGAACCTCCATCCCAAGCTAACCCTTGCTCACCCCTATCCTTTGAAAGTTAGACAAGACCTATATGAAATGCATTCTTACATGATCATGGCAATTTACATGACGTTCGATGCATCTAGCACATTTAATTCACTTCTTAGTCTAGAAAAAGTTTTCTCATCAAGTGGTTTAGTGAAGATATCCGCCAATTGTTCTTCGGACCTAACACCTCGCAATGAGATGTCTCCCTTAGTTTCATGGTCCCTCAAGAAATGATGGCGAATATCAATGTGCTTAGTGCGGGAGTGTTGAACGGGGTTTTTAGCTATCTTAACCGCACTTTCATTGTCACAAAGGAGAGGCACGCAACCAAGTTTAATACCAAAGTCCAAAAGGGTTTGCTTCATATAAAGAATTTGGGCACAACATGCACCGGCCACAATATATTCCGCTTCCGCCGTGGACAAAGCGATGGAATTTTGCTTCTTGCTAGACCAAGATACTAGGGAACTCCCAAGCATGTGGCACCCACCGGAGGTACTCTTGCGATCCACACGGCATCCAGCAAAGTCCGAATCCGAGTAACCCAAGAGATGGAATTTTGCACCTTTAGGGTATCACAAGCCCACACTAGGGGTATGCTTAAGATACCGAAGTATCCTAAAGACCGCCTTCCGATGCGATTCTTTAGGTGCCGCTTGAAAGCGAGCACACAAGCATACACTAAACATGATCGGGCCTAGATGCGGTAAGATAAAGCAATGAACCAATCATAGAACGGTAGTTAGATTGATCAATAGGTTTACCATTCTTATCCGCGTCGAGATGACAATTTGTTGCCATTGGAGTGCATCTTGAGCTACAATCTCCCATCTCAAATTTCTTCAAGAGGTCCTTGGTATACTTCTCTTGATACACAAAGGTCCCCTCTTGAAGTTGCTTGATTTGAAATCCAAGGAAGAAGTTGAGCTCTCCAATCATCGACATCTCGAATTCCCTAGACATCATTTTGCCAAACTCATGGCTAAGAGCTTCGTTAGTTGAACCAAAAATAATATCATCAACGTAGATTTGACAAATAAATAATTCTCCGTCGATGTCTTTGGTGAAGAGTGTAGTGTCCACCCTCCCGATCTTGAATCCTTGCATGATCAAGAAATCCCGTAGTCGTTCATACCACGCCCTAGGTGCTTGCTTGAGCCCGTAGAGCGCCTTGTGCAACCTAAACACATGATTAGGATTCCTCGGATCTTCAAACCCGGGAGGTTGTTCAACATAGACTAGCTCGTTAATATAACCATTAAGAAAGGCACTTTTCACATCCATTTGATAAAGCTTTATGTTATGATGTGATGCAAAGGCAAGGAGTATACGGATGGCTTCTAGCCGGGCAACCGGAGCAAATGTATCCCCAAAATCTAGTCCTTCAACTTGCGAGAACCCCTTTGCCACAAGTCTTGCCTTGTTGCGTACTACAACGCCGTTCTCATCTTGTTTGTTGCGGTACACCTACTTTGTTCCGATGACGTTCTTGTCCTTTGGTCGCTCCTCCAACACCCAAACTTCATTGCGGATGAAGTTGTTGAGTTCTTCTTGCATGGCCATCACCCAGTTTGGATCTTGGAGTGCTTCCTCAATGTGAGTGAGTTCTACACATGAAACAAACGAGTAGTGCTCACAAAATGAAGCGAAATGACGAGAACGTGTACTTACTCCCCTTGACGGACTTCCGATAATTTGGTCCATTGGATGCGCCTTGGAGATGCGTCCATGCCTCATAAGTGGTTGTGAAGCACTTGGCGGTGGTGATGCGTGTTGCTCTTCTTGTGGTTGGACTTGATCATGGACTTCTTCTTCTTCTTGATGTTGTGTGGCTTGTGAATCTTGAGTCGGCAATGGATCATCCTTCTCTTCTTCGTCAACTTGAGGCGCCATAGATGTGTTGATGTTGGAACTTGAAGCTCCCCCTTGATCATGGCTCTCCTCAACTTTAGGCTTGATGTCTCCAATGGTCATGTTCTTCATAGCTTCTCGTAGAGGCTCATCATCTATTTCATCATGACCAAAACTCTCCTCTTGGGAGCCATTAGTTTCATCAAACTCAACATCACAGCTTTCCTCAACTAAATTGGAGGTTTGGTTGAATACTCGATATGCTTTTGAGTTTGATGCATAACCAAGAAATATACCAACATCTCATCTTCTTTCAAACTTACCGAGCCTTTTCTTACAGTAGATGTAGCACTTGCACCCGAAGACTCGGAAATAGGAGATGTTGGGCTTTCTCCCAATGAGAAGTTCGTATGGGGTCTTTTGAAGTAGTTGATGTAGGTAGACCCTATTTGCGGCATGGCACACTGTGTTGATTGCTTCGGCCCAAAACTTCTCGGATGTGCCATAGTCATCAAGCATTGCTCGTGCAAGAGTGATGAGAGTCTTGTTCTTCCTTTCAACGACACCATTTTGTTGAGGAGTGTACGTGGCTGAAAACTCATGCTTCACACCTTCACGATCACACCACTCCCCAATGTTGTAGTTCTTGAATTCGGTGCCGTTGTCACTCCGGACCTTGATGATGGGAAGTTGAATTCCCTTTGGGCACGGTTAGTGAAGGTCTTGAACACTTCTGGAGTTTCACTCTTGTCACCTAGAAACAAAGTCCAAGCATAGCGAGAGTATTCATCAACTATAACAAGACAGTAGAGATTACCGCCAAGACTTTGATATGTGGACGGTCCGAAGAGTTCCATGTGGAGTAGCTCAAGTGGCTTGGAGGTTGACACCATTGTCTTCATCGGGTAGTGTGAAGCAACTTGCTTCCTGGCTTGACAAGCGCTACAAATCTTGTTCTTCTCAAATGTGACATCCTTCACGCCGGTCACCATCCCAAGCTTGAATGACTTCTTGAGCTTGATCATTCCAATGTGCGCTATGCGTCGATGCCATAGCCAACCCAAACTCGTCTTAGTGAAAAGACAAGTGGTCAAGCTAGCATCCTTGTTGGTGAAGTCTACTAGGTAGAGATGTCCATGCCGAAATCCTTTGAAGATTAGTTCTTGGCTTGTTTCACTAGTCACAACAACATCATTTTTGCTAAAGGTGCACGTTAGTCCAAGATCACATAGTTGTGCAATAGAGAGTAAATTAAAACTAAGTGACTTAACATGCAATACATTGGAAATAGATAAATCATTTGAAATATCAATCTTACATAACCCAATTACCTTCCCCTTAGAGTTATCACCAAAGGTGACTTGTTCATGATTGCCGGGGTTTTCTATGGTGGTGAACATACCATCATTGTCGGTCATATGTTGAGTGCACCCGCTATCGAGTACCCAATGCTTTCCTCCGGCTTTGTAGTTCACCTACACACATGAATTCGATTTTTGAGTTTAGGCACCCAAGCCAACTTAGGTCCTTGTATGTGTGATACAAGTGTTTTTGGGACCCAAAGTTGCTTGGGAAGCTTCCCCTTCATGCCCTTTATGTCCTTGCCAATGAACCTTGCCTTCACCTTGCCATCTACTTTACTAAAGAGACATTAGTGGCATGAGAAGTAATGGATACCTTATCATTAAGAGTTTGTTTCTTTATATTTTTCAAATCTTGATCAAGCACTTCATAGGCAAGGTTAAGTATTTTATGCTCTTGGATTAACTCATTGTGCTTACCCAAGAGTGCTTGGTGGGCTAAGTCAAGCTCATGATGATCTAGCTTGATTTGAGCCTTATCCTCCTCAATTTCCTTGACATGGGATTTGAGCGTGTCATGCTCCTTAAGTATGCTTTCATACTTGTCAAGCAAATCGAGGTTAGCACTCTCAATTTTAGCACGAGTTTCTTCTAGAGCATTAACCTTACTCTTTTCCCTCTTAATGATAGTGTGATATTCATTTATTAATGAAGTTAGGTCATCGGGGGAAATCTCATCATTGCTAGAATCATCACATATCTTGGTGTTACCTTTAGCCATGAGGCACATGGGAGGTGGATGAAGAGATGAGTCATCATTATTGGCAATGGCAAGGCCGGCCAAACTTTCTTCTTCCTCTTCACTCTCTTCATCACTTGATTCTTCGTTGGTGATTCATTCATTTTCCTCACACATGAACACCTTTTGTGGTCCTTTTCTTTTCTTTGGGAAGAGTTTGATTTCTTGCCCTTGTCATGTTTCTTCTTCCCAAATGATCTTTGTTTGGGTTTGACCTCTTCTTCATCATCTTCACTATCTTCAAGTTTGTGATGCTTGCTCTTGTGGTTCTCTCTTCTTTTGTCCGGTTTTGGACAATCATAGGAGATGTGGCCTTGATCACCACAATTGTAGCAAGTCTTGTGGTCATCTCTCCTTGGTAGAAAAGCTTTCTTCTTGGGATCAAAGGTGTATCCCTTCTTGGCAATCTTGGAGTTCAAGCGAGAGAACTTTCTCATCATCAATGCAAGCTCATCATCATCATCTTCACTTGATGCTTGCTCTTCTTCACTTGAGCTAGGCTCAACCACTTTCTTTTTCTTGATACTTGTTTTCTTGGTGGAGGCCTTTAGAGCAATTGTCTTTGAAGATGATTGCTCCATCATCCCAAGTATACTCATCTCATGAGCGTGAATTTCTCCAATAAGTTCCAAAACTTCAATGTGATCAAGAGATTCCTTTTGAAGCATGGAGTTGATGATGTTGTACTTTGGCTTAGGGAGGAGCATAAGAATCTTGCGGTTGATGAGTCCCTTGCCAAGAGAAGCAATATCAAGAGCATTAATTTCTTCAATAAGCACATTTAAGCGAGAAAACATTTCATTGACATTTTCATGAGGTAGCATTTTGAACTCATCATATTTGGCTTTAAGCATATGATATTTTAGTACTTTGACACAAGAAGAACCCTCATGAATTTCTATCAAGCACGCCCAAATTTCACAAGCTTTCTCTTTGCTAGCAATCCTAGCAAATACATCTTGACTAATACATTCATAGATTGCATTCCTAGCTTTAGCATCCCACTTGATTTGATCACCAACATAATTGTGCTCACCAAACCCCGCATGGGTCGCTTCCCATACCTCGGGAGCAATAACCTCTAGATAAGCACGCATGCATGCTTTCCAATAGGCAAAGTTCTTTCCCTCGAAGATAGGAATCGAACCCCCAATCTTGGCCATTTTAGCTCTCTAGCGGCGAAGGTAGAATGATCCAATGAGCAACCTTGCTCTGATACCAACTGTAAGGATCGAATGCCCAATAGGGGGGGTGAATTGGGCTTCTTTTCAAAAATTAAAGCAATAAAACTTCATTACTAAAAGCCCAATTCCTTATGCAAACAACCTATGCATTCAAGTGAATAGTAACTTTGAGGTATATAAATGCACAAGTGTAAGGGGAGAGGAAGAAAGCGCAAACTCCCGAGGAGACACGAAGGCACAGAGATTTATCCCGTGGTTCGGCAAGATCGTCAAGATCCTCCTACATCCACGTTGTGGAACCCACCAAAGGGTATAGCCACTCCCGAGTCACCGAGACCAGGGATATTCACTATACTTCTCCGTTCGCCAACCTCGGCAAGGTGGAGCTCAAGCCTTGTACAAGTTGGATCCTTCGGGCTTCCACAACACTCTTGGCAAGCTCCAGAAGGCTCTCTCCAATACAATCACCAAGACTTGTCGAATAGACTGGTTGAAGGGGTATAAATAGCCAGCCTCCATGAAATAGCCGTTGGAAAAGTAGGCTAACATCACTGTTCTGCAAACACCGGATGATCCGATGCTACCCCTTCAGTTATCATCGATCAAATCCAAATTAGCTGATGTCACTGTGTCAGATATGACTGTTGTTAGACCGATGTTACCCTTGCCTTCTCATCGGATGATCCGGTGGCACTTCATCCAGAATTAGTTCAGAATTGATGCTTACTGGAGTGATCGACCGATGTGTTCATTGTTGTACATCGGATGGTCCGGTGTTACACTTGGTCCAGGGAGATTTCTTACTGTATTGATAGACCGATGTAACATGCCCTTCATCATCGGATGATCCGGTGAGTACTTAGTTCTGAGGTCTTCTTCTTCTGCTGAACTAACTCGACCGATGTGTTGTTTTCTGGAATCATCGGTTGATCCGGTGAGTTAATTTTGTTTGCTTCGAGTTGTCCTAAGTGATTCTTTTGGAATTTGCTCGGTTGACCTCTTAGGCATTGGTTGGAAATATTCTTCTGATGATTATCAAGCATTGAGTGCTGTCAATTTTGGTTGAATAATTTTGACATGTGAGATTTTACTTCTAATCTTCATAAACATTGATTGATCTCATAGAATGATTGTTTAGGGGTCTCCAATTATATCCAATGAGCAGTAGATGATATTCATATAGATTTCATATGAGTGTGATGAGTGATATGGGAGACCTTGCATCCACAAATTCATTAGTAAAATCCAATGGTTGTCATTAATCACCAAAACCATACCTCATGGGGGCCTGGATGCTTTCAGTCCTTCTCCCTACCTTTTACCTTTTCCTCCTTGATGGCGACATCAGCTTCTCTTTTGGAGAGCTTCTGCCCCACTTTCCAATGCTTCTCCTCCTCCTGCTTGCACCGCTGCTCAAATTTTTTAGTGCAGTCAGCCAAGCCTTGCTCTCTCAGAGATAGTATTTGTGTGAGCTTCTCCTCCCTCTTCATAAGATCCTCCTGCTTCTCTAGGAGTTTCTCCTCCCTCTCATCGAGGTCCTCTCGGCGCTTAGGAAGAATATCATTCAACTTGTTGAGGTTGTCCTGACGATCGTCAGCAGCCTCATTGCTCTTCCTAGCATACTTGAGAATCTCCCGAGGCTTTGCGTCGAGGACCCTGATGGAAGCCTCCTGCTCATCCAGCAGCTTGCCCCAGTATATCAGTCGTGCCTTCTGCCTCTCGATCCACTCCCGCTGATCCGCAAGCCTTGATTGCGTCAGCTACATCTCGAAATGAAGTCTGTTGCGCAACGCCTCAAGGTGTGGCACTCTTCTTCAAGGACCTTACTGTCATGGTTGAAGGCGAGCTGAACTTAGCGGAGACTGGAACAGGCATTGTCGATAGACAAAGCCAAAAGAATTGGCTCCGGACTTGCAGTGATCTCCTCTGCCGGCTCCAAGGGGTCTTCAAGTAAAAAAATTGGGTCCCACAGCACAAGCGTGGTTTCCTGCGGCTCGGTGGTGCTAGGGCCGCCCTCTGGGAGCTCTCCAACCTCTACAAACGCTGAGGAGGGTCCCATCAAGGAAACTTCAACCTCCAGAGCTGACACCAAAGGTCCCCCTTCTGGATCTTCAATCGTCGGCTCCGGTGGGTGGAGGGCATGCCGCTGACTCCTCTGGGAGCTCCGACTCAGACATGGGTACCTCTGGAGTAATCGTCTCTAGGGCGGACATTGGAGCTTCACCCGGAGCACCCCCCCCCCCCACCACCGGCTTAGGTGCCGGAGCTTCAACAATCTCTGGCACAGAGGCCAGAACTTCAAGCGCTTCTGGCTCAATTACCGAATCTTCAACAACTTCTGGCATAGGCGTCGGAGCTTCGATTACCTCTTGCTCAAGCGTCGAAGCTTCCGCCATCTTCGTATCCTGTGTCGGAGCTTCAGCTGCCAGCACTGCAGCCGCTGGCGCATCTTCACAAACATATCCCCCATGTTACGGCACTACCATGGGAATTTCTGGCATCTCCTCTGGATCCAAGTCCATGACAGCTGGTACTGGTGCTGCTGTGTCTTCTGCCACCACTTGGGGAGGCACAGGGGTTGAAGCCGGAGCTTCGGCATGCTCAGCCACAGTTGCTGCAGCAGGTGCCGAAGCCTCAGACTTCTTTCTCGACACCCTGGAAACAAAAGAGTAGGAAAATTCAAGACATGAAAAAGACAAGAGTAGCACCTCAAGGTGAGATGACAGTGGTTACTTGGGGATGCTACCGCCTCAGTCGCTGTGGAATTTCTTCTTCTGAGGCCTGGAGTCAGATCCCACAAGACCCGGTGAGGCAAAAACCTTGGACCTCGGTCGGGAGCTAGCCACAGCAGCTGGAGTTTCCTCAGCTGGGACCTCCCCCAGCTGGAAATGACCACTGGACCTTGAGCCCGCAGCTGGCACTAGAACCAGAGTCGATTAGCCAGAGCTTGCGCCCTTTGAGGGCACCGACTCCAAAGAGTTCTTGACCGTAAAAGATCTACTTGGTTAGGGATTAGGAGCTGCTGGAGATGGAGTTGACCTGAGGGAGCTCCCGTTAGCATGTCTCAACTTCCTCTTCCGGCTGGAGGATTCGGCCAGTTCCTTGCCCTTGCCTTTGCCCTTGCTGGCGTCGTCGACCTTCCGGCTTGGAGTATCGTTTGGAGCCACCCTCTCTGAAGCTCCAGAAATGGCCATCCTGGTGGTTCTACGCCTCTCCACCAGGCCGAGATCGTCTAGCTTCGGATATCCCTTCCGGAGCTCCCTCCTGACATCTAGAACCATATTTGTCGGTACCCTGCGTACCGGGTACCCCATGATACCGTAAGAAGTGCAAGAGAGTTCCACCTGTCGGAGTTGAGGGCTTCCTCAGGCCACACGTGTCACATGGCACTAGACCTGCCTCCCTCATATGGGTAGCTCCAGGACTGCCATGTGTAATGTAAGACCGGAGCTGAACTCCCAACATAGGTAAGCTCTAGTTTTTACACGTGGATAATGACCTTGGACCTAACCCCCTGTAGAGGGAAGCTCTGGTGCCGCCATGTGTATAACAGCTCTGGACCCATCTCACCGCGAAGGGAAGCTCCAGAGCTGCCACGTGTGGATCCTCCGGACCTTACACCAACGAGAATATTGGCAGATCTCCAGAAGCACAGACATTCAAGAGACAGTTAAAGCGACAGTTACAAGATCTGATTACATGTCATTAATGCTATATTAATGACACATGATCAGTGGGCTGTTAATAGGGGCAACGCTGCTATTAAGACACGTTATCACACTGTTAATCACACTTAATACTTGTAGACCGTGTATTAGGCTCTTAAACAAGCCAAGGTCACATGTTGGGCTAGGCAAGTGATGTAACGGCCATTCCTTAGACTATAAAAGGACTTTGCCGCACGGTACATAGGATCTGGGCTCATACGCATACTAGCACTACTAACATCCTCCATACAACTACACACACCCCGTGGAGTAGGCTATTACGCTCAGACGGCCCGAACCACGTAAATCTCTGTGTCATCATCTTGTTTAAGATCTCTATGCACCCAAACCGATACAAGAACCTCCGCGAGCTAGATTTAGTAGTACCGGGGGAAGTGTCGTTGATACGCTTTGACATTTGGCATGCCAGGTAGGGGGGTTCCTAAGATCGCAAGATGGTAAACTCCGCCGCAGGATCTTCCGATGGCAGCCACGCTGAACAGCCTGCTGGAGGCAATCCCTCCAACATGCAGCAGCCAGCAGGCGCCGTTGTCCCGGCGGGCGTCATGCCACCACCGCCACCATCTGTTCCGGCAAATAATGCTGGGCAACGAGATGGGGAATTTGCGTCGATCACCGCATCAACTAACAACAATCCCGAGCACGCTCTCATTGTCGCGCATACTCTTCTACAACACCCTTAGCTTCCAGGAGCACCCCAGGGTGCGATGGAGCGGGAGAGCTGATGTTGATCATCTGGTTGCAGCTATAGCCGATGGTATCAGCAATCAGGGTCCTCCCCCTTCGGGGCAGGCACCATCACAATGACGGATCTTGTCGGGAAGACTTGGTCCACAAGCTTCGCAGCACAAGAGGCGTGTTGCATCCCAGTAGGTGACTTCGCTGCCTTCCGGGGCACGACGCACCCACACCATCACCAGGCTTTCAAATCATGACCTGCGGTCGGAACTTGATCGCCGTTACCGGCAGCAAGACAACCACTTCCATATCGAGTGTGCTCGCGAGAGATGAGAGGCTCGAGACAACCCAGCTCCTCAGGGAGTAGGAGGAGGATGTTCTGCCCTGGCCATACACTTACGCATGGTAAGATGGCCGCAGAAGTTCTAGCCTCATTTACCGGAGAAATTCGACGGGACTGTCAACCCCGCCGAGTTTCTTCAAATATACTCCACTGCTATACTTGCGGCGGAGGGCAATGAGGCTGTGATGGACAACTACCTCCCAGTGGCTTTAACTGGGACTGCTAGGTCCTAGTTTATGATCCTCCCACCTGATTCCATCAACAGTTGGACGGAGTTATGCCAACAGTTCACTGCCAATTTCAGGAGTTCATACACCCGACCCATCATTGAACTGGACTTGTTTGCTATGAAGCAAACAACGAGGGAATCGCTGCAATCCTTTATCCAGCGATTTTCTCACGTACGCAATACCATCCCCTCAATCTCGAGCGCTTCTGTTATCGTTGCATTCAGACAGGGCATTCGAGACAAAAAGATGTTGGACAAGCTGGCGACCAAAGAATTCACCAGTGTCACGAAACTCTTCAACTTAGCATACAAATGTGCTAAAGATGCGGAGGTACATGAGATGCACTCCAAACCACCTGCGGAGGCCAACAAGAAATCCTCCAAGACTGAAGCCACCACCTCCGGAGGCCAACAAGAAATCCTCCAAGACTGAAGCCACTACCTCCGGTAGTGGAAAGAAGAAAAAGAAGTCCAACGGCAAGAAGAAGCCGTCGGCCGGCGCACCTACTGCTGCGGCTGCTGCAGCTCTTGGTGGCCGAGGGCCACGCTCCGAGAAACGACCTCGACCATCGTCAGGAGATGGCGGTAGCTCCAAAGTGTGGTGTCCGATCCACAAGATGGACAAACACAGTCTGGAAGAATGCCTAGAGGTCTAGAACCTTGTCGAGCGCTACAACAAGCACCGAGAAGAAGCTCCTTTCCGCCAGCGGGAAGCAAAACAAAAAGTCGACAAAGCTCCGGTTGAAGAGGAGCTAGGCTTTCAGGACCCCAAAAAGGTTTTGAGGACCGTCTACAACACCGTCGACGACTGTAGGATCGAAGAGCACGTGAAAAGCTACCAGAGGGGGGTGAATAGTAGATTAAAAATCTTACGCAGCAGAAACAATTAAATCCCAACCCCTTTGGCAGAAAAATGATCTGTTAAAAAAATCATGTGTGATACTAATCTAAACGTGTTTCTATAAAATCCCACTTTTTCCTTTCATGTGAAGTTCAGCTACAAGTTGTTTATCAAACATAATGGAGATCAATATAGTTGTGCACATGAACTTGACCTCACCAAAAAGTTTTCTTTCTACTCATGTTTAATTTTATTTACATGAGGATTGGACTTCACCACTAATCCTAGAACAATTTAATTAAACCTTTCTGCAAAGTTGGGAATTTATTTGAATGGAATGGCTAGGGCAAATTATATTGCAACAATATAAAATCAAAACAAATGTAAATTGATTGTGTTGCTATGTATATCTGGCTCTGACAAAAAGATTCAAATCCAAGGCTCCAAACTTTTCATTGGCCTCTTGGGGTTCTAAATAGTTTCTCGGTAAAGTTTCAAGATTTTTGAAGCACGTCTTCCACTTAGTTGGACACGTACAGAGGGTTTATTTCACGTCGATCTCAAAATTTAGCTTTGCACTTAACCTTGTCCAAATCAACCCACAATTTTTCCTAAGACCCTTTATGGTTCAGTGAGCTGTGTTTCAAAGTTTGGGGATTTATGGACCTAAGTTACTATTTATTTCAATAAGGTTTATATACAAGTTTGGATTCAAATTTGATTTTGAATTTGAAACAAACTGTGTCCAAATTGAAATCTGATTGCAGATTTGGGTTCCTCATATTTTTCTTAGCCTGTCTGTAAATTTCGGGAATTTTTGGACAATGTTTGGGGTGGAATTTAGAGGAACAGAGAAGAGGGAGCATTGGGGCCCATATGTCAGCCAGTGAACCGTTTCACCGCCTCTGTTTTCCTTCTCCGCTCGACACCGCGATGCTTGCATGCCGCCAGCGCGCCGGTTCGGCCGTGGGTCGCCTCCAGCTGCCCCAGCCTCCTTATCTACTGCGGTGAAGACCTTTTATTCACTCCACCGTCGACCGCGGTCACTCCTCGGCTCACCTCTCGCTCGCGCTGCTCAGTTTCTCGCCGCTGCGACCACCTCGGTTCCACCTGACGCCGCTCAGCCTCGCTGCCGCTACAAGCTTCCACGTCCTCTGCAGTCTTTAGGAAAAAGGTGCGCCATGATCTCGTGTAGCTGCTGGTAAAGTTTGAACTCATATCGTGCATCCTAGCGTCCGTATTTCGTGAAAAACCGAAGAACTTTTGTAGCTTTGGAGCTAGTTCGTCGGTTTAATTCCGATTGTATGCACAATAATTCTTTGATCCAGTTAGACAACATGATCAACGTCTCCTAGCACACCTTCCCTCCAAAAATCAGAAGGAACCATTGAGTAATTATCGAGTTATCCATTTTTCCCCTTCCGCCATTGAAGGAGCTCGGTTCACCATTGACCTTAGTGTTGCCGGCTAAGACACGAGTTCTAGACCCTCCTAACCTCTTTACCATGCTCCCAAGATGCTTCCCGAGCCTTCATATGAGTGATTTCGCTAGGAAATTGAGAGTTCCGACATGACCGGAACCCTAGCACCCGCCGCCGCCGTCGGGAGTGGGTTTCCAATCACCCATCGCCGTCGGGAGGTACTCCAACGTGTTTCCCGCGTGAAGGTAGGGTGGGGCGGCGAGTTTCGAGGCTTACCGTGGGCCGGAAAACGTCGCCAGCGAGAGCGCTGCCGCCCGAGCCCGTGGCCAGAGGAAGAAGAAAGAGGGGGCGTGGGTCCCACCTGCCAGAGAGTGCAGCGCTTCTTGGATCAGCCTGTGGCCAGGGGATCTAGTGTGGTCACGTGGAAATGTTTTTATGGCCTCCGGTGTGGCTGCCTCCTGGTTGGCCGATTTAAATCTGGTGGGCCCAAGCGCCAAATTTAAAAGCTAAAAATTCCAATTTTATGCAGAACCATTTCCAAACTTGGAAAATAAATATCTCTCTGTAGACTGCTCCAAAAATCTTCAAACAAATTTTGTTTGAAATTCCTTGAGCTCTAGTTTCTGTTAGTACCAATTAGGTTTTGTGAAACTTACTTTTAAATTCTGTAGAAAACAATCTTTCCAGATACAAATACAATTTTTCCAGGTGAACTTTCCACTGTAAAAATCCCCACAATTCACATAAATTACGCCGTCCTATTCGTGACTACCAGTACAAGTTTGGGAGCCATTGCACCTGTATAACCCTCTGTATGGTTCAATTACCGTTTTTAGTCATTGAATTATTACGGATGTTCAGTTGCTTTATTATGTCCCAAATTTAGACTGAACCTTCCTTTGGTCATACACTATATCCTGTAAAAATCTGGGATTTAATTGACTTAGTCTCCTTGTCCTAATTCAGTTGCCAACTGAATGTTAATGAAAAGCTAAAATTCAAATATAAAATAATTCCAGAAATTCTTGCCCACTTTGAAATTCAATAACTCCTTCACCAAGGCTTAGACATTCATGAAACCAATTTTGATAGAACCAGGACAACCTCCTCTATTATGATCATCAACTAGCAGCTATGTTCAAGCTATAGTTTCTTCTCTAAAATTCTTGGGAGTTTATTGCTTACCATAATTTTAGAGACAACAAACTACTTTGATCATCTCCTGTTCTTTGCCAGAGCTTCTATCATATTACTTATTATCTACCATCAAAGTCCCAAAGCCAATTAAGATCATTATCACATAATGATCACCATAGATTAGATTATGGTCTTAGTAGTAACTATTTTTTAAGTCATTCATATACATATTACATGCATATCGTGTAGTGACCGAAGTCGAGGAGGAACCGGAGGCCTTGGAGGTACACCTGCCGGATACTAACACAGACTCGGACCTGCATCCAGGCAAGCCCCTGTTTGCATTTAAGTCGTTTATAAATTTTTGCTTTATCACTATGTTGATTAGTATATGAATTGTGCATTACGTTTAGGATGCTTGAATACTCCAGATGCATGACCCACAATCCCATTGGTTAATTGGGTAGGTTGATAGCTCGACGTGTAGAACTGCTATGCTAATGTTGTAGGTGAACCGGTAGAAGTCGAGTAGTTGGAATCTACTCGCGAGATAGAAAGTTGACACTCATCTACACTGCGTTAACCTTTATAGAGAGACTGTTAAATCTAAACTTGAGGCCGGTCAGAGATGGATAGGAAGCGGCAAGGCGTGGTCTTGGTCGCATAGCTCTGACTGGTCAGTTAAGGCACGTCTGTATGCGACCCCTTGGACAAGCTTGACTTGTACCGGCAACATACTGGATATATGGGCTCCAGTAAACTGACGTAACTCGATAACTGTGATGTCGAGGCCATTAACTCACCATCGATAGGGGTGGGTTGAGGACAGTAAGGTGTAAATCGGTCGGCGGGCACAGATGTGTTCCGTGTGGAGACCTTCTGTTCGTAGAGGTGAGACGGGTTTGGCGTTCGGGTTTCTTGTGAAAGGTGGCCATATACGACTAGTACTGAAGTGTTATGTATGTACTGATGTACTCGCTAACACTTCCGAATGTGCGTATGTGTCGTGTTGTCTGGGTGTGTCCTGATTGCAATCACCGTCCCTCGCGGTAATAGAGTACCACTTGTTCACTGCGCCGTGACGTAGTAAATACTAAAGAAGTCGGGAGAATATGGTGTATTGAATTATAATTGCTTTGCAACCTTGTGTGACTTAGAGATAGCAAAATTAAAGTTTACAATTTCCCCATACTTTAGCTGTAATAGCATTATGTGCTTTGGGCATGTCATATCATCAGCAAAGCGTTTCTTGTTTGATTGTGGAGTATATGATGCGCCGTGCTTGGAGAATGTCATTTGCTACTTAAAAAACATGATTATAAAGATCCACTTGTAGGTGAGTCGTCTATGCTTCACCTTACCTATGCTTAGTATTCACCCTTGCATATGTCTAGTGAGACGGGTCAGTCTTGCTGAGCCTTATGCTCATGTTTGCAGTTAACGAGTTTTTGCAGGTTATACGATTGATGACGGGTTTGATGACGAGGCTGCACCCCCTCCAGGGTTTACAGCCGAGTGGGAACCCTGCCCGCCGCCATGATTTGGGTGTTGCTAGTACGAAGTATCCAGGACATGGATGACTTTGCTTTTGCATAGCTAGTGCTGAGAGCGTAGCTATGATATATAAGTTTCTTTCCTTCTCCTAGTATTGTAAAACTTCCGCTGTATTATAAATAAAAGACTTAGTCTTGTATTTTATTCTCGTTCTTTGCTTTTATACTGTTGGGTGTCGCATCGCACGACACCATCCAATGAGATCCTTGGATGTCGGGATTTCGGTCCCCACAGCATGGTATCAGAGCATCATTGGGAACAGTGTACTTGAAAAGAACATATTTTCGAAAATTAGGATTTGAGTGAGGAATTAGCTATATGCCCTAATAAGGAGTATTATTAGTATAAGATATAAAGGTGGTAAACTAACTTATATGTTATTAGTTCTATAACGACACTCTGACATCAGGTAAGAGGTAAGGTACGCCACCGTAAGCGGGTCAATTGCGGTAAGCTCACCATGCGAGAGGTAGCATGGAAGTTTTCTGTGGCTTAGCACGGAAATGTTAATTGGAGTCTCTGAATCTTTCTATGTTTCTGAGAATCTATGACACGCGGTACTCCTGCGTGCTTAAAAGTTAGTGGGAGCCCCCGTCGGGTGGTATATAACCCGATAGTATGCATCTCTAGAACCATTCATGTTCTATGGGAGCATGCGAAACACGTATGCCCGAGCGTGTATAAGCCGGTTTGTACGGGAGTCTTTGTTGTACAGACGTATTTACAGCCATGTACCTCGAGACATGACCTCGCTCGAGGGCCACTCACACCAGAGTCGTATCCATTTATTTTCATATGTATTATTGTGACTGCCTGTCGTGTTTCCCTGTACCGCCCTTGAGGTGTGAAGGTGTGAAAGGGGATTGTTTGTCTTTTGCAGCATTGACTACGGTAGAAGACCGTGTAGAAACTGTTTGCGAGAGAACGATATAGGAACCACCTATAGACGTAACCGGATATACCGGATAGAATTTTCTTTGGTGATGTACGTAGTACCGTCAGTATCAAACATGATACTTGACCATCCCCAACGACAGAATGGATGCATTATGTTTTAGAAAGTCCGACTATCAGATGCTAGTAGGTTTGGTGATGAGGACATCACTTCTATGGATACAAACAACACTCCATTGAACATACAAGATGCAATCAATAGAGTTCATACACAACAATTAATTTCAGAGGTGAACTCGTTCTTATATATTTCCTTATATGTTTTTGAGCATAAATTGCTACTTAATAATTTATTTGTGATTAGGATCCAAGTAGAGGTTCAAGAAGTACTTGGAGGGAGTATTAGGGACGTAGAAGACCAGAGAATTCGTTCAAAGAAGATGGAAACCGAACCAAACTCCAAATCGTATCCAACTCGGAGTCCAGGAGCAGTATGCACTAAAACGGACGCCCAGGACGCATACGAACTCCGTTTTGGACGTTCTACATATGAACGGAAAGGGGAGAGGATAAACTTTCCAATAGAACCGGTCCCATGTCAAAATCCTTTCGGAGTCGACGGGAATCGTCGAAACAAAATAAATTACAGAATCTGTCAGGGTGCTGCGCCACCGTATTGGGCCATTGGGCCTTGTATCAACTCTAAGCCCATTATTTTCGTGTGTTAGGGTTAGGTCACGATCCCAACACCCCCTTGGACGTCCTCCCACCTATATATACTCCATAGTAGCCGCCATGAACAATTGGGTTTTGCATAGATTAATAATATCGTTGTTCTACAGTTTGTGAAACCCCAACTTCGCGATTTCAGATCGTGTCTTCTACGTTCTTGCTTGTGTTCTCCGTTGCACTTGCAGGGATTAGCCTTCTTGGCAAGGTCAATCGTGTGAAGCACGATTGATAACCAACGGAGCGGTGGTGTAGTGATTGCAGGGGCTGTTCGTGTTCTACTCGAGAGCCTCGGATCATCAACGTCGAGATCTCCATCAATCGACTTACCCATTACCTTTCGGAAGATCCGGCCTCATCTTTTTCCTATCAATTGGTATCAGATTTCCAGGTTGCCTGTTAGGTAATCCATCTATCCATTACATTAGTTTTGTTATTCATACCTAGAGTCCACAAAAAAGCCACAAAATTTGCAGTTTAGTAGATCTGTTCATTATTTTGTCCAAACCACCATTGAGCATTTGCAACTTTCGTCTTCAGTTTAGTTTTGTTGAGTTTGTGTCCGCTGTTGAGTCATATTGCTGGTTTAGAAAGTGTTTTTGGTCTTAGTTTGAGTTTTGCATTGTGTGATTCATCCTTTTGAATCACGTCATCACGTCTAGATTAGATTCACCTCTGTCCAGTTTGGTATTTTAATCATATCTCGCACATACGAACTCGGATTTTGGTGTTCTTGTACTTTCTGGAAAGCTTAAGAAGTTCTCTATAACTTTCGTATTCATCATTTGCCCAGAAAATGTATTTATAGATGTCTAAATTGCATTGGATCCGAATCTATTATTGACCTAAAAATTCTGAACAGTCTGTATTTCGAGGGCAATATCTCCTATTGTTCTTTTCCAAAATAGGTCTTCAATATATTGAAATTAAAGAGGAGAGATATATATACAATCTTTCTGTTCTAAGTTTTCCAATTTGGAGCCTATAAGTGTGCCTATTTGTCCTTGGAAGATTGAGCAGAAAATCTGCAACAGACACACGAGATATCTTGGATTGATTTTCATTGTGTTCTTCCCTTGCAGCATATTCTGAAAAAAAGGAAGAAAAAAGAAAAAGGCAAGTGCAAAACAAGAAACAAAAGCTGCACAAAAAAAGAGAAAAAAACAACAAAAAAAACAGAAGTGCTTGCATTCTTTGTGTCATCTAGTTTTGTCTCATGTCTTGCTAGCTTGAACTACTAGGAACACATTTAGGCCAGCAACTTTGATAAATACTTTGGACACTTAATCAACTTTACTATCTGATTTCATTGTTGCTAATCCTTGCTACATAGAAAGTGCCATCCAAGCTACACCTTACTCTTGAGTAGAATCGATACACATTCGCAATCATCCCACGCTTCATTGGTTTCTTCATACCGTCCACCGTTTGCCACCTGCAGTGTCGGTAAGAACACTTGTAAGAGCGTGGTAAGACGCTTGAGAGTGTGTGATTCCACTTCCACTTTGCCATTATCCTTTGTAGTTGATAGGGATAACATATTTTTTGTGTTGTCTTCTGTTTGCTACTAACAATGTCAGGTAAAAGCAAGAATCATGCATTATATGCTGAGATGATGGACATGATGAAGACGACGATGGAGTTGCTCACTAAAAATCAAACATCAACCAAGGATTCACATGACATTCAGACCACCTTTACAACACCTTCCACAAGAAGTAATTACATTCTCCCATCTCTTCCTTCTTATGATGGTTTTGGTTACGATGAATATATTGCTTGGGAAATAGAGTTGGATAAAAATTTTGAAAAATTGCATATGTGTGAGAGGAGAAAGATTAGAAATATTTCTAGTGCGTTAGTTGGTCGTGCATTAACTTGGTGGAACAATTTAAATGAATTAGAAAAACCTCGAACATGGAAAGAAACGAAAATTCTTATGCGAGAAACTTTTGCTAATGTATCTATGTACAAAGAAGAAATTCAGCAATTTGAGGAGAAATTTCTTGTTGTACCTCCTTTTGTGTCTAACGTTTTGCAGGACAATATAGAAAATAATATAGATGATGCAAAAGAGAACGAGGCTTTTGACAACACTTGTGAAATTTTAGATGGATCAACTCATAATGCACTCGAAATCACTGCTGAAAATGGTAAGGCAAAACATTCTACAAATACAGAAGGTGAGAAGTTTTTGGATGTTCTGAATTTTTCCACCAATCATGCTATTTTTGAGGAGCAACTATTAGAATCGTTTATTTATACACCATTGTCACATGTTGATTTTCTTGCTGGTCGTTGCGCTAAGAAAGAGTTGTGTGCTGATAACTCTATTATACCTATGCAAAAACAAGTTAATGTACAAGATGATTGTGTTTTAGATTCACCTAATTGTGCTGAAATTCATAATTTGATCACCACTACTGCTGAAAATGATGAGCTGAAATTTTTGTCTTCTCTAAATACTTTGGGTTATATTGAATTTGACACTCTTTGTGATCTAGATATAGTAGAGAAGAGAATATTTTCCCAATCTGCATTGCCTTTGTTAAGTAGAAATATTTTTCATGCAATAGGCAAATATGAACATAGTGGTGTGTTTATGGTGCATAAAGTTTACGTTTGTTCAAATGAGAAAACTCCTTTTGTGCTGCAACAACATCCTAAAGTAAATGAATGCACTAACGCTAATAATGTTTTGTCAAGCTTTTCTAGTATTTTTTTCTTGCAGCAGGGACAAAAATAAAAGAGAAGTATTGTTCGCTGCAGTCGTGCAATATGGACAGAGTTCATTCTACCCCCAAAGCAATCATTTTTCCTGGACATACGAGCAAGCCGAGGACGGCTTGTCATAAAGAAGGGGAGAATGACGAGATCATGCACATTATCATTGCACCTACAAATATGGTACAAAGTTTATTTGTTTGGGATCCTGGCTCAAGTGAATGTGCGCTCTTGTTTGGACAAGATCAAGATGGTGCACTATGTCGTCCACCACCTTGGCCTCCTCCTTTCATGCTTACAAGAAGATTTGATGGTGTTGCACATATGGACCCACACATGATAGAAGATGAACTTGAGTCGAGGACGACTCCAATTCAAGAAGGGGAGGATGATGAGGACATCACTTCTATAGATACAAACAACACTCCATTGAACATAAAAGATGCAATCAATAGAGTTCATACACAACAATTAATTTCAGAGGTGAACTCGTTCTTATATATTTCCTTATATGTTTTTGAGCATAAATTGCTACTTAATAATTTATTTGTGATTAGGATCCATGTAGAGGTTCAAGGAGTACTTGGAGGGAGTATTAGGGACGTAGAAGACCAGAGAATTCGTTCAAAGAAGAAGGAAACCGAACCAAACTCCAAATCGTATCCAACTCGGAGTCCAGGAGCAGTACGCACTAAAACGGACGCCCAGGACGCATACGAAATCCGTTTTGGACGTTCTACATATGAACGGAAAGGGGAGAGGATAACCTTTCCAATGGCACCGGTCCCATGTCTAAATCCTTTCGGAGTCGACGGGAATCGTCGAAACAAAATCAAGTACAAAATCTGTCAGGGTGTTGCGTCACCGTATTCGGCCATTGGGTCTTGTATCAAGTCTAAGTCCATTATTTTCGTGTGTTAGGGTTAGGTCACGACCCCAACACCCCCTTGGACGTCCTTCCACCTATATATACTCCATAGTAGCCGCCATGAACAATTGGGTTTTGCATAGATTAATAATATCGCTGTTCTACAGTTTGTGAAACCCCAACTTCACGATTTCAGATCGTGTCTTCTACGTTCTTGCTTGTGTTCTCGGTTGCACTTGCAGGGATTAGCCTTCTTGGCAAGGTCAATCGTGTGAAGCACGGCTGATAACCAACGGAGCGGTGGTGTAGTGATTGCAGGGGCTGTTCGTGTTCTACTCGAGAGCCTCGGATCATCAACGTCGAGATCTCCATCAATAGACTTACCCATTACCTTTCGGAAGATCGGGACAAATTCTCCTATCATTTGGACTCCGTAAAAGGGACTCCGACTCGATAGAGTAGATAGAATCAAGATTCTTGATTTCTGGCAGAAGTTGGATCGACTTTGCCGGATTGTAATCTTGGTTATCTGATAGATAACATAAGGGTATCATATATGGATGGAAAGTTCGTGAAGACCTCTACAACTTTTCTGTTGACCATCAGGGCAGAAAAGTTTGATAATCTGTTGAAATCTGGAGTATACTAAAACTGCTCCAGATGACCCTCCCATTGTACCAGTTCCAGTAATATTGCCATAACTCACTGTAGGAACATCTTCTGCCTTATTGTGATACATGTCTGGAAAGGGCAGAATAATATATACAGGTTTGATGTTTAGAGTTTTCCTAATTCGAATTTCAGTCAAATCAAATTTGGAAATCAAAACAGTGAACTGCAGGACCTCTGGTGCAAACCAGTCAGTTCAACTGTTTAGTTTGGATAGTTATAACTTTTAATCCAGAATAGTGACATAATCACATATATACATTTTTGGAAAGCTTAGGAAGTCCTCTATCAACTTTATTTTGCATTCATGATCTGAATCTGGGTACAGCTGTGTCTAATTCCATTTGTCGCAAACTTGGTTCTGGCAGTCCAGAACTTGAAGCAGTTTGCCCATGGTTGTGAATTCGCTCGCAATACTTGTATAACAAACTTTTCGGGGGGGGGTACTCTTTTACTTCTGTATTGTTAACTTGATGTTACACAAAGTTTATTTTGTCATTGCCTCAATATATGGTTGTGAGATACCTGTATAAATTGTGGGAGATAACTACATATAGGTCAACTTAAAACCTGTGTAGATTCTATTTCCTAGCTAACCTGGAGATGTATGGGTACAATATGGAAAGGTTGTGAAGTGTACTACAACTTTTGTATTCAACTCCACCTTTGATTATGACATTTCCTGTATGAAACTGTGGAATTTATACAGGAAGGTCAGCTGGAACAGACTGTGATTACAACTCCAGTTTTAAATTTTCTTAAACTATTGTGAGTTGGAAACCTTCTCAATGTTCCAGTATTCTTTTCTATAGATGACGGATGTGAGGATGCTACTACCGGACGGATGGGTATTTTCCACTTGCGCTAGCCATCCGGGTTTCCCAAGTATGCTGCGGGAAGTGCTCCAACAGTTTGGCTTCATCGAGATGCCATGCTATTGGGGTAGAGAAACGATCGACATAGGCGTTCGGTCATGCACCATATTGGTAGACATCCCAGCTAGTCCACGTCGATATGGATGGGCTCCTTTCTTGGTTACCATCGAGGGGGCTCATTTAAAGGACACTTGGGCAATCGCTGCAGGCGAAGCACTTATGAAGCTTTGTGAGCTTCATCAAGATGCCATGGCTGGGACTCAATTTGCCCTTATTCCAGTCCGTGGTATGGCTGGATTTGAGTGGCAACGTCGTATGGTTGCTTCCTATACACCGCATGGCGACACAACCTCGACAACACTTGGGACATATGCGCCTGCTTCCAATATGGTGGTTGCTACGCAAGGCACCAAGATTTTGGAGCAAGTCAAAGCCTTGCGGGAAGCGACAGAGCGGGGTGATACCCTTGATTATATCAACGAGAATCTACCTTTGCTCCTAGCCCCAGCAAATCACCGGCTAAATAAGTGCGAGAGTCAGCTGCATTATGTTCTCATTAGGCTACGGAAAGCTCGTGCCAAACAACGGCAGGCTCGCACTGAACTGCAGCAAGCTCGTGGTGAGTTGCAAGCAAGTCAGATAGAGGTACAACAACAGCAGGCGCAACTGTTAGAGCGGGACACCGCCATTGAGACAGCTCAGAATTGGGAGTATGAGGCAGAACAACTTCAGGATAATGTAATTGAGGCCGAAGCACAATTACAACCAGTGGTGTATCCACCGGCCCATAATATACCACTAATTATGGGTGAACCATTGCATTCGAATGACGACGATGAAGAAGATCCTGAGGAAGTCGAGTTCTATCCTTAGGGAGTCGAGTTCTATCCTTAGGGGATAGTGGTTGTGTTATTGACCACTGTAGGCAGGGAGTAGTACGGTGTAATAAACACTACAAGTATTTTGTGACTTTATGAGTCTTGTTGTGAATAGTAGTAGGGTGTGTGTATGACAACGTAGACATAACGTCTTGTGGTGACCAAGCATAGACGAGACAACTTCTATAGATGAAGTTTGTCTATTTTGGAGTTCTATTGTAAACTTGGACCTGAGATAATATAGATTGTATAAAGCTTGTACTTTATCAATTTATGTGAATGTTGTGTATTATCTATTGTTGTCTACAGCGTTACTATTTGTATGGAAGGATGAACTTGAGGCAATGAGACTTATGGTGTTAATCAATGTATTGCAGCATGGTGCGTACACGTACAACCCAAGAAGTGGGAGGCTCAAGTGGGGGACAGGAGGATGACACCCCACCACCGGGGCAGAACACGCCCCAGACGCAGCCACCTCCACCACCTCCACCTATACTTCCCAGAAGTCTCGCGGAGGTTCTCGCAGCAGTGCTCGGCTCGCGCGACAAGCAAACCGAGTTGTTGCGGACCCTTGTACAGCATTCATCCCGTCAAGGGGGATGACAAGCTGATGGGCCACATCAACCATATCCGAGTTCCTACTCGGATTTCACATCGACGCATCCGCCAGTCTTCAGGGAGGTCGATGAACCTTTGGAGGCGGACAACTGGCTCCGCTCCATTGAAGGGAAGTTCGGTTTACTCGAGATAATCAAACAACAGAAGACTCTGTTTGCAGCTCAATAATTGCAGGGGTCTGCTGGTGCGTGGTGGGCAAACTTCCTCGCCGCATGCCCCGCAGACTATGTCGTGAGCTGGGCAGAATTCTGGGAGGCATTCCGCGCCTACCATATCCCTCCCGGGATTATGAAGAGGAAGCTTCAAGAGTTCTTGGAGCTGAAGCAGGGAGGAAGGAGTGCTTACGAGTACTCCAAGACCTTCAACCACTTGGCCCAGTATGCACAGGACCAAGTGAACACGAAAGATAGGAAGCGAGAGTGCTTCTACTGGGGTTTGAACCCCAAGATGAAGGACAAGCTTGCCTTGTTCAACCGCGGCAGCTTCAACAACATTGTCAACACCGCGATCGTACAAGAGGACGCTACTCGAGAGCTGTCCTCAGACAAGAAGAAGAGGAGTGCTCCGCAGGGCACTGAAGGTGGTGCTCCTTAGAAGTATCGAATGGTGCATCGATCACCATCCGGCCAGAGGTGGCAACCGCCATTGCGACCACCGATGTTCAGTGGTCGCCAGTTCGGCAATGCCGGTTTCCGACCGCAGCAGCAGCAGAGGATGATCCCACGTGCACTTCCACCTCCACCGCGTGCACCGGGATTCGGTCCTCCCATTCGTACCGGCCAAACCCCGTACATGTGTTTCACGTGTGGACGCACGGGGCACTTCGCCAAGGACTGCCCACAAAATAGGCAGGGCCGAGGACAGTCATCGTACCAGGGCGCCAACCAACCCCGCAACCAGCCCAAGAAGCCAGTCCCCAGACTCGGCAACGTCCACCACCTTGCCATTGAGGACGTTCCGAAAGACACACCCATACTCACGGGTACATTCTCTATCTTTGATCATACCGTAGTCATACTCTTTGACTCCGGAGCTTCCCACAATGTCATTAGCAAGTCTTTTGTCATTAAAAGTCAGTTGCCTATTATCTCCACAAAAACTCCGTATGTGATTTGCACTCCGGCAGGGAAGACAGTAACAAATGAGATGGTTCCTGGGATACCACTTAACCTAGAGGGGACTATATATTTTACTTCGCTTCTGATACTAGAGAATCAGAGGCTAGATGTCATCTTGGGAATGGCGTGGTTACAATACCATGGTGCTATTCTAGATCTCGTTCCTCGAAAAATATATCTAAATTCTCCACTTCATCCTTCCCAAGTCCTCAATCTTGAGAGAATCGTTCGAGTGAATCCATCTACTCACAATACCAAGGTTATTGAAGTTAAGGATATTCCGGTAGTATGTGAGTATCCGGACGTGTTTCCCGAAGATCTTCCTGGTATGCCACCAGAAAGAGATATAGAGTTCAAGATTGAGCTTGTATCGGGAACAATGTCGATCTCAAGGAAGCCCTACAAGATGGCACCCAAGGAACTTGCAGAACTGAAGGAGCAGTTAACGGAACTAGAGAACAAGGGTTTCATTCGTTCAAGTTCATCACCATGGGGCTGTTCTGCATTGTTCGTGGAGAAGAAAGATAAGACCTTGAGACTATGTGTGGACTATCGTCCACTCAATGCTGTCACTATCAAAAACAAGTATCCACTACCACGCATTGATATTCTTTTCGATCAACTAATGGGTGCTAAAGTATTTTCGAAGATGGATCTTCGTTCTGGTTATCATCAGATTAGAATCCGGCTAGAAGATATACCAAAGATAGCATTCTCGACGAGGTATGGATTGTATGAATACCTTGTTATGTCCTTCGGATTGACCAACGCACCGGCTCATTTCATGTATCTTATGAACTCGGTGTTCATGCCAGAATTGGAAAAGTTTGTCGTGGTCTTCATTGACGACATCCTTGTGTATTCGAAATCCGAAGAAGAACATGCTCAACACTTGCATATCGTGCTTCAATGATTATGGGACCACCAGCTGTATGCCAAGTTCAGCAAGTGTGAATTCTGGATCAGCCAAGTGCCATTTCTAGGGCACATCATATCCGCAGAAGGGATTGCAGTTGATCCAAGCAAGATAAAGCAAGTACTCAAATGGGAGTCTCCAAAGTCTGTACATGAAGTTCGAAGTTTCCTGGGTTTAGCTGGGTATTACCGGAGTTTCATTCCCAGTTTCTCCAAAATAGCTAAACCAATGACAGAACTTCTAAAAAAAGGGAAGAAGTATGTATGGACAGAGGCATGTGAGGGAGGTTTCCAAGCATTGGTAAAACACCTCACAACGACACCAGTATTAGCTCAACCGGACACAACCAAATCATTTGACGTGTATTGTGATGCATCAGGAATTGGTTTGGGTTGTGTGTTGATGCAGGACAGATGAGTGATCGCTTATGGATCACGGCAGCTTCAGAACCATGAGCAGCAATATCCGACTCATGATCTAGAGCTCGCTGTTGTGGTACTAGCTTTGAAGATGTGGAGACATTATCTACTGGGTAATCTTGTACATCTCTACACCGATCACAAGAGCCTGAAGTACATCTTCACCCAAAAGGACTTAAATATGCGACAGCGTAGAGGGTTGGAATTAAACAAGGATTATGAGATTGAGATCCACTACCATCCAGGCAAGGTGAATGTAGTCGCAGATGCACTGAGCCGCAAGTCCCATGTCAACAGCCTTTCCATCACCTCAATGGGAGAAGAAGAACCGAGTCTCTACTTGGTTCCATATGGGGCACTCTACAACCTAGCTCTCATTCCTACTATTAGGGAGGATATTATAGCAGCTCAGAAGGAGGACAAAGGGATGTCGCACATTCGGCAAAGAATGGAGAAGGGGGAGATGAAATGTTTTTGATGTGACAATGAAGGTACCCTCTAGTTTAAAAACCGCATAGTGGTACCTCGGAACATGGAACTTCGGAAGAAGATACTCGATGAAGCTTATTTATCCAAGTATTCCATTCATCCGGGAAGTAACAAAATGTACCAAGACTTAAGGAAGAAGTTCTGGTGGACTCGGATGAAGAGAGAAGTAGCAAAATACATATTCGAATGTGATACGTGTCGGCGAGTGAAGGCCGACCATATGAAGGCAGTTGGACAGCTTCAACCTTTAAGCATACCGGCTTGGAAATGGGAGGATATCAGCATGGATTTCATTGTTGGGTTGCCTCCCACTTTCCATAAGCACGACTCAATTTGGGTGATCGTTGACTAGTTGACCAAATCAGCTCATTTCATACCGGTCAGTGTCAAGTATGATGTAAAGCGGTATGCAGAACTTTACATCTCCAGAATATTGTGCCTACATGGAGTACCCCGCACTATCATTTCAGATCGTGGATCTATTTTTGTTGCTCGATTTTGGGAGCATCTCCACGATGCATTGGGTACCAAACTGATTCGGAGCTCGGTTTATCATCCTCAGACTGATGGACAAACCGAACGGGTGAATCAAGTGCTAGAGGATATGCTTCGTGCCTGTGCCATCCACCATGGTAGGAACTGGGATGATCATCTACCATTGGCAGAATTTTTGTACAACAACGGTTATCAGGCTAGCATCCAGATGGCGCCATATGAAGCTCTTTATGGCCGGAAGTGTCGCACACCCTTGAACTGGTGCGAATCTGGTGAACGAGTGGTATATGGCATTGACTTGGTAAATGAAGCCGAAGAGCAAGTATGCATTATTCAAGAAAAACTCAAAGCTGCTTAGTCTCGTCAGAAGAGCTATGCGGACAAACGACGTCGACCTCTTCACTTCAAGGTTGGGGGTCAAGTTTATCTCTGGGTATCCCCAATGAAGGGAATTCATCGATTCGGAGTGAAAGGGAAGCTAGCTCCACGTTTCATTGGGCCGTTCGCAATAATCGAAAGATGCGGACCTGTGGCATATCAATTGGAGTTACTGCCGTCGCTGGCAGGGTCCACAATGTGTTTCACATTTCTCAGTTGCGAAAATGTCTCAAAGCCCCAACGAATGTACGTATTGAGGATTTGGAGGCTCTCCAACCAGATCTTACTTATTCCGAGCATCCAACCCAGATCGTTGATGAGAAAACTCGCACCACAAGGAGTCGCACCTTGTGTTTCTGCAAGGTCTTGTGGAGTAACCACAGTGCTGAAGAAGCCACGTGGGAAAGCGAGGAGTATCTTAAAACGAACTATCCGGACTTGTTAGCGGCACATGTTCAATAGATCTTTACCTTTTGTCTTTTCTTTGTAATCTCGGGACGAGATTCTTTTAAGGAGGGGGAGGAATGTAAAATCCCACTTTTTCCTTTCATGTGAAGTTCAGCTACAAGTTGTTTATCAAACATAATGGAGATCAATATAGTTGTGCACATGAACTTGACCTCACTAAAAAGTTTTCTTTCTACTCATGTTTACTTTTATTAACATGAGGATTGGACTTCACCACTAATCCTAGAACAATTTAATTAAACCTTTCTGCAAAGTTGGGAATTTATTTGAATGGAATGGCTAGGGCAAATTATATTGCAGCAATATAAAATCAAAACAAATGTAAATTGATTGTGTTGCTATGTATATTTGGCCCTGACAAAAAGATTCAAATACAAGGCTCCAAACTTTTCATTGGCCTCTTGGGGTTCTAAATAGTTTCTCGGTAAAGTTTCAAGATTTTTTAAGCACATCTTCCACTTATTTGGACACGTACAGAGGGTTTATTTCGCGTCGATCTCAAAATTTAGCTTTGCACGTAACCTTGTCCAAATTAACCCACAATTTTTCCTAAGACCCTTTATGGTTCAGTGAGTTGTGTTTCAAAGTTTGGGGATTTATGGACCTAAGTTACTATTTATTTCAATAAGGTTTATAAACAAGTTTGGATTCAAATTTGATTTTGAATTTGAAACAAACTATGTCCAAATTGAAATTTGATTGCAGATTTGGGTTCCTCATATTTTTCTTAGCCTGTCTGTAAATTTTGGGAATTTTTGGACAATGTTTGAGGTGGAATTTAGAGGAACAGAGAAGAGGGAGCAGTGGGGCCCACATGTCAGCCAGTGAACCGTTTCACCGCCTCTGTTTTCCTTCTCCGCTCGACACCGCGACGCTTGCATGCCGCTAGTGCGCCGGTTCGGCCGTGGGTCGCCTCCAGCTGCCCCAACCTCCTTATCTACTGCGGTGAAGACCTTTTATTCACTCCACCGTCGACTGCAGTCACTCCTCGGCTCACCTCTCGCTCGCGCTGCTCAGTTTCTCGCCGACGCGACCACCTCGGTTCCGCCCGACGCTGCTCAGCCTCGCCGCTGCTACAAGCTTCCTCGTCCTATGTAGTCTTTAGGAAAAAGGTGTGCCATGATCTCGTGTAGCTACTGGTAAAGTTTGAACTCATATCGTGCATCCTAGCGTCCGTATTTCGTAAAAAACCGAAGCAGTTTTACAGCTTTGGAGCTAGTTCATCGGTTTAATTCCGATTGCATGCACAATAATTCTTTGATCCAGTTGGACAACATGATCAACGTCTCCTAGCGCACCTTCCCTCCAAAAATCAGAAGGAACCATCGAGTAATTAACGAGTTATCTAGTTTTTTTCCCTTTCGGCCATTGAAGGAGCTCGGTTCACCGTCGACCTTAGTGTTGCCGGCTAAGACACGAGTTCTAGACCCTCCTAACCTCTTTCCCATGCTCCCAAGATGCTTCCCGAGCCTTCATATGAGAGATTTCGCTAGGAATTTGAGGGTTCCGACATGACCAGAACCCTAGCACCCGCCGCCGCCGTCGGGAGTGGGTTTCCAGTCACCCATCACCGTCGGGAGGTACTCCAACGTGTTTCCCGTGCGAAGGTAGGGTGGGGCGGCGAGTTTCGAGGCTTACTGTGGGCCGAAAACCGTTGCCGGCGAGAGCGCCACCGCCCGAGCCCGTGGCCAGAGGAAGAAGAAAGAGGGGGCGCGGGTCCCACCTGCCAGAGAGTGTAGTGCTTCTCGGATCAGCCTGTGGCTAGGGGTTCTAGTGTGGCCACATGGAAATGTTTATGGCCTCCGGTGTGGCTACCTCCTGGTTGGCCGATTTAAATCTGGTGGGCCCAGGCGCCAAATTTAAAAGCTAAAAATTCCAAATTTATGCAGAACCATTTCCAAACTTGAAAAATCAATCTCTCTGTAGACTGCTCCAAAAATCTTCAAACAAATTTTGTTTGAAATCCCTTGGGCTCTAGTTTCTGTTAGTACCAATTAGGTTTTGTGAAACTTACTTTTAAATTTTGTAGAAAACAATCTTTCCAAATACAAATACAATTTTTCCAGGTGAACTTTCCACTGGAAAAATCCCAAAAATTCACATAAAATACAGTTTCCTATTCTTGATTACCAGAACAATTTTGGGAGCCATTGCACTTGTATAACCCTCTGTATAATTCAATTACCTTTTTTAGTCATTGAATTTTATAGATGTTCAGTTGCTTTATTATGTCCTAAATTTGGGCTGATCCTTCCTTTAGTCATACACTATTTCCTGTAAAATCTGGGATTTAATTGGCTTAGTCTCCTAGTCCTAATTCAGTTGCCAACTGAATGTTAATTGAAAAGCTAAAATTCGATTATAAAATAATTCCAGAAATTCTTACCCACTTTGAAATTCAATATCTCCTTCACCAAGGCTTAGACATTTATGAAACCAATTTTGCTAGAACCAGGACAACCTCCTCTATCATGATCATCATCTGGCAGCTATGTTCAAGCTACAGTTTCTTCTCTAAAATTCTTGGGAGTTTATTGCTTACCATAATTTTAGAGACAACAAACTACTTTGATCATCTCATGTTCTTTGCCATAGCTTCTATCATATTACTTAGTATCTACCATCAAAGTCCCAAAGCCAATTAAGATCATTATCACATAATGATCACCATAGATTTGATTATGGTATTAGTAGTAATTATTTTTTTAAGTCATTCATATACATATTATATGCATATCGTGCAGTGACTGAAGTTGAGGAGGAACCGAAGGCCTTGGAGGTACACCTACCGGATACTAACATAGACTCGCACCTGCATCCAAGCAAGCCCCGATTCGCATTTAAGTTGTTTATAAATTTTTGCTTTATCACTATGTTGATTAGTATATGAATTGTGCATTACGTTCAGGATGCTTGAATACTCCAGATGCATGACCCACAATCCCATTAGTTAATTGGGTAGGTTGATAGCTCGACGTGTAGAACTGCTATGCTAATGTTGTAGGTGAACCAGTAGAAGTCGAGTAGTTGGAATCTACTCGCGAGATAGAAAGTTGACACTCATCTACACTGGGTTAACCTTTGTAGAGAATGACTTTTAAATCTAAACTTGAGACCGGTCAGAGATGGATAGGAAGCGGTAAGGTGTGGTCTTGGTCGCATAGCTCTGACTGGTCAGTTAAGGCCCGTCTGTATGCAGCCCCTTGGACAAGCTTGACTTGTACCGGCGACATACTGGATATATGGTCTCTAGTAAACTGACGTAACTCGATAACTGGGATGTCGAGGCCATTAACTCACCATCGATAGGGTGGGTTGAGGACAGTAAGGTGTAAATCGGTCGGCGGACACATATGTGTTCCGTGCAGAGACCTTCTATTCGCGGAGGTGAGACGGGTTCGGCGTTCGGGTTTCTTGTGAAAGGTGGCCATATACGACTAGTACTGAAGTGTTACGTAGGTACTGATGTACTGACTGACACTTCCGAATGTGCGTATGTGTCGTGTGGTCCGGGTGTGTCCTGATTGCAATCACCGTCCCTCGCGGTAATAGAGTACCACTTGTTCATTGCGCCGTGACGTAGTAAATACTAAAGAAGCCAGGAGAATATGTTGTATTGAATTATAATTGCTTTGCAACCTTGTGTGACTTAGATATAGCAAAATTAAAGTTTACAGTTTCCCCATACTTTAGTTGTAATAGCATTATGTGCTTTCGGCATGTCATATCATCGGCAAAGTGTTTCTTGTTTGATTGTGGAGTCTATGATGTGATGTGCTTGGAGAATGTCATTTGCTACTTAAAAACATGATTATAAGGATCCACTTGTAGGCGAGTCGTCTATGCTTCACCTTAGCTATGCTTAGTATTCACCCTTGCATATGTCTAGTGAGACGGGTCAGTCTTGCTAAGTCTTATGCTCATGTTTGCAGTTAACGAGTTTTTGCGAGTTATACGATTGATGACGGGTTTGATGATGAGGCTGCACCCTCTCCAGGGTTTACAGCCGAGTGGGAACCCTGCCCACCGCCATGATTTGGGTGTTGCTAGTGCGAAGTATCCAGGGCATGGATGACTTTGCTTTTGCATAGCTAGTGCTTAGAGCGTAGCTATGATATATAAGTTTCTTTCCTTCCGCTAGTATTGTAAAACTTCCTTTGTATTATGAATAAAAGACTTAGTCTTGTATTTTATTCTTGTTCTTTGCTTGTATACTTTTGGGTGTCGCATTGCACGACACCACCCAATGAGATCCTTGGATGTCGGGATTCCGGTCCCCACAGTTTCACCATGACCACAGTGATATATGTCAGAGAGAATCAAGTCACTAAGACGACGCAACAAGAATCACTCAAATCCGTCGAGAGAAACTCAAGTTACGATTGAAAAATCGAACAAAGGTCAATCTGTCCTAACCAAGAAAAATAGTTTTGGAACACTGCAAAGAAACTCGTGTAAAACAGAAACCACAAATGCAATGACCGTGAAATTTTTACGGATGATAAATAATCAAGTTTTGAAGACAACCAAAAAATAATCACGTCAATTGGATCTGTAAAACTCGAGTTATGATAAAACCACCAAAGAAAGATAGTGATGTGCACAAAACTCGATGAGAAAAACTTGTTTGGAACAAGTCGGACGAACAAGGCACAAAAGTTCCTTTCAACTTCGAATTTTATTCAATAGAACACAAGTGAAACAGCCCCAAAGTCGTCCACCATGAGCTCTGGCCTCCCTTTCTTATATAACCAGCCCTTAGGCCAACCCAATCTCAACTAGAACTCTAATCCTACTCAATTCATGAATCGAAACTTTCCATAACTGCTCAAGACTCTTCTATACGCAGATAGAAGCAATCTTAATACTTTCAAACACCTTATGAATGCATCCCACATTCCTAAAACAACTCAAATTTGTGACCCACTCGAAATCCCATCATAACCTACTCGATACTTTCCATACTGAGCCATAACCGACTCCGCCACACCTGAAGTCATCAACCGATACGAACCGATCCTTCCAACCAGATCTTTCCTTCCTTAGACCATCTTTGGAACCATGTTGCCACATCATGCACTGCATGCATACGTGCAAACACCTTCCTTCGACGTCCAGTAACCTTCATATGCACTGCCCTTGATTCAATCATCCTGCGCGACCTCCTAAATTTGGTTGTTGGAACCTCATCTCCTTCCTAAGACTAGTCCAAAGGATCATGTCACCAGCCATGACTTGAACTCAAGCAACACCTGCACATGAATAAACAACCAATCCATCCGAGCACAAGTCCGTAAGTTGACTCAAATTAGTTTCAAACACAACACCTTACATGAGCACCTCACATAAGCATGTTGCAAAACCACAGTAGAACAATATCAGCCCTATCAACCAAAACGCACCAAGAACTTAGCTAATGAATACTAAGCAATATTTCCAACAATGTAAAGCAAGTTCCAAACATTTCATAGTCAAAGCAGGAACATTGCGATCAAGCATCAGACCTTGCCAAAGCTAACCGGACCTTGAACCGGAGCTCACCAAAGCTAGTAGGACCTAGCGCCAGAGCTAACCAAAGCTAGTACAACCTAGCGTCGGAGCTTGCCAAAGCTAGTCGGAACTAGTCAACCAAAAATCCGGAGCTAGAAAAACATGTCGGATCTAACCAACATAAGTTGGACCTATCAAAACATATCAAAGCTTAACAACGACATGCTGAAGCTATCAAAGACATGCCGGAGCTAAAAAGAAAATCTCGGGGCAAACCAACATAAGTTGGACCAAGAAAAACATATTGGAGCTTAACAAAGACATGCCGGAGCTATCAAAGACATGTCGGAGCTAAAGACAAAGCTCACCGGGGCTACCCAAAAACATGTTGGACCTTGACAAAGCAAGTCGGACCTATTGTCAGACCTTGCAAAAGCTCAGAGCTAGAGTCGTATCTTGCTAAAAAGATGTTTTGGCAAAATTTTAGAACTTATATCATCAAAGTTAATGTATTCAGTACAAGCCAATGTATTCAGCACACATAGGTCTCACAATCTCCCCCTTGATGAATGCATTGGCAACACCATTTAAAATCCGAACAATGGCTTATTCACATTAAAAGTTTTGAAAAAATTTCTCCCCTTTGTAAAACAGAAATAAAATGAGAAGAAAAACAAAATCTCCCCCTTAGAAGAATCGTGCCAAAACAATTATGAATATGTGATGTGTAATCAATTTCTCCCCCTTGCGTACTTACATTTTTTAAAAAAAATCACATATTGTCTCTCCCCCTTTGACAATGTATTCAGCAAGGTTCAAAAGAGGCATTTTAATTGCTATGAGCATATTATAACATATACATATAAAACAAAGCTCATCCAAGTCATACTATCAAGTAACTTACACTATCACAACAATAAGATACATAAAGTAGTGTAAGCCATGCTAGAGATCAAATGTAATTTTCAATTTAAACAAGTCATGATCTCACAAACTTAACTATTTCAAAACCTGAAAGCACGACACTTGTTGCTGCATTTTATTATTTAAAGCACAAACTTTTAACATATGATATTTGCAAGAGATTATATGTCGCATTTTCCTTATTCTAACCAACCAAGCCAAGCCTATGTCATTTGACAATCAGAAGCTTAAGGACATGATTTTAGTCATACACAACTTCTTCCAAGTTCATATCTAAGTGCAATGATAAGCCATCTCAAAAGAAGAAGTGTGACGCATGCATCTTTTCTCAATTTATATTTGTTCATAAAAACTCAACATGTGAGTTGATTACTTGGTTAATTCTTTATGATTAAAAGCACTTGTGAGCATACAACAAGTTCAAAGCAGTAAGAAAGTTCGACCATGACCAGATTCAGTGTAAGTAATTATTCCAATTACTAGACATGGCAAAAAATACAAAATGTATAACAGAGTAATGTAGTAAGAACTTTCAACATGTAAAAGGAATCACAAAGTCATATATGTATGAAATACTATGCTCATATTATTTTAATTTCACATTAACACATAGACTCTTCAAGTTTCAAAACTCCCCCTTAATGTCAGCCATGAGGATGTATAACCCCTATTTCACTACGAATAAAACAAAAATGAATGAAATACAAAGGTTTTGTAACAATGTCAGCCAATTGTTGTTCGGTATCTACATGGTGAAGCACAATGTTTCCATTTTCAACATTATCACGGAGAAAGTGATACCTAATGTCAGTGTGCTTAGTTCTAGAATGTTGCACGAGGTTTTTAGCAATGCAAATGGCACTAGTGTTATCACAAAACAGTGGAACACTATCTAGATCAACCCCATAGTCCTTAAGTGTTTGAATAATCCAAAGAATTTGTGAGCAAGAACTAGCAGCAACTACATATTCAGATTCAGCTGTAGATTGTGCAATTGAGTTTTGTTTTCTAGAGGACCAAGCAACTAGTGAATTACCAAGAAAATGACCAGCACCGGAAGTACTTTTCCTATCAATCCTACAACCTCCAAAATTAGCATCGCAAAAAGCTTTCAAAGTAACGATTGAGGAAGAAGGAAGAAAAATGCCAAATTATTGAGTTCCATGTAAGTACCTAAGAATCCTTTTGAGGGCTTGACGATGTGAAGCACGTGGGGAGGATTGAAACCGTGCACAAAGACATACACTGAATTGTATGTCCGATCTTGTTGTCGTGAGGTACAAAAGTGATCTGATCATGCTTCTATATTCTTTTTGATCCACGAGTTCACCATTTTCATCAAGTTCAAGTGTTGTTGTTGTTCCCATTTGTGTCTGAAGAGGCTTGCTTTTGTCCATGTTGAAGCGCCTTAGAAGGTCTTTTGTATACTTCATTTGATGCACAAAGGTACCCTCCTTGGTTTGCTTGATTTGCAGCCCCAAAAAATACGTGAGTTCTCCCATCATACTCATCTCAAATTCTGAACTCATCATAGCTGAAAACTTGGATACAAGATCATGAGAAGCACAACCAAAGATAATATCATCTACATACACTTGAACGAATAATGAGTCATTGCCATGCTAAAGCACAAAAAGAGTTTTATAAACCTTGCCCAAGGTAAACCCCTTTTCAAGTAAGAATGTTTTTAACCTATCATACCATGCTCTAGGGGCTTGTTTGAGACCGTACAAGGCTTTGGACAGTTTGTAAACATGATTAGGAAAATCTGAATTTTCAAAACCCGGTGGTTGTTTGACATAAACCTTCTCATCTATGTAGCCATTAAGAAAAGCAATTTTAACATCCATTTGATAAAGCTTAAAACCTTTAGATGCAACAAAAGCTAACAAAATTCTTATGACTTCTAATCTACCAACAGGAGCAAAAGTTTCATCAAAATCTAGACCTTCAACTTGAGTGAAACCTTGAGCAACCAACCTAGCCTTATTCCTAACCACAACCCCATCCTCACTTTGTTTATTTTTAAACACCCATTTAGTTCCAATTAAAGTGTGACCTTGAGGTGGAGGTACAAGTTTCCAAACATTATTTCTTTCAAAATTTTCTAACTCTTCTTGCATTGCAATAATCCAAGATTCATTAGTGAGTGCGTGTGATATATCTTTGGGTTCAAAAGAAGCAACAAAAGCAGAATGAGCATAAGAGTTTGGATCGCAAAACCTGGACTGTGTGACTTGATCGTGCAAGCTTCCAATAATTTGTTGTGGAGGATGACTTTTGAGAACCCGGATGGGAGTGGACACTTCACAAGCTTCTTCTTCTTCTTCATATTCATCACAAATAGATGAGCTTGTGACTTGAGGAGGATCTGGACCAGCAATGATGGTCGTCGATGCTGGCTGTGAATCAAAATCAGGAGCTGGAACAATGTCATTAGCTGCTGAATTTTCGGGCAGCAGATCCACCTCTTCCTCATCTTCAACGAAAATGCTCTCCCCCTGTGGATATGGATCTGGACCTGCAATGTTTGAGCTAGTACTTGGGCTAGCTTCATCAAAATACACCTTACAAGTCTCCACAATTTTGTTAGTGTTAAGTAAAAGCACACGGTAGCCTCTAGTATGAGATGGATAACCAAGAAACATGCCATCAACGGATCTAGGTTCAAATTTATCAAGATTACCATGTTTCTTAACAAAGCATTTGCAACCAAAGACCCGAAAGTGTGTAACACTAGGCCTATGTCCAAACCGGAGCTCATATGGTGTTTTACCTAGCTTAGCGCGCAAGAAAACACGATTTGAGACATAACAGGCAGTTGTAATCGCATCAACCCAAAATTTCCTAGGAGTTTTATATTCATCAAGCATAGCCCTAGCCATCTCAACTAAGGTTCTGTTCTTTCTTTCTACAACACCGTTTTGTTGAGGTACATATGGTGAAGAAAATTGATGATTTATTCCATTTTCAGCACAAAAGTGATCAAAAGATTTATTTTAAATTTGGTTCCGTTATCACTTCTAATTGCTTTTAAAGATCATGGGTGATCAATTGATAATCTAAGAAATAAAGTTATAAAGTGACGAAAAGCTTCATTCTTAGATGCCATAAAGTAAACCCAAGAGTATCTAGAATAATCATCAACAATCACAAGAACATACCATTTACCTCCGAAAGATTGAACACGTGAAGGTCCTACGGTGTCAAGATGCAAAAGTTGACCCCGTTAAGTTGTCATGATCATTGTGAGAGGAGTATGTGAACTTGCAACCATCTTAGCATGTCTACAAGAAGAGCACACAATTTCTTTGTCCTCTTTAAGCTTAGGCAACCCACGTATGTGATCAAGAGCACTAACACGCGTGAGATGATCAAAGCCTACGCGACCAAGTCTACGATGCCAAAAATATAAATCTTTGGAATCATTAACAACTAGACACCTATGCTTAGAGGAAGACATATCAAAATCAGATTTAAAAACTCTTCCAAAATGTGACATTTTAAAAATAAGCTCACTGTTTGAATTTACAACTTTGCAGCAATTTTTAGTGAAAATAATTTCTAGATTTTCATCTAGCAGTTGTGAAACGGAAAGCAAGTTGTATCTCAAATTTTTAACAAGTGCCACATCATTCAAAGTGTAGTGATCATTTACTCTAACCAAACCCTTAGCAATTATAGGAGTTGAAGAATTATCGGCAAAAGTAACATTCTCTACACGTGACACAAAAGAGAGGGAGGAGAACCATTCTTTGTTACTGATCATGTGGCGTGAGCAACCTGAATCCACAATCCAAAAGTTCTCCTTCCTCAAGTGTGTAACCTACATAGAAGCACAATACGTTGATGACTCAATACTGGGGTTAGTCAAAAGGCATTTAGGAATCCAGTATTGAGTCACACGACATGCAGCAGGAATAACACGCGGAAGCTGAGATAAAACAACAGGTTTATGAGCCAAAACTTGAGGATTTTTGTACCTAACTACTGTCCTACGAGATGTTACATGTGTAGCACAAAAAACAGTAGGTTTGCGAGCAAACTTTGCATGTTTTCGAATCATTACAGTAGACTACATGTTCCTATCATTCGGTTTAGCAAGTGCAGCAAATTTTGCATGAAAGTTATGAGATCTAGCAATCATTCTTTCCTTTTTCTGTTGTTTAGCTAGTCTATAATGAAAATCTATGACATGACCATCTCTACCACAGTAGGTACAATGAAATTTAACTTTGTGTTCATGTCTAGATGAGCAAGCAACATTTTTATTTGTAATCGAATGAGATAACACTCCTGCAAATTTGAAAACCACTTCTTTTTTGTTAGGAACTATTTGAGTCAAACCACTTCCTAATGACTTTACAATTTTAGGTGGATGTGCCTTAGCATGAGCATGAGAATTGAAACCTAAACTAGTTTTATCATTGCAAGACTTAGAAGAATTCAGCAGCAAGTTTAGGTTCTTATTCCCATTACAAAACCGATCTAATATCCTATGCATGTTATCAAGTTTATTGGACAGATCAAGGCAATTTTCACATGAAGTTTTTCCTTTTAATTTGCAATTGGAACAAAATTTAACTTTATGAGAACATAAAGCATTGTTCAATATAGAAATTTTATTCATAGCATCCTGTAGTTTCTTATCAAGATCATCACAAGTAGAACAATGCAAATAAAATGTAGAACAACTAGCATCTTTCAAGTTTTTATCATTAAGTGCACCAAGATCTCTATTCTTTTCAATTTCTAACTCAAGTTTATCAAGTGTGGAGGTGTGTGCACTTTTTAATGAGGACAATTGTTCATATATTAAATCACATGAGGGACATGCATCATCACTAGGAATCAAAGTTTTTAAACGGTTGATTTCAGATTCTAGTGATTCAATTTTAGCAGCACTATCCCTAAGATTTTTGTCCATTTTCTTAACTATAATAGTGGCACGAGAAATAGCATCACACATTTCTTCGCAAGTAGGGCATACCTCTTCATTGTCGCTGTTGTGTTCTGCATCCTCCATACTTGATCTTGATTTGCTCGCCATGAAGCACAAGTTTGCCAAATAATCTTCATCTTCGTCACTTCCAATGTCCACATCGCTTGAGCCAAGTTCTTGAAGTGCGGAGATAAAACTGCTCACCAATTGACGTCTTGTAAAACCCTTCTTTTTCTTCTTATCGTTTGGAGAGGACTGCTTCGTCCTTGTTTGCTTTTCATCCGGGAAGTAGGACCTAAAAGGCTAGGGCAATCTGAACAAAAATGTCCTGTCTTACCACATTTGAAACATCGTTGAGGTCCGGAGCTTCCTCTCCTTCTAGTTCTCCCATTTTGCAATGCTTTTGAGAACCTAGTAGAGAGAAGTACTATCTCCTCCTCTGCAAACTCCTCAATCTATTTAGGGTTAGAGAGGACAGCAAAGCAAGTGTACCACAGGATGAAGATTGGTCGGAGCTAGGCATATCACATTGAGAAACAAATGCAAGAGACTTGTTGAGGTTCTTATGTGAGATTATGTCAATTTCATGAGTTTTGAATTTAGAATATAGTACATCTAAACTAAGTGTACTCATGACAATGGATTCACGAATAGATGTAATCTTCATCTCCCAAATTGACATGTCTAATGCACTTAGTAATTGCCTAGCATTTTCAGCATCTGAAAAATTAACATGACGCTATGCAAGTTGCTGAGAATTTTATTAAAACGAGCAAATAGATCATCAATGGACTCACTGGGTTGCATCTCGAAGCGCATGTATTCTTTTTTGAACATGTCTCGTCTTACCTCCTTGATCATGTTGGATCCTTCGTGGTAGTCACAAAGTGCTTTCCACACATCGTATGCAGATCGGAGGTGTGCAACACGGTCAAAGTCGCTTTGAGTTAATTCTTGTATGATCAAGTTTCGAGCCTTGTTGTTGTTGTCGACATCTCTCAGATTTGTAGCTGTAACTTGATCATTTGACGACACTTCGTAAGGCTTATATACATTCTCCCATATTGCGAAGCCTTGTGCCTGGATGAAAGCTTCCGTACGTGCCTTCCAAACCTGAAAATCAATACCACTAAACACACAAGGTTTGGCGGAGTATTTCTCCATGATGGTTAGTCAAAAACATGTGCAAATCACAAAGATTTGAGCACCGTGGCTCTGATACCAATTGTAGGATTGAAGAGCACGTGAAAAGCTAGCAGAGGGGGTGAATGGTAGATTAAAAATCATACGCAGCGGAAACAATTAAATTCCAACCCCTTCGGCAGAAAAATAATCTGTTAAAGAATCATGTGTGAGACTAATCTAAATAAGTTTCACCATGACAAAAGTGATATATATCAGAGAGAATCAATTCACGAAGACGACACAACAAGAATCACTCAAATCCGTTGAGAGAAACTCAAGTTACGATTGAAAAATCGAACAAAAGTCAATCAGTCCTACCCGAGAAAAACAGTTTTGGAACGCTGCAAAGAAACTCGTGTAGAACAGAAACCACAAATCCAATGACTGTGAACTTTTTACAGATGATATATAATCAAGTTTTTAAGACAACTCAAAAAGAATCACGTCAATTGGATCTGTAAAACTCGATTTATGATAAAACCACTGAAGAAAGGTAGTGCTGTGCAGAAAACTCAATGAGAAAACTTGTCTGGAACAAGTCGTCCGAACAAGGCACAAAAGTTCCTTTCAACTACGAATTTTATTCAATAGAACACAAGTGAAACAGCCCCAAAGTCGTCCACCACGAGCTCTTGCCTCCCTTGCTTATATAACCAGCCCTTAGGCCAACCCAATCTCAACTAGGACTCTAATCCTACTCAATTCATGAATCGAAACTTTCCATAACTGCTCAAGACTCTTCTATACGCAGATAGAAGCAATCTTAAGACTGCCAAACACCTTAGTAACGCATCCTACATTCCTAAAACAACTCAAATTCGTGACCCACACGAAATCCCATCATAACCTACTCGATACTTTCCATACTGAGCCATAACCGACTCCGCCACAGCTGAAGTCATCAACCGATACGAACCAATCCTTCCAACCAGATCTTTCCTTCCTTATCCCATCTTCAGAACCATGTTGCCATGTCATGCGCTGCATACATACGTGCAAACACCTTCCTTCGATATCCAGTAACCTTCATATGCACTGCCCTTGATTCAATCATCCTGCGCGACCTCCTGACCCGCTCAACCACAATTTCTCCTGAATTTGGTTGTTGGAACCTCATCTCCTCCCTGAGACTAGTCCAAAGGATCCCGTCACCAGCCATGACTTGAACTCAAGCAACACCTGCACATGAACAAACAACCAATCCTTCCGAGCACAAGTCTGTGAGTTGACTCAAATTAGTTTCGAACACAACACCTTACATGAGCACCTCACATAAGCATGTTGCAAAACCAACGTAAAACGATATCAGCCATATCAAACAAAATGCACCAGAAACTTAGCAAATGAATACTAAGCAATCATTCTAACAATGTAAAGCAAGTTCCAAACATTTCATAGTCAAAGCAGGAACATTGCGATCAAGCACCGGACCTTGCTAAAGCTAACCGGACATTGAACCGGAGCTTACCAAAGCTAGCAGGACCTAGCGCCGGAGCTAACCAAAGCAAGTACAACCTAGCGCCGGAGCTTGCCAAAGCTAGTCGGAACTAGTTAACCTAAAAGCTGAAGCTAGAAAAACATGTCAGAGCTAACAAACATAAGTTGGACCTATCAAAACATATCGAAGCTTAACAACGACATGTCGGAGCTATAAAAGACATGCCGGAGCTAAAAAGAACATGTCGGAGCAAACAAACATAAGTCGGACCTAGCAAAACATATCGAAGCTCAACAAAGACATGCCGGAGCTATCAAAGACATGTTGGAGCTAAAGACAAAGCTCAACGGAGCTACCCAAAAACATGTTGGACCTTGACAAAGCAAGTCGGACCTATTGTAGTACCTTGCAAAAGCTCGGAGCTAGAGTCAGATCTTGCTAAAAAGATGTTTTGGCAGAATTTTAGAACTTATATCATCAAAGCCAGTGTATTCAGGACACGACAATGCATTCAGCACACATACGTCTCACAACGACGACTCCGACGTCTCTGACAACGAGCGTCGGAAGACCCTAAACACCATTTATGGTGGTTCTTGGGACATCACCTCTCGCCGCATCCTCAAGACAATGCAGCGGGACATGGCTGCTGCAGCTCCCACCGCCAGGGCGGAACCTCATCGGAAGTGGATGGACACTTCCATCACTTTCGATGATTTGAACTGCCCCCGTAACTTGATCGGAGCTGGCCAACTCCCGTTGATGGTTTCTTCGACCATTAACAATGTTCAACTCCACCATGTATTGGTGGACAGAGGTGCAGGGCTAAACCTCATAAGCTTTGAAGCCTTCGTCAAGATCCAACTCTGACATTCGGACCTTCGCCTCTCTCGACCTTTTGCTGGGGTAGGTTCGGGGGCCATTACCCCTCTCAGATCCATCACACTCCCGGTGACCTACGAGACTCGGGAGAACTACAGAACCGAGAAGCTGGTCTTCGACGTGGCGCAGATCAGTTTACTGTTCAATGCCATACGAGGCAGGCCTGCTTTGTACAGATTCATGGTTGCCGCCCACTATGGATACTTGGTGTTGAAGATGCCAACACCTTTGGGCGTTCTCCGGATCCGTGAGGATCGCACTGCAGGAATCACTGCATTGGAAGAACTCCATGTGCTTGCTACAGCGCAGAGGAAGCATCCGGCAAAGAGCTAGCTCCGAAACCTTTGAGCTCTCATCATAGAGGCTCAACCTCTGCACCACGTGTGCAACCAAGTGGCGACACTGACGCTCCCGTCAAAGTCTTTCAAATCGGTTCTGATGCTACTCAGACCACCCGTATATCGGGAGGTCTAAACAACAAATAGGAACTCGCACTCATCACTTTCCTCCGGGCGAATGTTGACGTGTTTGCCTGGCAACCGTCACAAATGTCTGGGATCCCTAGGGAGGTGATTGAGCACAATCTAAAAATTTTATCCTGACGCACAGCCCGTACACCAGAAGCCTCGGAAGTAATCCATCGAGCGACAAAACTTCTTCCGACAGGAGATCAAAAAGTTGCTCGAAGCATGCTTCATCCGAGAAGTTTTTTTATCCAAAATGGCTGGCAAACCCAGTCGTTGTACCCAAGGCCGGTGGGAAGCTTCGCATGTGTATCGACTACACCACCTTAAATAAGGCATGTCCAAAAGATCCATTTCCACTACCTAGAATAGATCAGATAGTGGACTCCACCTACGGGTGTGAGTTATTGTGTTTCTTACATGCATATTCTGGATATCATCAGATCCAAATGTCTAAGGAAGATGAAGATCATACTGTCTTCATAACAGTAGATGGATTATATTGTTATATTGTCATGCCCTTTGGTCTTAAAAATGCTGCTTCAACCTTTGTGAGAGCTATGTACAAAATATTTGGAGAGCTAATTCGAGACATAGTGGAGGTGTACGTCAATGACATCGTTGTGAAGATCAAGAACAAAGAGTCACTCCTTGACAATTTGCGAGCCGTCTTCGACAAGCTGCGCATCACCCGCACCAAGCTGAACCCGGACAAGTGTGTCTTCGAGGTCAGCTCCGGGAAACTCCTTGGTCTCTTGGTGACTCACCAAGGAATTGAGGCAAACCTGGCGAAGATCAAGGCTATAGAAGACATGTGTCCTCCAGCCTGCATCAAGGACGTCCAGAAATTAACTGGATGTCTAGCTGCACTCAGCCGGTTCATCTCAAGATTGGCAGAGCGGGAACTACCCTTCTTCAAACTCTTGAGGAGGTCCGGACCATTTCATTGGTCTGAAGAAGTAGAAAAGGCATTTCAGGAGCTGAAGCAGCTCCTCACCACCTTACCAATATTGGTAGCTCCGAACCCTCGTGAGCCTTTACTGCTTTACATTTCTGCAACTATGGAAGTTGTAAGCATGGTCCTGGTCGCAGAAAGACCGGAGCCACATCTAGTTCAGGAGGCTAGACCCCTTCGGGAATGTCCGAAGCTACCTGAAGGCGAGTCTAAGTCCCAGCCCCCAGACATGGATCTTCAAGATAGAGTGCTAGAAGATCAACCTCTCTCATCTGAGGGAGTTTTAACGGCTGTTCAAGAAGATCTAGACCCATCAAGGAGGGTTTGGGTTGAACACAAAGAAGTTTCGGACCCCTCCGAGAGGGTCCGAGAAGCTCAACAAGAAGGTCCAGACCCCTCTGGGACGGTTCAGGTCGATGGAGAGGAAACTTCGAGCTCTTCCGAAAGAGTCCGGACGGTCCAACACCCAGTATACTTCATCAGCAAAGTACTTCATGACACCAAGACACGCTACATCGAGGTGCATAAGCTGCTTTACGCAGTTCTTATCGCCTCAAGAAAACTTCGCCATTATTTTCAAGCCCACAAGATATCAGTGGTAACTTCTTATCCACTAAGAGCTATATTGCATAACCCCAATTCTACTGGAAACATCGCGAAGTGGGCAGTGGAACTGGCCGAGTTCGATCTCGAATCCGTGTCGCGGCAAGCAATCAAGAGTCAGGCTTTGGCTAATTTCGTGGCGGAATGGACTCCCTCTCCATCAAACCCTGGGGGCCCCAATGAGCAGAAGCCGGAACCCAAGGTCCCGGTCTTCATAGAACCTCAGTGGACTCTCTATTTTGACGGCTCCGTGCAGAAGCAGGGGGTCAGAGCTGGAATCCTTCTCCTTGCCCCGACCGGGGAGAAGGTCAAATACATGGTTCACCTTGATTTCAAGGCGACCAACAACATGGCGGAGTATGAATCTCTCATCTACGTACTCAAGGTGGCACTATCCTATGGTGTCAAACAGCTGTTGGTGAAGGGTGATTCGCAACTCATCATAAAGCAAGTCAAAGGTGAATGTTGCTGCAACAATCCCCAACTAGCCGCTTATCTCCTTGAAGTCCAGAGGCTTCTGAAAGACTTAGAAGTCCTGGATCTCCACCATGTTCAGCGTCTTCATAACACTGAAGCTGATGAACTCGATGAAGGCTTCAACCGGAGCTCTGGCTCCCGACGAAATCTTCGTCCAAAGGTTATCAAGACCAACAGCTCAGTCTGTCGAACTGAGCGAAGGGGGCGAGACCAGCACCTCGAAGTTGGCGGTCGCAGTGTCCCTATTACCATGGCGTCCACCAAGGGTTGTAGGTGATGTCGGAAGCTCCGAGCTACCCAGCACGCAAGACTTAGAAGCTCAAGTCAGCTCTAATGCATGGATCTCGGAGATCCGGAGCTACTTGAAAGACAATATCCTTCCTGAAGACAGTTTATCCGCTGACTCGATTGTCAGATTGGCTAAAAGATACATGTTGGTAGAAGGGGATCTCTATTAGTGTGGTGCCAACGACATCCTAATGTGGTGCATTGCAAGGGAAGAAGGCCGCGAGCTCCTCGCGGAAATCTATGGAGGCGAGTGTGGGAACCACGCATCTTCTCGCACGTTGGTTGGTAAAGCCTTCCGGCATGGATTTTACTGGCCTACAGCACTCTAGGATGCAGTCGAGCTAGTGAAAAAGTGTGAAGCGTGCCAGTTTCATGCAAAACAAATTCACACATCGGCTCAATCACTGCAAATGATACCTCCTACATGGTCATTCGCTGTGAGGGGTATGGACATCTTGGGACCATTCCCCAAAGCTGTCGGAGGTTATAGGTTCCTGTACGTCGCCATCGACAAGTTCACCAAGTGGCCAGAAGCTACTCCAGTTGTAATAATCAACAAGCAATCAGCAATCAAGTTCTTGAAGTCCATAATATGCACATTTAGAGTTCAGAACAAAGTCATAACTGATAATGGAACACAATTTACAAGTGTTGTATTGCAATAATATTGCGAAGACCTCGACATTCATGTCAGCTACGCATCAATAGCTCACCCAGCAAGCAATGGTCAAGCCGAGAGAGTAAATGCAAAAAATTTAAAGGGACTCAAGACGCACACATATGAGTGTCTGAAAAAGCATGGAGCCAACTGGATCGAAGAGCTTCCATCTGCACTGTGGGCAAGCAGGACTACATCTAACCGGTCAACTAGAGAGACACCCTTCTTCTTGGTGTACAGAGCTGAAGCGGTACTTCCTTCAGAGATCACCATTGGGTCGCTCCGGGGTCCAGACCTTTGACGAAGCTGTGCACGACCAGCTTCGACGGGAAGACCTTGACCTCATCGACGAGGGAAGGTGCCAAGCATCTGTTCGGAATGCACGCTATCACCAAGCGCTCCGGGGCTATCATCAAAGGCATGTGCGCAACCGACAGCTCGAGAAAGGCGATCTGGTGATGTGGAAAATACTAACTCTCGAATGAATGAATAAACTTTACCCCAGCTGGGAAGGTCCCTTCCGAGTGATTAAAGTATCCCATCCCGGATGCGTTCACTTGACAACTGAGGATGGGACTCCGCTTCCTACTCCTTGGAACATCGAGCACCTCTGTAAGTTTTACACTTAGAATCACGGAGGTGAGTCTGTAAATACACACAATGTATGTTATAGAGTCAATATATAGAATCAGGTAGGTCCTCCGGGAGAACATCCGGACCCCTCCGGGAGGGTCCGGGAAGTTCAAGTAACACTTGATACAGTCACAACACTAAAAGTGTAACTACTTGCCCTGGGCTAGTACAAGATGTATAACACATTTAGCATGGTCCTGTACCCTAAATGTGTCCTTGTCTCCCCTGTAATCCAGACCTAAAATGAAAGACATTTTTATGTGAAAACAGACTCCACGTACATTTATTTTTGTACAAGGCTCAGTATTTCAAATTATTATTTTTTATCCTTTTTTCTATAATGAAGTTATGCAATTCATTTTAAGTTTTAGTCCAAGTTATTCATATGCATTACAAGTTATATTGTTGGTCTTTTTGGATCTCAACATTGTTGCATAGTCTACTTGCCCGAACGTCAGGCCAACATAGGTTCGGAGTGCGCTATCGACTTAGTCTGGTCCTGCACCCTAAGTATGCCACTCTACCTACACCCCACCAGGCCTCAGTAGGGTGAGTACTAAAACATCATACGGGTCTGGAAAAATTACATCAATATGCTTGTTATCATATTGAATTTCTTTGGATCTAAAATTAAAATAAGAACGATAAGTCACAAAAAATTTATAAACAAGAGGACGAATTTTACTCTTTTTCTTGTCTTTAATGTACATGAAAAACACAACAATGGTGGATGATGTCGAAGCTATTAAGCTCCGACAACCTCCAAGAGGGCCCGCCATCGATGCTTTACACGTTGATAGTGGGTGTCGTCGGACCTACTTAGCTCTGACAACCCCAGGGGGCCCGCCGTCGATGTTCTACGCGTTGATAGTGGGTACCGTCGGAGCTATCAAGCTCCAACAACTACAGGGGGCCCGCTGTCGATGCGGCAAAGGGCTTCCAAAAGTATCGGAGTTAAAGACTTTGGACATAAAATCTACAAGCTCGAAGCGCTCAAGTCATCAACATACTGTTAAAACCTTTTGGTATATATTCACAATCAAATTGTGAACATATACCAGGGGGCCAACAAGACAAAGAACAGTATATTGAAGACAATGTGAAATTCATGGCAAAAACAGTGGATTTCATTCATTCAAAGTACTGGATTACAAAATCAGGGTTACACCAAAAGGGAAAAGAAAAAGGGCCTAGCAACTGTAGGATCTAAGTTCTGTGGAAAAACGAAGTAAACTTCTCAGCAACCTCTTGGACACTAGCTTTGGGGCATCTTCCTCTTTAGCAATGAGTCCTTCAAAGACTAGATCGAGAGGGAATTGGGGGTCTTGGCTTCTGTAACACGCCAAGACATACTCGGCAACGTTTTTAGCCAGAGTTTTCCCCACCGTCTCTAGTTGATCAGCGATGACATTACCCATCACGTCGAGTTTGCTGCCAGCAGAGCCAAGCGCCACCAGCATCTAGTCCAGTTCCTACGCTGGGTCCTTCGGGCGTACTGGACTGAAGCCTAGAGACACAAGAGCTATGTCCGCACGTCCCAGAAAAACCCATACCATCAGGGATTCGGTTGCCCTCAAGCTCCGCAGCTCCTCCAGTGACCTCCGGGCGACCGATAGCTCCGAACTCTCCCGGGCGAGGCGCTCAACCGCTTTGACATGTTGCTACATACTCTCATCAACTTGCTTTTCATGGTTGGTTAGCTCCGTCTCCCGGAGGTGGATGTGGTTCCGCTGTCCGGCCAGATCCTTCTCCCTACCCCTCACTTTCCCTTCTCTGGCGGCAATATCAGCCTCTCTTTTCGAGAGCTCCCGCCCCAGCTTCTAGTACTTCTCCTTTTCTTCTGCACTCCACAGATCCAACTTCTTAGTGCAATCTGCCAAATTTTGCTCAGCCAGAGTAAGTTTCTGGGTGAGCTCCTCCTCTCTCTTCAAAACATCATCCGGTTGTTCCAGGAGCTTCTCTTCTCTTGTATCAAGGTCCGCTCGACACTTCAGGAGGACCTCGTTTAATTACTTGAGGTTTTTGTAACGCTCATCAGCAGCAACACTCCTTTCCTTGGCCTGCTCAAGGATCTCCCGAGAATTACGTCAGGCGCCCTGATGGCGGCTTCCTTCTTTTCCAGCAGCTTGCCCCAGTATTTCATCTGGGTCATTTCCCTCTTGACCCCCTCCTTCTGATCAGCAAGCCTCGTCTAAGCAAGCCTGGTCTCAAAATGGAGCCTGTTGCGCCAACGCCTCAAGGTGTGGTGCTCCTTTTCAAAGACCTTGCTCTCATGATCGAAAGCGAGTTGAACTTGTTGGAGACCCGAGCAGGCATTGTCTATGGACAACGCCAAGGGGATAGGCTCTGGACCTGTTGGGGTCATCTCTGCCAGTTCTAGTGGATTCTCCATATCAAAAATAGGGTCCCACTCTACAAGTGAGGTTCCCTAAGCTTCTGCGGCACTGGGGCTGCCCTCCGGGGGCTCTTCGGCAGCAGCAGAGGAAGAACCCACTCGGGGAACTTCTACCTCTAGAGCCGACGTTGAAGGTCCTGACGTGGGAACTTCAATTGTTGGCTCTGCGGGTGAAGAGCATGCCTCTGTCTCTTCATGGTGTTCTGCCTCAGGCATGGGCACCTCCGGAGCAGTTACTTCCGGAGTGGTCGTTGGAGCTTCACCCGAAGCCATTTCCATCACCGGCTTAGGTGCCGGTACATCAGCTACCTCCGGCTCAACTACCGAAGCTTCAACAACTTCTGGCCCGAGGGCCAGAGTTTCAACTACATCCGGCTCAGTGACCGGAGCCTCGATCATCTCTGGTTCAGCGGCCAGGGATTCAATGACTTCCGGCTCAAGGGTCGGAGCTTCTGGTGACACCAACCGCGCAACAACTTCTAGTGCAGGAACCGGAGCCTCGGTAAACTTTGGCTCAGACGCCGGAGCTTTCGACATCTCCAACTCCTACACTGGAGCCTCAGCTTCCGATGTTGTTGCTGGTGGTGCATATTCAACTTCTCCCCCGTGGTCCGGCGCTACCACAGGAGCTTCTGGCGATGACTCTGAATCCATATCCACGACAGCTGGTGTCGGAGCTGCCGTGACCTCAGCCACCACTTGAGGAGGCGCGAGGGTTGAAGCTAGAGTTTTTGTCTGCACGGTTTCGGTCGGTGCGACGGAGGCCAGAGCTTTAGACCCTGACTTTGATGCCCTGCAGTCAAAAAAATGGAAGATTTAAAACATAACACAAATTAGAGTGGCAAATCAAGGTGAAAAGGCAAAGCTTACCTTGGGAAGCTACCGCTCTAATCGGCGCGGAACCTCTTCGCCGGAGGCTCGGAGTCGAAACTCGCCGTGGCTGGCATGGAGGGAACTCCGGAATGTTTCCCAGAGCCTTCCATCATCATTGGTGTTGCCCCAGTCGAGGTCTCCCTCGGCCAGGAAGAACCTCCAGACCTAGAGATCCTCGCTGGCACTAGGATCGGAGTCGACTGTCCAGATCTAGCGCCTCTTGAAGACACTTGCAATGGAGGAGGTGTAGCCGCAGAAGAGATCCCTCGCTGGGGAGAAGGGGCAGTCGTAGATGGAGCAGGCCTGACGTACCTCCCATCAGCGTGCTTCAGCTTTCTCTTCTGGGTGGAAGATTCGGCTGGCTCCTTGCCCTTGCCCTTGCCGATGTCTTCAACCCTCTGGCTCAGAGCACGGGTGGTCACCTCTTCCGAAGCTCTGGGGATTACAACCCTAGAGGTCCGGCGCTTTTCCACCTCACCAAGGTTGTCTAGCACCGGCATCTTCCTCCGGAGCTCCCTACTGATCTCTGGAATCATGTTTAAAGGCAGGAAAGCAGCCGGCGGAGCTAAGGCATCATCGTCAATAGACCCATGCTGAACTTTCTTGAGATGGAGGTTCAAACATTCGTCATCTAAGTTGGATTTCAAACCGGTTTCAATTCGGTCGTCATCCATCACGTTGTTGAAAGCCCAGGCGAGATTCTCCCTCCTCCTTAGCGGAGCCCACCTATTCACCAAGAAATTTTTGAAGACCATCTGGGGGGTCATTCCACCCTCCACACACTCTTGGATCCTGGTCAGGACAGGTTTGAATGCGTCCGACAGCTTCGAAACTACATGCCAGGCATCGGTGCTGACGTTGGAGAGTCCTTGGGGCAGCTCCAACCTGTCATGCTCATCCACTGCAATGACTACCCAATCCTTCTTCCAGTCGTCACATTTGCCAGAGGGGAATGATTTCAAGTACTTGAAAGGACAGTTCTTGCACTTCACGAAGTAGTAGAAGCCAATCAACTCTATCTCCTTGCTGGTGGAATGAGCTGTAAAGAAGGTCCGGAACAAGTTGACACAGGGAGGCACGCCCACCCACATCTCCCAGAAGTAGACGAAAGTGGCCACGAGCAGAAGGGAGTACGGGCCGAGGTGATGCAGTTGGAGGCCGTAGAAGTCCTGCAGCATCAAGATGAAGCTCGAGAATGGTGGGATCAGTCCCACCGTGGCATACGCCGAGAAGTACACCATCTCCCTGCGGCGCTCCTTCTTGAAGGGAAGCTTGCCGGCACAGACCAGGTGGTTGAAGGAGTCTTTGGACCATCCCATGAAGGTTCGAACCTTCATGAGATGGTCCTTGCTCTGGATGCGGCTCTTGGGAAGACCTAACTCCATCACGGCAAAGTGGAGCAATGGAAAGGAAAGCTAGGCAAAGTTTGGGAGGCTCTGAGCGCAAGTTCGATTGAAAGTGTAAAGAGTCCTCAAACCGTGCATACTTTCCTTCTTAAGTAAGCCTCCACGATTCTTGGATCGAAACCGCAACGAGAGCAGGGTCACATTTCAAAAATCTACCCCGTCAATGACAAGTGGGCCCGGAGCCACCCCCGAAGAAGAGATTGAGGTTATTACCCCAGGCGAACCGTTGTCATGATGGATGGCGGGAAACAAAAAGGCAGCAGCCTGACAAGGCGCTAGGAACCGATACGATTTTCGTATTGGAAACCAGCAACCTTCAATTGTGTGAGATCCGCACTCAAAGAACTCATCTTCCGCATTCAAAGCAAGCCACGCGGCGATGGTTTAACCCCAGATCATTGCCCCAAAATTACATCAGAAGACCTTTGAAGTTACAGTTCGGGAATTGAGGATAGCCCCACCTCCGGTAGAATAATTTAACCCAAAAGGTTTCTCCCAGAGGTGGGCCTGGGGGCCACTGTCGGTACCCTGCGTGTCGGGTACCCCATGATACCCCAAGAAGTGCAAGAGAGTTCCACCTGTCAGAGTTGAAGGCTTTCTCAGACCCCACGTGTCACACGGCACTAGACCCGCCTCCCTCATATGGGTAGCTCCATGACTGCCACGTGTAATGTATGACCAGAGCTAAACTCCCAACATAGGAAAGCTCCGGTGTTGACATGTGGATAATGACCCTGGACCTAACCCCTTGTAGAGGGAAGCTCCGGTGCTGCCACGTGTATAATGGCTCTGGACCTATCTCACCGCAAAGAGAAGCTCCAGAGCTGCCACGCGTGGATCCTCCGGGCCTTACACCAACGGGAATACTGGCAGATCTCGAACAGCACATACATTCAAGGGACAGTTAAAGCGACAGTTACAAGATCTTATTACGTGTCATTAATGCTATATTAATGACACACGATCAGTGGGCTGTTAATAGGGGTAACGCTGCTAGTAATACACGTTATCGCACTATTAATCACACTTAATACTCGTAGACTGTGTATTAGGCTCTTAAACACACCTGGGTCACATGTCGGGGCAGGCAAGTGATGTAACGGCCATTCCTTAGACTGTAAAAGGATTGTGCCGCACAGTACGTAGGATCTGGGCTCATACGCATACTAGCACTACTGACATCCTCAATACAACTACACACGCCCCGTGGAGTAGGGTATTACGCTCAGGCGACCCGAACCACGTAAATCCTCTGTGTCATCATCTTGTTTAAGATCTCCGCGCGCCCAAACCGATACAAGAACCTCCGCGGGCTACATTTAGTAGTACCGGGGAAACTGTCGTTGATACGCTTCGACAATATTCAATGGGAGGAAGTCCGCTGGAGGTGTGAAAGAGTCGCGGGAGATAGCCATGTGTCGAAGTTTCTGGAGGTGGAGCTTCAAAGCCCCGTCATCCAGATTGGTCTGGAGGCCAACTTCAATTCTGTTGTGGTCCATCTCGCTGTTGAAAGCCCAGGCGGGCCATTCCCTCTTCATCAGTGGAGCCCACCAGTTCCTCAGGAAGTTCCCGAAGACCATTTGAGGGGTCACTCCACCATCCACACACTCACGCATCCTGGTCAAGATGGGATTGAAAGCTTCAGGCAGCTCCGAAGCCATGTTCCAGGCGTCAGTTTCAACATTGGGGAGGCCTATTAGCAGTTTCGTCCTGTCGTGATGATCCACCATGATAATCACCCAATCCTTCTTCCAGTTGTCCCACTTGCTGGAAGGGAAGGTACTCAGGTACTTGAAGGGACACTTCTTGCGCTTCACGAAGTAGTAGAAGCCCAAGTACTCATCACTCATCCCGATGGTGTAGATCGTGAAGAAGGTCCGAAAGAGCTCAATGCACGGAGGCACACCCACCCACATCTCGCAAAAGTGGACGAAGGTCGCCACTAGCAAGAAGGAGTGGGGCTGAGGTGATGAAGCTGGAGGTTGTAGAAATCCAGCAACATCAAGCGGAATCTTGAGAAAGGCGGGATCAAACCCACCATGGTGTACACCGAGAAGTACACCATCTCTCCGGTGCGCTCCTTCTTGAAGGGGAGTTTCCTGAAGCGGATGTCGTTGTTGAAGGAGTCGCTGGACCACCCCATGTAAGTCTGGACCCTCTTCAGATCTTCATCACTAGTGATCTTGCTGCGGCGAAGACCCAACTCCATCGTAGCAAAGGGGAGCGAAAGTTGGAAGGGCAATGCAAAGGTTGGGAGGCTTTGAGCGCAAGCTCGAAATAAAGTGTAAAGAGTCCTCAAACCGTGTGGGCTTTTGTTCTTAAGTAAGCCTCCGCAACGCTTGGATAGAAAATCGCAACGGGATCAAGATCACACTTCAAAAATCTTAATGACAAATGGGCCCGGGTCCACTTCAGCGGATAAGTCAAAGTTAATACCCCAGGCAAACCGTTGTCATGATGGGAAGTTGGAAGCCCGAGGGCGGCAGCCTGACAGGGCACTCAGAACCAATACGGTTTCGTATTGGGAACAGGCAACCTTCAATTGCATGAGATCCGCATGCTAGGATCTCACCTGCTGCATCAAGAAAAGTCTTGCGGCAGTGGTTTAACTATCGACCATCGCCCCAACGGCCCATCGAAAAACCTTTGAAGCCTCAGCACGGGAATCAAAAATTGCCCCACCTCTGGTAGAATAACTTAACCAAAAGTTTTCCTCCCAGAGGTGGGCCTGAGGGCCACTGTCGGTACCCTGCATACTTGTGCCCCACGATACCGCACAAAAAGTCACGGAGTTCCACCCGTCCAAGTTGAAGACCTCCGAAGGCTCCACATGTTACACCGCACGGGACCCGCCTCTCTCGTTTGGGTAGCTTCGGCACCGCCACGTGAGCACAAGGCCGGACCTAACTCCCTTCATAGGGAAGCTCCGGTCTTGCCACGTGTCCAGTGACCTCGGACCTAACCCCCATTTGAGGGAAGCTCCCGTCCTGCCATGTGTACAGTGGCTCCGGACCTGCCTCCCCATGATGGGAAGCTCCGAAGCTAACATGTGTCAGATTTTCGGACCTAAATCTACAACGGGAAGACTGGCGAATCTCCAACGGCACGGATATTCAAGGGGCAGTCAAAGCTATCGTTACAAGACCTGATGGTGTGTCATTAATGCCATATTAATGGCACACGATCAAAGTACTATTAATATTAATAATGTCGCCATAAGGCGCATTATCAGTATGTGAACTACGCTTAATACATGCAGATTGTGTATTAGGGAATTAATTACTGCCAGGGCCACATGCCGGGCCAGGCTGATGTAACGGCCAGTTCTTAGACTATAAAAGGGTTGTGCCGCACGGTGCAGAGACAACTAAGCTCATACGCACACAAGCCACCACATACTCAAACATCAACACACACATCCTGTGGAGTTGGGTGTTACGCGCAGGCGGCCCGAACCACGTAAAATTCCTCGTGTCACTGTCTTGTTCGTAATCTCACGCGCGCCCCAACCAATCACGAACCTCTACGGGCTATGATCTAGTAGTACTATAGGAAGTGTCGATCACACACTTCGACACCAAGGGAAACCAAATGATACTATTTTTATAACCGATGAGAGAACGAATTGTTTGTTGCTTGAAATGAGGTATTTCTTGAAAAAGAGTTTCTCTTGAAAGAAGTCAGTGGGAGCACAGTGCAACTCGAAGAAGTTCGAGAAGCACATGATGGTCTAATCTTCACTGATGAGGCACAACAAGATGAGAAAGTGATGGTCACTAATCAAAATGTTGAACCTCAACCACGAAGATCAATACGGCCTCGTCCAACAAAGAAGTACACGTTCCTACCACAGAACAACATGACATATTGTTGTTGGACAACAATGAGTCGAGCACTTATACAGAGGCATTGATGGGACAACAATATGAGAGATTGCTTGAGGCCATGCGATCCGAATTGAGATCCATGAAAGAAAATCAAGTTTGGGACCTGATTGATCCACCCAGTGGTGTGAGACCAATTGAGTGTAAATGGATTTTCAAGAAAAAGATAGACGCTGATGGAAAGGTTCACATATATAAAGCACGACTAGTAGCGAAAGGTTTCTATCAAATTCAAGCTATTGATTATGACGAAACATTTTCACCTTTCGCAATGCTGAAGTCCATTCGGATCCTTCTAGCAGTTGTCGCGTACTATTATTGTGAAATATGGCAAATGGACGTCAAAACAGCTTTCCTTAGTGGAAACCTAAGTGAGGATGTGTACATGACACAACATGAAGGTTTTGTCGACCAACAAAATGCTAGAAAAGTATGTAGACTTAGGAAGTCTATATACGGGCTAAAACAAGCTCCTCGAAGTTGGAATCTTCGTTTTGATGAGGTAGTCAAATCGTTTGGCTTCTTGAAAAATGTAGAAGAGCCTTGTGTGTACAAGAAGGCTAGTGGGAGCGCACTCATATTTCTGGTCTTGTACGTGGATGACATATTACTGATCGGGAGTGACATTCCGTTTATGGAGGATGTAAAGGCTTCACTGAGAAAAAGTTTCGCTATGAAGGATCTTGGAGAGGCATCTTACATTCTGGGCATAAAGATCTATAGATATAGATATAAACGTTTAATTGGATTAAGCCAAAGTATGTACATTCACAAGGTGTTGAATAGGTGCAACATGAATGAATCCAAGAAAGGATTCATACCTATGTCGCATGACATATCCTAGAGCAAGAAACATTGTGTTGTAACACCTGATGAGCAAGGAAGGATCAGTAGAATCTCATACGCTTTGGCTGTTGGATCTATCATGTATGTCATGTTGTGTACACGCTTAGATATCTCGTACGCTTTAAGTGTTACGAGCAGATACCAATCAAACCCAGGTGATAGTAAATGGGTAGCATTTAAGACTATCCTCAAGTACTTGCGAAGAACTAAGGATATGTTCCTAGTCTATGGAGGTTTAGAAGAGTTTGTTGTAAATAGTTACACCAATGCTAATTTTCAAACTGACAAAGATGATAGCAAATCATAGTCGGTCTATGTCTTCTGTCTCAACGTTGGGGCGGTGAGTTGGAAGAGTTCTAAGCAAGAGACGGTTGCAAACTCGACAACAGAAGCTGAGTACATTGCAGCCTCAGAAGAATCAAAAAAAGTTGTATGGATCAGAAAATTTGTTTTTGAATTAGGCGTGGTCAATAGCTGCCCCAGTCCGATTGACCTCTATTGTGATAATAGTGGTGCAGTCGCACAAGCAAAGGATCCGAGAACGCACCAAAGGTCTAAATACATACTATGGCGTTATCACCTGATTCGAGATATCATCAATCAAGGTGATGTGAAGATATGCAAAGTGCACACCCACCTGAATATCACAGATTCGTTGACCAAGCCACTTCCACAAGCAAAACATGAAGCACACACAAAATCAATGGGCATAGGATGCTGGATTGATTTATGTGATTGTGAGCTTTTGATGATGTGTAACTTATTGGTAGTCATAGGATGATGACATATGTCAACATTTGTGACACGCATGTTTAGTGATATGTTCCATGACTTTTTCATTTTGTGTATTGATCAATACATGATTTGTTTGTTAAACTACATGATACAAAATATCATTGTTCTAAATTTGATCCCAACTTCTATCCATCATGTAGAATTGTGATGTAGAGAAAAATTGGTGCATGTGTTGGGTGGATGATAATGTTTCACGAATCATAACAATATGACATATTGTAACAGCAATGCAGGCACGTGTTAGGAACACGGTGCTAGATCTGACCCACTATATATGAGACACCGCGAATACACAGTGCTATCGGTGGTCTCGGAATAACACGCATACTTGTGTCCTATGACCTGAGATTGATGAAGAGTCCCGTATTGTGTAAGTTGTACTTTGGGGCTGTCAAACGCTACCCTATAATTGGGTAGTTATAAAAATAGCTTTTAGGTATAACTGTAGCAGGCCGCTGGGTGCTTCAAGTCAAGATGGAATTTGCCCCTCTCTTATTAGAGAGAGACTCCTTTGGGCGCTCTCGATGTGTTTGGAATTAAAGTGCATGGACACGCCTCGATTAAAGGTTAATCGATAATATATTCCATACACGAAGTGAGATAAGGCTAAGTTGACAAGGGTAGCACTTCACTCGCCTTGTACTTGGCTAGGTGTCGTGTGGCAGAAGGACATAGTATTCGCAAGTGCTACAGGTTATGGATATGATCTTTGTGAACCTTCATGAATTAGTAAGCCTTGCTAGAGGCCAATGATAATTATTGATAAGAAATGGTTTCTGAGTCATGGTGTTTATTGCATGAACCTACGAGGTCACACACTTAAGGAGAGGCAATCAAGGAGTTAACTGGATCAATTGGATTAGGTCTAGGATGTGGGAGCCTTTGAGCACTTTGTTCAACTCTAGTGCGAGTGGGAGATCGTTAGGTCCGTCCAAGGTTGAACAAAGGCCCATGTGGAAGGCCCATTATTTACACTATAAATAATAGATGGCTGCCCCTAACCCTAATCCTAAGAGAGCCTCTACCACAGCAGCCACCGCACACAAGCTTCCGTCCCTCACGCGTGAGATGCATGAGGTTGTTGCTGCGAGGAGGATCCACTCCATGTCTCCCTCCGGATCAAAGGTTGATCGCGGATACGCATCAGTGCCACGGAACGCTAGCACGTTCCGGCGCGGAGTTCGTCTCTCCGTACGTGTGGACGTTCGTAGAGGTGTTGTTGCGTTGCGCACTTTGTCAGACCGAATGACTACCTCCCCATCGACTATGAATCTTCAGCTACGCCTCTCGACGGGAAGGTATATCTATAATTATCCACATCCAAGTGTTCATGTTTTACGCGGTTAATTTATTGTGTGCTAACAAGTAGCATCCCGCGTATGCCCTTACACAACCGGCACCACATCACTAATCCCCAACAGTAGTAGTTAATGGCACAATGATGAGGAGGTGTTGTCTCCTAGCAGCGACAACCATGTGCTACATCTTGAGACTCAATGTCATCTTCAATTCCACCACTTGGGCACCCCTGAAAACTCAAGGAAGGCGATCAAACATATTGCCACGGAACCCTTGAGTGGCTCCTTGGTGCCTCATCGCAGCCTAGCCGCCACCACCTAGATTCATGTGTGTTTGTTCAATTTTGGCCTCTGTCATACAGATATCTGGTCGACCATCATCTCGGCCACCAGAGAGAGGAGCGTGGGTCTCATGCCGCCTCAGACGAGACAATGCAAGGGCAAATTGATGGATTGTATTGAGAGACAAAAAAATGGTATTATTAATTAAAAAATGCAGCATCGAAGCACACAGCTGCTACCCCATGCTCATTGAATTTCCGTAATACAATCTATCGGGTTATTGGCTCGGCACACATGGATCGATCAGACACTACAGGAATCCGTCGATAGGGCGTCGGCCATATGAGCGCCAGTTGCCTACATAAACCGACACACATAAAATAAAGGCGTCGGTGAACCGACGCACTTAGCCGACGACGTATTTTGGACGCCTTTCGACACTTCCTTAGCACAAATATGTCTATAAAAGTAGCTAAGTTCAGCAAACATCTTCCACAAATCAGGTTTGAAGTAGCCACGAAAAATTACCGGTATAAGTCTCTCCATCATAATGTGATAATCATGGCTCTTCAAACCATTCAGTTTACCAGTGTTGAGATTAACACATCGTTTCTATGTTTTCTGCATAGCGGTCTAGAAACTTCAGTGTTTTCAACCAACTAAGTATTTGCTTTCTTTCTTCTGGTCGAACACGGTATGGAGCTTGTGGCCTACTTTCATTTCCGCTTGCATTTGTTATAACCTCAAGCCCAGGACGATCGCAAATATCAGCTAAGTCTTTCCTCGCACTCAAATTATCTTTAGTTTGACCGGTAAAATCAAAACACATGCTTATGATGCTTTCAGCGACATTACACTCCTGGTGCATTAAATCTATGTTGTGCTGTAAAAGCAACGCTTTTGCATATGGTAGCTCCCAAAGAAAAGAAATATGAGTCCAGTTGTGTTCTGTACCATACCCTTCGAAACCACCTTCAGCGGACTCTTTTAACTTTGCATGCCATGCCATTTTTTGCTCGCTTGTCAATCGACGAGGGGGTCCTTCTGTAACACTTTTGCCTTTTCAAAATGATCGTGTATCACTCCTGTAAGGGTGATTTGAAGGAAGGAATCGTCGATGGCAATCAAAGAAGCTGACTTTTCTTCCATACTTCAACCTGAAGGCATCGGTATCAGCCATACATATGGGCAACACAATTTTCCATGGACACACCAACCAGCCCAAATGTCGTATGCCAACAAATCATGTATAGACCATAGATATGCGGCACGTAAAGTAAATTCACATTTCATATGACTGTCGTATGCCTTTACACCTTGCCATAACTCTTTCAACTCCTGAATCAACGGTTGCATAAACACATTAATTTTCATCCCAGGATGTTTAGGACCAGGAATGATGGTCGCGAGGAATATGTATCCTTCTTTCATGCACATGTTGGGAGGAAGATTGTAAGGCATGATGAAAACAGGCCAACAAGAGTATGGATTGTTAGTTGTATTGAAAGGAGTGAAACCATCTGTTGACAATCCAAGACGCACATTTCTTGGATCTTTACCAAACTCCAGATCGAAACGGTCTAGAGCTTGTCATGCCGCGCCATCCGAAGGATGTACCATAATATCTTTGTCATCTCTCTCACGTAGCCCTTCTGAATGCCACCTCATCTGCTTCGCAGTTTCTTCGGAAAGGAAAAACCGTTTAAGCCTAGACGTGATAGGCATGTACCGAAGCTGTTTAACCTGTACCTTTGTACTTATTTCCTCCCCATCATCATTCAAAACCTTCACATGTCTAGATGCATTGCAATGCATACATTGAGTATCGTTCTGGTGTTCCTTCCAAAACAACATGCAATTATTTTTGCACGCATCAATTTTCTCATAACTCATGCCCAGACCTTTCAAAATCTTCTTTGAATGATATATGTCTTCCGACATCTTATGTTTTGCCGGAAGGATATCATTGATCAACTTTTGGATACCATTGTAGCAATTGTTTGCAAAATTGAACTTAGACTTCAGCCCCATAAGTCGTGTGACCGTCTGCAGAATGGTCACACTAGCGCCCTCATATACTTTTTCATCTGCGGCGGCAAGAAGTCTGTAAAACTTCTTAACCTCCTCTGGCAGTGACTTCTCTTCGTACTATCGACCAACATCTGCCATCATCTCATCCATCCAATCTTCATTCTCGTTTCCATCTGACTCACTAGCATGATCCATCTCTCTATGCTCACGCCACACTAGATAGTCTGGCATAAATCCGTGCTTACAAAGGTGTAGCATCATTTCAGACCTCTCGAAACGTCGATGATTCTGGCACCTACTACACGGACATTTCACAAAACAAGAACCACTAGGAAATGTTTGGTTCACGAACACATTTGTCATTTGTGTCCATTCCAAAGTGTACACACCATCTGAACTCCACACATCATACATCACCTTACGGTCGTCACCCATTTTTAAACTTATACAAAGAAGAAAAATCATTATAATTAGTTTATTTTCATATTATGTGACGGTCACTACAACTAGGGAGATAGGTCATAAACCCACCCAAGAGTGGTTGAGTGGGGCGTTCTTATGACGACACGCGTGGTCTGGATCCAGACGAAATTTTGGCAGCATAACCCCGTTGTTCTCCACTGCACGCCCGAAAATGGTGCAGCAGAGAACATCATGGTTATATCGTCGAAATCTCGTCCAGATCCAGACTCGCGTCTCGTCACAAGCCACGCCCCCCCCCCCCCCCCCCGATCCACTCCCAGGCTGTCCAAAAATGGACAATTCTGAACCTTCACATCTCACATGCCAAATGGCATGTGATACGTGTCAATTCGAAACGGGTAATCAAATTCTATAGGTTACGTTCCTCATTTTCATTTTTCAATAATTTACGAGAGAGGAAAGAACAAGACAGTGGAGGAAAGTTGGTCAGAGTTGAAAGTTCTAAGTCCGAATCCACCGTTCAGGCGCGGTTAATTAGTCGTCCTCATTATCGCCGTACGCATCTGTGCTCGTCTTAACGCATACTTCACAACTAGAATCATCTTTCACTACAATCCTCTAAAGCTACCATAATTATAAAAATATTTACTATATTACAAACACATAATTAGTCATCATATTGCAAATGCTAAAAAGAAGCAATCACATGCATGATATGAACTTTTAATCACATTCAAATCATATAGCTTAATGAATATGAATCACATTCACGAGTTAGCAACTATATAATATGAATCACATTAATGAGTTAACACTAATCACATATATAATATGCTCACATATTTAGAAACTATTAATCATGCTCACATATACAAGTTAAACATGTAAATTTGCATATAATTTGAGAATTAACTATTAATTAATTTTACATATCCACATTAGCTATGAATTAACCTCACACATAGAACATCACATATACAAACTCATGCACCAAACAAAGATCACACATAAAGTTCAAATATATGACTTCATTTTACCTTATGCGCCGAGGAGGACTGAACGGGGCGCCGAGGAGGGCTGGACAGGGGATGCGGAGGGGGGCCGGACGGGGGCGGGGGGGGGGGGGGGGGGGGGTGGCGCTGGAGGGGGGCTGGACCAGAGGGCTCTGGGGGCCGGACAAGGGAGCGACGGAGGGGGGCCGGACCAGGGGGCTCCAGGGGCCGGACCAGGGCGCGCTGGAGGGGGCCGGACCAGGGGGCGCCGGGGGCAGGACCAACAGGCACCGAAGGGGGGCGGACCAGGGGGCAGGAGCGCCAGCGAGCGGGGGCGCGGGCGCAGGCGCAGGCGAGGGGCGGGGCGGCGGGCGTGGGCAAGGGGCGTCGGCGAGTGGGGGCGCGGGCGGGGGCGGGGGCGCCGGCGGGGGCGGGGGCGCGGGCGGGGTCGAGGGGCGGGGGCGCGGGCGAGGGCGAGGGGCGCCGGCGACAGGGCGGTGGGCGGGGGCACCGGCGAGGCGGCGGGCTGGCGGCGGCGGCGGACGGGGCGCGGGCGAGAAGTGTCAGGAGGCGCGTGAGAAGAGAAGAGCCGCTGAAGGGTTTAGACCCCTCTTAAGAGTGTTGGTTTGGCCCTGGCCGATGCTCTTAGAGCCTGAGCGATCTGGGCCCACTTAAGGGTGTCGGTGTTGTCCTGGTTGACGCTCTTAGAGGCTCAGTCAGCCGGGCCCGCTTTGAGTCTCGCGTGGGGCCTGTTTAAGAGCGTCGGTTAGGCCGACGCATATATGTGTCGGTTCGGCCGACGCATTTATTATGTGTGTCGGTTTCTTCAAGGACACTGACGCCTCTAACTTATGAGTGTCGGTTACTTTAAACCGACACCCTTAGACGCGTTAAACACGTCGGGACCGACATATCTATTAAAACCGACACCCTATTCATTGTTTCCTGTAGTGAGATGAACTAAACCTAGTTCGAAGAAAGGTCAAAAGTCTGATGGTTCATAACCCATTTTTTGCTTTTTGCACAGTTAAGATCATCTTAACTACTCTACCTACTGCAAGCAAACAGATCGATATGATGCAGATGCCATGGACCACTCTGACTCGAAAGCCTTGTAGCTCGCTAGGTTTTGCCGAAGAGTTCGTGAGCCGCTGGGCCGGTTCGTTGCACGAAGCCACAACCCCTGTAGAAGCGGATAATTGTTGAAGAAGAAAGACAGATGTTGGGGGCGCAACGCATGCATGGCCGCATGCACAATAAAGGGGGGTTGAATTGACCCACCACGCTCTTTCAATCGTGAAGCAATTGAATTGTGTCGTTTTCATCAGTTCAGCTGACTGTGAGAATCGAACCATGCTGTCAATCTAGCGTCACTGCTACTACGTGACATATAGTAGAGTTTTGTAGTGAGGTGCCCCTCATCTAGCTGCTAGCAGCTAAAGTTTGAAACAGACAATTGGAAGAAATTAACTCATGCTGCGCCCTCTTGTGTGTATACGAATCGGATACTGCTTTTACCCATAGCTATTTTTTTCATATATATTTTACATATGCAAATACCAATGCTCACGAAAGAATATGAATGATGTTACTCACAAGCCAATAGGGTGGAATATCTACCCAACTCTCGGCAGATGTGGAATTCATCTAACTTTGTCCCTCCTGAAGACAATTACGACACATTTCCTCTCAAAATTGTTACTAATAATTTTATCATTACATATTTTACCTAAGACTAATTAGAATTAAACCTAGACTTGATTTGTAATATTTTAGTCATGTTATAGAGCTATATTTAAAGTGTAATTGAGGTTACAAATGCTAATATGAATAGTTCGTATATTAGATGTTAAACACCCTAGCTAGAGGTGTCCAACTGTGGCCACTATTTGTTTCTGTCGAAAGAAAGATATATTTTTCCGTGGCATCAGCACACAGTCGATTCCTTCCAGAGTTGATTCCATCGATTCCTTTAAAAAGGTTGCTTCCACTCATATAGTGACAATATTTTCTAAAAACACACAGGAGTTTATGCATTAGTGGTGCAGCAGATGCCTTGACACTGTTACTAGCCCGGTCGACATGGACTGTTTAAGACAAAGGTGCCTAGAGGCTAGAACGTAACCAACTTTTATCCTTCATTTCTCCTGAAACAAATCATGTCCAGATTCGTGATCACGAGCTCAAGCTTGGAAATATTGGGATCCATGAAGTGGCATCATTTCATTGGGGGGCTGTACGTGCGGCCTCTGCCTGTCAGCCTGTGAGCTGATTGAACAGGTTATTCTTTGGAGTAAGCGGCTAATTGCCATAATTTGTACCGATCCGTTTCTTCGGGGCGAGTGCTGGTGCGAAGTGAAGCGAGGGAGCCGGGGCCAGCGGAACCTTTTGTCTCCAAAGTGGAATTTGCCTCTGATCTCAATGCCGTTATTGGAGCACACGTTTCGGGATGCCAGAGGGGGACACTGCCTCTCCTGTAGCATAAAGCAGCGATGCTCCCAGGCGCGCAGCTTTTATATGTGGAGTGGCTAGCCTAGCTCACGGCCACTTCTGTGGACACAGTTCGGCTTCATCATCCCAAACACAGGTCAATGTTCGGATGAGAATTGATAGGCCATTGTCCTCACATGGTAAAAGCATTACTTTTCTGTTCTTCACTGAATTGATGTCGCAACCGGCCGGATTTATAAACATAAAACTAGATGTACTCTATGTATAGGTCAATTTATTAATATATATGATGATAAATAATAAAATATTATTACAATGTCATATACAACGTTAAACATCTATGTGTATAAAAACTCGTAAGTCTTAAGGCAACAACTAGAATGCAATTTGAGATATGATACAATCATGCAATCAACTATCTCTACCCATTGTATCTGCATCCTATGTTTGTTGCATGTTTTTAGTTAACCTCCTACTCAAGTGAAGGGAATTAAATTTTCAGGTGGGGGAAGGTTAAGTAAAAAACATGCAACAACCTAAAATGCAGATCTAATAGTTGGAGGTAGTTGATTGCACAATTATACTATTTTTCAGATTGCATTCTAGTCGTTGCCAAGTCTAAAAAACAAATTAAAGTCAAGTGAAACACGTCTTCTATGCTACTGTCTAGAGGAAGCACCAACCTAATATGACATATCCGTGACGAAGTCGTGGTCCTTCATATCTGCTTCTCCTCCATAGTCAAGTATCTGCTTCTCCTCAATAGTCAAGCAACGGTTTTGTCAAGAAGAAGAGCGGGGAGAGCAAGTGCGAGTATATGTGCAGTGCTCAACAACTGTGGCAAATACATGACATGTTGGCTAATAACAAGAAAATATCAACTCATGAGTATAAGCATTATACCAAATTAACCAAAATTATTTTTATAAATCTGTATTATTTACTAGTGTATTATCCAAGCTCTGATAGAACAAAAATCAACACCGGTTCATCAAATTTCCAATTCGACTTGTTAGAGATGTAAGGATATATTTGTATTTTCCATTTTACATAAAGACTTTTAAGTATAATTGTTATCCTTATACATCTATTTATAGAGGTCTCTAGCCTCATTAATAATATACATGTGCTATTCATAACATGTTACAGAGCAAGGTTGTATCTACTCTGCCCTAGCCCGCACGGTGGATTTTTTTTTCGCCGGCTTCGGTGCTCGTTATGCGCCGCTGGCTTTCGTGCTTCGTTTTGCGCTGCTGGCTTCTCTCCACTCTACCGATTCTTCGGCCTCCGCCTCCTTCGATATGGTTGCTGCGACCTGCCTGGCGCCCGAGTGCTGCTGCGTAGATCTAGTCAGGCGCACGCGTTTGTCCTCGATCCCGGCGCCTGCGCTCGGTCTTCAAGCTTGGCGGCCCGTTTCTTGCACACGTGAAGCGCCGGCAGGCAGCGCCCGCGTGCTGCCACCCGTGAAAGTTCTCGTCTTCCTTAGGCTAGAGGTGCGCCGTCTTGATGAAGAGATCCCGTCTTGATGAAGAGATGAGCCTTCGGTCTTCTGTTTGAGAGATCGAGTGTTGGCCATCTGTTTGACCGGCCGCCACCAGCAGTCATGTGGGATTGCTAGGGTTGAGCAACAACCAAAAAAATCAAAAAAAGAAAAAAACACCGCTTCTGCCGCTTCTCTTTTGCGCTCTCGTCGTCGCCCGCTGCCGCTCACTTTGCGCTTTAGCCGTCACCTGTCATCTCGTCACGATGACTTCTTCAATGGGTGGGGTTCCGGTTGTGCGCTGTCCGATGCTTTTCAATGGCACCAATTATCGCGACTGGATTACCTGCATGCGCCTGCACATGTGTGGTCTACGACTCTACGGTTCTTTTTGAGCCTGTTATTTCAGATGAGACTACTAATGATGATAAGAAGAAGTTGTAGTGGGATTATCAGACTTGTTTGTCTGTGTATCAGACTCACTACAGCTTATACAGGACTTGGTTGGATGATGATGCTCGCTCTGTTGCTGTTCTTGCTTCTAGTATGGAGGATCGTATTACTGCAAACATAGTTAAATTTGAGCATGCATATCAGATGTTAGATTTTCTACGTTCTCGTTACGAGCCTACTGGGCAGTCTACCTACCTTGTTGCTATTCGTCAGGACCAGCTGTTACGGTAGGAGATGCCACAGTGGAGGAGTTCTTCGGTTAGATGTCTACTATCTGGCATCAGCTTGATACTCTTGGTCCGCGATTCTCTATAGATACTTGTCAGTTCTGTCAGAGTCAGAAGGTTGCACTTGAGCTTCGACGCACTTATGAATTTTTGACACATCTTCGTGACGAGTTTGAGCCTATTCGTGCTCAGCTGCTTGCTCGTCACCCCTGTGTCTCTCTTATGGACGCTCTGACGAGTGTTCGTAATGAAGAGACTCATCTTCAGGCTGTTGGGTTGTTACAATCTTCTTCATTTTGGTTGCACGCTCTTCGACACCGAGTCCGCTACTCCTTCATCGACAGTATCATCTTCAGCTGTTCTGTCTTCTACTTCAGAGGGGCATGGTGCTCTTCTCTATGACTGTTGTGATAAAGATAATCATGTACACGCATATTGTTTCAAGAAGAGGAAGGCTCAGGCTCGCCGTACTCCACATACTGATGGTGGTACTAGTATTGGAGGATCTCAAGGGGGGTTCTACTACTACAGATACACAGCTACTCATGCTTCTTCGTCACCTCGCCTCCTCCACATCGGGAGCTGTTGGTTCTGTGACTCAGCCTTATGCACCTTCGAGTACTACTGCTTCTTCTTTATCTTCCACTGAGGGACTCTCACACCTGGTATTAAGAAGATGACCAGATGCCTTCCACATGTATGCCAGGATCAGTTGAATTCATACATGTGTAGACGAAAGTGAAATACTATTAAATATTGCCATGTTCGAGTAAATCATCTTATTACATAAATGACCCTCCAGGTCTAAAGAAAAGTACATAAGTAGCAGAAAATAAATAAAGGGGATCCAAACACAGGCGTTGCACGGGGGATATGCCAGCCTAGAACATCACGTCTGGATCTTCGTAGAAGTCCTGGTTCTCCACCTCTTCGTCTTCATCGACTGGGGAAAAATTAGGCAACTAGCAAGTTTGAGTACCAACAGTACTTAGCAAGTGGGCAAGTTTATGCCATGTGTTTCATAACAAGGAAGGCAAATAATGGTAAAGCACTATAGCAGTTACAAGCTATCCTTAATGTTGTTATGCACCTACATCTAGGTGAATTCCACCCATAAACTCCCAAGTGACCAGATAATGCACGAACCCAAACCATCCACCATTTAACCATGTGTGCTAATTATGAACTTGTCCCCAAGCTGCTCGTGTCTGTGAGCACGACTGTCTAGACAGTTTGACAAAACTCTGCATAGTGTGTATCCTTTACCCACGGTTTGTGATTTCATCCCATGTTGCCAGGTGGACTGAATAAACCTCTATGTCGCTCATGGTAGCTAACCACACTACATACTTTCGTAGGTGTGTGACCAGGAGATCACTACGAGGTCTTTTCGATGGTTCTCCCGACTTGCATTAATACTCTAAGGTCTCACCGCTCCGGCACTTAGAGTCTATTTTCCCTCCGCCAAGAGAAGCCCCCTCTTGAGCCATGCGGATCCAAAGGCAGTAATCTGAATCAATTTGCCGCTCGTTCGACTACCAATGCTACACCGGGAGAAAACCAAATTAGTAAACCAAGTTGTCACATATACAACCCTGTCGCGATACTGTATGGCTTAGCAACTTCCTACATAACCCAATCCTTAGAATTCGATAGATGTCAAACCCCAAACCAATGTCTTCTTGGACGCATGCACCATCTCAATCAACATCTCCTATCAGATTCCTATCAACTACTTCCATTATTACCAACAACTCATATTTCATAGTAGATCAAATATAACATGTAGATAAATTGTTCATATTCAATTAAGCATGGCTAAGCGTGAACTAGTTATAATAATCCACCCAAACCATGCGACAAGGAATACTATGGAAAATATAGGGAAAACATAGCATAGGATTCAATTTGAATATAACATGCATCCAACTAAAACTTAACAAAAAGGGTGCAAGATGGTCAAGGGCTCTTGCCTCCGGAGTAGGGTTGGTGATCGACTGGAAACTGGTGCTCTTGCAGGTTGAAAGTTGTTTCTGACCCTGACTCTAGATACGATATTGCACATAAAATGATAACATACGATAAGAACAATCACAAAATGCATACAATACCATTAATTAAACATAAAATCCAACACATTTATGATTTTATGTACATTTTATATCATAGGCATAAATTATTTAGTATAGAGAATTTGGAGTTAAATGAGATAATTTGAATAAAACATATTTTTAGCAATTTTATACAAATTTTTATATTTATTTGAAACCTATTATTAATTTATAGAGAGTTTTCTCCTTCAAGAATATGCTTAAAATAGATTCCCAACATAAAATATGCATTTTACAATTTTTACACAATTTTTAATATTTATTACTTATGTGTAAATTAATTTATATAGTTTAAATACAATTACAAAGCATTTTATACATAAACCAGCAATTTTAGTTCAATTATTAAAAATAATACAGAACCGATCATTAATTAAAGATATTCATAGTGCTATTTTTATAGTATTTTTGGAAATTATGGACTTTTATTTAATTTATGATACTTTTAGGGTTTTTGTGTAAAAACAGAACTAATTCAGAGGCTAAAATCAATTTTATAAAGTCGCGGGTTATTTTATAATTTTCTAGTATTAAATTTGCTATTTTCCAAAATTTCAGGGGCTTCCTAATAATTTTTACCATAATACTCAGTTATTTCCTAATTTCTAGAAAGTTTAGGGTTAGTTTGATAAAAATTTGGGCCAATCTATGATTAGTCAGAAATATCAAGGGGGTTATCTATAAAATTATGCGGGTTTGAATATGGGGTTGTTGGATTTAAAGAGGACAGTGTGGATTTAATATAATGAAGGGATATTTCACGTTTTAATCTTGGCCGCACAATAGAAATGAATGGCGGTCGAGCGGCCACGTCACCCAAGTGACCCGGGTCGGCGGCGCATGGCGGCGCAGAGCGCCCGCGGCGGCGATCTCGCCGGCGACGACCAAAGCGTGCAGAAAATAAATGGAAGGCTACATTTCTTGGGCGAAAAAGGGAGAGGAGGGCGAAGTGAACTCACTGAGAGGTGTCTCGAGGCTAGAGACAGAGCGGGGGTTAGCCGATGACACTGAACGGCGACAAAACTTGGCGGCGCCTGACTAAGTCGGCGTCGCGACGGTGTTTCCCCAAAGAGTTGGTGTCTGACGAGCTCCTGAGAACACGGTGAACACGTAAGACAAGGTTTTGTGGTGAGAAATTGGGTAAATCTATGGGAACGGAGGCGCCATTACCGAGCTCGTCGATGCCTAGGGTTTGGGGTGTTGGGGCGACAAGTTTCAAAGGGAATCGGCCCGAGTTTTATAGGGGAACGGAGGAGAAATGTATGGCGACATCATTGGGTACTTTCCTGTGCTTGATTGAGGTGAAACGAACGACATTGAAGGGGGGATAGTGGGCTGAAATATTTTTCGACTTAGCATGAAATATTTTTCGACTTAGCATGGGCTGCTGTGAAAGCAGTCCACCAATCGGTTGCGGGTCTAGAGAGCTGGTGTGATGTCAGTAGTACCCTTTCCCTTCCTTCACATTGAACAATCCTTAGCTTGTTCTCAATCGTCTTTATCCAATCATCTACATCCATGGGTTCCACCGCATTTGAGAAGCGTGGAGGTTGAGTATTCATAAAGTCCCTCAAACAAGATCTTGGAGGTGGCGGTAGAGGAGGAGGTGGTGGTGGTGGTGCTTGTTGAGCCTGTTGCATGTTGTTCACGATTTGCGTCAGGTTTTGCATCATTTGCAGTTGCATCGCCATCATGTGTTGCATTTGATTTGTTGCTGGTGCTCCACGGGCACCCTTTCCGTTCCATTGTGGTAGCGGAAAGCCTTCATGATTTTGATTGTTGAGGGGTGCGCCAGGACCACGTCCTCTTCCTCTGCCTGCCATCTGAGGTTGGGGTGTTGTTTTAGAATAAGAAGACAAGAGAGTAACTATTCTATACGATTTCCCACTATATGCATCAATAAGGAATATGAGCACTGGAAATTATTTTATTAAAGCACACTCAAACATAAGTAAACAAGTTCTCATAAGACATGTCATACAACCCACAAGTGCAAAATACGTCACTACTCGCTCTTATTACAATAATGGGGTAAGTGCCTAATCTTGAGCTACATGGTAAAGTCAAGGGCTACTCTCGCTCCTCATGTTCCTCCTCGGGATCTTCATCGGGATCCTCATCGTCATCATCAGGGTTGCTTCTGAAGGACTCATTGTCATGTGGTGGTGAGTTAGCAAGCGGCTGAGGCACAAAAGGCTCCTCAGAAGGTGGATCCTCATCAGAAGTATCATCCAATGAAGGTGACCCATCTAGCCCAACACGGCGGTCCAGGGAGTCCAGGATCCACATCGATGTGTCAGATGCATAGCCGTCTGGGTCCTAGTCGGTGATCTGATGATACCTCCTGACCATATTGTCGTAATGCGCAGTGAGGTCACATACATCTTGTATCTCTTGTTTTGCCTCTGAAGTCGGACACTAAGATGCTCCACATCTTTCATTGCCTGCTGAGATTGTGGAAGGTCCAGGGGTCCCTCCACATGTCTGGTGATGAAGTTGGTGGTACAACTTGGACGCTGAGGTGTGAATGCATGCACCGTGTTCTCCAGCTAGAATCGATAGGAGTGGCTCCAGAAAGTGACTCCTTCACAACTAGCATCTTGCTCCGCGTGTCGCCAGGAGCTCCTCCAAGCAGGTGTACGGTGTATCTTGAGTAGCTCGTCACAGTAGTATATGAAGAGCTTGCAAGACCACTCCATTTGGTAAGGGTGTCGCACCTCGATAGAGTGATAGGAGAGCAAAAGCCTCTCGTGCCTATAGCCAGCAGCACGGAGCACATCTCGAAGTCGAAGTCAAAGTCGTCCTGTGCCCCTTCCATCAGTGCGAGTCACCACGGCGCGACGGGGGTCGTTGAGTGGGGAGCGGCGGGCAGCAAGTCTACGACGAGGAACACGTCCCCTGATGGACTTACAGGCGATACTCCTGACGTGGGCCATCTATAATTTTGAAACAGGAGAGTGTCAGTAACAAAATAAATGAAGGAGTAAATAAAACAAGTAACAAGGTAGAGAATACAAAGAAATTTTCACAATTAATTATCTTTGAAAATAGTATGGTCCTTAAGTCGTCTTTTTCTATCTAGGCTTGCGTCCTACGGGCAACACGGCTCTGATACCACTTTGTCACACCTGGTATTAAGAACACGACCAGATGCTTTCCACATGTATACCAGGATCAGATGAATTCATACATGTGTATATGAAAGTGAAATACCATTAAATATTGTCATGTTCGGGTACATCATCTTATTACATAAATGACCCTCCAGGTCTAAAGAAAAGTACATAAGCAGCAGAAATAAATAAAAGGGGCCCCAAACATAGGCGTTGCACAGGGGATACGCCAGCATAGAACATCTCGTCTGGATCTCCGTAGAAGTCATGGTTTCCCACCTCTTCGTCTTCATAGACTAGGGAAACATTAGGCAACTAGCAAGTTTGTGTACCAACGGTACTCAGCAAGTGGGGAAGTTTATGCCATGTGGTTCATAACAAGGAAGGCAAATAATGGTAAACCACTATAGCAGTTACAAGTTATCCTTAATGTTGTTAAGCACCTACATCTAGGTGAATTCCACCCATAAACTCCCAAGTGACCAGATAATGCCCAAACCCAAATCATCCACCATTTAAACATGTGTGCTAATTATGAACTTGGTCCCAAGCTGCTTGTGTCCGTGAGCATGGATGTCTAGATAGTTTGACAAAACTATGCAGAGTGTGTATTCTTTACCCACAGTTCATGATTTCATCCCCTGTTGCCAGGTGGACTGAATAAACCTCACTGTCTCCCGTGGTAGCTAACCACATTACACACTTTCGTAGGTGTGTAGCCAGGAGATCACTACGAGGTCTTTCCGATGGTTCTCCCGACTTGCATTAATACTCTAAGGTTTCACTGCTCCGGCACCTGGAATCTATTTTCCCTGCGCTAGGAGAAGACCCCTCTTGGGCCATGCAGATCCCAAGGCAATAATCTGAACCAATTCCCCACTCGTTCGATTACCAATGCTACACCAGGAGAAAACCAAATTACTAAACTAAGTTTTCTCATATACAACTCCGCGGCGGTACTGTATGGCTTAACAACTTCCTCCAAAACCTAGTCCTTAGAATCCGATAGGTGTCAAATCCCAAACCAATGTCTTGTGCACGCATGCACAATCCCAATCAACACCTCCTATCAGATTCCTATCAACTACTTCCATTATTGCCAATAGCTCATATTTTATAGTAGATCAAATATAACATATGTAGATAAACTGTTCATATTCAATTAAGCATGGCTAAGCGTGAACTAGTTAGTAATAATCCACCCAAACTATGGCGACAAGGAATACTGTGGAAAATATAAGGAAAATATAGCATATGATTCAATTTGAATTTAGCATGCATCTAACTAAAACTTAACAAAAAGGGTGCAAGATGGTCAATGACACTTGCCTCGGGAGTAGGGTTGGTGATCGACTGGAAACTGGTGCTCTTGCAGGTTGAAAGTTGGTTCTGGCCCGACTCTAGATACGATATTGCACACAAAATGATAACATACAATAAGAACAATCACAAAATGCACACAATACCATTAAATAAACATAAAATCCCACAAATTTATGATTTTATGTACATATTATATCATAGGCATAAATTATTTAGTATATAGAATTTGGAGTTAAATGAGATAATTTGAATAAACATATTTTTAGCAATTCTATACAAATTTTTATATTTATTTGAAACCTATGATTCATTTCTAGAGAGTTTTCTCCTTCAAGAATATGCTTAAAATAGATTCCCAACATAAAATATGAATTTTACAATTTTAACACCATTTTAATGTTTATTTCTTATGCATTAATTAATTTATATAGTTTAAATACAATTAAAAATCATTTTATACATAAACTAGCAATTTGAATTAAATTATTAAAAATAATACAGAATTGATCATTAATTAAAAATATTCAAAGGGATGTTTTAATAGTATTTTTAGAAATTATGGACTTTTATTTGATTTCTATTACTTTTAGGGGTTTTATGTAAAAACGAAACTAATTCAGAGGCTAAAAATCATTTTTATAAAGTCCAAGGGTTATTTTATAGTTTTCTAGTATTTAATTTGCTATTTTCCAAAATTCCAGGGGCTTCCTAATAATTTTTACCATGATACTCAGTTATTTCCTAATTCTAGAAAGTTTAGGGTTAGTTTTATAAAATTTTGGGCCAATCTGTGATTAATCAGAAATGTCTAGGGGGTTATCTATAAAATTACCAACGGTTATGCAAGTTTGAATATGGGTCGTTGGATTTAAAGAGGACGGTCCGGATTTCATATAACGAATGGGTATTTCACATTTTAATCTCGACCGCACATTAGAAATGAATAACGGTCGAGCGGCCACGTCACCCAAGTGACCCGGGGCGATGGCGCATGGCAGCGCAGAGCGCCCGTGGCAGCCACCAAAGCGCACAGAAAACAAATGGAAGGGTACATTTCTTGGGCGAAAAAGAGAGAGGAGGGCGAAGTGAACTCACTAAGAGGTGTCTCGAGGCCGAAAACAGAGCGGAGGTTAGTCGGCGACGACGAATGGCAGCGAAACTCAGCGGCGCCCGACGAAGTCGGCATCGCAACGGCGTTTCCCCCGAGAGTTGGTGTCCGGCGAGCTCCTAAGAACACGGCGAACACGTAAGACAAGGTTTCGTGGTGAGAAATTGGGTGAATCGACGAGAACGGATGTGCCATTACTGAGCTCATCGGTGCCTAGGGCTTGGGGTGTTGGGGCGACGAGTTTCAAGGGAATTTGTCCAGGTTTTATAGGGGAACGGAGGAGAAATGTATGGCGACATCATTGGGCACTTTCTCATGCTTGATTGAGGCAAAATAGACAACATAGAAGGGGGGATAGTGGGTGGCGCGGCGTGTGCATTTTGGTGGCGCGATGGTTCAGTGGGGGAAGAAGGAAATGACAGGTGGGGCCTGGTAGTAAGAGGGGGAGAGGGGGAGGCGCGGGCGGGCCGACGTAGTGAGGAGGAGGGGAGTTGGGTTGGGGAGGAGATTGAGCCCAGGTAAGGTTTTTCTTTTTTTTCTTTTTCTCTTTTGTTTTTCTTCTATTTTCATGTTTTGAATTTAAAAACGAAATTCTAACGAGTTTGAATTTCAAAAATTTCACACATTCAAAACATATATGCAGTTGCCTTATATAATTTTTATACCAAAAGAAATTATTTTATAGCTCTTGTAAAAATTAATTTTACATTTTTTCCTCACAAAAAGTGGGTGTTACAGGGACCACCTCCCACTTCTGCTTCGGGTACTTGTCCATGGATTCTTGATTCTGGTGCTTCATTTCATATGACTCCTTATCATACCGATTTGACTTTTTTAAGTCCTTCATATCGTTCTTCCACTATTCATACTATGATGGTTCTCCTCTTTCCGTTGTTGGACAGAGCACTCTTTTATCTGACTCCTTTGTTGTTCCTGATGTTTCTGTTGTTCATGTACTAACAATGCAACTCATATCCACTGGTCAACTCACTGATAATGATTGTCGAGTGATTCTTGATCATGATCTTTGTTATGTTCAGGATCATCGCACGGGTCGCCTAGTTAGTACTGGCCCTCGTCGTCGTGATTCACAACGTTTGTGGGAGCTTGACTCGCTTTGTCTTCCTTCCGCTGCGCTTGCCAGTTCAGTCAGGTCCAGTCTTGCTGCTTCATCCACATTGACATCTGCTCAGTGGCATCATCATCTGGATCATATTTGTGGTTCCCGTTTGTCCATCCTAGTTCATCGTGGTCTCTTGGAATCAGTCTCTAGTTCGGAGTCTTTAGCTCATTGTCAGGGTTGTCGATTAGGAAAGCAAATTTAACTTCCTTATCATTCGAGTGAGTCATTTTTTGAGCGTCCTTTTTTATCTTGTTCATTCGGATGTATGCGGACCTGCACCTTTTGTTTCAAAAGGCAGACATAAATACTATATTATTTTTATAGATGATTTTTCTCACCACACTTGGATTTACTTCATGAAACATCGTAGTGAGGCGTTATATATCTATAAGTCCTTCTCGACTATCATCCGCACTCAGTTTGACACCCCTATTCATATTTTTCGAGCTAATTCCACTGGTGAGTACCTTTTAATGCTCTTAGTTAGTTTCTTTTTGAGCAAGATACTCTTGCTCAGTTTTCTTGTCCTGGTGCTCATCCTCAGAATGGCGTTGCTGAGCGTAAGCATCGTCATCTTCTTGAGACGGCTCGCGCTCTCATGTTTGCTTCCTTTGTTCCTCCTCATTTTTGGGTCGAGGCAGTCTCTACTGCCACTTACTTGATTAACATCATGCCTTCGTCTGCACTTAGAGGGGGGTTCCTTTTGAGCGTCTTACGGGTAAGACGCCTGACTACACCATCCTTCATCTTTTAGGTTGTGTGTGCTACGTGATGCTTGCACCTCGTGAGCGCACCAAGCTGAATGCTCAGTCGGTCGAGTGTGTCTTCCTTGGTTACAGTTCGAAGCATAAGGGGTATCGTTGTTGAGATCTTGTAAGTCGACAGATGAGGATTTCACGAGATGTTGTTTTTGATGAGACACATCATTTCTATCCTCGTCCTTCTTCTGATACTTCTTATGTATCTGTGGTCGATCTCCTTTCTTTTTTGTTCCTTCCAAATGCTCTAGTTACTAGTGTACCACCTTCACACTCGGTGTCGCGTTCCATGGTTCCTTCTTCTTCGGAGCCTGCTTCTTTCGTTCCAGATTACACTTTGAAGGCTCTTGTGATACAGGTTTATACTCGACGAGTTGTCTCTCCTTCAGACGTACCAGCTTCTTCTGATGAGCCATCTACTTCGGTTGGGTCACCTTCTGATCCATCTTCTCCGACTCAGTCTGCCTCTTCTGGGATGTCCTCTTCTCTTGAATAATCATCTCCTTCTGATGATTCTTATCCTGAGCATCCCCTTGGACGTGGTAATCGTCCTTGACAGCCCTCTGATCGGTATTCTCCTTCTAGCTTTGCTGATGCTGCCGCTCTTCTTGAGCCGACTACGTATCATGATGTTGTTCCTCATCCAGAATGGCAGCATGCGATGATCGAGGAGATTGCTGCTCTCGAGCACACCGACACGTGGGAACTTGTACCCTGTTCCCTACGTGTTCGCCCGATCACCTGTAAGTGGGTCTATAAGGTTAAGACTCGTCGTAATGGTTCAGCTGAGCAATATAAGGCTCGATTAGGAACATGGTCATGACTATGATGAGACTTTTGCTCCTGTCGCTCACATGACCACTGTTTGCACTCTACTTGTTGTGGCCTCTGTTCGTGACTGGTTCATCTCTCAGCTTGATGTGAAGAATGCCTTTCTTAATGGTGAGTTGCGTGGGGAGGTTTATATGCAGCCACCACTTGTGTATTCTGTTCCTTAGAGTATGGTTTGTCGCCTTCGGCGTTCTCTTTATGGACTTAAGCAGGCTCCTCGTACTTGGTTTTAGCATTTTGCGTCTGTGGTCACTACTGCTGGTTTCTCTGCCGGTGCTCATGATCCCGCGCTTTTGTGCACACTTCATCCCGTGGTCACACTCTTCTTCTTCTTTATGTTGATGACATGACCATCACCGGAGACGATTCTGAGTACACAACCTTTGTAAAGGCCCGTCTCAGTGAGTAGTTTCTTATGTCCGATCTTGTTCCTCTTCGCTACTTTCTTGGGATGGAGGTTTCCTCCTCTTCTGAAGGAATTTTTCTGTCTCAAGAGAAGTACATTCATGATCTTCTTGATCAGTTATCTCTTACTGATCACCAGACTGTTGAGACTCTCATGAAACTCAATGTCCATCTTCGAGCCACTGATAGTGAGCCTCTTGATGATCCTACTCTTTACCATCATATTGTAGGGAGTCTCGTGTACCTTGGTGTCACTCGTCCTGTTATCTCATACTCTCTTTATATTCTGAGTCAATTTGTTTCAGCTTCCACCCAGGTCCACTATACTCACTTGCTTTGTATCTTGCGTTATCTTCGTGAGACCGTCTCCAGACGCTTGTTCTTTCCACGCTCTAGATCTTTACAGCCCAAAGCATATTCTGCTGCTATTTGGGCTAGTGATTCCTCTAATCGTCGATCTCTTTCTGCCTATTGTGTTTTTTTGTGGTTCCCTCATTGCTTGGAAGACTAAGAAACATGTATCACTTTCTTGTTCGAGTGCACAGGCTGAGTTGCGTGTTATGTCTCTTTTGAGTGCAGATGTTACTTGGTTGTGGTGGTTGCTTGGGGACTTTAGTGTTTTTTATTGGTATGTCGATTCCTCTTTTGTCTGACTGTACAAGTGCGATCAGTATTGCTCGTGATCTGATCAAGCATGAACTTACCAATCATATTGGTATTGATGCTCTTATACACGAGCATAGGTACATGACGGTATTGTTGATCTCTAGTATGTGCATGCCTTCAGAGCTTCAACTGGCCGATTTTTTCATGGAGGCACATACTCGAGCTCAGCATAGTTTTTATCTTTTCAAACTCAGTTCTCATGATGCACCTTGAGTTTGAGGGGGTGTTAGAGATGTAGGGATATATTTGTATTTTCTCTTTTGCATTAGGGCTTTTCTGCATAATAGTTATTCCTGTACATCTATTTATAGAGGTCTCTGGCCTCCTCAGTAATATACAAGTGATATTCATAACACGACTATCGACTCATCAGGATTCCACCATCTGGTTATCAATTAACCAATACCAGCCAATACAACCTCATTAATTACAAATAAGTTCAGACCCACTTTTGACCGTGAACATAACGGTCATGACAGTTTTTTTTTTGAAAAAGAGGCAAGAGCGCTGCCAAGGAGAAATAGAGATTACAGCCTAATGGGTACAACAACTAACATGATACATACATCAATAGAAGAAAATAATAGAGCAACAAGTGCTAGCGCTGGCAACTAACTACTGGAGGCCGCCAGTTGTGGTCGGATGTCCTCGAACGCCATTTGACCGACCTGAAGATGACCTCTGCAGAAGTTGTATACATTACCCACGAGTCATGTTTTCCATATTGTTGCACACTTCCGTATGCCACCAAGGTCACACTTAGACAATTTTTTTTAAGAAAATGGAATTTCATTAATATTGAAGTTAACTTCACATTGTGAAAATTTGGATGTTACAATTGATAAATCGGATCACCTGAAACTGCTGATGATGAGCTCACTGTTAATCCCAGGCATATTGATCTAGGGGCTCCGAGAAGGCAAGGATTCGAAAGAAAACAGTGCAATTTCGTGGGATCTTCCAGCGGTTCGAAAACTCCTAGAATTTTTGCCCTTGTTTACTACTCCCTCGTTCACATATTATTTGTCGTTTAGGACAAGAATTTTAGTTCATTGAACTAAAATTCTTGTCCTAAACGACAAATAATATGGGAACGAGGGAGTATCTGTTTATCCTGATGAGCTCCTGCGCAGGCTACAGTCGATCGCAGCGGTAACGAGAGTGGCAGAAGATAGTATCAGTTTATCCTGGTCCAGAGGCTAGCAGCAATGTTTGGACGGGTTGGTAGGAGGTGTCGCAGTAAAAACAGTTATGGTATGTCCATCGAGCAAGCAGGGCTACTGGCACGGTGAATTGGTGATGGCGCATGGGAACAGTGGTCGTCTTTCCTCCCTGCGTGTGCGCCGGCGTCTGCTCCGCTTTTACGTACGAGCATATGGCCGTGTGGTGGGTGCGCAGCGCAGCGCAGCGCAAACACCCCATCTATACAAAGCCTACATTGGCTACCACCTGCTGCTGGTGACTGCTGTGTCCCCTCCCCTAGCTAGGCTGCCACTGCATCACATACACTGTATTGCATGAGCGTGACTCTCCCCTTCTCTCTCGCTCTCTCTCGTGAGCGTAGCTGTTGGAACTTGGAAGCCCGAAAGGACAATTATTTCTTGCTCGTGCTGTCATCGTCACGCCGCTGCCACTGTCTAGTGCGTACGACCCGAGTTCTGCGCTCCATCACTTGCCCTACTGTTTGACCGGCCTCGAGGACGCGTTTCTCTCTCCCTCTCCTGGCTAAAAGCACAAGCACATGCTGGGAAATGTCTGACGCCGGCTGCCCCCGCGTGGCGCCTGCTAACGATGGTCGTCAGACACTGATTGGGATCTGAGCAAATGAGCAACGGCATTTCTAAGACCGCAGCAGTTTCTAAGCTCAAGAATGAAAAAAGAAATCAAGAAACGGAAGGACGCAGTTTCCAGTTTTTCTTAGATAATACTCTCTCTGTTCTAAAGTTTATCAACTTTTAATTTATTTTTGAACTAAAAAATGACAAATTTTTTTAGTTCAAAAGGAGTACTAGATAAAATAAACAGTATCTAACTTTGACCTTCATAGAGGCTACAACCAATCATACAAAAACTTGCAGTGCTTCGTCTGCAATCTCGCATGACATAAAACAAATTCGATTATTAGCGCCAAAAGAGTTTAGATGGAGATAATTATTAAAAACAAATCATGATGGTGAACCCCCATCCATGGTTGGCAAAGAGTTTTGCATGCATTCTTCAGTAGTTCCTTATCCTCTCCGCGACGGTGTAGTCCCTAGCTAGTCCGTAGCCAATGAATCCTTTGTAAAGTACCTGCAAGTAACTTTTGCTTGGAAATTTGTAAAAAAAAACCGCATCGTTTATACTAAGACAAATAGCTAAACATAATGCAGATGCTCCTATTAATTGTTGTCTTTTAAGCTCTGTACCAACCCCGTAAGCCAGTTATGAAATATGTGAGTTATGCTATAAGGTAGTTCTAAGTTAAAGGCAAATTGTATGGCTCTTTGTGAGAATATATAAAAAAAAGTTGAGTTATTTCTTCTCTGTTACAAGGGTACACTACATGAATCTCGACGATTTGCGACGGCCGGTGCCGTTACAAATAAGCAAAAAACCGTCACAAATAAGCTATTTGCAACGGTTTTCCTTATTTGCAGCAGTTATCGGCCGCCGCTTGAGTTTCGTTGCAATTTAGCTTATTTGCGACGGCCACCATCACATATTAGGTAATTTGCGACGGCCACCGTCCGGTTTTTGCGATGGCTATCTCAGCCGTCACAAGTTAGCTTATTTGCGACATTTGTCGGTGGTCGTCACAAATAACTTAGGTTTATTTGCGGCGGCTTCTATACAATACCGTCGCAAATAGTAAATATCTTATTTGCGACAGTACTATATAAATGTCATCGCAAATAAGTTTTTTCAGTTTTTTTAAAAAATAAAAAATGATGTCCGGCTCGATGGCCAGAAACACAATAGACAACATATAACAAAAACACATATAACAAACAACATATCACAACAGAAACACATATAACAGTCACCACATCACAAAAGTGTCTCACATCACACCACAAGAATAGAAAACAAAGAAAAGAGGCTATCCGCTAGCGCGTCCACTACCTCCCGAGTCGCCAACGTCCTCGCCGCTCGTCAGTCCAGACGTCGGTATAGATAGCGACAGAGTTTGAGCCTCCGTCGCCGATCCCTGCAACACATAGAAGTTGTTTGACATATTGATTAGTTTGGAACTTCGTTTTTGACTAGAATTGATTAAACAAGCTAGAATTAATCATATTGAACTTACTTTAGATAATTGACTAGAATTGAGAAACACATGTTAAGGGAGTTAAGTATAAAAATGCAACCACCCTAAGATAGACATCCAATGGTTGAGGATGGATGATTGCACTATAAATAAAATTGCATACTAGTCATTGCCCTGGTTACAAAAACAACAATACTTGCTCAGAGTCAGTTTCTTCTAAGGTGTCCTTAGAAGATCACCCCTTTTCTCTGAGTACCACATAAAGATTTGAATTTTAACGACAACTTCAACTTCCATAGGTCGGTCTTATTTGGTTGTATATTACCATTGTTAGTAAGGAATTTATACATAGAACTAAAATTAAAGATGTCATTATGAGTAGGCTCCTTTTTGAAAAAAATCACTACAATTATTCATACGTATATGACTGATTCGAGCCATGCACCACGCTATGCCAAAAAATTAGGTTATGTCATCAGTCACCTGTTTTAGAGGACATGCTAGCTTAGTACACGTGTGTCCCTAGGATAAGGTTTTTCTTGCGGTCTTTGAGGACTCAGCAGTGAAGTGGTAATGTGTTGGACTTATGAGCGGACGACACACCTAGCTTGGGGAATCTGATGGGCCATAAGAACTGAGTGAGCCGACCTAAAAATCGACCAGCTGTCCAGCTAAGTGATGCGCAACTTTCATCCAGAAAGGGAGGATAACAAAGCGGATAGGCCTCCAACCCATGCACTCCAGTAGTACTCCCTCTATTCAAAAATATTTGTCATTTAAGATAAGAAATTTAGTTTAAAATAAACTAAGTTTTTTATTCTAAGTGTCAAGTTTTTTAAGATGGAGGGAGCAGTAAATTTAAATCTAAACCCTCCGGCAGCAGGATTCGCTTGGGTTGTGGGCAAGCTGATGAGCTTTCTTCTCTTCCGATTTGTTCACGACAGACAAGACCTACAGTGCACGCACTTCCGGGCCGATCTATACGCTCGTGTTCACGAATCCAAATCCATCCATCAGGCCGTTCTTCTGGGCTGCTCCGGACTGGACTGGCTGGACTCCTGCCACGCAGTGCCCGAACACATGTGCTGGGTTGTGAAAGCTGAGCAGCAAGCACGCGATGCTGGACTGGCCCAAGGTGCCGAGCGTATGAGGCCTGCCGTAGGTCTGGACCAGCCCAAGAAGCCATGGCCGCCCGAACACAGCAGTCACTCGCGACGCCCGTCGTCGTCACTCGATTCTGATTTCGTTGTGGTCGCGTGGAACGCGTGCGAGCCCGCGTCCATCCGCTGCGACTAGCTTTTACGTCTTCCTCCGATGCTTTGGCCCCTCGGCTACTAGCTTGCTTGGTCCTGTCACGGTGACTTCTTCAGTGAACTTATCTGCCACTTGGAGCGAAGCTTATCCGTTTCACAGTTCTAATTTTCCAATGGGCAGTGGCACATGCCAAGGCATATACCGCGCCATCGATCGGCCATCGCCGTCGGGTTAATGCTCATGTTCCTGATCGAGGCAAGACATCAGAGATTCTATTACTTTCCCAGCGAGAACCAGCAGCTCGGATCCAGTGCATCCCACCCAGCTATTCGGTGCTCGCTCGCCGCACACCCCACTCGCTCACCAGTGCATTTAAAAGTTATTATTCGGTTACTCTACTGCGCCGGCGCCCGATCGCTCTCCGACTGAAAGGCAGGCCGCGACGTACGTCGCCTCGCCTCCATGCAAAGTGCTGCAGTGCTGCCTTGCATGGATGGAGAACCATATGGCGGCAACTTGCCACAGGTCCATCTCGCCTTTCCCACTCCGGGTCCATCACCACATAACGCGACGATCCTATCTGCCTACGGGGCCGGCCGCTTACGGGTGGACTGAAAAGACTGTCCCGGTTTGTGGCCACATAATAAGTATGGATTGTTGGAAACGATCCGTCCAATAACAAGTACGATGCCGATCGAATCTATGTGCGCGCGGCGGTGCATCTCAAGGTTAAGCGGTACAAGCTACCGTCTTCTTCACGGCGGTCTGAATCATGGCCGTCGGGCAGCTGAACAAATTCTTCCTCGACAGTTTATACCGGTCGATCGAAACTATCACCAATCCATGCAAAACGGTTCAGTACGTTCATGCGAAATCAGCGCACATATGCGACAGAACTTTTCCTGGCCTTTATTTATTTGGGCACAGCTCATTGCTCATTACAGAGCCTGCTTTATTAGGCAATTCCAAGAATCCTTGTCGCCACTAGCTGTCGTCTCACGTCTTACATTCGCAACTGCAGTGTCCATTATTTCACATATAAGTGGAAGGAGGAACCATTGCTTTTTAGTTTTTATAGGCACGAAAAAAAAAGAGAAAAGATGAAGACTTAACCGGCCGGCGATGCGTGGTGTTGGCCAATATGTTTTCCTGGTGTTTAATGGGAGCCAGGCAAATTAATTGGCGTAAGAGCGCAATAGTTTTGATGTCGCGCTGAAAGGGTGGAGAGAGAAAGGTGAAAAGGAGAGTTTGGTGGATTGAGATAAGGTTGCATCTCAAGAGGAATTACATGAGTTCACCGAACATACGCCAGCAAAGGAAAATGACATCACCAGCATAACTTGTGGTTAATGCCGTCTAATTGGCCACTTGGCACCTTTCAGACTAATTCAGTTCTAAATATTTTGATTTATTTATTTCTCTTGGGGCTTGATTTAAATTCTGCAATTTGGTAGATTATTCCTTTCCAGCAAAGCAGAAGCAAAAGCTAAAGAAAGCAAAAAAATGTTGGCATAACGAACTGACTTTGACCAAAGAACTACTTGTGAGAGGAGGTGGAAACCGGGTTCTCAAACTCGAGTCACCCCAGTGTTATGCGTTAATTATTTATAGAACATTACAGGGGGCGGCCATTTACAGATAAGGCAAAACAAACGACGTGTGGCCGATCACAGTTCTGATCTAGTTACAACAGAAAATGGAAACAAACTCTTGATAACAATCTAATCTCTTTATCTCTAATTCTACCGTAGAGCTTCCGTAGAGTCCAAGGTAGATCCCAGAATCTGAACCGTGTACCAAATATTTTTTCTAACACCACCCCTCAATCTCAATCATCTCATGTTGAGATTGTGTTGGAAGTATATCATTCTTCTTGTTGTCAAGGTCTGTCGAAGTGTGAACTAAGACACTCCCCCCGGTACTACTAAGAAGTAGTCCACGGATGTTTGTATTCGGTTGAGCGCGAGTCAAGATCCAGACAAGAGGTGAATCGAACACCGAGAGTTTTACGTGGTTCGGACCGCCTGAGCGTAATACCTTACTCCACAGGATGTGTTGATTGTATGAGCTTGGATGGCTTGAGATCAGTTGAGATAGCTTGAGATAGCTTGTCCTTTCTACCGTGCAGCACATCCCTTTTATATGCTAAGGACTGGCTATTACAGTATGTGTCTGGCCTGACAAGTGGCCCCGGCTGTAATAAACTACCTTATACACGATCTACAGTGTTAAGGGCAATTAATAGCGTGATTGCGTGCTTTAATAGCAGCGTTATTGGTCTTGATAGTCCCCTAATCGTGCATTATTAATATAGTATTAATGGCGCATTAACCAGGTCTTGTAACGGGCTAATTGATAGCCCTTGAATGTCTGCGCCGTTGGAGATCCCGCTGTCTTCCCGTAGCTGCCGAGCGTTGACACGTGGAAGCTCCAGAGCTTCCCTCTACTGGGGGATAGGTCTGGTGCCATTGGACACGTGGCAGTGCCGCAACTTCCCTAAGGAGGGAGACAGGTCCGGCTCTGCAGGACACGTGGCGGCACCGGAGCTACCCAAACGAGGGTGGCAGGTCCGACTCTTCTGGACACGCGGCTACACCGGAGCCACCCTATGGTGGGAGGTAGATCCGGTTCTGCGCGATGTGTATCCCCTTTGGACGTCTACCATTGGGACATAGGAACTCTTCAGCTGCTTGCGGTGTCAGTGGTACCCGGTACGCAGGGTACCGACAGTGACCTCCGGGCCCACCTCTGAAAGAGGTCCTCAGGTAGAGGTTATGCTACCGGAGGTGGGACCATCATCGATTCCCACGTTGTGGCTTCAAAGTATTTTTCTAGGCAGTTGGGACGATGACACATAATTATATCATCGCCGCGTGGCCCTTCTCGATATGGTGAGTGAGATCTTGGCATGCGGATCTCACGCAATTGAAGGTCGCCGATTCCCATTAAGAAATTCGTATCGGTTCCCAACATAATCTTTGTAGCCTTGTTAGACTGCCGTCCTTGAGCTTCCAACTTCTCATCATGACAATGGTTCACCTGGTGCGACTTTTTTAACAAAGTGGAGTCGGGCCCCTTGTCATTGACGAGGTCATTTGAGATTCGGGTCCGGACGTAGTTTCCATCTAATCATTGCGGATGCTTACTTAAGGGAGAAAGTTTGCACGAGAAGATAACTTCTTACGTTTTCATTTGATCTTGCATTTAGAGCTCTCTGCCTTTACAACCTTTCTTCCACTTATACTCCACTTTGCGGCGATGGAGTTGGGTCTTCCTCGCAGCCGGATCAAGAGCGGCAAAGAGTTGTCGAGAGTCCGCACCTTCATGGGGTGGTCGAGTGACTCCTTCAACAACTCAGTTCGCCTCGGCAAGCTCCCCTTCAAGAAGGAAAGCCCCGGTGAGATCGTGTACTTCTTGGTGTTTCCATGGTGGGACTCATCGCGTCATTCTCCAGCTTCCTGTTGATGCTGCTGGACTTCTACGGCTTGCAACTCCACCACCTCAGCTCCCACTCCTTCTAGCTAGTGGCAACATTCATCCACTTCTGCGAGATGTGGGTGGGTGTGCCGCCCTACATCAAGATCTTTTGGACCTTCTTCAAGGTCCACAAAACTGGGAAAGGGAATGAGCTTCTCGACTTCTACTACTTCATGAAGCGTAAGAACTCACCCTTCAAGTACTTGAAGACGTTCCCGTTCGAGAAGTGGGATGGCTGGAAGAAGGATTGGGTGGTCATCAGGGCGGATCGCCATGACATGCTAGAGCTGACTGACAGCCTTCCCGCTGTTGACACCGACGCCTGGGAGGTGGTCCCGAAGCCGTCGGAGGCATATAACCCCATCTTTATAAGGATCCGAGAGTGCGTGGAATGAGGAGTGACTCCCCTAATGGTGGTCGTCAACTTCCTGACCAATCGGTGGGCTCCGTTGAAGACGAGGGAATGGCCTGCATGGGCATTCAGTTGGAAGATGGACCCATACTGGATCAACATCGGTCTTGGGTCTAATTTGGATGAAATGGCTTTGAAGCTTCATCTCTAAAAGCTACATCATGCAGGTATCAACCCCAACGATTTGACACCTTCGGTGGGGTTTCTACCCTTGAATACGGTTCTGGAGTTCAGGAGGGAGCTGCGGAAGAAGATGCCAATGCTTGATGATTTGGGCATTGTGGATAGGCGTCGGAGCACTCCTCCAGCGTGGAATGTGATCCCCGTAGATCCTTGCCCTCATGAAGGCTCCAGACCTATGCCAGTCAGCGACAAAGGAAAATATCCCACAAATTCGCCTCCCAAGAGATCAGTCTCAAGCCAAGGCAAGGAGAAAGCTCCCGTCGAAGCTCCGAGTTGCAAGCAGAAGTTGACAAGAAGCGACAAAAGTAATGTGACAGACACTGAAAGAAGTGACCCCTCAGCCTAGGTTGAGGTCTGTTGTGGTTGTGCCCCTAGCTCCAGCTGATCGTTCGGCTCGAGTGTCCACAACGGGCGTTGGGTCCAGCAAGTCAACTTCGGCCCCTGTGCCAGCAGAGGGCTCTGGGTCCGGGGCTATTCCTCCTACGAAGGAGGTATCAGGTGTGACAGCACCGACGGCTACCTCAACACCTGGTTCAGAGCCTGGAGCATCCGCCACATAGACTACGATAGGCTCTAGCTTCAAGCGCCCGAGGAAGAAGATTCGTGCCAATTAGAGTGGCAACTTCCCTAGGTAAGGGTCAACTCTTTAGTTTATGTCTTGAATTTGTTTCTGGATTTGTCTTGAATTCTCTACTTTCTGTTTCTAGAGTGTCGACAACATGTACATAAGCTTCGGTGCCTACTGCAGCCCCAGAGATTGCATCGGCTGAAGCTCCCGCCCCTCCTCCTATGGTTGTGGCAGACGACATGACATCTCTGACGCCGGCTATCGTGGAGATGACTTCTGTACAATTCACCGAAGAGCCCGTGGTAGCGCCAGACCATGAGGAAGAAATGCTTGAGCAAGATCCAGTTGTCTCAGAGCCAGCTGTGGTCATTCTGGCATTTATGCCTGAAGTCGATGAAGCTCTGATGGAAGTTCCGGTACCAGCTCCGGAGGTGGCAACAACGGAGGTGTCCATGTCTTATCCTGCACAAGGGGATCTGGCTGCAGGACCTTTGACTTCTGTGATAATGGATGAAGTTCCGGTTGCGGGACTGTCAGAGTGTTTTTTGGCAATTCTCTCGATACTACCGTTGGTAGCTCGCGGAGTTTGTAGTTCGGTATTGGGTGCGCAGAGATTCCAAAGAGTATGGCAAATGGACACAAGAATTTACATGGTTCGGGCCGCCTGAGCGTAATACCCTACTCCACATGGTGTGTAGCTGCTGTATTGAGCATCTAAGAGTCTAGATCTTCTAGAGAGTTTCCGGTCCAGAGATCATGAGAGCCCGCCTCCCCTTGTGTATAGTTGACCAGTCCTTTTATAGTACAAGGACTGGTTGTTACACTGTTAGCCTGGCCCGACATGTGGCCCTGGCGGTTACTAATGTTTAATACATAATTAATGATATTTATTACCCTTAATAGCTTGGTAATAGGACTTGACGGTGCCGTTACTGGTATTAAGGGCCTTCTGATCGTGTGTCATTAATATGGTGTTAATGACACTTAATCAGGTCTCAAAGTCTTTGATTGCCCCTTGAAGGTCCAAGCCGTTGGGGGTTCACCAGCTTGATTGCTGAGGTTGAAGGTCCGGCAGTTTGGACATTTGGCCACTTCGGAGCTATTCGTTTAGGACGGGTAGGTCCGTTGTAGATGTACACGTGTCGATACTGGAGCTTCCCTCTGTCGGAGGTTAGGTCCAGGGGTGTCGCACAAGTGTTTAGCCCGGAGCTATCCCATGTGTGGGATATAGGTCCGGCTGCAGTGTACACGTGGCAGTACCGGGACTAACCATAGATGGGAGGCAGGTCCAGTCCTGTATGACACGTGGGGCCTTCGCAGGTCTTCAACTTAGACAGGTGAAGTCCCTTTGGTCTTTTTGTAGTCCCAAGGGGTATACGATACGCAGGGTACCGACAGTGGCCCCCTAGGCCCACCTCTGGGAGAGACCTTTTCGATGAAGTCGTTCTACCAGAGGTGGGTCCATCCTTCAATTTTTGTGTCGTGTCTTCAAGGATTTTCGGATGTGCTGTTGGTGGTAGTTCGTAGTTAAACCAACGCAGCGTGGCATATCCAGGATGCGGAAGGTGAGATCTTAGCGTGCGGATCTCACGCAATTGAAGGTCGCCGGTTCCCGATACGAAAATCGTATCGGTTCCGCGCGCCTTGTCAGACCGCCGCCTTCGAGTTTCTCGCCTTCCAAGATGACAATCGTTCGCCTGGGGTAAGGACCTCGACTTGACCATCGGGGTGGCCCCGGGCCCCCTTGTCATTGGCAGGGTGAAGTTTTTGACTTGTATCGTCAGCTCCTCTATGGTTTCCATCCAAGCGTTGCGGGGGCTTACTTAAGAAGGAAAGCATGCACCATTTGGGGGTTCTTTACTCCTTCATTCAATCTTGCGCTCAAATCCTCCAAACTTTCGCTTGGTTTTCGTCCCTAGCCCCGCTTGTGCTGCGATGGAGTTGGGTCTCCGCGAGAGCCGACTTAAGACGATGACAATTTGAAGAAGGTCCGGGCCCTCATGGTGTTGTCCAGTGACTTCTTCAACCACCAGGTCCGCGCCGGCAAGCTTCCATTTGAGAAGGAGCACGCCGGCGACATGGTGTACTTCTCCGCGTACGCCATGGTGGGACTGATCCCACCCTTTTCTTCTTTTCTCTTGATGCTGCTAGACTTCTATGGTCTGCATCTGTACCACCTTGGCCCCCACTCCATTCTTTTGGTGTCGATCTTTGTCCACTTCTGCGAGATGTGGGTGGGTATTCCTTCCTGCGTCGAGCTCTTCTGCACCTTCTTCACAATCCACACCACCGACAAGAGTGACAAGTACCTTGGCTTCTATTACTTTGTGAAGCGCAAAAAGTGCCCACACAATTACTTGCGGTCGTTCCCTTCTGGCAAGTGGGACGACTGGAAGAAGGATTGGATTGTCATCAGGACAGGGGAGCATGAGAGGCTGGAGTTGCCCGTAGGCCTCCCCAACATCGACACTGAAGCTTGGAGTGAAGTTTCGGTGTTATCGGACGCCTTCAACCCTGCTCTGACCAGGATCCGTCCTCAGGCAGAATTTTGCAACTTTCTTGCCAATAGGTGGGCTCCGCTGAAGAAGAGGGAGAAGCTTGCTTGGGCCCTCAACAGCGTGATGGACGATGAGCGGACCAAAACCAGTTTGAAGTCCAACCTGGAAGGCGCAACCTTGGAGCTTCACCTCAAGAAGTTCTAGCAAGGCATCGATGTTGAGGGTGACTACTTGTCGCCGCCGGCGGCTTTCCTCCCTCTGAACATGGAGGCAGAGTTCAGCAGGGAGCTCTGGCAGAAGATGACGATGCTTGATGACCTTGGTGTCGTTGAGAGGTGTTCGACCACCGGGTTGGTGATCTTCGGAGCTTCCGAGGGTAGTCCCCCTTCTGTCCCGGAACAGAGAGTTGAAGTCGCGGGCAAGGGCAAAGAGTTGGCTAAGCCCTCGAGCCGTAAAAGGAAGCTGAAGCACTCTAATGGGAGGTCTGTCAGGCCTGCTCCTTCCGCAGCAGCTTCTTCTCCCCGGAGGGGAAGGTCTTCAACTGCAGCAGCCACTCCAGCATCGGCATCTTCTCGGGGTGCTAGTTCCGGCCGTGTGGCTACAATACCACGACCAGCTGAAGGCTCTTGATCCGGAGGTTCTTCCCGATCAAGGGGGGCCTCGACCAAAGTGGCGCCGATGGTAGCGGCAAGATCCGGGGAACCTTCTGGAACTGGCATGCCAGTGGCGACAGGGTCCAGTCCTGAGCGTCCGGAGAAGAGGTTCCGCGCTAGCTGGTGCGGAAGCCTGTCGAGGTAAATTTTGTTTTTTTACCTTAATTGGTTGTTTTGTGTTGTAACTGCGTTTTGAGTGTTTTTGTCCTTCATCCACAGGGTACCCAAGAGAGTGGTTGAAGCTCCTGTTCCTGCCACAACAGCTGAAGTTGTGCATGCGGAGGCTTCGGCTCCAATCCCAGCGCCGCCCCAAGGAGTGGCTGAGGCTGCGACAGCTTCGGCGCCGGTTGTCGTGGTCTTGGACCTTGACTCATCCCCGGAAGCTCCCGTGGTAGCGCCAGACCACGGGAATGAAGATGTACTAGCGGCACCTGCCCCTGAGGTTGAAGCTCCGAGTTTGGATGCTGAAATGGTGGATGCTCCGGCCTGAGAACCGGAGATATCCGTGATTCCGACCCTAGAGCCGGATGTTGTTGAAGCCCCGATGGTGGAGCCGATGGTCGATGATGCCCCGGCGGTAGAGCCGGTGGTTGATGAAGCTCCAGCACCTGAGCCGATTATTAAAGAAGTTTCGGCGGTAGAGCCGGTTGCTGCAGAAGTTCCGGCGGTAGAGCCGTCCATCAGAGAAGTTCCAGCCCTGAGCCAATCGATGCAGAGGTGCCAGTGCCCAAGCCCATCATGGTCGAAGCGTCAGCGCCTGGGCCGGCGGTGGAGGAGGCGCCAGCGTCGGAGCCAGAAGTAGCTTCAGCTCCAATCAAACCTTCAATGCCTGCCTCGGAGATGGTGGTCCCGGAGGTGCCCGCGCCTGAGCCAGGGTGCCGAGATGAAGTTGCTGGCCCCCTGCTTGAGGGACCAGTTGTTGATGACCTGGCGGCGGGACCTTCGGAGCCAACTCTGGAGGTTGAAACTTCTGTAGTAAGGCCTTCCTCAGCGGTGGCCGAGGCTATTCTGGAGGGCGGCCCTAGTGCCGTGGAAGTCCAGGGAACTGCTCTTGTAGAGTGGGACCCCATTTTTGTCACGGAGAACCCGCTGGAACCAGCAGAGATGACCCTGGCAGGTCCGGACCCAATCCCTCTGTCGTTGTCTATTGACAACGCCTGCTCCAGTCTTCGCTAGGTTCACCTGGCTTTTTACCACGACAGCAAGGCTCTCGAGGAGGAGCGCCAAACTCTTAGGAGGTGGTGCAACCGGCTCCAATTCGAGACCAAGCTGGCGCAGTCGAGGCTGGCTGACGACAAAGAGTGGGTGAGGAAGGAGAAGATCCGCCTGGAGTACTGGGGTAAGCTGCTGGATGAGAGGGAAAGCATGATGCGATCCCTTGACAACCAGTCCCGAGCCATCTACGAACAGGCCAAAGCTGCTAATAGAGCAATGGATGATTGCCAAGAGAGGCTCGACGCCATCCACGCCAGTCTCATCAAGCGCCGGGAGGCTCTTGAGGAGCGGGAGAGAAAACTCGAGGATGAAGAGCAAAAACTCCTGGAGCTGCGGGATGACGTCGTGAAGAGGGAAGAAGAGATCACTCAAAGGCTAACTCAGGGTGACAAGATTCTCGAGGAGCGCACCAAGAAATTGGACGAGCGCTGCGAGAAAGAGGAGAAGAAGGTCTGGCAGCGAGGACAGGACCTCCACAGGAGGGAAAATGACGTTGCTATCAGGGAGAAGAAGGTGTGGGGCCGAGAGAAGGACCTGGTTAACCGCCAGAATGAGATCCACCCCCGGGAGGAAGAGCTCAGCAAACTTGAAAGGCAGGTTGCTGAAAAGATTCAACACAACGCCAAAGAGGTAGAGCGTCTTGCTCGGGAGAACTCAGAGCTTGCGGCGGCCAGAAGATCCTTGGAGGAGATGCGAGGTTGCAGGGTTGTGGGGTCCCAACAAGTTTGGGACTTCCTGGGCAAATCCAACGATACACTGACGCTAATGGGTTTTAGTCATGTGCGTCCGGATGATCTGGGGTCGGAGCTGGACCAGGCGTTGCAGGCGCTGAGTTCGGCAGGCAACAAGCTCACCATGATGGGCGATGTCATTGCGGACCAGCTGGAAACCAAGGGACAATCCCTGGCAAAGAGCGTCGCAAAATTCATTCTGTTGTGCTACACAAGCTGGGACCCTCAATTCCCCCTAGACCCGGTGCTCAAAGGCCCCATCGACGGAGAGGGAGAAGCTTCCCAAGCCAGCGTTTCTGAGGTTGCCCAGAAGGTCGCCTCGTTCTTCCATAGGGTCTAGGACCATCTCTTTGTAGATCCTGCTTGTATCATCCCTTCTTATTCTCCAATTTTGTAATCTCTTGTCTCCGGATGAATGAAATCCAAGTCCAAGTTTTTTGTGAATTTCATTTTTTGTCTTCAACACCTTTGTCCCACTTGGACCCCTGGTAGATGTACGCAATTTGATTGGGAACATGTACCAATAGGATGTAACAGTTGTTGAAGACTCGCGTGCTTCGGACTTGTAGAGCGTAGGTCCGAAGTCTTAGGTAGTGAAGGCCCCCTGAGGTTGTTAGAGCCTAAGGGCTCCAGCCTTGACCATCATCGGAGCTTGGTAGCTCCAGCAGTGGTCTCCATCAACGTGTAGAGCATCGACAATTAGTCCTCTGGAGTCTTCCCACCATCTTTTGTTCACTTTGATGGCTATCCCCCTGGCTTTACCGAAGCTAAGTATCTCCAGCGACGCTTGCTATCAATGTTTGAAACATCGACTACAAGTCATCTAGGGGATGTCAGAGCTTTTGTAACTTCGGCTTAATTCACCATCATCATGAGATCTTTATTTTTCCTGCACACTGAAGTCAAGAAAAACAGTAAAATTTTTTTCCTATCTATAACTCAGTTGCGACTTACTATTCTCGTAAGAAATTTTTGGGTCGAGCGTAATTCTTCATACAATCAAGTGCACTGAGTTGTTTTCTCCAGGTCCAATTGTTTTGAGGACCCGCCTTACTTCGGCCTGCTGGGGTGTAGGTAGAGTGGCGTACTTAGGGTGCAGGACCAAGCTAAGTCGATAGCACACTCTAGACCTAGATTGGTTGGCGGCATTCAAGCGAGTGAGCCATTCAACAACGTGAAAACCCGAATAAATTAACAATGCGACTCGAGTTGTACATGAATTAGTCGATCTAAAAAATTCTTGAGAATCACACAACTTTGTTATAGACAAGAAAGATAAAAATAAAAAATATTGAGCTTGTACAAAATAAATGCACGTGGAGTCTGTTTTTACACAAAGATGTCTTTCATTATAGGTCCGGGGTACAGGGGAAACAAGTACACCCTTAGGGTACGGAACCAGGCTAAGTGTGTTTTGTTTCTTGTTTGACCCAAGGTAGCTAGCTACACTTTTAGTTCTGAGACCATGACAAGTGTTGCCTGAACTTTGCGGACCTTCTGGAGAAGGTCCGGCTGTTCTCCCGGAGGAGCTACCCGACTCTGTACAATGACTCTATAACATACATCACGTGTAACTACAGACTCACCTATATGATATTAAGCGTAGAACTTACGGAGGTGCTCAATGTTCCAAGGATTAGGGAGAGGTGTCCCATCCTCGGTTGCCAAGCGAACGCATCCGGGACAGGATACTTTGATCACTCGGAAAGGTCCTTCCCAGCTAGGGAGAGTTTGTTTAAACCTTCTCTGGATTGTATTCTCCATAGCACCAGATCGCCTTCCTCAAGCTGTCGGCTGTGAACATGCCTTTGGTGATAACGCCGAAGAGCTTGGCGGTATCGGGCGTTTTGAACAGCTGCTCGGCACCTTCCCTCTTCAAGGAGGTCAAGGTCTTCACGCTGGAACTGGTCCTGCGCGGCATCGTCAAAGGTCCGGACTCTGAGCAACCCCAAGGTGATTTCTAGAGGAAGGACTGCTTCAGCTCCGTACACCAGGAAGAAGGGTGTATCTCCAGTTGACCGGTTTGGAGTTGTCCTATTGGCCCATAGAGTGGGCGGAAGCTCTTCGATCCAGTTTGCTCCATGTTTTTTCAGACGCTCATATGTGCGCATTTTGAGTCCTTTTAGGATTTCTGCATTTGCTGTCTCGGCTTGGCCATTTCTTGCCGGGTGAGCTACGGAAGCGTAGCTGACTTGAATGCCAAGGTCTTCGCAATATCCTTGGAATGCAGAGCTTATGAATTGGGTCCCATTATCGGTTATGATTTTTTTTGGGACTCCAAATCTGCATACGATGGACTGTAAGAAGTTGATGGCTGATTGCTTGTTTATTGTCACAACTAGAGTTGCTTCTGGCCATTTGGTGAATTTATCAATGGCGACGTACAGGAACTTGTAACCTCCGACGACTCTTGGGAAAGGTCTCAAGATATCCATCCCCCACACAGCGAAAGGCCATGTAGGAGGTATCATTTGTAGAGGCTGAGCTGGTGTGTGCATTTGTTTTGCATGAAACTGGCATGCTTCACATTTCTTCACCAGCTCAGTGGCATCCTGGAGCGCTGTAGGCCAGTAAAAGCCATGCCGAAAGGCTTTACCGACCAACGTGCGGAAAGACGCGTGGTTCTCACACTCGCCTCCATGGATTTCTGCGAGGAGCTCACAGTCTTCTTCCTTTGTAATGCACCGCATTAGGACATCGTTAGCACCGCGCCGGTAGAGATCCCCTTCTACTAGCGTGTATCTTTTAGCCAATCTGACTATCCAGTCAGTGGATACATTATCTTCAGGAAGGAAGTTGTCTTTCAAGTAGCTCCAGATCTCCGAGATCCATGCATCGGAGCTAGCTTGAGCATTTGAGTCTTGCGTGCTGGGTTGCTCGAAGCTTCCGGCAGCACCTACGACCCTTGATGGCTGCCATGGTAACAGGGCCATCGGGACTGATAGCTTTGAGGTGCTGGTCTCGCCCCCTTCGCTCAGTTCGACAGGCTGAGCTGTAGGTTTAGACAGACTCTGGACGAAGGTTCCATCGGGAGCCGGAGCTCCGGTTGACGCTTTCGTCGAGAGTTCGTCAGCTTCAGCGTTATGGAGACGCTGTACATGGTGGAGGTCTAGGACTTCGAAGTCCTTCTGAAGCCTCTGGACTTCAAGGAGATAAGCAGCTAGTTGGGGATGGTTGCAGGAGCATTCACCCTTCACCAGTTTAATGATGAGCTGCAAATCACCCTTGACCAACAGCTGCTTGGCACCATATGATAGTGCCACCTTTAGTCCGTAAATGAGTGCTTCATATTCGACCATGTTGTTGGTCGCCTTGAAGTCAAGGTGCACCATTTATTTAACCTTCTCCCCGGTCAGAGCAAGGAGAAGAACTCCAGTTCTGGCCCCCTGCCTCTGCATGGAGCCATCGAAGTAGAGAGTCCAGTGAGGCTCGATGAAGACCGGAGCCTTGAGTTCCGGCTGCTGCTTACTGGGGCTCCCATGGTTTGATGGAGAGGGGGCCCATTCTGCCACAAAGTCCGCCAATGCTTGACTTTTGATTGCTTGTCTTGGGACGAATTCAAGGTCAAACTCGGCCAATTCCATTGCCCACTTTGCAATGTTCCCAGTGGAGTTGGGATTATGCAAAATCACTCGCAGTGGGTATGAAGTCATCACTTAGATCTTGTGAGCTTGGAAATAGTGTCGGAGCATCCTGGAAGCAATAAGAACTGCGTATAGCAGTTTATGTACTTCTAGGTACCGAGTTTTGGCATCGTGGAGTACTTCACTGATGAAGTACACTGGGCGTTGTACTGTCCGGACCCTCTTGGAGGGGCCCGGAGCTTCCTCCTCATCGACCTGGACCCTCCCGGAGGGGTCCAGACCTTCTTCGGGGATCGTCGAGTCCTTGTTGGAGGAACCCAGAGCTTCTCCAGGAGTGACCTGGACCCTCCCAGGGGGGTCCGGCTCTTCTTGCTTAACAAGAGTAACTCCTTGTTGACCCAAGTCTGGGGGCTGGGACCCACACTCGCCTTCAGGAACCTCTTGACTCTCTCGGAGGGGTCTGGATTCCTGAGCTTGTAACGGTTCTGGTCTCTCCGCAACCAGGACCATGCTGACAACTTCGTCAGTTGCCGAAATGTAAAGCAGTAGAGGCTCACCCGGGTTCGGAGCTACCAAGGTTGGTAGAGTGGTGAGGAGCTGCTTCAGCTCCTGGAATGCCTTTTCTGCTTCTTCAGACCATTGGAATGGTCCAGACTTCCTCAATAGCTTGAATAAGGGTAGTGCCCGTTCCGCCAGTCTTGAGATGAACTAGCTGAGGGCGCCTAGACATCTAGTCAGCTTCTGGACGTCCTTGATGCGGGCTGGCGGACGCATATCTTCAATGGCTTTAATCTTCGTCGGATTTGCCTCTATGCTTCGGTGGTTTACCAGGAAACCAAGAAGATTTCCTGAGCTAACCCCGAAGACACATTTGTCTGGGTTTAGCTTCGTGTGAGTGACTCGCAACTTGTCGAAGACAGCTTGCAAGGTGTCAAGAAGTGACTCCTTGTCCTTAATCTTGACAATGATGTCATCAACATACAATTCCACTACGTCTCTGATGAGCTCTCCAAAGGTTTTGTACATAGCTTGTACAAATGTTGAAGCTGCATTCTTGAGACCAAATGGCATGGCAGTATAACAATACAATCCATCTACTGTGATGAAAGAAGTATGCTCTTCATCTTCCCTAGACATTCTGATGGTACCGAGAATATGCATCTAGGAAACACAGTAATTCACACCCGGAGGTAGAATCCACTATGTGATCTATTCTAGGTAGTGGGAATGGATCTTTTGGACATGCCTTATTCAGTGTTGTGTAGTCGATACACATCCGAAGCTTCCCGCTGGCCTTGGGTACAACGACTGGGTTTTCCAGCCATTTTGGGTGGAAGACTTCTCGGATGAATCTAGCTTCGAGCAACTTCTTCACTTCTTGTCGTATGAAGTTCTGTCGCTCTACTGATTGCTTCCGAGGCTTCTGATGTACAGGCCGAGCGTCAGAGTAGATCTTCAGATTATGCTCGATCACTTCCCTAGGGATCCCAGACATTTGTGACAGTTGCCAGGCAAACACGTAGACATTAGCCCGAAGGAAAGTGATGAGCGTGAGTTCCTATTTGTCATTCAGACCTCCCGATATACGGGTGGTCTGAGCGGCGTCGGAACCGATTTGGACGACTTTGACGAGAATGTCGGTGTCACCACTTGGTTGCACACGAGGTGCAGAGGTTGAGCCTCGATGATGAATGCTCGGAGGTTTCAGAGCTTGCTCCTTTCCAGATTCTTCTTCTTGCACTGTGGCAAGCGCGTGAAGTTCTTCCAGAGCTGTCACTCCGGCGGTGCGATCTCCACGGATACGGAGAACACTAGCTGGTGTTGGCATCTTCAACACCAAGTAGCCATAATGAGCAACAGCCATGAACTTGTATAAGGCTGGCCTGCCCAGAATGGCGTTGAAGGGTAAGTTGATCTGAGCAATGTCAAAGACCAACTTCTCAGTGTGATAGTTCTCCCGAGTCCCAATGGTTATAGGGAGAGTAATGGCACCAAGTAGTGTTATGACCCCCAGACCTACTCCGGAGAAAGGTCGGGAGGGGCGAAGGTCCGAAGGTCGGAGCTGAAGCTTGACGAAAGCTTTGAAGCTTATGAGGTTCAGCCCCGAACCTTCGTCTACCATTACATGGTGGAGTTGGATGTTGTTGATGGTTGGAGATACCATCAATGGGAGTTGGCCAGCTCCGATCATATTTCGAGGGTAGTCTGACGCGTTGAAAGTGATGGCAGTATCCATCCACTTCCGGTGCGGCTCCGCCCTGGTGGTGGGAGCCACCGAAGCCATGTCCTGCCGCATGGTCTTGAGGACGCGGCGGGAGGTGATGTCCCATGAACCACCAAAGATAGTGTCATTGGTTTTCCGTCGTTCATTGTCGGAAACGTCGGAGTCGTCGTCAATGGAGGTGTAAACAGCCTTCAAAACCTTTTTAGGGTCCTGAAAGCCAAACTCCTCTTCAGCCGGAGCTTCGTCAACTTTCTGTTTTCCTTCCCTTTGTCGGAAAGGAACTTCTTCGGCGCTTGTTGTAGCGCTCGACAAGGTTCTGGACCTCTCGGCAGTCTTCCAAGTTGTGGTTGTTCGAATTATGAATAGAACACCACACTTTGGAGATGCCGCCGTCTTCAGATGACGGCCGAGGTCGTTTCTCGGGGCGTGGCCCCCGGCCACCCGGAGCTGCGGCAACTGCAGCAGTAGGTGTGCCGGCAGACGGCTTTTTCTTGCCGTTGGACTTTTTCTTCTTTTTGCCACTCCCAGAGGTAGTTGCTTCACCCTTGGAGGATTTTTTATTATCCTCCGGAGGTGGTTTGGAGTGCATTTCACGGCCCTCCGCAGCTTTGGCACACTTGTCTGCCAAGCTGACGAGCTCCGTGACGCTGGTGGTCTCCTTGATCGCCAGCTTCTCTAGCATCTTCTTGTATCGTACGTCCTGTCTAAATGCCATAATAACAGAGGCACTGGAGATAGAAGGAATAGTGTTTCGTACTTGGGAGAACCTTTGGATGAAGGAACGCAGGGATTCTCCCCCCTTCCGCGTGACAGCAAAAAGGTCCAGTTCAGTGCCTGGTCAGGTGTATGAACTCCCGAAATTGACGGTGAACTGTTGGCATAGTTCCGCCCAAATATTGATGGAGTTTGGCGGAAGGCTCATGAACCAGGACCTGACGGTTCTAGTTAAAGCCACTGGGAAGTAGTTGGCCATTACGGCCTCGTTACCTCCGGCCGTAAGGATTGTAGTGGAGTAAATCTGGAGAAACTCAGCGGGATTGAAAGTTCCGTCAAATTTCTCCGGCAGGTGAGGCCAGAACTTTTTTGGCCATCTGACCAGGCGTAGGTGCATGGCTAGGGCAGAACAACCTCCTCCTACTCCCTTGGGAGTAGGACTGTCTCGAGCCTCTCACCTCTCGCGAGCACGCTCGATATGGACGCGACCGTCCTATTGGCGGTAATGGCGATCAAGCTCCGCCCGGAGGTCATGAGTTGAAAGCCTGGTTACCATATGGGTGCATCGTGCTCCGGAAGGCAGCGATGTCACTTGTTGAGATGCAGCATGCCTCCTATTTTGGGAAGCGTGCGGACCAAGTCTACCCAACACAGTCCGATGCTGCGATGGGGCCCGCCCCGAGAGGGGAGGGCCTTGGTTGCTGATGTGATTGGCTGCTGCTGCAACCAAATGTTCCACATCAGCCCGCCACTGCTCCATTGCACCCTGGGATGCACCTGGAGGAGGTGGGCGTTGGAGAAGAGCGCACATAACATGGAGCGCGTGTTCAGGATTGTTGTTATTCGCTGATGCTGTGACCGACGCAGATGCCCCGTCCCGCTGTCCAGCTTGATTTGCTGGTGCAGACGGTGGCGGCGGAGGCATGACTCCTGCTGGAGCCGCGGCACCTGCTGGTTGTTGCATGTTGGAGGGATTGCCTCCAGCAGGTTGCACGGCGGGGTTGCTGTTGGACGATCCAGCAGCTGAGTTCACCATTCTTGAAATCTCGGGCCCTCCCCCTACCTGGCGTGCCAACTGTCGGAGTGTTTTTCTGGCAATTCTCCCGATACTACCGTTGGTAGCTCGCGGAGTTTGTAGTTCGGTATTGGGTGCGTAGAGATTCCAAAGAGTATGGCAAATGGACATAAGGATTTACGTGGTTCGGGCCGTCTGAGCGTAATACCCTACTCCATGGGGTGTGTAGCTATTGTATTGAGCGTCTAAGAGTCTAGATCTTCTAGAGAGTTTCCGGTCCAGAGATCATGAGAGCCCGCCTCCCCTTGTGTATCGTCGACCAGTCCTTTTATAGTACAAGGACTGGTCGTTACACCGTTAGCCTGGCCCGACATGTGGCCCTGGCGGTTACTAATGTTTAATACATAATTAATGAGATTTATTACCCTTAATAGCGTGGTAATGGGACTTGACAGTGTTGTTACTGGTATTAAGGGCCTTCTGATCGTGTGTCATTAATATGGTGTTAATGACACTTAATCAGGTCCTGACGTCTTTGATTGCCCCTTGAAAGTCCGAGCCGTTGGGGGTTCACCAGCTTGATTGCTGAGGTTGAAGGTCTGGCGGTTTTGACACGTGGCCGCTTCGGAGCTATTCGTCTCGGACGGGTAGGTCCGTTGTAGATGTACACGTGTCGATATTGGAGCTTCCCTCTGTCGGAGGTTAGGTCTGGGGGTTCCGCACAAGTGTTTTGCCCGGAGCTATCCCATATGTGGGATATAGGTCCGGCTGCAGTGTACACGTTGCAGTACCGGGACTAACGATAGATGGGAGGCAGGTCCGATCCCATATGACACGTGGGGCCTTCGCAGGTCTTCCACTCAGACAGGTGAAGTCCCTTTGGTCTTTTTGTAGTCCCAAGGGGTATACGGTACACACGGTACTGATAGGGACCCTCCTCATCAACTCCGAAGGCAGAAGATCCAGTTGCGGGACTTTCCTCTTTCGCACTGGAGATGGACGAATTGCTGGAGACTGGTTCCACTGACGTTGAGCTGCTGGAGTCCATGCTCGTGCCACGGGCTCCAACGACCATCCCGGAAGACTTGCAGGAACCATAGGGCGACCCTCAAGCAGGACCGGAGTCAATCCCTCTGGAGCTGTCAATTGACAATGCTTGCTCCAGCCTCCCACAGGTCCAACTTGCCTTCGACTATGAGCAGAGGTCTCTTGAGGAAGAGCGTGCCATGCTAGGGCGCTGGCGCCTAAAGCTCTTCTTCGAGACGAAGCTGATGCATTCCCGGCTCGCCACCAAAAGGAATTGGTGGCTTCGGAGAAGGCCCAATAGTCGCGCCTAAACAAGGCGCTGGAGGAAAGAGAGGTCACTATTAAGGCCCTGGACAAGAAGACTCAGGATATCTACGAGCATGCGCAGGAGGCCCTTGAAGTGGCCGACAGTCGCTTGGAGAGTCTCGAAGAGTTGAGGGAAACTCTCCTCAAGCAACGAGACGGGCTCGATAATAAGGAGGTTAACCTCCGAGAAAAAGAAGATAAGATCCAACAGAGGGAGGATGAGCTCTCCCAGAAACTGGCATGCGGTGAGCAAGACTTGGTTAATCGCGTGAAATAATTTGAGTCTTGGTGCGAACAAGACAAGCACCGGTTGTGGCGGGCAAGTCAAGATGTCAGCGAAAGATAAATTGTTGTCTCTGCCTAGGAGGAGAATATGAAGGTGAAGGACCTTGCAGACAAGCGAGGCCGCATTGACCTCTAAGAGAATAATTTTTTTGACCAAGAAAAGTTGTTGGCTGAGCGAATTCATCATCATGCCAAGGAGGTCGAGCGCTTCTCGAAGGAAGGTTCTACGGAGCTATCTTCTGCCAGGAGATCACTGGAGGAGCTCCAAAGTGTGAGAGCGATCGACTCCCAACAGATATGGGACTTCCTTGTATGGCCAAACGAAGCTCTGTTACCTTTTGGATTCAGTCTAGTTCGATCAGCTGATCCGGAGCTAGAGATGGACAAGGCCTTGGTGGCACTCAACTTTGCTGGTGCGAAGCTGAAAGCTATCGAATATATGGTCGTTGACGAGATCGAGACTAAAGGGAAATTACTGGATTGGAACGTTGCAGAGTACGTGCTGACGTGCTTCCAAAGCCAGGACTCTTCGATGTCTCTAGTTCCCGTATTCAAGGGACTCATCGCCGAAGAGGAGGGAGCTACCAAGGCTAGCGTCCAAGAAGCCGTCGAGAAGGTTCCTTTGTTCTTCGTGAGGAACTCCAGTAGGTAGGACCTTTATCATTGTACCTTCACCTTGTAATTCTCCAATTTTGAATGAAATCCTTTCAAATTCCATTTTTTTTGTCTTCAATGCATTGCCTTTTATATTGTTGGCCCCCTGGTAGATGTTCAATGGATTGAGGACAAATACCATGAGGATTTAGACAATGTCTTGAAAACTTGATAGCTTTGAACTCGTAGCCAGTATGATAGCTCTGAGGTCTGAGTCTTTTCTCCGGTATCTCCAGGACCCTTTGCTATGTCGACGACAGGCCCCCTAGGACTTGTCGGAGCTTGATTCTTCGACGACGCCCATTATAAACGCGTAATACATCGACGACAGGCCTCCTGGGAGTTGTCGGAGCTTGGTAGCTTCAATGGCGCCCACTGCCAACACATAAAACATCAACAGCGGCCCCCCAGGGGTTGTTAGAGCTTGGTAGCTTCGACAGCACCCACTGTCAACGCGTAGAACGTCGACGGCAGGCCCCCTAGGGGTTGTAGGAGCTTGGTAGCTTCGACGACGCCCACTGTTAACGCGTAGAACATCGACGGTGGGCCCCCTGAGTGTTGTTGGAGCTTGGTAGCTTCGACAACGCCCAATGCCAACACATAGAACATCGACGGCGGGCCCCCTGGGGTCGTTAGAGCTTGGTAGCTTCGACAGCGCCCACTGCCAACGCATAAAACATCGACGGCGGGCCCCCTGGGGGTTGTCGAAGCTTGATGCTTCGGTAGCATCCGCCATCGCCCAAGTCGCTGGCCGTCAATTTTTCATTTTTCCTGCGTATAAGAGACAAGAAAAGCAGTAAATTCATCCCCTTGCTTATAGCTTATTTGCAGCTTATCGTCCTTACTTAAAATTTAGGTTCCAACAAATTCATTGAAATATAAGTTTTATGATTAACTTTCCAAAGGTCCGAACGCTTTCTGGACCCACCTTACAAAGACCTGCCAGAATAGGTAGGGTGGCGTACTTAGGGTGCTTGACCAGGATAGGTCGATAGCGCACTCTAGACCTGGGGTGGCTTTGGTTTTCAGGCGAGTAGACCGTCTAGCAATGACCGGAATCCAATGAAAAATCATCATTAAAACTTACATATTTCAAATGAAAACTTAGGACATTATTTCAAAAGGAGGTATAGAAGGTATAGAATGAAATGATCTTGCACAAATGAAATGCATGTAGACTCTGTTTGTATAAAATGTTTCTCATTAAGATCCAAATAACAGGGGGATACAAGGACACACTTAAAGTATAGGACCAAGTTAAGTGTGCTATTCATCTTGTAATACCTAGGGAAGGTAAGGACACACCTAAAGTACATAACCAAGTTAAGTGTGCTTTTGACCTAAGACCCTCCCGAATCTGTTCATAGACTCTAAGAGACACAACTTATACAAATACAGACTCACCTCCATGAACTAGGTGTAGAACTTACGAAGGTGCTCAATATTCTAGGGGTTGGGAAGTGGTATCCCATCCTCAGTTGCCAAGCGAACGCATTTGGGGCGGGAAACTTTGATAACCCGGAAAGGACCCTCCCAGCTGGGGGACAGTTTGTTCATCCCTTCTCGAGTTAATATTCTCCGTAGCACCAGATCGCCTTCTTCTAGCTATCGGTTGTGCACGTGCCTTTGTTGATAACGTCGGAGCACCTGGTGCTATTGCGCGTTACGGATAGTTTCTTGGCATCTTGCCTCGTCGATGAGGTCTAGGCTTCACGTCGGAGCTGGTCCTGCACGGCTTTGTCAAAGGTCCGAACCCAGAGGGAACCCATGGTGATCTTCGGAGGAAGGACAACTTCAGCTCCGTACACCAAAAAGAAAGGTGTCTCTCCTATTGTCCGACTTGGTGTAGTCCGACTTGCCGACAATGCAGACGGAAGCTCTTCTATCCAGTTAGCGCCATTTTTCTTCAAGCGCTCATAAGTGCGCGTCTTAAGTCCCTTGATTATCTTTGTGTTTGCTCTCTCAGCTTGGCCATTGCTTGCCAGATGAGCTACTGATGCGTAACTAACTTGAATGCCGAGTTCTTCGCAGTACTCTTGGAAAGTTGCACTTGTGACTTGGGTTCCGTTGTCAGTAATTTGATGTAACACCCTCAATTTTTGCATCATGCATTGCATACATAATCATGCATTAAACATTAGTAGAATAAAGGAAGAATAATAAAACACAAAACATACATATACAAGATATGTGTAGCAAAACAAGAAAAGGGAAATAATAATTTAAAACATGTATTAGGAAACAAATATAAAAAAATAATAATATATAAAAAGTATACTTGTGAAACCTAAAGACATAAAAAAAGAAGAAAAAATAGATTTCGGAAGTTTCCTGGCCGAGCCGACCAAGCCGCCCGAGCCAGCCACCCCGCTCACCCACGCCAGCGCGCGCCCCCACGCCCCTGGCCGAGCGGTCCGCTCGCCCGCGCGCCTGATCCAGGGACCGAGCCGGTCTATGGATCGATTGCCTCGCCGCCTATAATACGGCCGCTCCGTGTTTTCTCGACACTAGAGAAACCCTAGCTATCGGTAGAAAAAAAAGAGAGAAGAACAGAGTTGCGCCGCCAGAGAGAAAAAAAGGGGAAGGAAGACGAAGAAAAAAATGAGGGTGCCTTTGTCCGCTGGAGATTGTCGTCGTCGTCGTGCCGCCGGAGGACTGTTGCGCCATCCACTTCGTCTACACGTCGCCATCGTCCTGCGATCTTCGAAGCCATCGCGTCTACGGTAGGATTCATTTTTCGAAAGCAAATTTTAGCGACGTATTAAATCTAGTAGACGTAATTTGATCGTAGTCGCACCATCTTTTTATTTTCAGCAGCACTAATTCTCGCTAAAACCCCCATAAAATCGTATGAACACGTATAAACTAGTTGCATCTAATCAATAAACAACCCTAGTTAATTCATAATTGAACTTTGCATGCATGCATGCCATCGCATGTTGATTAGTATGTGTGCATCATGTTGATTTGTATGTATTTTCTTGTATGTGTGATCACGAGTAGAGGGAAGTGCTCAAGAGGTCGTGTATGAGGATTTCCAGAACCAAGACTTCGAAGCGCTTGAGCAACCCTATCCGTCGTAGCAAGGCAAGTGTCCTTGAAGCATATTGATCCTGTTTTAAAATAAATGTTTTGTTTGCAAAATTGCATGCTTGTGTCAATTTGATGGGAATCATATGATAGGAAGTTGCCTAGCTTTGTTTAACCACCCTTGTCACCTGGAATACCTAGTAGAGAGTGGGGAAGGGTTTTTACCTTTGGCATCGCTTAATTAATTGGGATGGGAAAATACTATACTACCTAATTATGCACTAATGAGTCTATGGTTAACATGAACTGGTTAATATGACATGGTAATGGGTGATCTAAGCAAGCCTGGTATGTGGACGGGTTGGATGTCATGGTGGTTGCTTGCTTTAGATCTAAGGACTCGTTCATGCGAGAATAGACCAGGACTATAGTGCCACCACGAGGCCAAGTATGGCTGCAGCGTAGCTGATTAATTAGGGTATTGCTGGTATTGCGCGGATCATTTGGCGCACCAGGGAAGGGGAGTCAGATTGGGTTTGGATTTGTGGCAGGGATTCCTTGGGATCTGAATGGCACAAGAGGGGGCCCTTGGTTGAAGACGTGCTCTGTAGGAGACGTCGCCACCGGTGAAACCTCAGTGGGTCCGTACATGCTAGTAGTCCCTTTGTAAAGTATATTTTGTGATCTCTTGTCCATACACCAAAGGAAGTGTAATTGGTGAAAGGGAGGTTCTTTAGTCGCCTACGGGTGATGAAATCACAAACACGTGGGTAAAGTGGTACAAACTCTGCAGAGTATTAAAACTATCATGATAGTCGTACTCCCAGTTAAGAGCACCTGGATGACCTACATGATTAGAAGGGTTTTGGTTATGGGATGGTTTGGTATTGGTTATGGGATGATATTATGGTTTATGACGATGAATATGGTTAATGGTAAGGAGGAATCTGGAGTACGGTTGATGGTAATGAAATATGGAGTAGTATTATGATATCTACATGGTTTATGATGGGTTTACTTCACATATACATATAATGTATTGCTTTTCAAATGTTTTACTGTACTTTTCAGCACTTAGCCTTTATTATATTTTGTCATTTGTATCAGCTACATGTCATACTTTTCCACACTTGCTGAGTACAACATGTACTCAACCTTGCAATCCCCCCCCCCCCCAACAGTTTCAGGTGATGGTTGGGAGTGTCTTGAGGATATTGTGGAGTTCTAGGCTGTGTGCTGCCGTCGACTTGCCTGTGGTGTTATTGGAGTTGCGCTATCCCTTTTGCTTAGTTTGCTCAGTTTAGTCTATTTCCGCTGCATTAGTTGAACTTGTCATTACCATTCACTAGAGCTTGTATTCGAGGATAGAATGAATTGTATAATAAAAGTACTTATTTATTAACTTGTAATGTGGTAATTATCTGTATATCATTTGAGATGCACTTGTGTATGTGTGTTAAACGTCCTGGGCACACATATGTGTTCACTTAGTTCATTTTCGGAACTGGGTGTCAAAAATTGATATTAGAGGCACAGGTTGACCGTAGGACGCAACCTAGATAGAATGGACACTTTAGAGCACATAGGAACACTTAGGAATCGATGTGTTTTTGCTTGGAGTGCTATTTGCTATATATATTGTTTGCTTGTGTGCTTAATAGAGGATTTTGGGATGCTTTAGCATTGCCATGTCCACCTAGGCTAGTATAGCTAGTTGTTTAGTTTCATATTCCTTGATGCATTTAGTTGGGGACGCTTCTAAATTCTTACATATTGTTTTTCTTCAGATGGTGAGGACTCGCAACCAGAGGGATGTAAATGATGAGGAGGAGAACCATGGGGTACCTCAGAACAATAATGGACAAGGACCTGCTCATGGAGCTATCTATCTTGAGCAACTACTGGCTATGCAGAACCAGCTCATGCAGACCATGATACAAACTATAGGACAGCTGCAGGCTGGTAACATCAACAATCAGCCCCACATGCCTCCACCGCCACCCCCGCCTCCTCATCACCGATTGGGAGAGTTTATGAGGACTAGGCTGCCAACCTTTGCTCAAGCTGTCGACCCTATGGACGTCGATGATTGGCTCAAGTCCGTGGAGAAGAAACTTGCTATTGTCCAATGCATTGACCGGGAGAAGGTGCTATTTGCTTCTCATCAACTTGTTGGAGCAGCTGCGGATTGGTGGGATGCTTATTGCAATGCTCATGAGAATTAAGAGAGGATCACTTGGGCGTAATTCAAGGAGAACTTTCGTTCTCATTATGTGTCGGAAGGTGTTATGATCTTGAAGAGGCAATAATTTGAGAACTTTAGGCAAGGAAGATTGAGTGTGGGTGAATATCTCAACAAGTTCACTCAACTTTCAAGGTATGCACCTGAAGATGTGAGCCGGGACAGCCGGAAACAATACTTGTTCATGAGAGGCTTGAACAATGAGGTCCAAGTGCAATTGCTCAACTGTGATTATGCCAACTTTCAGAAGCTTGTGGACAAGCAATTATTGTGGATAACAAGGTCCGTGAGATGGAGCAAGACAACTAGAGGAAGGCACCATATCAAGGACAACCACAAGGAAGTAATGTGTGCCCTCGCCTTGCACCACCCAATGCACCTTATTTCAGCTCTTCTGTTCCTGTACAACGCCCTGGATTTACACCGTGCCCAAATAAGTTTGTGCAGCAATGCCCTATCATTCAAGCACCTAGGCCTCCAATGCCTTATGCGCCTCATGCTAATTTTCCTGGTGCAAATGTTCAAAATCAAGTCCGTCCAAATTCTGGTGCAGCTAGGAAGTGCTATACTTGTGGAGAAGCTGGACACTTTGCGCATCAATGTCCTAAGTTAGGCCTTGGACAAGGAAGCAATGCGCCAAGACAGAACCCAAGACCCAACGGAGGACAGCCGCAAGGGAACCGTGTGCAGCAAAATTTTGCTCCTGGCAATGTGAACCATGTATCTACAGAGGAAGTGCAACAAGCGGACGATGTGGCCATTGGTATGTTTTTGGTAAGCTCCGGCGGGTGATTTACTTTACTTGTTTTTGGTAAGCTCCGGCGGGTGCTTTACTCTACTAGTTTTGTTAGCTCCGGCTCAAGGTTCGGGTTGCTCTGGCAAGGTCCGAAACTTGACCGCAGTGCTTCTACTTTTCATTTGCAATGTTTTGTACTTGCTTTACATTGTTGGAAAGTTTGCTTAGTATTCTTTTTACTGAGTTTTTGGTGCATTTTGGATGATATGGCTGATATCGTTTTGCTATGTTTTGCAACATGCTTATGTGAGGCTCTCACGTAAGGTGTTGTGTTTGGAACTAACTTGAGTCAAGTCAAAGACTTGGGCTCGTATGGATTGGTTGTTTATTCATGTGCAGGTGTTGCTTGAGTTCAAGACATGGCTGGTGACGGGATCCATTGTACTAGTCTCAGTGAGGAGATGAGGTTCCAACAGCCAAATTCAGGAGGAATTGTGGTTGAGCTGATCAGGAGGTTGCGCAGCATGATTGAATCAAGAACAATGCATATGAAGGTATCGTGGACGTCATTGGAAGATGTTTGCACGTGTGCAAGGAGTGCATGAACGTGGATACATGGTTCCGAGATGTGATGAAGAGATGTGGACGTAAAGAGTTGGTCAGAAAGGTCCAACCGACTAGGTTATGGACTCAGGCTGCGGTTGAGTCTGGTTTGACTCAAATATGGAAAGATTTGAGTTGGTTATGATAGGATTTCGTGTGGGTCACGAATTTGAGTTGTTTAGGAATGTGGGATACGTTCCTAAGGTGTTTGGAAGTCTTAATATTGCTTCTATCTGCGTATAGAAGAATCCTAAGCAGTTATGGAAAGTTACGATTCGTGATCTGAGTAGGATTGGAATCCTAGTTGATATTGGGTTGACCTAAGGGCTGGTTATATAAGCAAGGGAGCCCAGAGCTCGTGGTGCACGACTTTGGGGCTGTTCCTCTTGTGTTCTATTGAATAAAATTCGTATTTTGAAGGAACTTTTGTGCCTTCTGCATCCGACTTGTTCCAGACAAGTTTTACTCGTCGAGTTTCTGGACAGCACTACCTTTTGTTGGTAGTTTTATCATAACTCGAGTTTTACAGATTCAATTGACGTTATTCTTTTTGGGTTGTCTTCAAAACTTGATTATCTATCATATATAAAAATTTCACGGTCATTGGATTTGTGGTCTATGATCTACACGAGTTTCTTTGCAGTATTCCAGAACTGTTTTTTCCTCGGGTAGGGCAGTTTGACCTGTGTTTGATCTTTCGATCATAGCTTGAGTTTTTCTCGACGGATTTGAGTGATTCCTTTTGTGTTGTCTTCGTGACTTGATTATCTCTGATATCCATCACTTTTGTCATGGTGAAACACATTTAGATTAGTCTCACACACAATTTCTTTAAGAAATCGTTTTTCTGCCGAAGGGGTTGGGGTTTAATTGTTTCCGATGTGTAAGATTTTTAAATCTACCATTCACCCCCCCCTATGGTAGCTTTTCACGTGCTCTTCGATCCTACAGATGGAATTGCTAATGAAGGGAAAGGCTTTCCAATGGACTCAAGCTTGTCAAAACATTTTTGAGGAGTTGTAGAAGAGGTTGACAACAGCCCCAGTTTTGGTACTGCCGGATGTGAGCAAGAGTTTTGATATTTATTGCAATGCATCGGGACAAGGACTTGGATGTGTATTGATGCAAGAAGGACAAGTGGTCGCCTATGCATCAAGATAATTGAAGAAATATGAGCAGAATTACCCGACACATGATTTAGAACTTGCAGCCATGGTACATGCATTGAAGATTTGGAGACACTATATCCTTGGACATAGGTGTGAAATTTATACGTACCACAAGAGTCTTAAGTTTATTTTCACACAAAAGGATCTTAATTTGAGGCAACGAAGATGGTTGGAACTCATCAAAGATTATGATTTGGGGATCAACTATCATCCGAGAAAAGCCAATGTAGTGGTCGATGCTTTGAATAGAAAAAGAGTAAGTCATCAACTCACAGTTCGGGAGTTACCATCCGAGTTATGCAAGGAGTTTGAACGGTTGAATCTTGGATTTGTGAATGAGATGGGAATGATGGAGTTAAAATCGACTTTGAGCAAGAAATTCGAGAAGCTCAA